>QXJR01000016.1:0-638688 GCA_020975725.1 Picocystis sp. L7 | reverse complement strand
CCTAAACCCTAAACCCTAAACCCTAAACCCTAACCCTAACCCTAAACCATCTTTGTGAAGTTGAGCAAGATTGGCTTAAGTCAAATTTGCAAGCTCTTCAACCTGATGTGGTGGGAAAATGGAAGAAAAAGACCTCGAAAGGAAAGGAAAATGGAAAGTATCCTCGTAGAACTCATGATGATTGTCTTCTCATGGAAAGATGGGTTTGTAATGGAGCTGAAAGTAGTGGTTGTACGGCCAAGGCAATTTTGATAAGAAAAAGTAGTGGACATTTGGCTTTGCTCTCGAAGGACAAACATGACCATAGTCAATGCATGCTTCCTTGTTCAAAGACCAAGAAAGGCCTTCCATTGGGTATTCGAGTGGAATTGGTCAAATATGTTGATAGTGATTTACGTGTTCCGCGGATAATGCAACAACTTGAGAAGGAAGGGCTAATTGTGGACGGCATCACAAAGAAGATGTTAAGAAATTTCTTGGTGTATCAAAGGCAAAAAAATGGTTGTCAAGGTAGCATTCAAGACATCAAACATTTGCTTGAGATGAACTCTTATGATGCAAGCAAATTGTACCAAAAGGATGAAGTATACGTTGTCGATTGGTGTTTGCCACTTGAAGTTGATGAAGCATCTTTTTTTCAAGAATTCAAAGTGAGCTTCTCATGCCCTCAAATGGTAGAATGGGCAAGAGCATTATGTGAAACAAACAACGCAAAGCAATTCACGATAGATGCAACTTTCAAAGTTTTCACCGGTGACCGATTCATACTCATGGCAAGCGGAGTCACTGATGGTGGCAATCATTGGTTTCCAATCCTCTATAGCATTGTTCCTGTTGAGAGTCAAGCTACCACAGTTTTGTTTTTGAATTCAATCTGGGACATCCTCTCAGTTGATGCCGAACGATTTTTCGATGGTATTTACATTTTGAAAGATGCAGGTGCAGGTTTGCACTCAGGAATCCAGGCATTTTTTAATGAAAGACAGTTGGCTTGGCATCAGCAAGACTGTTATGCGCACTTGAGCCGAGTGGATGGAAATCTACAGCAAGCTTGCAAAAAGTATGGAGTGCCGACAAATAGCGCGACAGTAATTGCCGGATACATCAAACACATATCTTTTAGTCCAACCAAGCAAGTGAAGGAGGAATTGTTGGATAAATTTGAACAAGAGTGCGCCAAATTCGAAGCCTTCAAGAAATGGTGGAAGAGTACTTATGGTGGACCATTCAAAAACTGGGCTCGTTGCGATGCACCACACGGATTCCCGGTGAGCAACCAAGGACATGAGAGCAACAATCGAACTTTTAAGACGGTGCATATGCCAAGCAGAGCCACACAGAGGCGGCTAGATGTGCACAAGGCCTTCAAACCGCTCATGGTAGGAATTGGATCATTGGTACGTGAAAAAATGCGGGAATACACCTTTTCAAACGAGCGTCGATTGGTTATTCGAAGGACAATGTGGGAAGATGTGGACTTGCTCCTACTAAGTGCTGATTGGGCCCTCCGGCAAGAGGTTGATGATTGTGTATTGCTACCATCAAACAACTTCCTTCAACATGTGTATGGAGAAGCGCAAAGTATTGCAAAGGAAGTAGTTCAAAAGGGGTTGTTTCATTCTAAAGTCGTAGAGCAAGAATTTCTTCAAGAATGTGAGGCACAAGTACAAAAATTGCTCTTCAAGGAAGCTCACAAGCACATCACTTGTGGATTGGAACCTTCAAAGCAAGAAAGTCTTTCACAATATTGCGAGAGGAAAGCAAAATGGATAGTGGTCAAGGATACGTGCACTTGTTTCGATTACATAGGTTGTGGTTTGTGCAAGCACATCTTGGCTCTACAAGTGCACAACGGTGTACGGGTATTTCCTCAAGATCAGAGGATTCTCCAACGATCGAGGACCCAAATTATGAAGCTGCAATATGTGAAAGACCTGACTTGGAAGCAAAGAGCTACGCTTTCCAGCCACCAGCAAAGAAAGAAAAGATTCAAGGTGGGCCTTGAAGAACTGTTGACCTTGCAAGCAAGCCAGGCATTCGTCGACAACCCAAGCAATGAGTCTCTAGAGACGTAGGCAGAATCAGCGTTCGTTTAATATCGAACCTTTCATGAGCAAGTCGGTCAGGCTCGTCATCATAACTCCTTCCCTCACTCCAGGCTTGACGGTACCTCGCCCCTGTTTCCTTGCGATTGGTAGCAAGCGGTGCGGGAGCAACTCCCCACAGCACGGTTTGCTAGCACGCGCACGCTCCCACGGTGGTCCCTGTGGTCCACCGACGGCCGTCCTGCACCCCCTCGAGCCACGTGGTCGCGTCCCCCATCCCGACCGGCCACGCTCCAGCGTCCTCGTCCCGCACGTTTCCACGGTCCCTGCCAGTCCCTTTCCACCCCCCTTTCGAGCCTGGTAGGGGAGACGACCTGTTCTTGGGCAGGACGATGTCGTCCCAAGAGCAGGTCGTCACCCAGCCCTCCTGTCCCTCTTCGCAGCGCTTCCTCCTCGCTCCTTCCTTCTTCTCCTTCTTCTCCTCCCTCTGCACGCGTCCACGTGTGGTGAATCGAAACGGTGCACCTCGCGCGCCCGTTCCGACGCACCACACGTGTTCCGATGTCGGCGTCGGCCGATCTTTTTTCTTTCTGGATCGGCCCTGGTCGGTGGTCAGGGGTTCCACCTCTGCCTCCCTGGCTCTGTGTGGTTAAGTTCGATTTTAAGCGCCGATCTGCGGTGGATCCAGAGGGGGTCCCTTTCCCACGGTTCGGGGGGGCGTCCCTCGATAAACATCGACAAAGTTTACGAAAAGGGGGGGGGGGTCGAAATTCAGCCAAGGGAGGGGTCAAAATTCAGCCACAACCCCCCCTGTACCCCCCTTTCCCCCCCTGCCCCTCACCCCCCCCACCCCCACGCGCGCGCGACGGGGTGGGATGCGCCCCCACGCGCGATGGCGATGGAGAGGCCCCGCCGACGCCCCCACCCCGCTCCCCGACCGAAAGGACGCCCACGAACGAGGTCCCGGGGCGATGGCGGGTTCCGCGCCCCCCCAACCCGAATCCCCCACGCCCGAAAAAAAAAAGGAACGAACGAAGGACGGGGGAGCTGCCCCACGAGAAGCGGAAGAAAAAAAGGGGGGCACGGACGATTTCAAAAAGGGGGGCAAGCATCTACTTTGCGCAACTCAGCTTAGGTCGACCTCCAGCAACTACTTTGCGCAACTCAGCTTAGCTCGAACCGTTTTGGAGCGGAAATCTTCAATACCTAATACCTGAGGGTACCCAATCGCAATCGCAAAAGGCCTCTACCTAAACCCCACCTTGTGCAGCTCGGCAGTGGCTGTCTCCAATCCAGGAACCAAGTGGTGGATGGCAAGGTATGGGGTCATGCTGTTGAAGGACATGCCCCATGTATTGAAAGTGCTCGATGTTCTTTTTGGCCCAGGAAAGTACATGTTCAGCAAATTGACTTCTGGAGGGAGGGTAGAGGTTTCTTCCAAGGTATCCTCTTGGATCTCTCGAGCTGGGACATGCTTGCCTAGGAAAGTTACCCCACCCCCACGTGGCACGGCGAATGTATGCCTGTTTGGTGGCCCCGGTATCCAATACAAGTTATGTGCTTGAATGTTGACGGCATTGAGAATCCCAAATTGGGGATAGATTCTTGCACGTGTTTTGAGGTTCCTCGGGAGCTTGGATAGAACTTTCGGAATGCACCCACCAGACCAAAACAAGGCAGTCTCAAGTGAAGACGATGAATGCCATTCCAACGCCATATCCACTCTGCAACAGTGGTTTGAAGCTTCTTCTAGCTTAGGAAGGGCATCTCTGACAATTCTTATGGCGTCCGTTGGGATGCTTCGGCCGTCAACAAACTGTGCTGTCTGAGGTTTGATACCCAAGGCATCAAAGTAAAGCAAAGTGTACCCCAGTTGTGCCCCAGCATGCTCCTCATCAAGCAATGCAATTGCAATGGGCATTGACACCAATAACGCGTGAAAGGCACCCACTGACAATCGAGCCGTGTGCTCTGTTGAGTGATGAGGTAGCGGATGAGCTGGAATGAATGCGTCTGTTAGTTCCTTATAGACTCTTTTCAGGCAAAGTGTCAAGCTTTCCCCACTTCTTTGCCATTTCATGATTGCTGTGCAAGTTTCAAAAGCCAAGTAGTTAGTCGCTTCCAAGTCAGCCAAAATCTCAGTCTCTTCTCCAGATGCACTGGAGATCGCGTTAAGGGCCTCTCGTGCTTTTCCTTCTGCCATCGTTTTTGCTTTGGAAAGTATTCCTTGAACCCTCTGCTTTTGGATGCCGTCTAGCCTTGGTTGCTTCGAAGCTTTTTCAGCAGACGAGTGTCTGGTCTTGGCAGGCATGTTAGGAAAGATCCACCACAATCTTGCATTTACATGCCCTGCTCGTACATGCGCCAACTGCACATGCTTTAGTTCTGCCAAACTTGTCCACCTTTGTTGTGACCCAGAAGGGTCTAGCCACCGAAGCTCTGATTCTCCTAAACGTTCGGGTAAGCTTGTGTGGACAGGATCGGGGATCTTGGGTATACTGACAGCTCCACGTTTACATCTCGGCGTGGAGCTTTGATTTCCACGAGCTGCGAGAGTGTGAGTCCCATGAACATTCGTATAAAGTTCAAACGTGGGAGGGGCTCTTGACTCCACACCATCATGGAACGCATCCATGAAGGCGTTCAGGGTGAAGAGGCCCTTGACGCTGTCCACGTCGACACTCAAGTGCAGCTGACCACCATCGATGCTGCGGCCCTCTAAGCGTGGCATTTTAGGGAGAGATGAACGTACATCGTTGTCGAGCTCTTCATTGAGATGCCCCACTAGACTCTCGAAGCTCTGCTGATTGCCGTCAAAGGCCGGGTGAAATATGGCACTCCAGTCCACATCCTCGCCAGAAATTGTTCGATTTTCAGGTTCCTTTGTAAGAACTTCGTCGCCCGACTCTCCATTCTGGTCTTCAAGACAACTGCTGCTATCATTGGGTAACATTTTGTCCACGATATGAAAGTGAGCTGAAAGAATAGGAGTCGGAACTTGCGTGGAAGAAAAGTTAGCTTCTATCTACAGCGCATACTCTTCTTGCTACCTCGAACGCATCCCCCTTTGGCGATAGCTGCGTACCTTTGGTAAGAATGATTGGAGAGGGCGAGGACGGACGTTTTCGAAGGTGCAAGTTTCCAAAGTGGACAATTCTGAGATGCTAGGGTTTCTCCTCTCTCACGCCCATAGATGCAAAGACCTGCCACAGTACGGTACCCATGGGGAGCTGTGCTTCCTTGGGGAGCCTGTGTCCCCTGGGGGCAGCCGTGTTCCCTGGGGGCAGCCATGTCCCCGGGGGGCAACTGTGTCCCTGTGGGCTCGACCCTGTCCCCTGGGGGCATGTGTGTCCTTTGGGGGCAGTCGTGTCCCCTGGGGGTACTTGTGTTCCCTGAGAGGAGTTTAGATTTTGGGATAAGGCAAAATATTCGGGTAAGCGGGAGTTTCTTCTCGGTTTCCGGGGCGATCCTCTTTCGCAAAAATCCAAAAAGGAGTAAGCTAGGGGCCCGTAGCTTACTCTTTTTTGATTTCGGGGGGTTCGGGGACTGTATAGTGGGGCAGATTTTGGAAGGTAGCCTTCCGATCGAATAGTATTTAATTCGCCATGGCCTTCGAGGAGTTTTTGGGTAAGCGGTCCTCCTTCCTCCGCGAGCGGTGTGCGCAACCCCAGAAAAGGCGGAGCGGCCCCTCGTTCCGCGGGAAAAGAAAGACTGGAACATGCCATCGCGAGTGGGATGCGCGTTGGAGCGTAGGCTGTTGCGAAAGCAGTTCGACGAGCTCGTGGGTCTTTTCATGGGTTTCTTGGCTGCCCGACGTCTTCGCGCGGACGTGCGGATTGGGGTTCTACGCCTCCTTCTTGCGGCAATCGAAAGGTGTTGGAAGGACCTGGAAAACGCGAAGCGATATTGGAACTATAGGAATGCGGTGGGGAATGTACCTCGGACGATTGGAGGGTTCACGGACGACTGGTTACGGCAACACTGCCGTTTTGTGGGATGGGAGATACGCGAGCTAATGCGGATCCTCAACATCCAGAGTACGATTCGCGTTCGAGGAACAGGAAGAGTCTTCACGGGCGAAGAAGGGATGTTGCTGCTCTTGCGTCGAATGGCGACGCTGGAGAACCTGCATCACTTGTCTTCTACCTTTGATCGGTCTGCAAGTGCACTGTCAGAGCTCCACAATGCAATGTTGGATCACGTATACCCGTATGCCAAGCGGGCGTTGCGTCTAGAGGTGTGGCTGCATGAGCTCCCTCGCCTTGCAAAAGATCTAGCGGCAAAGGGATGCCGCATACCTACATGCTGTGGATTCATCGACGGGAC
The DNA here is from genome assembly GCA_020975725.1 of Picocystis sp. L7. Lineage (NCBI taxonomy): Eukaryota > Viridiplantae > Chlorophyta > Picocystophyceae > Picocystales > Picocystaceae > Picocystis > Picocystis sp. L7. Next base: position 632,317 of record QXJR01000016.1, on the reverse strand, counting down.
GCTGTTCAAGATTCGCAGGCCAACGGAAGGCGAGGACGCTGCATACAGCGGTTGGAAAAGGATGCATGCCACCAAGTACCAGGCGGTGGTCCTTTCCAATTTCATGATCGCGGACTACGACGGTCCACATGCTGGATCGGTGGGCGATGCGAACATTTTGCGACGATCGAACATCGAGGCGCGTTTGCAAGCGATCGTGGACGAGGTGGGACACGTGGTGACATTGTATGGCGACGGTGCGTACCCCAGGACTGACTTGCTACACCGCCCATTCAAAGGGAACATTTCTGCAGAACAGGCTGCATTCAACGAAGCAATGAGCAGCTATCGACAGGCCGTGGAATGGATCTTTGGAAAGCTGGAGCAGCTTTGGCCCTTCGTGGGCGACAAGACCAGGCGAACAATCATGTTACGCCAAACCGGTAAGGAAGACTTGGTTGCCGCGTTGCTGATGAACTTCCACACTTGCTTGTGTGGAGGTGTTACGACCGACTACTTGGGTATCGCGCCGCCGACGTTGGAGGAGTACGAAGCGATGATTCGCCGGGCAATGGATGGTGAGTAGCAAAACGATACGACGCAAAGGGTGGCGCTTTTCGTTCACTGGGCTAACTTTGTGCGGTGTAGATGGCGAACGCTCTTCTTACAGTGAGGAAGACATACAAATGGAAGATGATCCTGCTTGATGTCCAAGTTCGTCTTCTTCATCATTCTATGCCTTCCCGCAAGCACTTCCAATACCTATCTTCTTGGCAGCAAACTCGATGGCACCAATCTTCCTTCCTAGTGGCAGCAAACTCGGTGGCAGCAACCTTCCTTCCTGGTGGCAGCAAACTCGGTGGCAGCAAACTTGGTGGCAGCAATCTTCCTTCCTGGTGGCAGAAAACTTGATGGCAGCAACCTTCCTTCCTGGTGGCAGCAACCTTCCTTCCTGGTGGCAGCAAACTCGGTGGCAGCAACCTTCCTTCCTGGTGGCAGCAAACTTGATGGCAGCAACCTTCCTTCCTGGTGGCAGCAAACTCGGTGGCAGCAACCTTCCTTCCTGGTGGCAGCAAACTCGGTGGCAGCAAACTTGGTGGTAGCAATCTTCCTTCCTGGTGGCAGAAAACTTGATGGCAGCAACCTTCCTTCCTGGTGGCAGCAACCTTCCTTCCTGGTGGCAGCAAACTCGGTGGCAGCAACCTTCCTTCCTGGTGGCAGCAAACTTGATGGCAGCAACCTTCCTTCCTGGTGGCAGCAAACTCGGTGGCAGCAACCTTCCTTCCTGGTGGCAGCAAACTCGGTGGCAGCAAACTTGGTGGTAGCAATCTTCCTTCCTGGTGGCAGCAAACTCGGTGGCAGCAACCTTCCTTCCTGGTGGCAGCAAACTCGGTGGCAGCAAAACCACCATTAACCAAGGATCCGCAAGCACGATAGACATATTGTAATGCAAACTCTAGTATTGAGTGACTTGTCTCGTACATCGTTTGAAATCAATTCCTCCCTTTATTCAGCAAAAATCCACCACTCGATCGGTTTCTGCGAGTGGAAGTGAATGGTGCGACGCTGGTTGTAATATAAATAGAAAAGTGTACTCAAACATTGTGCTACGTGCACATACATTACATACGCGTCATGTTCATAGTACCCATGTTGGGAGACTCGACTTCCTCCTCGTCGCATTGGGAGGGGTGTGCCAGTGCTTGCGTGCTTGTGCACGGGACACTAACGCACATCCGTGCTTCGAGGTACGCATCCAACGAGCCTGGATCCGGATGTCGTAGAGGATCACAAAGATGCGATTCAGAACGCACTTTCCACTCGTCCACAGCGTCACGTCGTTCTTGCGAGCGAAGCACAGCGGCCAAGCTGTCTTGCAACGACGGAAGAAGCATGGCGCGGTTGTCGTCGCCCGACGTACGACGTCGTCGTCCAGGATGTGTAGGCGCAGACTCATCGGGTGAACTGTTTGCATGCGTTTGGCTCCGTGCACGTTTTCCACCAGTCTGGAGCTGGTGGAGCACCAGCAGTTCGCCGTTGCGATCCTTCGCCTCGCGTGCTCGTGCTCTCTGCGTCTGTAGCTCACCTTTCTTCGCCTCAGCATCCTCCACACGCTCGGCCACCTCGTCGCACAGCTGTGCGAATTCCTCATCCACCATCCCACCTCCTCGCCCGGTCGCGCGCTGGGCCTCATGCTCATTCTCCTTGTGAGCCTTCACTAGGTCCAAAATCCGCCTGCGGATCTGCTTTCGGTCGAGGAGCCAGGATCCGAAAAGTTTCGGGTATATACCCTTGAGTCGTTCGCGATAGAGATTCCACGCCGCACCTTTTTCGACGTTCGTCCTCTTTTCGAAGAAACAACAATCGTTGTCCCGGACGACATACAACAACGCCTTGTTGTGCGCCATTGTCCAAGTTCGACCGCGTAGAGGCGCACACTTCGCATCCTCGTTGACCTGGCATTCAACCAGCGGAGAACGTGCATTGTCCGCTGTTGCGAGATCCGTGCATGTGTCCACGGTGTCCATTTCTTCTTGCACATCCACACCATCAGGTGGGATTGCGCTTGTGGTCCCGCCACCACCACCACCCATCCTACAACGCAAGCCCGACAATCCAAGGAAATGTCAGCTCGCACTTATCCAGGCGCGTACGTTCGGCAAACAATTGCCATCGTACGTACACTTCAAGTTTAGCGCTTGCGCGATGGCCTTGGTGTCGGCGAGGAACCTGCGCACGTCCACTTTCAAACCAGCCCACCCGCCAGAACGAAAATGCCCGAAAGGCTACATACACCGCAGAGGAATGGCAACTTCCCCCACTTTCTTTCTCAAAAATCTAAACTCCTCAACGACGACTCAAAAGGAGCTGATTTTGGGGTAAGGCGCCCTTACCCCAAAATTTCCTCTCACCCCAAAATCTAAACTCCTCTCTGGGGGCAACCGTGTCCCTGTGGGGTCGACCCTGTCCCCTCGGGGCACTTGTGTTCCCTGGGGGCAGCTGTGTTCCCTGGGGGCAGTTGTGTCCCCGTGGGGTCGACCTTGTCCCCTGGGGGCACTTGTGTTTCATGGGGGCAGCTGTGTCACTGTGGGGTCGACCCTGTCCCGGGGGGCAGCCGTGTACCCTGGGGGCAGTCGTGTCCCGTGGGGACTTTCTGAATTTCTGAAAAGGATCGAGAGTTGTCCTCACTACCAGGGCTCTCCCAAAGGCTAGAGCCGAAAGATCTCCTCGGGCTGGTCATGGAATGGGAAGATCTACTATACCGCCCCTTGTAGATAGCAGAGATGTGAGTTGAGAGTAAACAGGAAGAATAGGGACCAGCCAGATTCTAAACCAGGTACATGCATCGGATGCGGCACTTTCCGTGGATCACTCCTTAAACCATCTTGTCTAACCACGTCTCATATTTGTGGTATACGTTAAATTACTTTCTTGTTAATATAACTCAACCGCCCTTCCCCGAAGGCTCGATCATGCACAGACAGGTCGTAAATGTCTAGCAGGCCCACGTGACAACCGCCTCGGTCCCTTGGCCGCTGGGAGGTTGTCCACCCGGAGGACCCCTTCCAATTGCGTCGTTTCGAGGAGAATGGATTCGAAACTCGGCAGACAGGCCTTTCGAAGCCTCCGGGGACAGGTGGAGGCCTCGTCCCGACCCTTCCCCCCATTCCGAGGCCGCGAATGGACCTCCTGCTGCCCGACGACGCCTCGGTCCCTTGGCCGCTGGGAGGTCGTCCACCCGGAGGACCCCTTCCAATTGCGTCGTTTCGAGGAAAATGGATCCGAAACTCGGCAGACAGGCCTTTCGAAGCCTCCGGAGACAGGTGGAGGCCTCGTCCCGACCCTTCCTCCCATTCCGAGGCCGCGAAGGGACCTCCTGCTGCCCGACGACGCCTCGGTCCCTTGGCCGCTGGGAGGTCGTGCAGGAGGGAGAGGGTAGACAGCGCTGAAAACGCAAGCAGTCAGGCGTCGGGATAATTGCGTCTTGGATCCTTTATCGTTCGTAGATTTAGGCATCGTGGGCGCCTGGAAGACTCGTCGGAGTGATTTTGGACGAATTGGTCGTGCGTCCGAAGGGGTCGGGGTTGTTCCGACAGCTCGTTCAGGCAGTACCCGAGGGGTTCACGAAAGTAGGAATGCCCCCCTTTTTCTCTCTGTCTTCGTCTCATTCGCGCTCCTGAATACCCCCTTTGGTTCCTTCATCGTGATTGGTCTGAAGTCGGATGTCGTCCTCGGCGGGCATGGATACTTGCTCGGGATGACCAATGGCAAAATCTGCTACCCAAGGCATTTCCTTTACAGTCCCCGCTGAGTCGCCCCAAGTATCGGGATTCCTTGCTTCTGAACCCAAATCGAGGGACAGAGCTTGGGAGGACCGCGAACTTTTGCAGCCGAACAGGGGACGGGAATCCCGGGTCTTAGTGTCGGATTTACACATTCTTACCGTACCGAGTTTCGGGGGCTTCGATACGGCTCCTCTCAAATACGGGGAAGGTGTCCCGTGGGGGCAGTTTTGTCCCGTGGGGGCAGACCCCAATTCGACCCCTAATCCCTGTTTCGGCACGGGCATTTTGGGGTACCTCTATGGTGTGGAGAGCACTATATAAGGCGTGAGCCTTTGCATTTGTAATTGAAGAAGAAGCGGAATTGAGATTGAAAAGGAGGCGTCTTAGCCTGTCCTATGCGGAGTACGAGAGCATTTGACTTGGCACAAGGATACGAGGCGGGGAGGCGACATAAGAGAGAAAAAGCGAACATACTTGGCAAGAAGGAAAACGAGGAAGGCTTGCACGGGCGCACGGAATTGTACGCTCACATTGGCAAAACGAGTTGGACTGCCACCGGTGACCTGTCGCCAACAATATTCAAGCAATGACAAAGGTCATTGATGGATTGCTGTCCAAAATCGAAGTGCTTTGTGAAGAAAACTACAAATTATGGACAAGACAACCTCAATCCTCTAGGTTGAGATGGGAGCCTGATGATGACAATCATCAAGAAGCTCTTGGACTTCACGTGCCAGTGCTTTGCACGAATGTGAACTTTGTGACAAAATTATGGAACTTGTTTTACATCGGGACCAATTAAGAGATGTCAAATGAAGTGGCAAAGAAACGGCGCAAGCAAGGAAAAATTAAAGATTGGAGAGCCAAGCAAAACGAGCAAGTGTTTTGGTCGAGAGTTGACTGCTTGGTTAAGTTCATTTTGACATAGGACCGGCGAGAGTGGCCTAAACTTGTTCCGTTCCTTGAAACAACCATGACCAACCTCTATGGCATTGTCTACTCCCGAGTGCTCAAAGGGATTGTGCAACGGGAGATTAGCTGTGTGTCTGATGCTCAAGTGTAGTGTACCTTTCCTCCTTGTATTTGGAAAGGTGCAGTCCTTTCCAAGCCGCAAGTTGTGAATCTATTACTTTCACTTGGAAAGTCCCCGCCGCTCTCACAGGTTTACGCAATCTCTCCCCGCTCAATTCTTCACACCTTTGCCAACAATGTGTCATGCACACCAATAGATCCAGCTTCCTCAAACCAGAAAGGTTTTGAGGTGCTGAATGCAGCCACAGGATGTGTAAAGCACATTGTTGGAGTGCAACCTGCACTGCCGCTACCGAATGATCTGCCACAAAGGTGAACTGGACACCCGAGGCTTCTTCGTGCAATTTCAAGAGTTCTCAACAATGCCATTCACCTTCAAATCACCGGAGACTTCCCAACTGCCAATCACCGAAATTTGCACCGTCAGCACTCTTCAACCAGCACGAGTCCCCCCGTGTTTTCCAATATGCACCAAAGCATGAAGAGAGGAGGGGGGCCCACGCCAGCGAGGCCATTTCTCACCTCCAATCGACCGGCCCGCCTTCACGCTTTGCTGCCACGCTGTTGCAAAAGCGTCCGTGAGTTTTGGACACTCACACACGTGCCTTGGAGGAGAGCGTGTGTCGGGAAGGAGCCGGTGCACCGGTCTTGGGCGAGGGTCCTCGCACTCGTGGACAAAGTCCCCTTCTAGCCGGCCCGATGCGTGGTGCCTATTCAGGTCGACCTCCTAGTGGTTGGGCTAGCGCGTAGGCCTCAGCAAGTCGTCGAAGGAGGACGGAAGGAGGCGCGCTGGTGGTTGGCAAAGTCAAATTCTATCACAAAGCAAAGAGGGACGATAGGCCTACCTCTCCCACCGCCTCTCACTGGCGGTTGGAATTGGAGCAAAGGAGGTGTCTTATCCGCCTTCGTCCTCCTCTAAGTCACACCTGACCGTCCATTTTGCTCGCCCCGGGGCGACTATGAGCTGTCACTTGCTCGACACCGTTCAGCCCCCTCAGGCCCACCCCTCACAATTGTGGATTGGGACGGGGTCGGTTGGTTCCCTTCGGTCTGTCTCGATCAAGGTCCCCGGTTCCCCTTACAAGAAGCCCGTTCTGATCGGGGGCGACCGTGCTTCAATGCGACCGGGGGAAACTAGTTCTGGTTCCGGAACGATACTGTCGTTGTATTCCAAAGGGATATCAGATCCCTTACTCGATGGGTAGCCTCGATGGTTCGGACCCGTAAGCCAGAGTCTCGACGGACCCTAATGGGCCTCGTTCACAGGAGGAGGCCATTGCCTTATGCAACACACGCCTATTCCAAAGATTCCCCACGCATTCGAGGCTCGCACTCCATTTTGTTCGCAACGCCTCGCTGCACATCCGAAGATGTCGTCCAGTGCCTCACACCCCCCTTTCCCCACGCGTCACGCCTCCTTCCCCCTTTTTCCGCCTCCGTTCCACCAAGCCTTCTCTTTGATCCGCCTCCTGCTTCGTCTTCCACGCATCCTCCAGCCCTCTAGCTTCCCCTGTGGTGTTCCGCCTGCCCGCCTTGCCTCGTCTTGTTGTCCATTTGTGGCTCTCCTCGTGCGAGTTTGGGTTCTCCAACCGCCGAGGGAGGAACTGGGAGGGATCCAGTTGGGGATGCCCGCCCATCCACGGCGGGGTTCTCCACACGATGTTTCCCGAGATATTTCCCGTGTTTCGCGGGCGTACGGCGTCCGGGTACGGGAACGTGGCGAACGAACGAACGAACAGGGGATCGGGGGGTATGGGAGAACGGTGTTTCCCGGGTTGCCCTTCCGAAAGGGGATCCTAAACGGACCGTAAAAGGGGTGGAAGAAAGGGACAGAAAAAAGACAGGGTGTCCCTTCTTTGAGACAGTTGATCCTAAGTTCCCTGAAGACTCCCTTGGGCAAGTTCGTCGGTCTAATCCGACGGAGTTCGGTTGATGGATCCAATGGACGAGAATCTTGATGGCAAGAGTGTGCTTGGTGGTGGCTTTTGAGAGTGCAATCATTCTGTTTACTCATGCATGTGAAGTATCCGAGGTCAGATTCGTGCGGCCCATCGAGAGCACGGTGGTAGTTGGTCCGTTCGAGACCGTCGTCCCTGCCTGCTTGCACGATAGAGTTTCTTCTCCCAATAGAGAAGAAACTTCCGCAAAGGGATCCCTGCACCCAGGTCTCTCAACACTTTTCTTCCACAAGGAGCTCCTCTCAAAACTCACACATGCACAAAAAGACTCGGACCTTGTACCCTTGGCCCATCCATCGCCCATGCGAGGACTGCTCAAGCAACCTTGTTCTTCAATCCATAGCAAGCGCTAGTCAATCGGGTGCAATAGGATTAAAACGAAGCAGTCCTCCATCGAAAAGCCTGCATGGTCCACTTTCCGAATCCCCATGCACAAACTCCTGCATCACTTCTGACAGCCTTGGGTGAGCAAACACGCAAGCACAGTGGACAGTAGGAAAGGAAAAACTTTACAAAACCTTATGTTTCTGACCGTAGTCAAGCATGTCGAAACCTATATCTCACGCATTGACCAGCTGTCCCCCTCCGAAAATCTTGAGGTCCGATCGAAGGGATCCTGGATATCCAGGCCACGCGCGATTTGTCTTCCCCGCGGCAGTGGATCCCCCTTCCCCATAAGCTGGGTTGCTGCCTCCGGAAAACATGCCACGGTCAAGCTCCTTGTTGGGAGAGACACCTGTGCCAACCAAGGACCCATCCAGGAACACCCGTATGCGACCGGGACCACGGATGCGGATGTCCACCACCACCTCGTGTGCCTGTCCATCCAAGGGGAACCCTTCCGTTTCTAGACGGGCGGTTCCTGGTCCCGGGGGATCCGTGCCTGCCCCTGCACGCGCCACCAGCATCGGTGGATTGCCGGCCACCAGTCCCACCCAGGTCCCTCTCCCTCTGGCTCCGTGGTTGAACAACATCACATCCTCCTCCACAGTGCTGGGGAAAACAACCTTGCAAGCAAATACGATGTCCTGGTTGAGCACTTCCTCGTTGGAAAAAGGACCTGCAGGGACCGAGCGGGACAGCGTCAAGGGAGCCGTCAGATTGGGCGGGGGCATCGTGGTGACCTGGCCTACCCAATGGGTCGTGCAAACCATGTGCATCTGCGCGTTGCCCTGAGAAATCGAACAGCTTCGATTGACCTCCTCCAGTCCAAAGGTCGTATCCGGCAAGGAGGGGGACGGCGTGGGTGGGGGTGGAGGAGGTGCAAAAGGAGGGCCTGGTGGATTTGGGGGGAGGGTAGGCTCGGGAGATGGTTCTGGTAAGGGTGGTGGAGGCTCTGGAGACCCACCACCATCCGGACTGTCGAAAAAAGATGGACAATGTCTCTCCCGTGCGATGTTTTTGTCTGCTGGTGCATCGCATAATCCTCCATGCAAAGGTTCTTGAATGTAGAACCACGTGCTTGTTTGAATGTCTGAAGGTTCACATGGATCCGGGGACCACGGCATCCATTCCCAAATGCAATCGACTTGTTCCGGGTGGACGCACTGGTTCCATTCACACGACATCGCCAAGGTATTGTATTGCTCATGACAATCGGCATCGGTCTGACAGTCCATAGGAAGCAGCTTCGACCGAATCTGGGCCCGATCGCTGGACCCGTTTGCATGAAGCGTAAAATCGAAGTGGGTACACCAGCTGAAAAAGTTCCCCATGGTCCCGTCTCTGTCTCGAAACACGTGCTTCACCAACCCGGAAACGGGACAACAACACGTATCCTCGTCTTGTCCACCTCCGAGGTACCAGATACGATTGATCCCCATATCGACCAAGTTACGGAGACGCACGGTCCCGGACTCTTCCCCATCGATCATTTCCATGACGGCCCGATTGTACGCATGCGTTCCCGGTACCAGTACGGCGTTGAACTGTTCACCCGGTTGCGACCATGCCACCCCGGAGACATACAAACCCGTGTTGACTTCGCATAACGTTCGATTCACCACGCTAAATTCCGCGATCGGATTGGGTTCATCGAAGGTCAGCGCGTATTTGATATGAATGGGTCGACTCAAATTGATATTGTCTGTGTATCGAACGAACTGGCTTTGAATGGACAATCGAAATGTGGGGGTGGGCGTTTCTTCCTGTATTGCCGTTTGCATCACCCTGGCTCCCATATTGTATAGTTTCCCCTCGCTTCCCCTTGCAGAGCCTGCATAAAGCAAGGGAGTTGACAGCATGAGTGTGAGGGTGGAGGCTGTCCTCCGGCCAATCCACAGCGACCCGTGTGAAAAGATCTCAATGGGCAAAACCCATGACCACCACGTCCCTTTCCATCCCGTACGTCCAGATGCACGATCCCGTCCAGAATCCATCGTTGGTGTCCGCGCGTCCGTCGCGTCTCCGTTCCCTTGGTGTCGACTTGCGCTCTCTTCGGTTCCCGCGCGGGACGTGCGTTAGCACTGGCGTCGGACGTTCCTTCCCTCCACGTCCGGAAGTGTGTGTCAGGGTCGTCCGGGTCACGTCTGACCCTGCGTTGTCCTCCCGAGGGCGGATAGGACCATGGTGTCGCCGTGGTGGTCTTTTGGTGAGAGTAGATGTCTACAGCTGCCCCAACCGAAGACGAACCCCCGATTCCGGAAGCTTCCGGAAGCCCCGACCCCACCAAGGGACAGTAAGGACAGGGTCAGGGTGCCTGAGGGGCAGGGGTATCTACACGGTCCGTGGATGGGGACCCTGGATGGTATCAGGGTTTCGTCTTCGGTTGGGGCAGCTGTAGACATCTACTCTCACCAAAAGACCACCACGGCGACACCATGGTCCTATCCGCCCTCGGGAGGACAACGCAGGGTCAGACGTGACCCGGACGACCCTGACACACACTTCCGGACGTGGAGGGAAGGAACGTCCGACGCCAGTGCTAACGCACGTCCCGCGCGGGAACCGAAGAGAGCGCAAGTCGACACCAAGGGAACGGAGACGCGACGGACGCGCGGACACCAACGATGGATTCTGGACGGGATCGTGCATCTGGACGTACGGGATGGAAAGGGACGTGGTGGTCATGGGTTTTGCCCATTGAGATCTTTTCACACGGGTCGCTGTGGATTGGCCGGAGGACAGCCTCCACCCTCACACTCATGCTGTCAACTCCCTTGCTTTATGCAGGCTCTGCAAGGGGAAGCGAGGGGAAACTATACAATATGGGAGCCAGGGTGATGCAAACGGCAATACAGGAAGAAACGCCCATGTTTCAGTTTCGTTTGAATATGAACGACCAATACGTTCGATATACCCGTGAATATGACCTGAATCGTGCGTTCTACATGATATACGCACTGACGTTCGATCCGATAGACTCAGGCGGGAGCACAAATCCTATTGCAGTTTTCCAACCGGACGGTTCTAATCTGAAAGAAGTATCAACCGGACTCTACGTGTATTTTTCTCCACACCAATGGCATGCTGTTTTGGTACCCAAAAACAAAACGAGCATTGGAAAATGGGAATTGGTGAATCAATCTTCACCCAACGTAGTTCATGTACGAAATCCAACTGTAGCACAGGCCACAGGACAGCTTCGGTATCTTGGTGCCGGAGATGGTGTAGTTGGGGGGGACTGCCCAGTTGCAGGGATTGTAAAACATGTCAATGTAGACGGCAATGGTGTGATGAATGGGTGGTGTACAAAACTCGACTTTACCATAGTCTCCGAATCAGAGTCAGGGCTGGAAGGCATCTTAGAAGCGTTGCCTTCCTTCACTTGCGTCAAAGATGTGGAATGTCACGAGCATTACAATACCAGGTCGATGTTGTGCAAAGAAAACGTGTGCGTATTGCCGGAACCTGTACCTTGCGAGTGGCAATGGGACGATTGGTCGGAATGTTTACCATCAACTTCCGATCCCAATTATTTCAGGAGAACGCGGGGGTGGAGTTTCATCGTTGAACCCGAATACGGGGGAGCTTGTGATGCACCAAACAATCCATATGAGATGCAGGAAACTTCGTGCGTGGAAGAGGATCTGTTTGACCCTCCTCCACCACCCTTACCAGAACCATCTCCCGAGCCTACCCTCCCCCCAAATCCACCAGGCCCTCCTTTTGCACCTCCTCCACCCCCACCCACGCCGTCCCCCTCCTTGCCGGATACGACCTTTGGACTGGAGGAGGTCAATCGAAGCTGTTCGATTTCTCAGGGCAACGCGCAGATGCACATGGTTTGCACGACCCATTGGGTAGGCCAGGTCACCACGATGCCCCCGCCCAATCTGACGGCTCCCTTGACGCTGTCCCGCTCGGTCCCTGCAGGTCCTTTTTCCAACGAGGAAGTGCTCAACCAGGACATCGTATTTGCTTGCAAGGTTGTTTTCCCCAGCACTGTGGAGGAGGATGTGATGTTGTTCAACCACGGAGCCAGAGGGAGAGGGACCTGGGTGGGACTGGTGGCCGGCAATCCACCGATGCTGGTGGCGCGTGCAGGGGCAGGCACGGATCCCCCGGGACCAGGAACCGCCCGTCTAGAAACGGAAGGGTTCCCCTTGGATGGACAGGCACACGAGGTGGTGGTGGACATCCGCATCCGTGGTCCCGGTCGCATACGGGTGTTCCTGGATGGGTCCTTGGTTGGCACAGGTGTCTCTCCCAACAAGGAGCTTGACCGTGGCATGTTTTCCGGAGGCAGCAACCCAGCTTATGGGGAAGGGGGATCCACTGCCGCGGGGAAGACAAATCGCGCGTGGCCTGGATATCCAGGATCCCTTCGATCGGACCTCAAGATTTTCGGAGGGGGACAGCTGGTCAATGCGTGAGATATAGGTTTCGACATGCTTGACTACGGTCAGAAACATAAGGTTTTGTAAAGTTTTTCCTTTCCTACTGTCCACTGTGCTTGCGTGTTTGCTCACCCAAGGCTGTCAGAAGTGATGCAGGAGTTTGTGCATGGGGATTCGGAAAGTGGACCATGCAGGCTTTTCGATGGAGGACTGCTTCGTTTTAATCCAATTGCACCCGATTGACTAGCGCTTGCTATGGATTGAAGAACAAGGTTGCTTGAGCAGTCCTCGCATGGGCGATGGATGGGCCAAGGGTACAAGGTCCGAGTCTTTTTGTGCATGTGTGAGTTTTGAGAAGAGCTCCTTGTGGAAGAAAAGGGACGCCCGTTCTTTTTTCTCTCCCTTTCTTCTGTTCTCTTCCCTTTTTCCGTTACTTGCTTCTTTTTTTCATTGCTTTCCGGCCCCGTTAAGGATCCTTTCGAGAAACCTGGGTCAGGAATGCCTGTGTGTGAGCTTCTTCTCTGTTGGGAAATGAAGCTCTATCATGTAGGCCGGCATGGACGACGGTCCGGAACGGTCCTGCTGGCACTGCGCTCTCTATGGGTCGCACGAATGCCACCTCAGATACTTAACATGCATGATATGATCGATCGATTACACTCTCAGAAGCCTCCACCAAGCACACTCTTGCCATCGAGGCGCTCGTCCTTTGGATCCATCGGCCAAATTCAATCGGTTTAGACATACCCATGAACCCAAGGGAATCTTCACTCAATGGAGGATCAACCGTCTTCATCGTTCCGAGGGGAGAGGGATGGAATCCCATCTACGGAAGTTTCAGAGTACACCCCCAAAAATTAGGATGCAACGTTCATGTCAAGCAAGATCTACCGCCCCTAAAGTAGGGCCAATAGGTGTGTTGCCCTGGGGTGGTCCCATCCTTTTTCTAATACTCCTTATTAGTCCGGTCCTAGCCAAGAACTCAATGCGTGCCCCGATATAGTATTGGTGTGCAAGAATACCATACTATTGGTGGCAAGACTTGACCTCTTAATGCTCTGAAACTGTATGCATTGGTACATTGTCCTTTTTCCACTACTGGTTTACCTACTCAACACCTCGCGGTATACCCCAGTAAGCACATTGTTTTGCGTAAGGCCGTGGCCTCCTCCTATGAACGAGCCCCGTCACGGTTCATATGGGATCATGGCTTACGGGTCCGAACCATTGGGGCTACCCACTGAGTAAGGAGTACGATACCCCTTCGGAGTACAACGGCCGTATCATTCCGGGATCAAAACCAATTTCCCCCGAGTCGTATTGAAGCATAGTCACCGCGACCAGAGCGGACTTCCAGTTAGGAGAACCGGGTACTTTGATCGCGACAGACCGAAGGGAACCAACCGACCCCGTCCCCTATCCACGATCGTGAGGGATGGGACTAAGGGGCTTGGCGGTGTCGAACAAGTGACAGCTCAATGTCGCCCAGGGCAAGCGAAATGGACGGTGAGGGTTGACTTAGGGGAAGACGAAGGCGGCTAAGACATCCCCTTTGCTCCGATTCCAACCGCCAGTGAGAAGCCGTGAGCGAAGTAGACCTATCATCCGTGTTTGTCTTGTGATACACTTCTTGACTTTGCTTATCATTGGCACGTATTAGACTTGCGTCCGTGGAGTTGTTTGCTTCACATACTCACCCTTGGAGATGAGGACTTCATCGGAGAACGGGCCCTTCATCCCGTGTGTTACACCTTCCTAGGTCACCCTCCCCATGGAGGAGTGTTTTCTCCTTCGTCGACAATACATGTATAAATGCAGACATATAGCCCTCAATAAGAGTACTAATTGTACCTTTTTGGACACATACCGCAGAGGATGTCCTTGATACCACATAGAGAGGAACCACCGGTCTTTTAAATGAACAAGTTCTACTCAAAGCCTCCAACCCACGCGCTGTCCTCCGCGTCTAGGCATCATCGGAGTACTCAAGGAGCCGTTCTTCACCAAGCATCCGAGTTTGTCCCACCTCTCCTCGTGGGTCCAAGTGTATACGACCACTTTTCTAGTCCTCCAAAGGTCGAGAGTGAAACAAAGTCTACAAGAGGACTTCTTTTCTCTCTCCTCTCCCTTGCGTTGAACGAGCCTCGGCCGCTTGGGAGGCGTGGATGGACGTGCTAGAGCGTCCAAGTGACGTGTCTCGTCGCGTTGGTCAGGGCCGGAGGAGGAGGCGTGTTGTGCTTTTGGCTTGGCAAGTATTAGAAGTGTATCACAAAGCAAAGAGGGACCAAGGGTCTACCTCTCTCACCGTCTCTTACTGGCGGTTGGAATTGGGACAACTGGGGTGTCGTGGCAGCCCACGTGCTCCCTAGAGTTACATTTGACCGTCCGTTGCGTCTGCCAATCGGCGAACGTGAGCTGGTAATCGCATCGACACCGTCCATCCCCCAAGCCCTACCTTCGAGAAGCAAAGGTAGAGATGGGGTTGATCCCCTTCAGTCGGTCTAAATGCCCGATGTGCCTTACAGGAGACCCGTTCTGATCCGGGGCGACCTATTAGAAATACCCCTCTTGAACCAGGGTTTTAGCTTGGTACAAGGTACGAGATAGTGAACGGGTACCCGCCAAAAGAAGAATGCCCGAGGACCCGAGACGGAAAGTCGTCGAGGACGTCAACCCACTAGCCCTCACTGCAACGCTCTGAGCAACCTCAAAGAACACGAGCACCACATCAATCTACGGGGTTTTCTACGAGACGTGGGATCGTTAACCTCGCTGAAGCGCACTCTACATAGCTTCCACGACTTCATTGTGAATTAATTTTTTTGCTTGACTAAAAGAAACCAACACCCGTTCACCTTCGAACCAACAAGTGTTCAACACACGTTAACATTGAAGTGCGGATTGCTACCGCCATCGTCACGAATCTAAGAACCCTAGGGCTGAGCACCCCAGGTAAAGAACCATCGTTCACGGAACTGCATCTGCCGATTTAGAAGGATACTGATCATACCCTCCAACACGACCTTCCTTCAATGTATAACGGCCAACGAGGCGTCCCAGGGTCCCTATGAAACTTTGGTCTACGGGACTAGATCCCCGACGCCCCATGTGGATAAAGGAAAATGGTGTCCCTTTTGAAACAACGGTTGTATCGTTCCGGAACACAAGCCAGCCCCCTTGGGGGTTCGTATTGAAAAAGGTCGCCCCGGATCAGAACGGGTCTCCTGTAAGGCACATCGGGCATTTAGACCGACTGAAGGGGATCAACCCCATCTCTACCTTTGCTTCTCGAAGGTAGGGCTTGGGGGATGGACGGTGTCGATGCGATTACCAGCTCAGGTTCGCCCCGGGGCGAACGCAACGGACGGTCAGATGTGACTCTAGGGAGCACGTGGGCTGCCACGGCACCCCAGTTGCCCCAATTCCAACCGCCAGTGAGAGGCGGTGAGAGAGATAGACCCTTGGTCCCTCTTTGCTTTGTGATACAATCCTTCTACTTGCCTAGCCAAGTGCGCAACACGTTCCTCCTCCGACCCTGACCAACGCGACAAGAGACCCCACTTGGACACTCCAGAACGCATGTTGGCGCCTCCCACGCCCGCCGAGGCTTGTTCATTGCGAGGGAGAAGAGATACAAGATCTCGCGACAGGGGGTGAGAAGTCCGTCCCCCACGAGACCCTTGTCACCAAGAGTATGTGTGTCGGGTCACTCAACCACGGATGCAAGTCCAATAAATATGACCCTCGAGGGGACCGAGTGCGGTTCCGGAACGGTATAGGCGTTGATAGAGAAGGGACACGATGGCTCCTCATCCATATGGGGTCTCGGGGGATTAGTCTTGTAGACCACGGTCTCAAATGGACCCTGCGAGGCCTTGCTGGCCATTACACGTGCCTCCCTCCACCCTCTCCACCAGTTGCCAAGGTCTACGAGCTTGCCCAACCACCAAGAGACCGACTTCGCTAGGCAGCAAGCTTGAGTCGGCAAAAGGAGGACCTCATCCGCAAGTGAGAAGACTCCCGTTGGGGACCGGTGGACCGTCCCCTTTCCGTCAATTCGCTCTCCTCCAATTTACGTGTGTGAGCGTTCTACACTCACGGACACTTTTGGGACACTATCTAAGCTTTTAGTAGAGTGGAGAATGCCATACGCTCAAGGAAATGGAGGACCCCGACCACACTTCTCGGATAGTTTCACTCCATAGAGACTTGGAAGAAAAATGGTCCTTGAGGAACACTCTCCAAGAGCGTTTCGCTAAGCTTGAGGGACAGCTTTAAGCCCTTGAAGCAAATCCACCTAATGGTGAAGAACAAAATGAGACCGAACTTGCTCAAGAAAATCTGCATGTGGCAGCCTTAGGAGGGACACATGCCCCTTCCGAGGAAGAGGGACTTCCCCATCTCACCACATTGTATGGGCCACCTCTACAAGACTCAAAGAATATTCAAAAGGTCTCCTTGGAGATACCTGAAAAATTAAGTGGACTGGAGCTAGATGAAAATCCATATGCCCTAACTTACTGGTATCGCGATGTTGTGTGTTGGTGCCAAGCGTACGCTCCCAACCGCCCGAAGAAGCAGTTGGTACTTGCGATCAATCAAGCTTTGGGAGGCACAACCAAATCAATGGTGCAAAACCTCATCATGCGCGATCCAGGTGCCCTCAAAGCAGTGGAAGAGTTGTATGCTTACCTCCGCCGTACGTTCAAGAATCAAGACCCAGGCCCTGAAGCATGGCGCGAATTCCATACTAGTATGCGCCGGGGCGATAATGCTTTGCAATTTTTGAGCAAGCTGGTGCAATTGACATCTGTCGTCAACCCAAGCTCATCTCCTGTGTGCCGCACTTTAATGAAACACGATATATCAAGAAGACTCCAGCATGGGCTACCAGCCTATCTCTAGCGAGCGTTATATAAACACCCGGATCACTTGATTGATGTGGATAGATGTTGGAGTCTAAGCGGAGACTCGTCAATCAAAAGCCATGGAATGGACCTTGTAGAGTCTAAGGTAAGACTCTCAAGGGTGACCACCCGAATGCACCGCCCCTTGAGCAAGAATGGCCCCCCGAGGATGCCCACCCTTGGTGTGGGGCGTGGAGAGGAGCTCCCTACGGCCCATGGATGGGTCCCCATAGTGTGTAAATCCCCAGCTCATTGTCCTATATATAGGACAATCGGGGACAATGACGTTTGGCGCGCGTTCGCCACCATAACCATGCGCGTCTCTTTTGCGCGTTCTAGGACGTGTAGCGAACTCTTTGGAGCTTCTAAGTCCACGCGCATGAGCGGAGAGATGCCCCGTGTCGTCGTCCAGCGCCCCGTACATCCGACCCTTCGTCAACCCATAGGACAATAGCGCCCAACTTCGCGCGGTCCGTGTACACCCATCGCGCTCTCCCACGTCGCGTGGCACGGCTCATTTGAAGGCTTAGAAGCTCAACTTATCGATCTATTACTCTGTGGAGCTACGCCTCCGACTTCGCATCAGACGGGCCAGTGCAGGTGTGTGCACGTCCGCCCCCGACACCCTCCGGCGTCGCCTAGAGGGGACTCCCGCCATGTGTTGTGCGGCACAATCACGGCCCGTGTATGGCCCACAGAGGTAGGCAACGATGCCTTCACTTGGCTTGTGACATGCCTGGCATGCTGCCGAGGCTTTCCTACCGCACATGACGCAGCGTCGCTGCGTCACCTTCCTCACTTCCGTGTCTTCGCCACTCGTCCTCATCACTTCCTCAAGTGCCACCAGACGGTGTCCACTTCCTCCACCCAAATCACCCATCGCAGCGATCAACGGACGAAGACGGAGAGCTTGCTGCCTCTCCGTCTCCAACTCTGCCATTATCCACGGATTTTCCAGGAGCTCCTTTGCGAGGAGCATCCTGCATTGCTTCTGTCGCACCTGCCCTGTTCCGTTTGCACGCATGAGGAGGAAGGTGTTCACCTCCGCCAATCCAATCAGCTCACTCAGCTCGCGAATTCGAAAGTCGTGCGTTTTCCACACGTCGTGGAACGCAACGCTACCTGTTCGCAACCGGTTGTGCTGGTCCACAATGCTGTACTTGGAGTTGTACATCTGCGTTGTCTCATCTACTGGGATTTGCTTTGCCAGCAGATGAGTGGTGTCCGTTGGATGCTTGATCATGTACTTCATGGTGCCTACTGGCTGTGTGGTGAAGCAGGAAGACACCAAGCACAGTGGTACACCAGCAGGCCCACGATGGGCAGTTGCCTTGATCAAGGTGCGGGTCCTGCGCACAGAGACTTCTCCTGGAATGCAAACAGTCAGTCCAGGTTGGTTGGGCTCACTCGAAAGGAAACGTTGAAGTGCAGCCTTGGGGTAACCCCTGTGTGCTGTTTTCACATTCAACACGGAGTACACACCGCGCTCCAGCAGCGCACAGCATGTCTTGACTGACCCAAACCAGCTGTCACCAAGGCAGACGCGCCCACTGCCAAAGAACGGCTTCATTAGCCTGAGGGTGGTTGCCGTTGTGGTGCCAAATTCTGCAAAGAATTCTTTCTCCTTCATCAAGCCTGCATTCTCTACTGGTTCCATACGAAAGCAGACACCAGTCAGCCCATCACATACAGTTTTCAGCTCCCTGCCCAGCGGGTTAGGTTTCCTGCGCAGAAACATCCTAGAGGGCATGTACCGGCCCATCCATTTCAACATGGATTCATCCACAACCACCAGCCAGCTTGGAGTGTAATGCCGGGATGCATGTGCATTCCATGCATCCCAGAACCTGCGCAGTTCCCAATGAGGATCATCTCGCAGTGTATGCAGGGTGCCTCTGGGTCCCTTGCAAGCTCCAGCTTGCTCAGGTCTGTCCACTCTCGCTCCTCGCTCCGCTGTGTATTTTGGCACACTGTCTGCCAAAAATTCCAGAATGCGGTCAAAGTCCCTCCTGCAGAAGAACTTGTTTAGGTTGAACTGGACCGCCAGTGGGTCCTTTTCCACATCAATCACCTGCCAGAAGGACTTCCTGCTGTGTCCAGGGTGCAACAACATGTACACAAAGCACCCAAGCACCCTCAACAACATACCAGGTGTACACTCTCTGTCGTAAGACAAGAAAGTGTCACCTGGTCTGTTGTACTTGCTTCGACCACGTCTGGTGATCTCAGCAGTCCAATCAGGCAACAGTTCGTACGGGAAGAACCGTAGGAAATACTGCAATGCTTCTGTCTCACGAAAAGGCTCTGGTATGTAGGACAAAGGCGAGGCATAGCCTTGATGCCTGTCTCTGACGCCATTGGCTGCATGTGAGTCGACGGTCACATGCGCCTCCTCTTCCTCCCACACCACTCCAAAACCATTCCTAGCAACTTCGTTGGCGTCCACGCCATCTCCAAGCGGGTCCAAGCCTTCCTCGTGGAGCGTCGCGCACTCCTGGACGTCGAGGAAGGCCTCCTCCGGTGGTACCTCCGTGGGTGGAGGTACCAAGTCGTCATCCTCACCGGCATCCATTCCGGTGGGTCTTTCTTCCTCCGTGGTCGCGCGCTGCGGTTCTTCTTCCGGTGGTTGCTCGACAACCCTGTAACGGTTCACCGTTTCCTCGGTGACCGGCCATTCCTCCGCCGAGGTGCCCGCCGTGTGGCAGCGAACGATGGCCTCCTGCTCTCCTGTACGTAAACGTATGAGGCGGAGCACCACGCCGTCATACCACGTGTCGCTCCACGCCTCCCCATGCGCTTCACGGGCCCATTCGAAGCCAAACTCGGTTGCTGGAATGCGAACGCGCGCTTCGATGAGCGGATTCGGAGGCCGTTGCTGGCGTTGCTTCCGTCGCGGCGCCATGCGCGATCACGTCCGAAAACCCGTAGGGCTTCCTTCGTGGTTCGACCGCGCAAAAACCAATACTGAACTTGCTCATCGGAATTCCGTCCCATGATTGGAACATGTCTTAGGTATTCAGGCATCAATTCTCCCATCTGAATTGGGCAATTTGCAGAAAAACGTTCCTATTGGAAAGATTGTCCTATATATAGGACAATCGGGGACAATGACGTTTGGCGCGCGTTCGCCACCATAACCATGCGCGTCTCTTTTGCGCGTTCTAGGACGTGTAGCGAACTCTTTGGAGCTTCTAAGTCCACGCGCATGAGCGGAGAGATGCCCCGTGTCGTCGTCCAGCGCCCCGTACATCCGACCCTTCGTCAACCCATAGGACAATAGCGCCCAACTTCGCGCGGTCCGTGTACACCCATCGCGCTCTCCCACGTCGCGTGGCACGGCTCATTTGAAGGCTTAGAAGCTCAACTTATCGATCTATTACTCTGTGGAGCTACGCCTCCGACTTCGCATCAGACGGGCCAGTGCAGGTGTGTGCACGTCCGCCCCCGACACCCTCCGGCGTCGCCTAGAGGGGACTCCCGCCATGTGTTGTGCGGCACAATCACGGCCCGTGTATGGCCCACAGAGGTAGGCAACGATGCCTTCACTTGGCTTGTGACATGCCTGGCATGCTGCCGAGGCTTTCCTACCGCACATGACGCAGCGTCGCTGCGTCACCTTCCTCACTTCCGTGTCTTCGCCACTCGTCCTCATCACTTCCTCAAGTGCCACCAGACGGTGTCCACTTCCTCCACCCAAATCACCCATCGCAGCGATCAACGGACGAAGACGGAGAGCTTGCTGCCTCTCCGTCTCCAACTCTGCCATTATCCACGGATTTTCCAGGAGCTCCTTTGCGAGGAGCATCCTGCATTGCTTCTGTCGCACCTGCCCTGTTCCGTTTGCACGCATGAGGAGGAAGGTGTTCACCTCCGCCAATCCAATCAGCTCACTCAGCTCGCGAATTCGAAAGTCGTGCGTTTTCCACACGTCGTGGAACGCAACGCTACCTGTTCGCAACCGGTTGTGCTGGTCCACAATGCTGTACTTGGAGTTGTACATCTGCGTTGTCTCATCTACTGGGATCTGCTTTGCCAGCAGATGAGTGGTGTCCGTTGGATGCTTGATCATGTACTTCATGGTGCCTGCTGGCTGTGTGGTGAAGCAGGAAGACACCAAGCACAGTGGTACACCAGCAGGCCCACGATGGGCAGTTGCCTTGATCAAGGTGCGGGTCCTGCGCACAGAGACTTCTCCTGGAATGCAAACAGTCAGTCCAGGTTGGTTGGGCTCACTCGAAAGGAAACGTTGAAGTGCAGCCTTGGGGTAACCCCTGTGTGCTGTTTTCACATTCAACACGGAGTACACACCGCGCTCCAGCAGCGCACAGCATGTCTTGACTGACCCAAACCAGCTGTCACCAAGGCAGACGCGCCCACTGCCAAAGAACGGCTTCATTAGCCTGAGGGTGGTTGCCGTTGTGGTGCCAAATTCTGCAAAGAATTCTTTCTCCTTCATCAAGCCTGCATTCTCTACTGGTTCCATACGAAAGCAGACACCAGTCAGCCCATCACATACAGTTTTCAGCTCCCTGCCCAGCGGGTTAGGTTTCCTGCGCAGAAACATCCTAGAGGGCATGTACCGGCCCATCCATTTCAACATGGATTCATCCACAACCACCAGCCAGCTTGGAGTGTAATGCCGGGATGCATGTGCATTCCATGCATCCCAGAACCTGCGCAGTTCCCAATGAGGATCATCTCGCAGTGTATGCAGGGTGCCTCTGGGTCCCTTGCAAGCTCCAGCTTGCTCCGGTCTGTCCACTCTCGCTCCTCGCTCCGCTGTGTATTTTGGCACACTGTCTGCCAAAAATTCCAGAATGCGGTCAAAGTCCCTCCTGCAGAAGAACTTGTTTAGGTTGAACTGGACCGCCAGTGGGTCCTTTTCCACATCAATCACCTGCCAGAAGGACTTCCTGCTGTGTCCAGGGTGCAACAACATGTACACAAAGCACCCAAGCACCCTCAACAACATACCAGGTGTACACTCTCTGTCGTAAGACAAGAAAGTGTCACCTGGTCTGTTGTACTTGCTTCGACCACGTCTGGTGATCTCAGCAGTCCAATCAGGCAACAGTTCGTACGGGAAGAACCGTAGGAAATACTGCAATGCTTCTGTCTCACGAAAAGGCTCTGGTATGTAGGACAAAGGCGAGGCATAGCCTTGATGCCTGTCTCTGACGCCATTGGCTGCATGTGAGTCGACGGTCACATGCGCCTCCTCTTCCTCCCACACCACTCCAAAACCATTCCTAGCAACTTCGTTGGCGTCCACGCCATCTCCAAGCGGGTCCAAGCCTTCCTCGTGGAGCGTCGCGCACTCCTGGACGTCGAGGAAGGCCTCCTCCGGTGGTACCTCCGTGGGTGGAGGTACCAAGTCGTCATCCTCACCGGCATCCATTCCGGTGGGTCTTTCTTCCTCCGTGGTCGCGCGCTGCGGTTCTTCTTCCGGTGGTTGCTCGACAACCCTGTAACGGTTCACCGTTTCCTCGGTGACCGGCCATTCCTCCGCCGAGGTGCCCGCCGTGTGGCAGCGAACGATGGCCTCCTGCTCTCCTGTACGTAAACGTATGAGGCGGAGCACCACGCCGTCATACCACGTGTCGCTCCACGCCTCCCCATGCGCTTCACGGGCCCATTCGAAGCCAAACTCGGTTGTTGGAATGCGAACGCGCGCTTCGATGAGCGGATTCGGAGGCCGTTGCTGGCGTTGCTTCCGTCGCGGCGCCATGCGCGATCACGTCCGAAAACCCGTAGGGCTTCCTTCGTGGTTCGACCGCGCAAAAACCAATACTGAACTTGCTCATCGGAATTCCGTCCCATGATTGGAACATGTCTTAGGTATTCAGGCATCAATTCTCCCATCTGAATTGGGCAATTTGCAGAAAAACGTTCCTATTGGAAAGATTGTCCTATATATAGGACAATCGGGGACAATGACGTTTGGCGCGCGTTCGCCACCATAACCATGCGCGTCTCTTTTGCGCGTTCTAGGACGTGTAGCGAACTCTTTGGAGCTTCTAAGTCCACGCGCATGAGCGGAGAGATGCCCCGTGTCGTCGTCCAGCGCCCCGTACATCCGACCCTTCGTCAACCCATAGGACAATAGCGCCCAACTTCGCGCGGTCCGTGTACACCCATCGCGCTCTCCCACGTCGCGTGGCACGGCTCATTTGAAGGCTTAGAAGCTCAACTTATCGATCTATTACTCTGTGGAGCTACGCCTCCGACTTCGCATCAGACGGGCCAGTGCAGGTGTGTGCACGTCCGCCCCCGACACCCTCCGGCGTCGCCTAGAGGGGACTCCCGCCATGTGTTGTGCGGCACAATCACGGCCCGTGTATGGCCCACAGAGGTAGGCAACGATGCCTTCACTTGGCTTGTGACATGCCTGGCATGCTGCCGAGGCTTTCCTACCGCACATGACGCAGCGTCGCTGCGTCACCTTCCTCACTTCCGTGTCTTCGCCACTCGTCCTCATCACTTCCTCAAGTGCCACCAGACGGTGTCCACTTCCTCCACCCAAATCACCCATCGCAGCGATCAACGGACGAAGACGGAGAGCTTGCTGCCTCTCCGTCTCCAACTCTGCCATTATCCACGGATTTTCCAGGAGCTCCTTTGCGAGGAGCATCCTGCATTGCTTCTGTCGCACCTGCCCTGTTCCGTTTGCACGCATGAGCAGGAAGGTGTTCACCTCCGCCAATCCAATCAGCTCACTCAGCTCGCGAATTCGAAAGTCGTGCGTTTTCCACACGTCGTGGAACGCAACGCTACCTGTTCGCAAACGGTTGTGCTGGTCCACAATGCTGTACTTGGATCTGTACATCTGCGTTGTCTCATCTACTGGGATCTGCTTTGCCAGCAGATGAGTGGTGTCCGTTGGATGCTTGATCATGTACTTCATGGTGCCTGCTGGCTGTGTGGTGAAGCAGGAAGACACCAAGCACAGTGGTACACCAGCAGGCCCACGATGGGCAGTTGCCTTGATCAAGGTGCGGGTCCTGCGCACAGAGACTTCTCCTGGAATGCAAACAGTCAGTCCAGGTTGGTTGGGCTCACTCGAAAGGAAACGTTGAAGTGCAGCCTTGGGGTAACCCCTGTGTGCTGTTTTCACATTCAACACGGAGTACACACCGCGCTCCAGCAGCGCACAGCATGTCTTGACTGACCCAAACCAGCTGTCACCAAGGCAGACACGCCCACTGCCAAAGAACGGCTTCATTAGCCTGAGGGTGGTTGCCGTTGTGGTGCCAAATTCTGCAAAGAATTCTTTCTCCTTCATCAAGCCTGCATTCTCCACTGGTTCCATACGAAAGCAGACACCAGTCAGCCCATCACATACAGTTTTCAGCTCCCTGCCCAGCGGGTTAGGTTTCCTGCGCAGAAACATCCTAGAGGGCATGTACCGGCCCATCCATTTCAACATGGATTCATCCACAACCACCAGCCAGCTTGGAGTGTAATGCCGGGATGCATGTGCATTCCATGCATCCCAGAACCTGCGCAGTTCCCAATGAGGATCATCTCGCAGTGTATGCAGGGTGCCTCTGGGTCCCTTGCAAGCTCCAGCTTGCTCCGGTCTGTCCACTCTCGCTCCTCGCTCCGCTGTGTATTTTGGCACACTGTCTGCCAAAAATTCCAGAATGCGGTCAAAGTCCCTCCTGCAGAAGAACTTGTTTAGGTTGAACTGGACCGCCAGTGGGTCCTTTTCCACATCAATCACCTGCCAGAAGGACTTCCTGCTGTGTCCAGGGTGCAACAACATGTACACAAAGCACCCAAGCACCCTCAACAACATACCAGGTGTACACTCTCTGTCGTAAGACAAGAAAGTGTCACCTGGTCTGTTGTACTTGCTTCGACCACGTCTGGTGATCTCAGCAGTCCAATCAGGCAACAGTTCGTACGGGAAGAACCGTAGGAAATACTGCAATGCTTCTGTCTCACGAAAAGGCTCTGGTATGTAGGACAAAGGCGAGGCATAGCCTTGATGCCTGTCTCTGACGCCATTGGCTGCATGTGAGTCGACGGTCACATGCGCCTCCTCTTCCTCCCACACCACTCCAAAACCATTCCTAGCAACTTCGTTGGCGTCCACGCCATCTCCAAGCGGGTCCAAGCCTTCCTCGTGGAGCGTCGCGCACTCCTGGACGTCGAGGAAGGCCTCCTCCGGTGGTACCTCCGTGGGTGGAGGTACCAAGTCGTCATCCTCACCGGCATCCATTCCGGTGGGTCTTTCTTCCTCCGTGGTCGCGCGCTGCGGTTCTTCTTCCGGTGGTTGCTCGACAACCCTGTAACGGTTCACCGTTTCCTCGGTGACCGGCCATTCCTCCGCCGAGGTGCCCGCCGTGTGGCAGCGAACGATGGCCTCCTGCTCTCCTGTACGTAAACGTATGAGGCGGAGCACCACGCCGTCATACCACGTGTCGCTCCACGCCTCCCCATGCGCTTCACGGGCCCATTCGAAGCCAAACTCGGTTGCTGGAATGCGAACGCGCGCTTCGATGAGCGGATTCGGAGGCCGTTGCTGGCGTTGCTTCCGTCGCGGCGCCATGCGCGATCACGTCCGAAAACCCGTAGGGCTTCCTTCGTGGTTCGACCGCGCAAAAACCAATACTGAACTTGCTCATCGGAATTCCGTCCCATGATTGGAACATGTCTTAGGTATTCAGGCATCAATTCTCCCATCTGAATTGGGCAATTTGCAGAAAAACGTTCCTATTGGAAAGATTGTCCTATATATAGGACACATGGGGATTCGTACAATAGGGTGAGGCCCTCAAGGGAGCGGTACAGGTTTGTAGTGGACGAAGTCCTCACGAGACGTGAGAGATAAGGGGAGGGGCAAAACCCCCTAGGCACCATTACGTGATGGAATCCTGCCTAGGGATGCAACCCATGTGCATATCACGAGGCAAGTCCTTGGTGGACTTGATAGGGCTGGTGTCCCACTCCCCTATGGTGTGGAGAGCACTATATAAGGCGTGAGCCTTTGCATTTGTAATTGAAGAAGAAGCGGAATTGAGATTGAAGAGGAGGCGTCTTAGCCTGTCCTATGCGGAGTACGAGAGCATTTGACTTGGCACAAGGATACGAGGCGGGGAGGCGACATAAGAGAGAAAAAGCGAACATACTTGGCAAGAAGGAAAACGAGGAAGGCTTGCACGGGCGCACGGAATTGTACGCTCACATTGGCAAAACGAGTTGGACTGCCACCGGTGACCTGTCGCAAACAATATAGTTCATGATGTGGAACCAGGAAACTTGGCAACAGTCATACTCAAGCTAGAAAAGGAAGCTGCTGAACAGCCCCGCAAAGAGACCAAGACAACTGCTGACCAACTGAAGAATCGCTACGCCACACCCCAGCGCAATAGCCAGCAACGTCCCCATTTGGGACCAACGCGAAGAACAGCAGCTCCTCCAATGTTAGTGCCACGGAAGGATAATTAAGACCGCAGCTTCGCAAAAGATGAGCGAAAGCGATGCGACGATCTCGATGATGGACAGAAAAAAGCCATCATATAAGTAGAGATCCAGCAACCGAACAAACCGCTCGGAGCCAAGCTGTCACAAGTAGAGAAGAATATGTGCCTCGCTCATGGGGTGTGTCAACGCTGCCCCCGATACGACTACAATCAATCCTCATGCAAAATGGCATCTGTTATGGGTGCCCCCAATAACAAAATATACTCCGCCCGGTGAACTTGGTTACCGGAGCAGAGGTGGGAGCAACTCCAACAACGGCCCCAGTTAACATTGAAAGAACTCCTGTCTCCTTGAACTAATTGAGTAATACTAGGCCTAGGCAAGAATTCCTAGTTGCAGAAACTTACTTTGGAAAAAAAAAAACGAGAATAGGACACAAACCTACCTAGATACATTAGCAAGCTACTCTTCCATCAGCGAGAAATTATTTCATGAATAGCATTCACGGTTTATCTATTTGTAGCCTGGCTACAAATTAGCCTGTTTTTTCCTCAGCGGGATCAACCACCGTCCGTTCCATTCGAACAAAACAGCAAGGAGTAAATATACACTTTTGAACAAAACATGCAAAGGAACAAGGATTCCTCCTCGTGTCTTCGTAATATTCGCTTGAACGATTCACCGACTCATTGATCGCCTGTCTCGAGAGCGACAATTGCCGCAGAGCAATTCCCGCTCCATTGTGAGGCGAAGGGGGGGGATCCTTAGGTCTCACCGGAGGACAAGGAAACGACTTAGCCAAAACAACCAAAAGACAGATACATCGATCGACCTACTGAGCCATTCCCGACGACTTTCCCGCCACAGATCACCGCACAAAAACGCGAACATAGCCGAAAAAAAAGACGCACGTCAATCAACACGCCAAAGCAGCTTGTCCACACCCACTAGCAGGAAACGAAAAGACAGCAGGCGTCGACCGTGGGTATTGTTGCGGGCTGCTTTTGAGACTTCCAAGAGAGCAGATGACGGCTTCGGACAGCCAAGTGGGCTGCTTTTGGGACATCGAGGGTGGCCGGTGACGGCGTCAGACAACCAGGTGGGCTACTTTGGGACATCTAGGGTGGCAGGTGACGGCGTCGGACAGCCAGGTGGGCTACTTTTGGGACATCCATGAAGGCAGGTGACGGCAATTGAGGCAGATCTCTTGGGTCCCATTCAGCACATGGAGCCCAGTTTACTCCATATTGGGCCTGTTGGCTTCCCACAGGGCCCTTGGTCTACAACGGAGGGGGCTTTGTGGGAAGTGAACACATTTTTGAGTTTGTGTGAAGGTGGAAAATCGTGGGTTCGGTTTGGTGGGTCGATACGTGCTACAAAAAAATCTGGACAAAGGAAGAAAATCTTGTGTCGCAGGAGTGGCAACCGCCCCTCTCAAGCTCATATACTGCGAACAACAACTCAATGCAATGGTTGTCCCTATGGTTTGATCGTCGGGGAACGTGATGGCAAATGGTATTTGAAACGTTTTATTTCCCTAGTTCATAACCATGAATTGTTCAAGGAGGATCATGCAGATGAATTGCGGCTAATACCCACGGAACGGACCATTCCTAACGAAGTAGTCGAATATGGGCAATCGTTGTTACAATCGAGTATTCGGATGCGAGATATAGATGTGAGCTTACAACAAAAGATGAAAGACAAAGGAGAAACACCAATGTGGACATACAAGGATGTTTGTAACAAGTTGGCACCTTCTTTGGGGGAAAAAGCAAGAGATTGTAGTGACTTTCTAAATCTACTTCGCAACCGTCATGATAGCAAGTCGTGGAACATTCATTGCGATAATGAAGGAAGATTGTCGAGGGCATTCTTCACCCTCGAGGAAGGTAAAGAGGCGTGGATCAAAGTTTCGAGTTCGCGGGTTCTTCTTTATGATACTAGTCATGCCACGAATAGACATGGGATGAAGCTTGGGTGTTTTTGTACAACTAATGCAAATGGGATGACGGTCATTGTTGCTTGCTCTTTGCTCGTGCAAGAGACCGTTGAAGATTTTGAGTGGGTTTTCAAATCCCTCGAGGATGCTTCAAATGGTCATGCACCCCGTGTGGTGTTGACAGATGGTGACCAAGCGATGGCATATGCATTGAAGAGTACATGGCCGGAAGTAACTCATTTGCTATGCCTATGGCACTTTGCACAAAACGTGGTGAAGAACTTGAAGCCGATTCTTGGGAATTCATGGTCCACATTTCGCAAGTTGTTTTGGGAGATAGCAAGGGACTCGGATGCCCGTTCAATCGAGTCATTTGAGAGAGATTTCGAACAACTCAAGGAATTTGTTTTGAAGGTTCTAGCAGAGAGGGCCAACAAGGGTGGAAAAAGTGCTGAAGGTACATCATTTGAAAATCACAATGTCTGGAAAACATCCCAAGTAGAGGCCCCACTCGATGAAGGGACACACCAAGCACACGACAAATCAATGGGCTCTTCAACTATGCCTTCTAAAAAGTGGACGACGACACAAAAAGCAACAAGGTACTCAAATATGATGCATGCGAAAAGGAGACAATGGGCTAGTTGATGGACTTGGCAATATTTCACTCAAGGGGCTCATTCCACTCAACGGTCAGAATCTATACACGTTGCCATCAAGGGATTTCTTTCCTCTCGCAATTCGTTAACTCACATGTTGAACAAGTTGTCAGAATACGCCAATGAGAAAATGAGTGAAGATTATATGCGTGTTCTTCATGGGAGACTACTTCAAGCTAGCCAGATTTTGCACTCACCTCTTCTTGATAGTGCGGCTGATTTCATTACACCATTTGCATGACGTCATCTCAGCGGGCAACGAAACCAAGCACAACATTACCTTGTTAGTAAAGAAGGTGGGATGGCAAGTGAACAATATCATGTTCAAAGAATTTGTACAAATTTAACTCACAATGAGCCAAACAGTGTCCGTATGGAGGGTGCTAGTGACGCTACCGAGCAAACCATTGAAACCACCAATTCTTTGGATGTGGAGCTAGGAATATCAACAAGATTGGACAACCGCTCGACTTCTCTTGGCAAATGTTCATGCCAATATAGCTTAAACATGGGCTTGCCTTGTAGGCATATGTTGGCTCTCTATATCCACAAACAAATCTTCTCATTAGAAGGTGATGAATTCAATGAAAATTGGAAGCTTGAATGCACCCAACGAACAATGAACGCGTATAAAGACTTTTACTCAACAACAATGCTCCAAATGTTGAGTTGTTGGCCACTAGAGAGAAGGAACTGCAAACAAAAGAACATGTTTATGTAGCAATCCAACAAAAGGTCAAATATGTATGTGAGTTGGCATCATGTGCGAATGATGCAAGCACTACCGATATCGTACTAAGGGAACTTGACAGACTTGCCGCCACCATAGTACAAAAACAATCATCGCTTGGCTCACCCCGTGACGTGCAAATCCCCGGGCAAGGAGCATGCCAAATGTTAGACCTTCCATGGGTACGTGGCAAAGGGAGACCACAGCAAAAAAGGCGGAGGCCATGTACGGAGATTCACAAGTAATTCAAGGATACTTGATTATGCTCTTGAAAAGAAAAAGTCATTTACCACACTTACAACACACTCCACCTCAACCTCCTTAACTCTTTTCTAGCCAACTTTCAAATGTGGCTCTTAACTACAGCCCACCTAACTGTCCGATGCCGTCACTTGCCTTCATGGATGTCCCAAAAGTAGCCCACCTGGCTGTCCGACGCCGTCACCTGCCACCCTAGATGTCCCAAAGTAGCCCACCTGGTTGTCTGACGCCGTCACCGGCCACCCTCGATGTCCCAAAAGCAGCCCACTTGGCTGTCCGAAGCCGTCATCTGCTCTCTTGGAAGTCTCAAAAGCAGCCCGCAACAATACCCACGGTCGACGCCTGCTGTCTTTTCGTTTCCTGCTAGTGGGTGTGGACAAGCTGCTTTGGCGTGTTGATTGACGTGCGTCTTTTTTTTCGGCTATGTTCGCGTTTTTGTGCGGTGATCTGTGGCGGGAAAGTCGTCGGGAATGGCTCAGTAGGTCGATCGATGTATCTGTCTTTTGGTTGTTTTGGCTAAGTCGTTTCCTTGTCCTCCGGTGAGACCCAAGGATCCCCCCCCTTCGCCTCACAATGGAGCGGGAATTGCTCTGCGGCAATTGTCGCTCTCGAGACAGGCGATCGATGAGTCGGTGAATCGTTCAAGCGAATATTACGAAGACACGAGGAGGAATCCTTGTTCCTTTGCATGTTTTGTTCAAAAGTGTATATTTACTCCTTGCTGTTTTGTTCGAATGGAACGGACGGTGGTTGATCCCGCTGAGGAAAAAACAGGCTAATTTGTAGCCAGGCTACAAATAGATAAACCGTTGCAATCAACAGACCTATCAGGGGTGACCTAGACGAATACTGGCCATACACTGCAATTGACACTAACCGTAGGTAGGAAGGTTCCTACAGCTCCACTAAGTGAGCCCACATTTACAGTCCATTGTTTCCGTGGCCAGGTGCCCTTTAGACACATTTGATAGTATGTTTCGTGCAACCTTTCACGCAAACACCTTGTGGCCCTAGACTAGCACAACCACCGGATGGTGTTAAAGAACACCTGTGGCAAGGAAGATACTGTGTATGGACACCACCAATTTATCGCATCCAGAATGTTAGGCTTAATCGTCCCAAGATGCGAGGTTGGGAAGGCGGTACAGGACCCAGGCTATCTATTGCTTATGATACAACCCCTGGATTTCGGACCAGGAAATATCAGTGAAGAAACAGACCTTAAACACATGCAAACAAAAGTCGGCGATGAGTGGAAGTTGGACCACAACGATCACTATTGCTGCGCCCACCCTCGAGACACCTATCTTGCCGAGAGTGTCCTTCGACGATGAGGAATATGCACTCCGTCGTGAGGCTTTTGAGAGGTTCTCAATTAAATTCGGGCCATTCACTTGGGACTTGTTTGCCTCGCCAAACAATGCCCAATGTCCGGCCTGCTTTACACGGGAGACCTATGCTCTCGCCCAAGAATGGGCTGGTCTTGGCAACCTATGGGCACACCCACCCTCTTGCCTCATCGACTCCGTGATGGGCAAGCTCGAGGCCGAACCTAGAGCCCTTGTGACCATGATCACTCCTCATTGGCCAAAGGCTCCCTGCTTCCCTCGCTTGCAACATCTCGCCACCTACTAGGGAGGCATGAGGGAATATTCTCGGATGCCCAAGGAAGGCCCTTGCCTTCCCCTCACTGGGACGTCCTCCTTAGCCATGTCCCTAGGCGGATGCAGGGCCAGGACTAACCCGAATAGGGACCGGTTTGTCCCCCTTTCTAATGAGGGCTCTGTGGCCGATGAACCGGATAAATACGTGGCTTAGCCACGGGCGGATTCCCCAATGGAGTTAAGATGTAATATTAATTGCGGCGGAGGGGAACGAAAACACAACAACAACATTCCTCAACGTTCCGCCCAACGGTCTCGAGCACCGCGGCGACACGAACGCACGAGCGAACGAGCGCGAACGCACGCCGACGCCACCACCCTCGTCGTCTTCGCGCCACAGGAAAAGGAGGTGGGCGCGCAAGCGCCACACCGTTCAACGAGCTTCCGCCCGCGAGTGGCGGCGAAGACAATGGCGAAGAAAAAGGTAGCGAGCGAGGGACGTGTCGGCATCGCCGACGGCCAACGTCCCCTCGCCGCTCCTGCGGTGGTGGCTGTCGGCAATGCCGACGCCGAGCGATCTCGCGCGCGCCCAGAGAGAGGCGCCGTGCCTCCACGAACCGCTCGCGAGGGTTTCGTGGAGGAGGCGAACGAAAAAGAGCGAGAAATGGCTTCGAAAGCCACGCTCGCCGCTCCCACCTCCCAGCAGAAGAAGCCTCGTGCTTCTGGAGGTGGTCGAGAGGCTAACGAACCCGTTCGCACCCCCACGGCCTTGGCCATGGCGTCTCCGGACGACGGTGCGCTCGAGGGTTTCGAAACCCTCGAGCACCGTGGGAAAAATGCCAAGAGATCGGTTGCGAACGCAGATTTTGCCTCCTCGGACGCGCGGAAAATGTGCCGTGCGTCCGAGGTTACATGGTGACCGGTCGTGCGCATTTGTGTATAGTTTAAGCAAATGCCCTTCTTAGATAGCCATGGTTGCCAAGATTGATGAGCGGTTTAGGGTTCAGGGTACAATGGTACATTCTTCCATACATTGGGGCTTTTAGTCGGGCACGTTATGGAACTTTGTAGATACACCTATAGTGAAAAAGAAAAATGTATTTTTACTCGACCTTAGGACCTTCCTTTTACGTTTGAAATCGTTCGTATACTCTATGGTTAGTTCCGGCGACGTTAACGAATCACGTCAAGGAGGGGTGAATGATCTTTGTAGTTCTCCACGCTTTTATTTATATTGAGGCACATACTTGGAGGAAGCTAGCATAGGTTTGGGATCGATCCTCCTTCGTCGCTAGAAACTCTCACACAAGCGACGCTGAAAGATGAGGCGAGGGTAGGGCGATCCACAAAGGCATGCTCGCATCCCCTTGAACATGCAAATGGAGAAGGCAAGGGTACAGCTACATCGGATTTGATCGAGCATCGGAATGCCGTCTCTAGACAAATCGGAGCTAGGA
This sequence comes from Picocystis sp. L7, assembly GCA_020975725.1. Taxonomy (NCBI): domain Eukaryota; kingdom Viridiplantae; phylum Chlorophyta; class Picocystophyceae; order Picocystales; family Picocystaceae; genus Picocystis; species Picocystis sp. L7. Next base: position 599,295 of record QXJR01000016.1, on the reverse strand, counting down.
GTGGTGTTCTTTTATGGTTTCGATTATCTTGTGCCTTTGAGCAACTTCGGAAGGTTTCTTACTAAGAAAAAACACTAAACCCGAATGGGGAGACCCTCCAACGAGCATAAGAAACCCACGAAATTTGGGAATTTTCGGCGGACGAAACCTTGCGTCTTGTACACAACTCGTACCTTTCAATGCTAAACGATACTAAGGTTTTGACCATCATGGTGCTCTTAAAAACAAAGGCGCACAACGTGTCGTCAATTGGTCACCCTCGACCAAAACCTACACCATCCTCCACAGTATACATTCGTCTCAAGGAACGGGGGAAGCAAACAACACCACGCACGCTGCTTTAAAGGCTTGTTCCATTGCTCTTCACCACCTGGTTGGAGAACATAAGGGAGAATATTTTGCGGTTGCGGGAAGCAACTCTCGTAGCTTTCTCTAATCACTCGGAGCAAGTGATTGCAGTCTCCCGTGCTTTAGAGATAGTGGTCCTAGGATGCGATCGTTTGTTGTGTCAACTATGTTCGACTTGTGTCCGTGGAATTGTTTGTGCAAACTCGTGGTCTTTGTGACGAGGGTCTCCGCGGATAATGGACTTCTCGGCCCTTGTGTGGGGTCTCCTTCTTCGCTCTTCCTTTTTGCAATGGAGGAGCCTCAGCCGGCGTGGGAGGCGCCAACATGCGTTCTGGAGTGTCCAAGTGGGGTCTCTTGTCGCGTTGGTCAGGGCCGGAGGAGGAAGCGTGTTGCGCACTTGGCTAGGCAAGTAGAAGGATTGTATCTGAAAGCAAAGAGGTACCAATGGTCTACCTCTCTCACCGCCTCTCACTGGCGGTTGGAATTGGGGCAACTGGGGTGCCATGGCAGCCCACGTGCTCCCTAGAGTTACATCTGACCGTCCGTTGCGTTCGCCCCGGGGCGAACCCGAGCTGGTAGTCGCATCGACACCGTCCATCCCCCAAGCCCTACCTTCCAGAAGCAAAGGTAGAGATGGGATTGATCCCCTTCAATCGGACTGTGTCGGTTTTAAATCATGAGAATCTTGTCCCTTCTCGAGAAGGGGGTCTAAATCCCCTGCGCCTGGTCGACGAGTCGGTGACGGTCGATGGATGGGAGAATGCCGTGGCGGCTCGAAGCGCGTCTCGACGTGGTTAGCAAAGAGTGTATTTCATGGGCTAACCCACTCAGTACATATGGTGGGTGGAGTTTACGTCAAAGTTAAGTCACGCGCACGATGAGGCGAGCACGTACACGGCTTGGTTCTCGGGGGCGACCTCCTCGTCTGCGGTAGAGAACAAACTCCCACAGAGCGATCATGTACCCCTTTTTCTCAATACCAATCCCATCCATCGGTCTATCTGCAAGCAAAGATGTCCAAGATCAAGCTCTAGGAAAATTGGTCCTTACTGCACTCGGACGGGGGATGCGCATCCGTATTGGTTGGTTGTTCGCAGGATGGTACCGCACTTCATACCCGTCCATGAAGTCCAGGGAGAAGATGCACCGACGGAGGGAGGACGTAAGATGCTCGGCTGAAATGTGCGTGAGTACTAAAACAGTCATGGCCCATAGACCGTGCAGCTCTTCCATGATCGAACACATATTCGATACAGAAGGGGTCCAAGGAACCAAACCAGCAGCAGCCACTCCTGTAACTGCATAGTTCAAGCACGAGCATGTCCAGGTAGCGCCTCGACGAAGCACGCTGATCCAGTGCCAAGAACTTTGAGACGTCGCCGCTATCGATCGGATCAACTTGAAACGAGAATAGTGCAAACGCTCAAGCACCTACTTTGTGTTTTCAAAGCAGGTATGAGAGCAAAAGCAGTGTGTGCGAAAGCTTTCCTCGGAGAACATTTATTGTTCCAAGTCGCTTGTCTTCCTCTAAAACAGCGAAAGGTTCCATGGACTTGTGCGCGTCCCTGTCTAGAGGATTACCTGCTATTCTTCGCACGGTCCGCATCATGCAACACACGATGACCCACCAATCTTCGAACACCGAATTCAACTTTAGTCTCAGGAGAAGAGCTTTTGCAGCAAGGTCTTCTTCGGCGCATGTTCTTGTGAATGGCCAGTGCTTTGCTTGCGCTTCTTTCCGCGATGGGCTGGCTCGCGCTGCCTGTACATGCTGGAGGATGGGCAGGCGGGGGCGCAAGAATCCGCTCCCTGTTCCATTCCTCGTGGTGCGCCAAAGTTTTGCGATCGGAGGGATCCTCGTGAATGTTCGGTGCAGCTGGAGGGGTGCACTGGTGGGGAGGTTTCATCCTCGCTGTCGTCGTAGGATTGCAAAGCTGCAAGTCCCTCCTGAAGACCCATGCCTTCCCTTTTGCCGGAATCCCGCTCTCTGGCTGCCGATGCAGTCATCTCACCTCGAACCGCATCCCAGCCGCGACGGTGTATCGAGTGCGTCGTTCGTGATGTGTGTCCTTCCTTTCTCATGCCAGTGTTATTCGATCCACCGGTCCTGGACCCGCCGAGGTTTCGCACCTCTAAGGCCATCGTTCCTGCCGCTCGCTGCAGGCCCATGGCCTTCTGTGCGGCGAGGATGGACTTGAGCAACTCCTTCCGCCTCTCTCTCTCTTCTCCGTCTTGTCCTTCGGCATGATGCGATTCTTCTGGTGGGTCCGACCGTCGCAGCTTGGGATACAACCGTTTCCGATCTTCTCGATAACGTCTCACGTCTTCCTCCGACTCCGCCTGTGCCTTCCACGTGCACTTCCTCTTCTCCACGTGCTTTCCCTCTCGTGCTTGTGGGCTCCCCTTACCACGCACACACCAAGGTGGAGGTGCCATGTTACCTCGTCCGTTCTCCCACCGTTTCCCCTTGATCGTCGGATCGGGTTGGGTCCGTCCCCGAACACCAATCCCAAGGCAGGACAAGACCAGCACCAGTCCCATCATCTTGGAGACAAGAGTTCATCCGTCCAATTCACAGGATTGCCTGGCAAGGGTGAAGAAAGGAAAGCGGGCCAAGAAGGAGGGCAAGGGATGGACGGCACGACTGCGAAGACGGAGCATCTGCCGTGCAAGTTCCGGGGACGCGTGGAGACAGAGGGGACGTACCGCACCAGGATACAGACGGACGTCCAATAACATTCACAGGATACCCAAGGGTTCTCAATTGGGGTTGAAAAGGGTGGACGGCGGAAACGTGTTTGATCAACCGATCCCCGTACCCCGTCTCCTTCGCCACATGCTCCACGAGCTCGGAACGGCACCAACCGAGGGGCGAGGATAGGTGCCACCCTAGCCTTTTTGCATGGTGTGTCATGCATATCCACCTACGGACACACAGCCAAAGTCTTTGGGGCACCGCCATGGGCGCCGTCGGCTGGCAGCGCAGAGGCCGGCTTATTGCTTGGGAGAAATCATGCCTTTCCGTTCCATGTCCTTCACCATGTCAACGAGGCTCTGCTTGGCGGGTATCCAATCTCCCATTCCGAGCTCCTTCTCTGCCTTGCTTGAATCGAAGCGGAGTGGCTTTCCTACCATGACTCGAACGGTGGACCAAGGCATACCCACGAAAGGGCCGATCAGGTACAGCAAAGGTTTTGGAATGGAGCGAGCCACCTTCTTGCTTTTCGTGCATTCGTCCTCGACGACCTGAGCCAGATCAACAAGCGTATGCACCTCCGCGGCGCAGAGGTACCTGCCCGCTTTGGTCTGTGGTAGCATTGCCAGGGAGTGTGCCTTGGCGACGTCGCGCACGTCCACCGTTCCCATGTAAATCTCCGGAGCAAACCGTAGCTTACCGGTGGCCAGATCCATCCCCATTTTGACGGAGGTGGCGTCTTTCCTAGTGCCAGGCCAAGGACCAAAGATTGCTGGAGGATTCAGCCTCACCAGGTCCCACCGAGATTGCCTTTCGCAGATGGCCACGGCTTCTCTTTCCGCCTCTCGCTTGGCGTAGAAGTAGGGCATAACTTTCGGGGTGGGCACGACGGACCAGTCGTCTTCGGTGAAGACGTGTCCTGCGCCCTTTTCGAGCGGATCTCCGACGACGGCCACGCTGGATGACGTGAGCACCACCCTGCGCACCGAGTCGTGCTTGTTGACGCTATCCAGCACGTTCTTGACCCCTTCCATCGACGCTTCGATGATGGCACTTGCCCTTTCGGTCATGGAGTAGACGGCCGCAACGTGGTGCACGATGCTGCATCCTTCGATGGCTTCGTCGAAGGCTCCTGGCACAAAGATGTCCGCTTCGTAGAGCTGGAGTCGTTCGGAGGCGCCTGGCAGTTCGTACAGGAACCTCGCGCGATCCGCGTCCCTCACCGTGGCTCGCACTTGGTGTCCGCATGCGAGCAGCCTGGCCACGAGCACGCTTCCCAGGTATCCTGCACCACCGGTGACACAGACCAAGCACTTGCCTTGTTTTCGTTCGGCATCGGTGATCGGGCTAACGTACGTGGAGTGGGTTCCTTCGTCGTTCCTTACGTTCTCCATGTCCTGCATCCCACTCCTATCGCGTGTCGGCGATGGGGCTAGGTCTTTCGTTCACCCAGCCAAGTTCGATTTCCCGGGTCGGAAGGGACGGGTTGGACGTCGATGGGACGTGGAACGCGCTCACGTGTCGTGGACACGTTCCCACGTTTCGTGGATGGCGGTCATTGGACCGTCGAACCTCGAATCCTTCCTTTCCCAGGTCTCTTTGAACCAAGCATGTGAAAGGGGGTCTGTGGGTCCGATCCAACAGCGTCCCAGGGTAGACGGGAACTTGTCCCTCGCTCTCCCCGCAGCATCCCAAGCACCCACACACCCGACATACCAGGATGAGCAGATCCACATCACGCACCCGAAGAGGACAAGTTACAAGACGAGATGAATGTACCCAAAGCAAACCTGGAGAACCACGTGTCTTGGGAGCCCCCCAAACCCCACGGACGCCCGACCCATCACGCGCATCAAGCCAGAGGGGGAGGGTCAAGGTAGTAGTGCACAGTGGGCATGGATGTGCACTTGAACCCCGCACCTGGGCGGTCCTCTCCCTCGTCCAAACAATCATAGATACACCTTGCCAAAGGAAGACTGATCCCAAAGCAATTCGAGATCCTCCTGGATTGCCGCTTTCGCGCCCTTCAGATCAAAAACACCTGGAGACAGTCCAGGAAGGTCCGAGGTCGTGAGCACTTCCGACCACAGGGAGACTTGTCCAAAGTCCGGAATCGGCAAAGGCTGGTTGTACACGAGCGCGACTCCATCCCACGACATAGCTTCGCAGTGTGCCATCAATGCTGCGAGGGCACCCTCTAGGAGGATCCCTGATGGAAGCATGGGTAAGCCTGCGTCCACCCGGACCGGATCGCCCTGCTTGGCTCGGGTGCGCAAGCTGAACATGGAGGGTGCGAGTTCCTGACTCCTGTACCGGTTGCTCATGCCAGATCCCACGAAGCTGTCCAGGACCAACACGCGTTCCGGTTCGATCTTCTCAAAGAGCACTTTAGGGAGCAGATTCGTCTCCACGATGCCTAGGCGTGCTTGACAGACGAGCACCAGGCACTCTGACGGATCGCCCAGCGCGTACACGAAGCACGTTCGATCCTGATGGTGCGGTCGAACCCGGTTTCCACGCATGGGGACCGAAGTACACAGGATCGATCCGATCATTCGCTTCTTCTCACACGCGCGGTGCATCAGCAGGTGCGAGGAAGTGCACATCATGACCAGGAGGGTCTTCGTCTTGATCTCGGGCAGGAGCGCACGGAACGAGGGCGGTCCCGCCGCCTCGCGAAGCGCTTCCGCAGCTCTCTCGTCTTCGTCTTGCGCCACCCATTCCGGCACCCCTTCGTCATTGTCGAACAAGTCCATCTTGCATTCGTTCCGTGGACCAGCAAACCTCCCTCCGCCTTCGTCTCGATCGACAAAACTGGTTCCGGCCAGGGGTCTCCATCGCACACCATGCACCCCACACCAGGTGAGGAAGGATGGCCTGGGGATCGCCATCCATGGAAATACAAGCCCTCTTCCTGGGCTGCAGTGTGGCTGGATTGCAAGCAGAGGGCGGTCGTGCATGGCTACGATCGAGACACGCGCTCCCAACAACCGTGGGCACCTTCGATTACAAGATGGTGAGGGCGGGTACATGCAGCCTGGGATCGCTGTTGTGCACCGCCGCCAATGCCTCTGTCGAAGGCTGGACCCATCCATGGCGAATGGCATACTCCTTGGCAACCGTTGCAAGCACCACGTCCCTCTGGTACTCGGTGGAGGATCCGCTGATGCCATGCTCGTACAGAACAGGCTCTGGTACGAACAGGGGCTGAAGACCGCGGTAAAGTAGCAGCTGCTTCGCGTTGTGCAGGCTTGTGGTGGGGCAGATGACCATACAGGAAGGTCTGAAGCTAGCAACCTTTTGTGCGAAACGGGCCTGGTCAGATGGCAGTATCAGGAGGCCATCCTTAGGGACGCTGCGAGCCGCCGCGTAGGCAGCGGAGGAGAGGGAGCGTAGCGCCAGAAGCTCCAGGGCGGGAGGTGCAGGGGCTGTGCTCGAAGGATTATTTCGCTGCTCTAACTCTGCCCGCCTGCAGAGCTGGTTCATCGTCCGTACGGTGATGGCCGGGTACTTGCCGTTTGCAGACTCCCCAGACAACATGACCAAGTCCGATCCTTGGAGGACGGCATTGACCACATCGCCAGCCTCCGCTCGAGAAGGGCGGGGTCTGTCCTCCATGCTCTCGAGCATTTGCGTGGCGCACGCCACGGGCTTACCCTTCCTGTTGCTTTTTTCGGTCATCATCTTCTGCGCAAAGGGGACTTCTTCCGTAGGGATCTCGATGCCGAGATCGCCGCGGGCGATCATGATGCCATCTGATTCTTCCAGGATGGAGTCGAAGTTGTCCAGCCCTTCTTGGTTTTCGATTTTGGACATGATGTGCATGTGACCGCCGGAAACGCTGCGCAGGAAGTCGCGCAGTTCAGAGACGTCTTTTGCTGTGCGGATGAACGAAGCAAAGACGATGTCCGCCCCCTGCTGTGCTCCCCAGGTGAGAACACTGCGGTCGTGCTCCGTGATGGCCGGGAGCTCCACCTTGGTTCCTGGTACGTTGACCCCCTTTTTCTCCCCCAGCCTTCCTCCATTTATTATCCTGCACTCGATGCGGTCCGGACGGCATTCTTCCACTTCCAAGTGAATGAGGCCATCGTCGATGTACACGGGCATTCCAGGCACGATGTTCTTCTGCAGAGGATAGTCGATCCACACGCCTTTTGCGCTCCCTTCCGTGCGCATACCGTCGTCGGTGAAGAGCGTGAAGGGCTTGCCAGATTCGAGCCCTGCCTTGGGCTTGGACGACTTCTGGAGCAGTCCTGTTCGAATCTCCGGTCCTTTCAGGTCGATGGCCACCCCGCAGAGGTCTGCGCTCGGGCGGCTGCCTTCGCCATTGATCTCTTGGAGGATGGCTTGCAGGTTTTGGATCCTAGGACCCTGTTCGTCGAACTGCCCGTGACTGAAGTTGCACCTCATGACGTTCATTCCTGCTCCTACCACGCTTCGGAGCTGATCGATATGTTCGGAGGCCGGACCGATGGTGCAGATGATGGACGTGTTCCTAGGTGCTTTGTGGGCCCGCACGAGCTCCTTCCCGGCTTCCGTGGCCATCTCCCTCGTTCGATGGACGCGCGCCCTTTGCGCAGAACCCAAGCATCCCTGCACCACGCGCATCCATGGCCCTCGCATCGTGCGTTCGTGGTCTCAACCGCCGCCACGCCGTCGTTCCACCTGGACGTCCTTTCGGGTCGGAAGGGAAGGCGAGTGGCATGGATCGCCCATGGATCGATGCTTGGGGGGGGAAGGTCGGACCAGGATCCAAGGGACCACGGGGACGGAGAATTGAAACCAACACGAGGACGTATGGAACCTGGGGATGGCGCACGAAGCCGTTCCAATTGTGCGAGGGAGGATACGGGGATGCAACGCACGGGCGACCGACCTGTCACGAACCTCCGTCGAGCTTGGATCCCGCCGGACTTCGCGCAGCATCGGACAAAGGTCCCCTGTGTATCGAATCGTAGCGCCAGAATCCGATCAGGAACGATGCGGGGGAAACAGGACTGCAGGCTCGTTCCTGCACCTACCTCCGCCGAATGTGGCCAGAGAAACGCAGCCTCCTGAAATGCCTCGTGAAGGGATGGAGGGAAGCTGATCAGACACGCACGAAGAAAAAGGACGCGCATCTTACGAGGGGAAGGCTGCCTCTGTGCGTGGCGCATCCATGCTCGGGAACGCAAAGGCGTCGAAGACTCCCAAGAGCATCGGCCAATCCATCCATCCATGTCGATTAAACCCGCCCCTGTGGTTGGAAGTCCGCCAAGCACGCCTGCTTCCACGTCCAACGCAGGGAACCTTTCGCAAGGCCACCTCACCACAGCGATTCCGTGCTCGATTCCAAGGTTTCGTGAAGCCACTGAAGCAGGAGGAATCCAACGACCGGCGTGAAATCGATCTGTCCCATCAAAGGGGGCACGAACCCTCGGAACAGATTCAAGTAGGGATCCGTCACTTGGCGCAGGGTGACCCACGGTTGCACCATCCAGTCGAAGTTTGGGAACCAAGTCAGGAGCACCCTCAAGAAGAGCAGGAGGAGATAGATTTTGAGGAAGCTCGCCAACGCCTGCACGATCAGTGGAAAGGTCGCGTTCGTCGTGCTCACCGCGGCGAACGGTGCCACCGCCGCGAGCATACGCATGTTCTTCAGCTGTCCCGCAACGTTCGATGTTTCTTTCTTCGCTCCTTCGCCGTCGCTGTCTACTTTCTCCGGTTTGGAGCTTCGGTTCGGGTTCTGTCCGTGCTCGAAGGATGCCGTCTTCTCCACGACACCCACCGGTTCCGCCGGTCGCATGAGGTTCCTTTGCACGCGTTTCACGGTCTTCCACATTCTTCTCACGGTTCCCTTCCTTCCCTCGTCTCTCTTGATCGCGGGCGTCGCCCTCGCGATCGTGCAGGCCGTCGCCATCGTCCCGTTCGTGAGGGGTGCTGTGCTTTTCGTCGTCTGTTCCCACCTGTGGATCCGTTCAAGGCCCCGTTCATCGAGGATCCGATCCGAGGAGGGAAGGGCGAGACCCGGTGGGATGTCCGATCCATTCGGTTCCAATGGATCGGGGACGATGGGACGTGGAACCGGATCCCTTGGGTACCCAGCCCCCGTTCGTATACTCCCACCCGGACGAGCCTGGGACAGGAGGGATCGATCCAGGAACGGTCCGGGTTGGGTCCGATGCAGCCTCGACCACAGACGTGCCCGGACCACCGACAGCCACCCACGTCGTACAGAACCGTTCCTGTGGGAAGGACACGCGGAATCGACATGCTCGCTGCGACGCACGCCGCTTCTCTCCACCGTGGGACGACTGCGAGCGGTCCGGGGAGAAGGAAGGAACCGAACCGAAAGCGCGGCAGGAACGTCACCGCACACGTGGCACACGCTGCTCCGCTGCCCGCCCAAGAGCAGGTCGAAGACCGACTCCGGGCCCTCGTGAGCGAAGTGGAGGGGACCAACCGCGGGATCTTCGGGGTCAAAGTGTCCAAAGCAGAAGCCATCGAAGAAATGGCGAAAGAGGTGGAAAAGAGAGGAAGCGCTCTCCCCGGGAGGCCCGTGGATCGCGTGGACGGAAGATGGCGAGTGCTCTACAGCACCATTGCCATCATGGGATCCAAGAGGACGAAGCTCGGATTGAGGGGGTTCCTGCAGCTGTCGGACATATACCAGGACATCGATGCGACGGAAAAAATCGCATCCAACCGCATCACCTTCCGAGCACCCGGGTTGAACGGTTCTGTGGGGGCGCTCACGCTGATGGCTTCCTACAAGGAATTGTCGGACACGAAAGTGCAGGTGGACCTCGTGGACGCGACCTTGGAGCCGGAGCAGCTTAGGGCGATCTTCGAACAGAACTACGACATGCTCTTGGAGGTTTTCAACCCCACAGGTTGGTTGGACATCACCTACGTGGATGAAAAGTTTCGCATTGGCAGGGACGACAAAGGAAATCTATTCATCTTGGAGAAGTGCTAGTGGACGGTCAGTCTTTCTCCTGGAGGAGCCGAGACCGCCAATCCGACACTTCTTTGAATATTTTCTTCCCGTCACGGACACGCACATTTCGTCCGCCAAGCTGTTCGCCGTCGAGGGACGACGTGGCCTTTTCCGCATCGTACTTGTCTTGGTAATAAATGAACGCGAACGTTTCGTTTTCAGGTCGAAGCACGCTCTCCACTTTTCCGTACTTGGAGAACGCTTTTTTGAGGGTCTCTTCGCCCACGTCCGATTCCAGGTCCAACACGACGGCTGGGTTGTGATGGACGGGTCGGGGTGGTTTCCACGTCGCTTGCCAGGTGGTCATGGTCCGGTGCTGCGGATGCTTCCTTCGTTCCTACCGACGGCAGTTCCTTTCACTTCCGATCGTTGCGGTATGTTTGCGACGGCGGTGTTGGGGATGGATCGGATCGCGTGTGCGTTATGGTTCCATCGTGGGTCGGGTGGCGTTCGGTGGGCGTCGTTTGGTCTCCACCCTTGTCTCCCCTCACCCACCGTCCAGATCCGACCCGAACCTTCCCCTCCCAGGATCGAGGGTTGTGAAGGTACGTCCCCGTTCCTCCCACGAACACGGTTGTGAATCGAACCCCGTCGATCCCTTCCCTGCGGGCGGATGTGGACCCCACAACCGTTCGTTTCGAACGGGGATGGGGAAACGATCCACAACGGTGGCCAAGGCGAACGAAACCCGACCGACCGCGTGGGAACCACCAAACAACTGTTCGCGACGCGCGACACGCCAACCCACGAAGAGACGCACCTGGGTGGTTGAAAAAAAAAGAGGGTTGGGATCCGAACAACGTGGGAAAGGACGGGGTGGGGATCGAACAACGGCGAACCGACGCCAGGTGCCTGAACCATGGGAAAAAAACCCTTCGCCAGGACCTTTCCCACGGAAGAAGAATTGGAGAGCCGTGCGGATGAACCGCTGGGTGCGTTCGAAAGAAAGGAGCACCTCGTGCGAGAGAAGCTGGTGGAGGTCGAAAGCGTCAAGGTACGATCGCAAGACAAGGTGTCCGCAACAGGCAACCCACTCCTCGCCTCGCCACGCTGACCTCGGCATCGTCATCCACGTCTCGAGAAAAGCTGCTCCGCGAGAAGGTCAAGCAGTGCTACAAAAGGGAAGGCGTGAATCATCATCAAAACTGCAAAGAGGTAAGCAAAGGGTCATGATCATCTGTATTTACATCGTCTTGTGGCTCGACACATAGTGAAGTTGCTGACACGCGGATGCACGGCTGAATACCGAATGGTCACCGACGCCCAGCTTGTGACGGAGTACTTGGAGAGGCTGAGACACGTGGGCATCAACCGATTGAACTTTTTGAGCAAGTGATCGAGTGCCAAGACTGCGATCTTGCCGAAGCGAATAATGCAATTCTTCCCTGGCTAGGCCTACAAAGCCCCCCATCAAACTGCCCCTTCCCTGACTATTGTAGCCAGGAAGGATACCACTTACCGTACCTTCTGCCCGTTGCGTTGTGCACCGGGCGGAAAATTTCTACCCGCTGCGGGGTTGGGCACCTGCTGCTGTTGTGCTCGCTGTGCCATCTGGTTGATCGCCTCGCTAAATCTCTGATTGAACCAGTTCATGAATGCCGTGTAGTACCTCTCGAATTTCGAGGTTGCGAAAGTTTTCACCTCCTTCAGCTGGCGATCGATCTTGTCCTCGTGCGTTTTCAGGAAGGGGCGAAGGAACTGGTGGTAGAGCCGAGCAGAGCCCTGTGACGCGTGCGTGCGCGAAGCCTTGTCAGCCATCCACGAAGCACCAGGAAGTCATTCATGCGGTGCGACGACCTCGATCGAAATCGTCCTCGACGTAACGCACCATGGTTCTTGGGTGCCACAGGTACACGACCAACACCACTTTGGCGAGCGCATACAGCGGCATCCTGAAGCACAAGTTCAAGGTTGGCGTCGGTCAGAGCAAGGACGCCACGCACGTGTTGGGAACCGAAGGCGTTGCTGCATCGCGTACCATCCCAAGCATCTATCCAGCAATCCCTCTGAGCTGGTAAAGACGGCGAGTATGATCCTGGAGGGAGTCGTGGAGGTCAGCACGTCGCTCTCGTGTACTCTCCACCGCTCCGTCGTGCTCCTCGCCATCGCGTACCAGTACGTGCACCACTTTTTCAGCTCTACGTTTCCGGCAGCGTCGCCTCGTTCGACGGTCTTGTAGCACTGATACGCCGGATACACGTATCCGAGTCCGAGCCTGTCGTGGTATCACAACCGGTCAGCTCCTCGGACGTTTCTGGGACGCGGAGCGACATCCTTGTCACGTCTCTCCTGGCGGCACCGCTTTGCTTTGACGCACAGTGCAATCCAGGCGATTCCTGCGACCGCCATGGTGGTGGGTGTCGCGGTCACTTTGGTTCGTGTTTTCGCGGATCGACTTGCTCCGGGAAAGAGTTTCGGGACTGCCGTTGGTGGATTCGGGTAGGACCGTTCGAGGATCCCCGAATCTACCGCCCCTGTGTCGGGGTTGGGATGCGAGGGGCATGGACAGGTGTTCCATCCAATGGGTGGGCTGGAAGGTCATGGGACGGGTCCATCGAACGGACAGGAGGGCTGGACGGGGAGGCGGATCCATCGGATGGATCCATCCCGTTCGTCATCGACCCCAGTGCTTGTGCATCCTTCCACGGCTCTTTCCTCGACATCCCAACTGCGATCACGTGGATCGTCGGTCTTCACGTCGTCCTTCGTTCCTCGTGGATGGGTGCCTGCGAGTTCCCCTTCCTTCTGCCCATGCACGTGGATGTCCTCTCCTCGGTGTGGAGACCGCTCTGCCATCCCTTTCCCTTTCCCGTCTCTCCACGACCTTCGGTGGTTCGTCCGAGGGGAGGCCGTGGTCGTTTCCATACCACCCTGGGTCGTGTGGATGGGTGGAGAGGACGTCCCCACCTTGCACGAATCCTCGGGTTGGAACGGGGTGGATCCCACCCTTCCCACGTCCGTTCCACCATCGTGGGGTGGGCTGGCCTACCAGTCGTGTGGGGGAGAAGGGAGACCCAACCAGACACCACCCGATTGGAGGCAGACCCCACCGCGTCCCACTGCATCCGCCGCCAGTGCGTGTTCGTCCACACGCACATCCTTCGAAGATGGCCAGGATCGCGACCGCCGTGGCGCTGGCCCTCGTGGCCACCACTGCACACGCCCACGTCTACTTCAAGGAGACCTTCGACGGTACGTGTGGCCAAAGGGAGGGACGATCCCACCGGCCACCTGAGAAGGGACAGGGGAGTGAGAGGGACCCCGAGTGGAACCTTCGCGAAGGTCGCACGATGCCGAAGCACCGACGAAAGGAACGGACACGAAAGGACTGACCGATGGATGGACGTGACATGAAAACCTGAACGATGCACATACGTGCAGACAAGTGGACGGAAAGATGGACCAAATCCACCTGGAAGCAAGACGAAGGCACGGCAGGCGACTGGATCCACACGGCCGGGAAATGGTATGGCAACGCAGACAACAAAGGAATCCAAACCACGCCCGATTCGCGCTTCTTCGCCATCTCGTCGGAAATGAAGGAAAAGTTCGACAATAAAGACAAAGATCTCGTGCTGCAATTCACCGTCAAGCACGAACAGGGGCTCAAATGTGGTGGTGGATACATCAAGCTGCTGCCGGAGAGCAGCAAGGACCAAATGGAAGCGTTCGGTGGAGACACTCCTTACAGCATCATGTTCGGACCCGATGTGTGTGGATCCACGAAGAAGGTGCATGTTATCTTCACCTACAAAGGAAACAACCTCCTGACCAAAAAGACCATCAAACCCAAGGATGACAAGCTCACCCACGTCTACACGCTGGTTGTCAAACCTAGCAACGACTACCAAGTGTTGATCGACAATGAGGTTGTTGAGGAAGGTTCCCTCTACGACGACTGGGACTTCCTGCCTCCCAAAATGATTGACGACCCGGAGGCAGAAAAGCCGGAAGACTGGGATGAGAGGCCCACCATCCCAGATCCTGAGGATAAGAAGCCCGAAGGATGGGACGACATTCCCGAGTACATCGCTGACCCAGACGCCACGAAGCCTGATGAGTGGGACGATGAGGAAGATGGCCAATGGGAACCTCCGAAACGCAGGAACCCAGAATACAAGGGTGAGTGGGTGCAGAAGACCATTGACAATCCCAACTACAAGGGTATTTGGAAGGCTCCACAGATCCCCAACCCTGAGTACGTGCATGATGACATGCTCTATCACTACCCTGATACCAAATTCGTCGGCTTCGAACTCTGGCAGGTTGAAGCCGGCAGCATCTTCGACAATATTCTGATCGCAGACGATGCTGAATACGCCAAAAGCTTTGCTAAAGAAACTTGGGGAGACCTGAAGGAGGCCGAGGAAGCCATGATGAAGGAAGCCACCAAGGACGACAGCGCCGCAACAGACGACGACGACGAAGACGATGAGGAGGACGAGGATGAGGAGGACTATGACTTTGATGGAGAAGAGGAGGAGGAAGTAGATGAAGGATCAGATCACATGAGGGACGAACTTTAATTCATTCAAACCAAAAAAGACAGAATTCGATTTTATTCTTGCTCTTTCACTCTCCTTGCATTTGGTACGCTGCTCCACTCTAAGTTGCACCAACGGGTCTGGTGCACAAACAGCTGTAGGTATGGAAAGCGAGGACCTGCAAAGCAAGGGAAGGAACGATTCCCCCAAGGAACTGAAAAAGGACATTACCTAGGCCCATTTCCAGTCCCTCTGAAAAGAAGAGTAGGTCCGCGATGTAGAAAGGAAGAGTGAACAGGGCTAGAACAATGGCCACCGCTGTCACAAATGATCGTCGATGCCCTCGCATGAGCGCCACAGACCTATCCAACGCATCGACTCCATGCAGACCTTCACACACAACCACCGGAACCGTCAACGCCAAATCGATTGACCTAAGGATACCAGGCAAGACGAGCTTTGCCGTAAACTTGAGTTTCGAAAAGGCGGCCTGAAACTCTGTCTGGATGGTGGACATAAGCAAAGGGCCGTGCAAGGCAGATCCTATGGCTGCCCATGCCCTGCGTCCTTCCTTGTTTTCCAGCGACCTGCACACGAGGACAGTTGCTACATTGGCCCAAACGCTGAACGCGTACCCTACAACGATAATCCCCAAATTTGCAAGGAAACCACACAGAGCTGCTGCTGTACTGATTGCTTCTTTGGTGCTGACATTCAAGGGAGCACCCAGCTTCAACAGCCCCAGCACGAGTGCTAGTTTGGCTCCGTTGTTGAGAACGGCGATGCCACTTGCAGCAGCCAGCACGGGTGGCCAGCACTTGAAGAAGAGATAGACCGAATCGTCTGCCA
This sequence comes from Picocystis sp. L7, assembly GCA_020975725.1. Taxonomy (NCBI): domain Eukaryota; kingdom Viridiplantae; phylum Chlorophyta; class Picocystophyceae; order Picocystales; family Picocystaceae; genus Picocystis; species Picocystis sp. L7. The sequence continues at coordinate 583,940 of QXJR01000016.1, read as the reverse complement.
GGTTTTTGGCCAACAACGGTTGTGCTTCTAGCTTGTTCTTCCCGGTAAGGACGTGTCCAACCCTGCCTGGAGTGGTGGTGAAGTCGACACGCGTCCCTTTGGCCAGGACCACGTCCGATTTCGCGGCGGTTCTTCCGATCCTATTCCCACCACCTCTAGCCATCCATCCTGTCTTGGATCCCTTCCTAGAATGTCCACGAGCAGGGAACCGTTGAATCGCCCACACGTCCATTGGAGATGTTGTGGACGGGTCCGAAGTTCGCCTCCCACGACCACTGGAACAGGTTCAAGGAGAAGCCAATCACCGGTTAGCTATGCCAGGTTGGGAGAATCGACCAGAAAGGGATTCCATCCCAAGTCCCATAGAAGCCTGGCGTCGTGTCGGTCGGGCTGAACCGTGCATTGGATCAAAGTGAGCGGAACCCATCCAAGCCAAACAGATCGTGTCCAACGGATATCGGGAATCTCGGGGGAACCAGGCGATCTCGTGGTGAGCTTCGATGCCGCGTCCAAGCACAGGCCAGTTGCAAGATTGCATGAGGGTCGTGGGTTAGTCCCGAGATGGTCTTCGGGAACGAAAGCAACTCGCGAATCAGCACCACGGATACACTCACGAAAATTGCCAGTCCATCCTACATTGAAAGCTTGCGTAAACAAAGTCCTTCGCCCAAGGGAGCGTATAGATAGGCTTGTAACTACACCGCACGTTGCTTCTTATGCCTTTTACATCAACGACAATCAAGGGGATGCAATTCGTCAACATGGAAGTCATTGCTTGATGCAAATCATGACATTCGTGCTTCCATCGCAATGGTCGCAAATCAGCATTAGCTTCTCTTTATCTAAAGCCTTCAACGCAGATGCAAGCCTTTGGAAACAATTCCAAGGTCTTCTCCATGGCTTTCGCCAGATATCTAGTTGAAACTTGGATTTCTTGAACTTGCCTCCATCGTTTCAAGAAATAGCGCGCCCGGTGCCATTCTAAGCATCATGGACCTTTTACAGTCGAATTGCAATGAATGTTGATTCGACATTTTGCGCAATACCGCACCAGATCCACACAAAAATGGCCATGCGACCGTGCAAGTGCTCGGCACATCCCACCTTTTCGAAGTAGACGTCATGCGCTACGTTTGGCTACACGCTAGTGTCCATAGCTACGTGAGACGCTGCAAGTGTTTGAACCTTGCAAGCAAGAGACGCATATCTTTCGTTTAAACGCTCCACCCGACACACGGTTGAGGCGGCAACGACTCGAACATTTTGCAGTAGCCCTGTCTTATGGAGTTGCGATTGGACTTTCAAATTGTGTTTCTATGTCTTCCAATTGTCTGATGTCAATGAAAGATACACGTGAAAACTCGAAATCATGCACGATCGGAGGAATTTGAGGCTTACTTCTTTCCGCTTGTGCAACGCTCAACAAACGGATCATATGCAGCTCCATAAAATCATATGAAGACGTTCACCAGAAGCCTCCCCATTGTCGAATCGCGTTTTATCGCGTTCCAACGTTCCAATCATCTTACCACCCCGGCAATGTTGGACTACGCGGACGTGGTACACGTTGTGCGTAGTGTCCACTAGTTGTTCTTTTCCCTCCGAATAGCATTTTCTATCGTGCGACGCGTGAATGACGGTGCTATGGACAGTGCAATCCGCACGCCATCTCTCATGAAGAGACCATTCTTCGTTGCCCACTTTGAAGAGCGTTGGCGCGATTGACGTTACAAAGGCATTGCGCTTCGTGTGAACCATCGGGGATTGCTCGTTCGTACCTGGCACAAACCATCTTGACTTGGCTTGGAAGGTTTACTCGATATGTAATTTCAGTCATCGCCCTTGAATTGCGTGGAAGTTTGGCATCGTTGATCCCTGGCAGCATCTGACGCGCAGGGTGATTACCTTGAATCCCATCGCTCATTCACGCACGTGAAAGGGTACATCGTGGGAGTGGGTCTTGGGAACGTAGACCAATCCAATCGTCGACGACGAAGGTCGGTTCCATGCGCACCGCGTGTTCGACGCTGCGGGGACGCGGTATCCGATGCAGGAGGGAGAGAGGAAGGTTTCCCGAGGCTGGAAGGCGTAGACTGGAAAGAAGGAAGACGTGCATGCATGCGTCGAGCGCCGGCGCGGAAGGGAAGCCGAGGGTGAAGCCGGCGGTTCGGGTAGCCGTCGCACTGGAAGCGGCGATCACGAACGCCGTACCCACCGCCCTCGCCTTTGCGGCCACATCCGCGATCGCATTCGGAGCAAGGGTGATCTTGTATTGTATCTTGGAGTCGCTTTTGTTGCTTCGTAGCACTATCGTGTACAATCCAGACGGCTCGTTTCGGGCCCTCTGTACCTGGAAGGTGAAGCTAGCTGCTATTGGCGTGCTCTTGCTGTGTGCTGTGTCGATGAATTTGTTGAAGGACGCCTCTCGCTTCTTCTTCAATCTCATTGCACCGCTCTTCAGCTTTCCCGAACCCAGAAAGTTGCTTCCGAAGACCTGATGTGCCCGTGAAGTAGCCTTGGAAGCCCTGGGCATCGTCTGGACGTTGAGGCAAGGAGATGGGGCGCTTGGAGGTGAATCGTGTTCCTTGATGTGCGGCGGACGCAATCCTTGCTTGGACAACTGCCTGAGCAAACATTTATTCAAAACCGACCAGATGCCTCAAGCTCTCCTCATACGAAGCCTTCCCTTGGCTTTGGCGTATGCTTGTTGCAGCATCGCCCCTAACCATGCCAAGCCCAACCATCGGCTCAGATGATACGCCATGGACTGCGGCCAGAACAACGGGTGCATGAGCCTAGAAATATAAATGACCATGCGCCTTGCATGCCTTCCCTGCGGATAGAGCACGTCAAGCGTGTGAATGGCCGCGTGCCGTACCGAGCGCGGTGGGTATCGCGGTCCGCCCGGAGATGTCAGGCTGTGGATCGTACTTTGGAGCCTGGCTTTGGAGACCTTTCCCATGTGGTTCCAACCCGGTAGACTCGCCATCGTTTCCAGGCCTTCCAGGTACCTCAGCAAGGCACTCTCCACGGATATTTGCTCCAACTCCTTGGAATTTTCCAACATGAACAGTTCCAACGGATTCACCCCTTTGATGACGTTGGGCAGCCTCTCCAGCAGGTCCGGCAGCTTCTGTCGGGTTTCGTAGAAGAGGAAGCTCTGGACCACGTATCGCACCAGCACCCGACAGACGTCTTCGGTGACGGAATCGATTTTCTTCGGATTGAGGGTAACCTCGTAGGTGAGGTACAGGAAGATTGGTTTGAACCTCGTTTCTCCGCGTCGAACGTCCCATCTACGCAGTGGTTTGGCCCCATCCGCCACGACGTTGGCGTACTTGAGCAGCTGCGATCGATCCACCGCTTCGCTGAACAGCCACCGATGCAAGAGGAGCGTGAAGATGGACGGGATGTGCGGCGAGCTCCAGAGCTGGTGGAAGCACTGGAGCAGTTCGTCCACGTCCTTGGTGTCGAGTGTTTCGTAGTACGGTGCGAGCATTTCGTAGAAGCACAGCGTCTTACGCCTTCCATTCCTCCTCTTGTCTTCTCGGTCGGCATCTGCGTTCGGATCCTGCACTTCTCCGACGAGGTCGGAGAACAGGGCGGCACACATGTCTTTCCTCTGTTCCGTCCTCGTCGTACCGGCTGCTTTTCGCAGCACTTTGGTGACGTGTTTGGCGATCCACTCCCTCCTGATCAGGGCATCGAGTCCGGTCTCTGCTCTTCTTTCGTTGTGTGCCGGTTGCGTCCTTTCCACCTCTTGTTGTCGTTCGACTCTGTCTGGGTTGGGGTTCTTGTCTTCCTCTTGTCCTGCGTTCTCTTCTCGATCGTGGTTGTTTGGAATCATGTCCCTTGCAGCTTGGGTCGCAGCACGGTTTTGGTGTAGATGGCGAGTGCAACGATCAGCAGCAATCCGCTGACGAGCAGTTCGCGCCCTGTGGCTTCTGTCCCTTCCATGCGACCGACGTCGTTGGGGTTGGATCGGGTCTGATCTCGGATCTCGTGCCCTTCCCCAAAGGGATGGATCCAGGGTGGGTCACTCCCACCCGTGGATGGGAAAGTTCGGTCAACAATGGATCCCCCGATCCGTGTCCATCTCCATCCCCAACGAAAGGAAAGACTGGGACGGGTGGGGTGGGGTGGAAGGGAACGATCCAGCCCCGTCCAATCGACGACAGGAAAAGGGTAGGACGCACCACAGACCACCATGGAATGGAACGTCAGGACCCTCCAACTGGAAGATTACGATCGTGGGTTCTTGGAACTGCTGGGACAACTCACCCTCGTCGGACAGGTGGATCGAAACGCATTCCGAAAGAGATACCTGGACATGGAACGAGATGGAAACCAGAGAGTCGTGGTGATCGTCGATCCAAACCAAGACAAAGTGATCGCCACCGGAACCGCACTGATCGAAAAAAAATTCATACGAGAATGCGGATGCGTCGCACACGTTGAAGACGTCGTCGTAGACCAACAGGCCAGGGGAAAACAACTGGGAAAGTGGATCGTCCAAGACCTCCTCCAATACGCCGAAAGACGAGGGTGCTACAAAGTCATACTGGACTGTGCGGAGACAAACGCAAGGTTCTACGAAAAGTGCGGGTTTCGAAAAAAAGAGGTGCAGATGGCCTATTATTTCTGACATCGCACAAGCCACGGAAACGGCCGTGATCGGCAAGATTCCATGGTCAATGCGTTGAGAAGGCAGTGCTCAGAAGAACGCAGCCACATCGCTGTCGCTGTCGCAGTCAACCACAATAATTTCCTGAGCAGGAAATGTAGTACCCACGGTATGATGGACATCCGTGCTATCACCGTTTCTCGTGCCCTGAACCGTTCTCCCTTCGTCGTCCTGTTGACAAACGGAAGGGATCACCTGTGTTTTCCCATCTACCATTGCGTGAACCTCTGGTGCTTCTTCTTCCCGTGAATCGCCATCGCTTGTTCCTTCCTCGGTGAAAATAGGCGTTTTCATCCCAATCTTCCCTTTCAGGAATCCCATCCCATTCTCCACGGCCTTGCCACCGTGCTCGAGACGCGGTTTGCCCTCTGCTGTGCTGTGCCTGCCCCCAAGTTCACCGCTCGGGGTACTTGCACCATCCTCTTCCGAGCTAGTGCTGCCCGCTCGCGTTTCAGATACTGAAGCCCTCCTGCATCGAACCTCCCCATCCACATCTGTTCCCACGTCCATTGAGGTTGATGGTTGTTGCATTTCTGGATGCAGACCCGTTTGCTCCCCTAGGTTCTCTCCAACTGCATTGCCTTCACTTGCATCATCCTCGTCCGCGGCATCCTCTTCTTCACCTCCTTGTTCCTCTTCCCATCTTTTTTGAAAGGCAAGCAGGTACTTTCTGTACAAACCCTCCAATACCACCGCCGATGTAGCAGCCTGCTCCTGGCATCCGATTGTCATAGCGATTGTGCTCCATAGGTTGTTCAAAGTTACCACGTCATAGCCTCCTTCTTCCTGCACGGCAAGAAACAGCATTTGCAGGTCCAAGTCTTTGTTGAATAACTTGGGTACTATTCCATGGTTGATCACATCCCAGGGGGCTTCGGCTTTGCCAAAGATGTGCTCGTAGATTGCTTGATATGCCTCTTGAGAGTCTGCGAGGATACCTTGCTGTACGGCTCTTTTTTCCATGTTGTCGGACTTCGAATGGCCGAGCGCGTAGACTTTGGAAACCCCTGGTTTGGAGAAGACGTCCACATCTTCTGGCTTGGGCAAGTTATTTCGGAGCACCGGTGGGGGCACATCAAGCACGTTTTGATTCGGGTCTTCCCTCTGGGTATGGGCCGCAATCTTTGCCAGATCTGGACCGGACATGCCTTTCAGATTGAATTTGAGGATGGGGGGTTCCCTTCCGGCTTCCATCGGCGGCAGTGGTTCAGGTGTTTGATGTTCGGGTATTTCCTCCCAGGCGAACGGATCCTGCGCATCCACATTCGTATGGATGGGTTTCCGTTTGAGTTTCGCTCCTTTGGATCTCCTGGTTGCGATTGTCACGTGAAGGCCTCTTTGGATGAGGTACGATCCAATGGTCTGTTCGCGGTTTCCGTGTTGGTCTATTTTCCAGACCGACGTCCTCCACTTCTTGGACGCACCTTTCCCACAGTATCGTTCGAACGCCGTGGGGGCCATGGTCTGCTCGCCGTGGTGCACCATCAGGGTGTTGAGTTCCAGCCATCCTTGGTATCCGTTGCACCACACCTGTACGCGTTCGGACGTGGGTGCTGCGTTTCCCGTCTCTTTCTCTTCCCCCTTCCCATCGCGTACAGGTTGGTGTGAACGGTCCTCCGACATGGGAACGTGCACCACTCCCGTCCCCCTGGGCCTCTGGAGGCGGTCTTTCCACCCTGCTGGGGGGATGGGTGCCTCCAACCCCGGGGGAACGAACCCAAACCACACCGATGGGAAGGTGGACTTGGCGTACCAGGGTTGGATCGATTCCACGCCCGGTTGATAACGGGCGTGTCTCGTGCAACCTCACGCACGCGTAAGGATGCTTCGGTCGGATGAATCGCATCCGCTTCCAACACGGCGCAGGTGTGGGCGAGATGGCAAGGAAAGAAGGGAACGCAAAGTTGTGATCGAGGATCGCTCAAACACGGTACGGGAGGAGTCGCTTTGCCCGGGACCCCGAGGGATGTGCATGAAGCGTATGTTCCTCGTTCCTCCATGCTCGCGCGAAAACCATCCACGAAGGATGCAAGGTGCTTCGATGTATCGAGAGGAGTTTGGCTCGAGGACGGTCTCCCTTCTCGTTGTGAAAGATGTCGTTGATAGTCGGGGGGCGATTAGATGGCCGCTCCTCGGCACTCACAATGCAAAAGCTCGAAATCGATCGTGGAAAAGGGAGGTAGCATCATCTTGCCATGCGACGAGGCCTCCTCCACGAGACGGGAGCACGAGATGTTGCCGTCTCCCCCTCGCGGAGGTAATTCAAATACCTTTCGTTGCCTTGGCGTGCATGCTACACTCCGCGCTTGTCTGCAATCACCGACCTCGACACATCTTGCTTCACTCCCGCGATGAGTGCGTTGGAGACGGAAGGCTGGACTTGGCGTCGCAAGGAATCGTTTGCATGAGGTGGCGTATACGCAAGAAGAGGCGAAGAATCACACTGGGGCTCGTTGCTCGATCGCACGCGCCTAGGATAAAATTCCGCCATCTGCATGGCATTTTTTCGGTCCGACTTCGCCTACGCTTTGTCCAAGACATGGCAGGTGCTTTGGCCCGACGTTTCCCGCCACGTCGAATCCGTTTCGTTTTCGGTGCACGGTACATGGACAGGGGTGTTCGGTTGGGATGGATCCAAGTTTTCGATCTCCCACCTTGTCTTGTTTACGCCCGGGTGGAACCTTCTCGAACGAGGCCGTCCCCGTTTCCCCTTCCTTTCTTTTCCTTTCCCTTCCTTCGTTGACAATGGGGACGCGAGGGGGGTGGATTGGTCTGTCTTCCTGGGTCGATGGGATCCCTCCACCCCGATAGGACCCGGACTCGCCTGGATCGAGACCGCACCGGTGGATGGAGCCAGGGTGAACCGATCGAACGCACCCAACGGGCATCACGGACACGATCCAGATCGGAGACGAAGGATCAAGCATGATCGCCATGCGAAACCTGATGGCGTGGATGGTGGTGGTGGGAAATCTGGTGGTCTACGGTGGAGCCAAACTGCTCTCCATCGATCTCGGAAGCGAATCGCTCAAAGTGGCTGCCATTGCGCCACGATCGGTGGGGGTGGTCACCAACGAAATGTCCAAAAGGAAAACACCCGCGCTCGTGGGATTCAGCCAAGGCGAAAGACTCATCGGGGAACCAGCGGCCGTCAAAGCAGGACTGTATCCGGATCGGATCGTGCCCTATGCAAGGGACCTACTGGGGGTGCTCTACCAAGACAGCCACGAGCTGCGAAACAGCCTCTGGAAAGAAAGGTATCTGCCCATCCAATTTGTACAAGATCCGGAGAGAGGCACCGTCCGGTTCCAAATGGGACAAGGAGAAGAATACGCAGCTGAAGAACTGGTGGCGATGATCCTGGAGTATGCCAAGGGAATCGGAGAAGCACAACTCGAAAGCAAGGTATCCGACGTGGTCTTGACTGTGCCCGCCTGGTTCGGACAAAGCCAGAGAGCTGCACTGCTGGATGCAGCCAATCTGGCAGGACTCAACACGCTGGCTCTCATCAACTCTTATGCCGCTGCGGCGCTTCAGTACGGTATCGAGAAGGACTTCACCAACAAAACGGAACATGTTGTGCTGTATGATATGGGAGCCAACAGCGTCGAAGTCGCCCATGTCAAGTTCTCTTCCTTTGTGGTGAAGGAAGGCTACAAAAATAACACCTACAGCCAATTCGAAACCATGCAGGTGAAATGGGACAGCGATACTGGCGCTGAAGATTTGGATGTCGTTTTGATGAACCATTTCGCTGACGAGTTCGAAGCTCTGCACCCGGGGACCGACATTCGAGGATCTCCACGGGCCATGGCCAAATTGAAGCGCGAATGCAAGCGCACGAAAGAGATTCTGAGCGCGAACTCCGACGCGCCCTTGAACGTCGAGTCACTTCATAATGACTTAGATTTCCGCACATCCATTACCCGCGTGAAGTTCGAAGAGCTTGCGGGAGATTTTTTCGAAAAAGCAGCCCTGCCGCTGAAGGAGTTGATCGATGGGAGTGGCCTGACCCCTGATGATTTTTCGGCAGTCGAGTTACTCGGGGGCGGGACCAGGGTCCCTGGGGTCCGACAAGCCTTGGAAAAGGTCCTGGTGACCAAGGGCCTGGATAGACACCTGGATGCAGACGAAGCTGCCGTTCTCGGTGCTGCATTGCACGCCGCGAACATTAGCACATCTTTTAGGCTGCGAAAGTTCGGGATGTCAGATATTGCCACTTTTGACTTGCTCCTCGAACAAGAGATCCCAACGAAGGATGAAGCGAGCAAGGATTCGAAAGCAAAGAGGGTGGCCCTGGTCTCCCAGGACAAGAGGATCCTGCCTCTGAAAAAGACGCTCACCATGAAAGAGCAGTACGATGATTTTTCGATCTCTGTGCATTACAGCACAAAGGATGGCGCGCCTTTGCCTCGTGGGGTGGCGGATCCTCTTGTTGGTAGATACACCGTGGTTGGGGTCTCAGAAGCAGGATCTTCGCTTAAAAACAGCACATACTTGGGTAAAACCAACGTCTTGTTCTCCATAGGATATGGGGGGTCTGTCAATGTAGAGAAAGTGGAAGCAGCGGTGCAAATGTCAGAGACCGTAAAGGTTCCAGTCTTGAAGCATAAAAATGAAACAAAACCCATGGATGCAGAAAGTTCGGAAGGAGACTCGGTCGTGGGAGGTGATGGAGAGAAAGCAGAAGAGGACCCGAAGGATGCTGCAGACGACGGAGGGTCTGGCGATCAGGATCCCGAAGGACACAAAGAGGATGGAGGGGAGGATGGCACAGCTGCTGAAGCAGCGGAGAATTCCAGCGAGAAGAACACGACGGTCGAGTCCCCTAAGTTTGAGATGCAGGAGCAGGTCGTCACCCGCGTCACCAGGATTCCTCTCCAAACCAAGCGCTTCATGCGGGTGCCTGCAATGGGTCCTGAAGCAATGCAAGCAGCAGTGGCAAACCTGGATGCACTGCGTAGGAAGGACAAGGCAAGGCAGGAGGCCGCCGCCGCCAAGAACGACCTTGAATCTTATATTCTTAAGAGCAGCTCCATGCTCCAAGGAGACGAGGACGTTTTGCAGGTCTCCACCGAGGAAGAGAGGGAACGTCTGTCGTCCCGACTCCTGGAGGCCGAAGATTGGCTCTACATGGATGGGGCGGATGCGGAAGCTGACGAGTTCTCCCAGAGGCTTCGAACGCTGAAAGCTCCCTGCGAAGCAATATTCCACCGAGCTTCAGAATTGACGAAGAGGCCGGAGGCAGTGGAACGTGCGCGGGCTTACTTGAGCAAAGCAAAGGAGATGGTTCAGTCTTGGGAAACAGCCAAGCCATGGATAAATGCGACAGATAGGGAGCAGGCACTTCATGACTTGGACGGCTACGAAGGCTGGCTCGAGGAGAGCATCGTTGCCCAACAGAAGCAGTCATCAACAGAAGAGCCTGCCTTTACTTCCGCCCAGGTGGATGCAAAGCTGGCCCCATTGCAGAAGAAGATCGAAAAGCTCAAGAAAACGAAGAAACCCAAACCTCCCCCGCAAGTCACGAAGGAAAACGAAACCTCCCACGAAGGTAGGCAAGACCAAGATGCCGAGTCAGATGGCACCGACGGATCCAAGGAGCGAGGTGATGCCACCGCAGGCGCCGACGCAGATGCTGCCAGAGAAGATGCATCTTCTCCCAACAAAGACCCAAATCCTAAGGATGAGCTTTGATTTCTTCACGCAAGCCGTCATCAATGTTCCCGGGCAATGCAGGGCACTTTGCGATCGATGGTGCAGGTCTGGAGGATGCGCTTGAGGCAAGGTTGTTCCGCCCACGTCATCCCTCGTGCATGAACAAGCACGGGTCTTCTTCCGTCCAACATGCATTTTTGTTCTTCGGCGTCCTGGCTGCTGCCATGCCCTTGGTGCGTCACTCCAACGGCCAGGGATCCAAGCACTCAAATAGGATTTAACTGCAAGATTTCAAGAGGCTTCCTTGGACCAAGTTCGGCATTCGAACCACGACCTACAATTCCAATCTGCCCGTCATGGCTTTCCCTTTGGCGTTGGCGCTCCAGCACCCAGCAGCTTTCGTCGTTCCTGGGACGATCAGGGGTAGCTTGGCGGTCCAGCTGGCCATGGCCAGTCCGGCCAGCCTTCCCATCCCATGCAAGGTCTTCCCGTTTGCTTTTCGTTCGGGATCTCTGTACCAGGATTCCAAGTCTTGGGCTGGCACTCCTGCCGCGTAGGCCAGGAGGATGCACTGGTTGATGAGCACGGATCTCAGGACCCCCACTTGTTTCCACCTCCTTGCGGAGGTGGTCATGGATGCAGGCACGAGGCTCGGTTTCCCGTGCTTTCGTTTGAGCCTGCGCGTGAGTTCCAGATCTTCCAGGAAGACGGGTTCTCGATATCCTCCTTCGTTCTGGAAGGCGTCCCTACGCACGAATATCCCTTGATCCCCGTACGGCGCTCCGAGGAGTCTCGTCCTCCATTTCACGCCCATTTCCACGCATCTGAGCATCCATCCTTTCCCTTGGATGTCCAAGGATTCGAAGGCCCCCCAGGTCTTCCCATTTCGCATGGCTCGTCTCACCCCTTCGTCGTATCCTTCGGGTGGGATGCAGTCTGCGTGCAAGAAGAGCAGCACGTCTTGTTCGCACGCACTTGCTCCTCGATTCATCTGTGTCCCTCTCCCACGGGTTGGTGCTTGCACCACCAGGTGGGCTCCCCCGGCCTCGGCTGCACGTGCGGTGTCGGTTGTGTTGGATGCATCCACCACCACGATCTTCTGCACTCCCCTACCCACGATCCTTTCTTGGATCCCACGCAGTGTCCCACCCACCCCTTCCCCTTCGTTCCACGTGGGGATCACCACCGCCAAGCTGTCCGCCATGTCCCCACCTTTCCCCCACCCACCCGATCGATCGATCGATCGATCGATCGACTGGGATCCACCCCCCCCGCTTCGCTCCCTCCGAGGAGGACCACCCCGGAGAAACCAGAAGAGGGGGGGGACGACATCCGATCCGACCAGAACGGACGTCGTCCACAACGGTGCGAAACCGGGCCACCGTTCCAGGGAGGACGGGGGTGGGACGGGAAGAAGGGGGGGGCGCAACGACGCGGTGGCACGACCTCGATGGCCGGTCGTCACGCAAGCTGGCCTTGCTTCCAATACGTGCTGGGGAAGGTGGAACGAGGGACCCTCGTGAAGAGGTACAAGAGGTTCCTGGCCGACGTAGACATGACGTCGAAGACGCATTCGAAGGTAGAAAGGAAGGATCCCCAAGACACGATGACGAACGCGACGGGGAGAGGGAAGAAAAGGTGTCGGACCCATCCTTCGATCCCGTCCTCCGAAGCAGAAGCGAACACGACGGTGTACTGTCCGAACACGGGTCCCATGGTCGGACTGTTGGATGCATCCGTGATCGAAGTGTGCGTCCAGCGTGCTTCGGAAGGCACCAAGCGCAAGTATCCACACACCTTGGAATTGGTGCGTCCGGAACCGGATGGATGCTGGGTGGGCGTGCACAGCGCACGCGCCAATGCCATCGTGGACCAGGCCTTGTCTTCCCACGCCTTGCCCTTCTTGGAACCGTACGTTTCGTACCGTCGCGAGGTGCGTTTCGGAGACGACGCGAGGTTGGATTTTCGGTTGGAACGTCCCGACGGCACCTCGGCGTACTTGGAGGTGAAGAGCGTGACGTTATCGTTGGAAGTGGGATCGGGCGAACGGGTGGCAACGTTTCCCGACACGCGAAGCGACCGAGCTCGCAAGCACGTCCGTGCGTTGGTGCGTGCACGTGCGCAAGGCCACGAATCGTGTTGTTTGTACGTGGTCCAGCGCGACGATTGCGTCTCGTTCCGTCCTTCCTTGTCCATGGATCCGGAGTACGCCTCGTGTTTGTTCGCTGCTCTCGAGTCGGGCGTCCAGGCGTACGCTTTGGGTGCCCGTTGGTCGGTGGATCGCGACGACGTCGCTCGCTTGTCGTTCACGCACCTCCTCCCTTGGTCTTGACCGTCCGTCTTCCCCTCGGGCGGGCGTGTGGATCCTTCCTTTCCCCTCGTGGACGGTGGGTTTCGGTTCCTTCGATCGATCGATCGATCGATCGAAAGGGAAGAGGGGAAAAGCAGAAGGATCCGGTTTCGGACAACAGTCCTTCCCTCGTGGGGTTGGGGTGGTCGAAGACGGAAGGGGCATCGACCTTCACCATCCCACGATCCCCAATGGGGAACGTTCCCATCCCCTTGGATCCTACCTCAGAAAGACGGGGGTGGTGGAAGGGTCGACGACCATGCGACACCACGGGAACTTGCCACGTCCATGGAGAACCGTCCCTGGGACCAAAGGAAACGAAGGTGGAAGACGAGGGATGATCCACAAGGACGAGAAGGACGGGTCCAGGAAACGAGGGTGGATCCGTGCGGGAAACGAACGTGGTGGAACGGAAGAGGAACCATACCCAAGGAACCACCACAAAGATGCGAGATTGCCCAGGAACTATCGAAGGCTGAGACTGCCCATGCCACTCACCATGCAATCCGTCCAAATCAACCTTCGATACGAAAAGAATGCGAACGAAGGACGGACGGAAAACGAAGGCGTGGAACAAGCCGTCGAACGAGCCGAACAAGCCGTCCGACAAGGAGCGCAAGCCGTGCTGCTGGACGTCTCCCAAGCAGAACGTGCGTCCAGCCGGACACTGTTCGAAGCCATCGTGCAGTGCGTCGATCGATTGCGAGGCAGAGCTGCAATCTTCGTCGCCGATCGAACCGACCTCGCCGCGGCCGCTGGAGCCGACGGCGTGTGCCTGAGCGCAGACAGCGGTGTCGCACCCAACGCAGCCAGAGCCGCACTCAGCAAGTCCCTCGCCGTAGCGGTACAAGCCGAACGAATCGAACAAGCGGAAAGGGCTGTGAAAGAAGGCGCGGATTTGGTCCTGTGGAAGGAGGAGACTGGACCCTCGTCCACACTCCCAGGAACCACGAACCGAGACTGGGAAGAACAGATCGAACGAGTCAAAGCCGTCGTCACCACCGTGCCCTTGATCGTCCATGCCAATGCATGGACCGACTTGTCGCTGTTTGCACAGCAAGCGTTGCAAAGGGGTGCAGATGGGATCGTCCTGCCGCCTGGGACCTCCTCAGACGAGGTGAAACGAGTCGTGCAGGCCGTGAATGGGAAGCCGGAGGAGAAAGGGAATTTTGCAGCGGAGGGGGTCCACGGGGCTGGGGGAAAGAATAAGGGGTATGAAGAGAACGAGGGCGCAGTGGAAGCACGAGCTAGGTTGGATGCGGGAGGAAGATTGGTCGAACGCCCGGCTGAAGAAGAGGAAATCATCGCTGCGGAGAAAGCCCTGCTGAACGACATGCTGATCATGTTGAATGAATTGGCTCCGGACCTGCCTGAAATGGGCCTGCTGGAAGATGCTCTCCAAGGGCTGGACGAACTGTTCCTGCTTGTTGTGGTGGGAGAGTTCAATGCTGGAAAATCTTCCCTGATCAATGCTTTGCTGGGCACCAGGGCGCTGCCGGAAGGGGCCTTGCCCACCACCAACGAGATCAGCCTGCTTCGCTACCCGCCGGATGCGGATGTCTCAGTATTGGAGCATTCGGCCAAGGTTCCAGAAACCGTCCAGGAGAAAGATGGATACTTTGTGCGGTACATCCCCGCGCCTCTCTTGCGTGACGTGGCCATTGTGGACACTCCGGGGACGAATGTAGTGCTTGAACGACAGCAGCAGCTCACCGAGGAGTTTGTGCCCAGGGCAGATCTCGTCCTCTTTGTCATGTCTGCGGACAGGCCTTTCAGTGGGAGCGAGGTGAAATTCCTGAGATACATCCGAGAGTGGGGCAAGAAAGTTGTCTTCGTACTCAACAAGAAAGATGCTCTCCAAGACGATGAACTGGAGGAGGTTATCTCTTTTGTGGCGGACAATGCGTGCAGGCTCCTCAACGTGGATGGTGCCAGGGTCCTTCCTGTGAGTTCCAGGGCAGCTCTGCAAGCCAAGGACAAATGTGGAACAGATCAGGAGGCCTTACGAATCGATCCAACGTGGGCTGCAAGCGGGTTTGGGCAGTTTGAAGATTTCGTCTTCGATTTTTTGGGGGGCAAGCAAAGCGGGGCAGAACGAGTGCGACTCAAGCTGGATACGCCGCTTGTCATTGCTTCGGCTCTCCTGGGCGGGGCAGAGGAGAAGCTGGCTGTGGAGGGTAAGTTTGCCGAACGGCAGGTCGAGGCCCTAGACGCAATAAGTAGACAATTGGCGTCTTACAAGGATGTCATGGAGAAGGACTCGTTAGTTCAGAGAGGGCAGCTACAAAAGTTTGCCGATAAGGCCATGAGAAGGATCGAAACCCTTTTGGACGACGTTCTGCAGTTCCAGAACGCCGGCGTGCTATCCAGGTATGTCTTTGGCACAGGGGATCCCAACGACATGCCCATCTCGAGACGGTACGCTCGCGACGTGGTCGGCGACAGTCCCCTGGAAGTTCGGCGTCTGGTAGAAGATCACGCCACCTGGCTCGCAGAGAACAATCTTGATCAGTCTGAAAGTTACCGGGAGTTCCTAGAAAGCACAAGGGATCTTCTGGCCAACACGTTTGCCGTTTCTGGAGCAACAGAGAGCCTCCCACCCATGCCCTCTTTCCCTCAGCTGAAGAATAGCGACAGTGCAGGTTCTGCTTCACGGGCGGCGACCTCTTTCGATCACAGTGCGGCGGAGGCTGCCTTGGAAGAGGAAGTGAGGGAGGCCGTCTTGGGGACGCTTGTATCTTCGGCCGGTGCACTTTTCGTTGGTTTGTTTTCTACCGCCATCCTCCACGGTTTCGTGCAGGACCTGTTGGGGCTTTCCGTGGGGGTTTTGGTCGCATACGTTGGATTGCTCAACATTCCACTTCGAAGGGGCGAGATCAAGGGCAAGGTGAAGACCGCCGTGGAAGCATACACGCGTCAGCTCCAGGCTGCGATGAAGGCGGATTTCGATCGCGAGATCGACGGGTTGATGACCGACGTGCAGGACGCGGTGGATCCTCTTTTGTCATACGCACGCAGGGAGCTGGATCGCGTGCTCGAGTGGGAGTCTCGTCGTTCTACCTTCGAATCTCGCTTGGAGCATCTGCGTGACCGCGTCCGACGCATGGAATAACCAACGTTGCTTGTCCTTCCTCGTTTCTTTCTTTCGTTCGATGGGATCGGATGCCTTCCTTTCTCTCCATCCCTCCATCCATCCTTCCTTCGATGGGATCGGATGGAGTGTGTACCGTGGATCTTCCAACCCGAAAGGACCACAAGGGGTAGGTTCCTCCTTTCGAAACCCCCCGGAGCTGGGTTCGATGCATCGGGAACCTCCTGGTGCATATCATCCATCCGAACGGGACCAACGCCATGTCCGACACCACCGAAGGATCACTCGTTCGCACGGGAAGCGAAAGCGGATGGGAAGACGAGGAGGATGGAGACGTGCATGCCATGCTGCAAAACGCAGTGATGGCATTGGAAGAGGTGGAGAGGGCGCTCGAAGAACAAGTGAAACGACAAGAAGAGACGGAAGGGAACGACGGGGTCGGAAACGATCCACGTGGATTCCACGTCCCGAACGGATGGGAAAGACCGCCGACACCCAGCGAATTCTTCGCCGATGCACCGCCTTCCGCATCCGAGCTGGCACGTGCCACCAAAGACAAGGTGGCGAAGCTTGCGTCACGCGCCAAGAAGCTGCACAAACGCGTGGTGGTGGTGACCAGCGGAGGAACCGCCGTGCCACTCGAAAGAAGGTGCGTCCGATTCGTGGACAACTTCAGCCGCGGAACGAGAGGTGCATGCAGCGCCTCTTCGTTCGCGGAACGAGACTATTGCGTGGTGTTCCTGCGTAGGACTGGATCCTGCGCGAGAGTAGGTGCATCCGGAGCCAACGTCGTGCGCGTGGCGCCAGCACGTGCCGTGGACGTGGAAGCAGCAGTCCCACCACGTCCACAAGCCAGCTTGGACAGCACCCCAAATGCACGCGGAAACGACGAAGAAAACGTACTCGAAGTGGAATTCACCACCATATTCGACTACCTCGCAGCCTTGCGAGCAGTGGCAACCGCTGTGCGTCCGCTGGGGACAGCGGTGATGTTTTTCCTCGCAGCGGCGGTGTCAGACTTTTACTTGCCCTGGTCTGCCATGCCTGAACACAAGATCTCCTCGTCCAAAGGACCGCTCTGCATTGCGCTGAGGGCCTCGCCCAAGATGCTCGGGGTGCTACGAAGCGCATGGTGTCCTGAAGCCATGGTCGTGTCCTTCAAGCTGGAAACGGAGCAGGCACTGCTGCAGGAACACGCAGAAAGGGCCATGCAGAGGTATGGCGTGCATGCGGTCGTTGCCAATCAGCTAGAGACAAGAGACGATCTTGTGGTCGTCTATGCAAAGGATGGATCGGAGACACGGATCGAGCGGAGGGAGGACGAGCCACGATTAGAAGGGAGACTGGTGGACCACATCATCCAGTGCCACCATTTCTTCTGTGGGGCACAATGACTGGCATCTGAATACCAGGGCTGTTCGTGCCTTTCCCTGTGTTTGAAAGTCTCGAATCAAAGGACGAAACGAGAAAGCGATGCTTGTAGCATTACTACAGGCGTGGCAGAGTGCAGTCGCCGTCGGTCCACTGCTCTGCCTTGTCTGTCCCAAGCTTCGTCGGAAATGGTATTGCTGCCTGAGCCCTCGAATTTTGTACCGGACAGTGTCGATGGCTTATGAACGCGCATCCAACCATCAAATTTTTGAGCTCCGACATTGATGTGCCTGCATAGAGGATGGCAAGTTTTGATGCATTGTCTTGGGGTGGTTTTGGGGGGGGGAGGGGGAAGACACAGCAACGTCCTCTCACATCGTTGATGTAGGTGTCCCTGGGACCCCATTCTCTTGGGCTCTGCGTGGTTGGAGTTGTAAGCCGAACCCAATCCCATCCTCCGTATGTGCATGCCCTTCAACTGGCTGAGACCTCCCTGACCGTGGTTGGGTATCTCTGCTCTCCCCTTGGCCTGGGTGGATTCGAAAATGGAACAACCTGACGTACACTCCCATCATTCCAATGAGTCCACCAGGAAAAGTAACCTGCGAGTTGATCGACGCTGCCATCGGTTGCGTCTAGCGCTTCGTGGCCTTTGATGATGGATGACAGAGCAGAGGAAAGAGGCCAGTCGTCCGCGAGAATGAGCAACACCCTCCTTGGCTTCCGGGGAGCACGAACCTTCAGCGTGTGGAATCTCCCGGCTTGCAAAGCGTCTCTCCGATGCGTGCAGAATTCGAAGCCGCGCATTCGGGAACTGTCACTCTTGCTTGATTTGTGGAGCTGAAAGCAACATGAAAAATTGTTGCATATGGCCTTCCTGTCTACAGTGATAATGCCTTTGAGAAGACTCACGGCATCCCGTTCGTTGTGTAGGGTTTGACTCTGAGAAAAAGTCATGACCGGCATGCAATCAAGAGGAATCCTATGCGAGGCGGGCAAATGCATGCTTTTGTTGAGCAGTTGTTTTCAGCCATGAACATTCTATCAGATACGGGCATGGAGATGGAACACGCGATTGGACAGCCAAGTGTCTTCCGAGATCTAACTTTTATCTTCACCCTTGGATTCGAATTCGTTTTACATAGCCTCGCTCCACGGCTGGTTGTACGTGGCAGTCCCATCACTGCAATCGATCCACCCAGGAGGCACACTCACGCATCCCTCGCTTACATTCTTGACGATCCGATGTTCGAAAGTTAACAAAGCCCCCACGAGCACAGTGCCTCTGTGTTTCTCCCCGTCTTGCCCGGAACACTCGAAAGGTGCTGCATCAATGGCCTCCAAGATTGCCGGATGGCATGGGACCTCCACCCTCTGGTGGAATTTAAGGCAAGTCAATTGGCGCCTAGTCTGTTGCAATGAACTCCGATTCTTAGATGGCCTTGCAAGGCCTTGTGCAAGTTCAATTCAACTCTACTGTTGTCGCAAGCTTGTCATGGAAAACCCGCAATATTCCGTACTTTGGTTGCATTTGATTATCTTCGCAGTGATAGGCCTATAGCTTTCTACGACTACCGTCGATCGGAGAGGGGAGGTATCCAAGAATTCACCACTACTGCTATCTCATCAATTGTGCACAAAGCCACGCATGATGAAAATATCGATGGTTTGAAGATGAATTATCACTCTTTTGGAGCACGTTTCGCATATGGCCTTCCTTGTGTGAGCACCTCGCCAATGGTTCAATGAGCTTGTATGCAAAAATCGACGATGACCACAATATAGGAGTGAAATATAGAGAGGCACCTTTCGTTAGAAATATGAGGTCGCCAAGCTTCCTTGTGCGAATTAGCATTGTAACGTATGCCAAATCCATTGGCGACGCATGGCTCTATAAGTTGTGGCGGCATGGCAATGACCACTTGAAGATGTATACCTTCTCGGATGCTTAGCCTTGGCGGTGCACCGATATCGTAGAACAACGTCCACCTCGTCCCCATCACCAAATGGTTGTAAGTTTCTCCCAAGCCCTCCCCCAGTCCTTGTGTCCGCTTTGCGCAAACGTAGGTTCTCCATGGCAACTTTGATCCATGCTCCGACGAGTCATGACTCGCAACACAAAGCGCAAAGCTTAGCTTAAGTTTCGAAAGTTCGTTCATGAAGGGATCTTGTTTTAAGGCACGAGGTGTCGGGCAGACAAAGTAGAAGAATGAACCCTACAAAATCGCTTCTATGGTCGACTTCGTCATCCTTGGGGAAACTTACCGTATGTTGAACGAACGAAGAGCACGGAAGAACACCAACGTAGCATTCGCAAATCTGCCTTGTGTGATCTAGAGACGTTGCGTGTGGACGACACTCGTGATCGTTCGCTGCAATATTTTGTGCTTGGTTGTACGCACACATTGGACGTATCGAGGCGGACTCTACGGGTGTACATCTGAAGCGGAAGGGCCACCCTTCGCGCGAAGAATTTGTCTTCCGACCTTGTCTTTGGACAAGAGATATTATTGAAAGGAATCTACAGATGATTGAACGAATTGTTGGTGGGAAGAGCTACAACCTCAACACCTTGTCTTCGGTATCATCCCGATGCCACATTGCGAAATCGACGATGACACGGTATCTTTGTAATGTGTCTTGCCCTTGCATATGAACGAAAGCGCACGGCGCTTGCCGTCGAGGTGTATCGGCAGAAAAGGACGTCTTGCGCAAGTGTGGGCACGCGCACGTTTTTTTCTTGCTCGTTGGAAATCGGTGGGAGTGCCTAGGGAGCGAGTGATCGGCCGCTGATGTGATGCGTCAATGCGTCTCTGTGCCACTATGCAAAAGCTTGGGAGGGGGGAAACGGTGGTGCATGAAGCCGCGTTTTCAAGTCAGAAAAGGGCAGTCTTGGCGTCGGCTTTACCATTGCCCCCTATCGAACGAAAGACGCGGGAGGCTTTTCTGGTCGTTGGCACGTTGTTCGCAAGTGTGTGTTCCGTTTCTTGTTTCATGGATCCATTTCGAGAAGGAACGTTCTCGTTCGGTCCCGTTCCGATCCACGGTGGCTTGTTGCCTTTCTTCGTTCGGATTGCCTCCTCTCGATCCCCTCGGATCTCCTTCGGACGTCCCGGTGGAGAACAAACTCCCTCCCTCCCAAGTGGACGAGAAAGGCCACGAGGCATGATGCGGTTCGCCATGGTCTGTGCTTCCAACCAAAACCGAAGCATGGAAGCACATGCTGCACTTCGAGACCATGGGTTCGAGGTGGGAAAGGCGTAGGAATGGAAGGAAGGCGATCGGAGAAGGAAGGAGAGGGATCGAACGACGAAGGAGGCCAGCGCTGACGGTTGCGTGGTGGACCTCTACGCACGCGAGACACAGGTCGAATCTTTCGGGGTTGGACAACAAGTCAAGCTGCCAGGGTGCGTGCCTGGAGCCAGATGAACGAAAGGCATTGAAACGCGTCCCATGCTGCGTCGTGCGATCCACCCCTGCGACGGTGGCTGACGGAGGGACGTGATGGGTCGTGCAGGAAGAGTGCGAAGGAACCGAACGTCTATCCGTTCGGCACACCTTACGAGACGATGCGAAAGGATCTGATCGAGAAAGACGAGAAATTGTGCGCGTACACGACCTCGTCCGGCGGATTTCGGAGCGGCAGGTGCGAGTGCGCGTGACCTGACGCTGGAGATTCCTACCTCGACCTCGGAACACGAACGTTTCGACAGGTACACGAAGACGGGGTTGCTGCAGATGCTGGAACGGAACGCATCGATCAAGGCCGCACCGGAGAGATGGCAGGACTACGAACCCATCGATTTCGATGTGGTGGTGGCCTTCGAAGAACGCGTGTTCGATCGAGTGGTGGAAGATTTGCAGAGTCGTGGCACGAGCTCCCTCAGGCCCATCCTGGTGGTGAATCTCGAGACCAAAGACAATCACAGCGAAGCTGCTGCTGCCGCCCCGTTGGCACTGAAGCTCTGCGAGTACCTGCGTTCGGAGGAGGATTGGGAAGACGAGATCGAATCCATCGTGCAGAAATTCACCGAGGACACAGGCAAGCACTTGTTGTACACGGTCCACTTCGGCTGAATCGTGCCGCTTCGGTCGCATGCATCCTGCCAATAAACGAACCATCCAATGGGTCCATCGCACGAGGTGGTCCTCTTCCGCTTTCTCTTTCCCCCATTCTTCTGCATTCCATGAACCAACCCTCCTCGGACTGCCCGAGGGAAGCGTCTGGCTCGTTCGGAATCCGACCATGCGCGCGCCTTGGCGACGCGCAGTCGCGGCGCTGGTGGGGAGCGCGTGCGTGGGATGGATCGTCGGATACGCGGTGGGACAGCACAAGCAGTTGGAGGACTCCAAGGCCAAGATCGATGCACGAAAGCGCAAGGCAAGAGAACGTAGGGACGAAGACGACGGGGTGTCGGTCCCACAACGCGACGTCGCGGAGAACGGGCATTGCCGCGCCTCGGAGGAGGATTCCCAACGGTGGTGCAGGGCAAAAGGTAGAGTGGCGGTTTGGTTGGATTGCGATCCGGGACACGACGATTGCTTGGCCATCCTTCTGGCCGTGCACAGCGAGAACCTGCACTTGATAGGAATCAGCACCGTGCAGGCCAATCAAACCCTCGAGAAGACCACCTACAACGCGAGGAGCGTGCTCGAAGCCTGTGGAACACCAGACGTTCCGGTAGTCGCCGGATCCGCCCGTCCGCTTCTCAGACACTCGAAGACGTGTGCCGAAGTACATGGGGAGACAGGGTTGGACGGAGCGGAGCTGCCCGTCCCATGCACCCCGGCGTTGGAAGTAAACTTTGCACAGACCATGTACCGGGCCATATCCATGCAGCACCGAGCACGCGGGGGCCACGAAAAGATCCGGCTGGTGTGCACGGCACCCATGACCAACGTGGCCGTGCTATTCATGGCTTATCCTGACGTGGTCTCCATGGTCGAAGTGGTCTTCATGGGAGGGGCGATGGGAGTGGGAAACACGGGTCCAGTGGCGGAGTTCAACATCCAGGTGGATCCAGAGGCCGCAAGAGTTGTGATGCAAGCAGACTGCAGGGTGACCATGGTACCCTTGGAAGTCACCCACACGGCTTTGGTATCCCCCGACATTGTTCGACGTATTGAATCGCCACCGAGCCACTTTCGCACGGCCATGCGGGATCTGATGCTGTTCTTCCGCAGCTCCTACGAGGAGATGTGGGGGTTCGAATCCCCGCCCCTCCACGACCCTTGCGCGGTGGCGTACGTGTTGCGTCCTGACCTGTTCACCACCCGCATGTGTGCGGTGGAGGTGGAAACGTGCAACGAGCTGTCGTTGGGTCAGACGATCGTGGACGTCCACAACCAGTTTCCGGACAGGCCGAGGACCGTCAACGTGGCGTTTTCCATGGACGTTCCTTCCTTTTGGGACGTGATGCTGGCGGCCGTGGAACGTGCGGATGCCGTTTCTCCGATGAACCGGATCAGCAGGGATTGAAGCGTCGCGTGGAAGTTTCGTGATCCTTGCAACGCCTTCGGCGTCGACCAGGAGCGTCGAGCGCCCACTTCCGCAAGGGATGCTTGTTGGAACGGTCTGTCGATGCGGTTCGATCGCGTCGTTTCTCGAAGAACGGCGCGAACTGCGTTTGGATTCCGTCCTTCATATTCCCTCTCTGTCGACGGGCCTCGACCGTCTCCACTTCCGGAAGGGACGGTCCCTTCCCTTGCCCATCCCGCGGAGGAATCGCATCCCAGCTTCCCCTACCACCCCCTTTCCGGAGGGGTCCGATTCCTCTGCGGGCATCGGCGGATGTTCGATCCCTGCCTCTCTCTCTCTTTCGTTCGTACGCGTACGTCCCGTACGATGGCGTACCCCCGTGGTGTGGTCCCCCTCCTGGACTCCCCTCCCCCAGGTCTCCCTGTCGGCGACCCTCCCTGCCCGTGGGTAAGGGGGAGGGAGGGAGGGAGGGGGGAACCATCGAGACGACGAGCCCAGAGGCGACGAGGGAACCGAACGACCGGTGCATTCGCCACAGGAGGGTGCGAGAGCAGGTGCGCAAGAGACGACGACGCCTGCGTGGATGGATGGAACGCGAAGGGGAAGGGTCGAGCAGGTAGCACGAGACCGGAACCACGCGGGGGGGAGATGGGAGGGGAAAGAGAAGGGATGGACAAGTGATGCGACCGAGTCGGCGGTCCCGGCACCCGAGATGCGGCGCGGGCGAGACGAACACACCCAAGAAGGAAGGTAACGTAGGGACGAAAGGGAGGTGGTGCTGACCCAAGAGGATCCAGAAGCTCGTGTCCGACGAAACGCACGGTGCAGGCCGAGGCGAAGGTGTGCGTGGCGCGGAAGGTCGACCCTCGGGTCGGTGGACGAGACGACAGGTGTCCCGCGGCGGCGTCGAAGCAACCGTCCGTCCAGCGCTTGGACGTCCTTGCACCGTACGCGGGAGGCGTGGGGAACAGGAAACCACCGGCACCTCGAATTGCACAGCTTCGCGCTCGACGGGACATGGACAAGAGGCGTGGTCTGCGAGAACGCATGGCCAAAGGGAGCGGCGCCGCCAACGGGGGTTCCACCGCCACGGGGTCGAGCGAAGAAGACGTCGACGGACAGCGCAGGCGCAGCGCCAAGTGCACCGTGGACTTTTCCCGTTTGGACGTGGCGACCTTGCGCAAGTACCGTCGGGTCAATCGCCTGGAAGACATCAGCAACGGCACCAAGGAACAGCTCCTACCCGGCATCATCCAACACTTCGGTTCTCAGGTGCGTTCGACCGTCGACGACGCTTGTCGCGCACGCGTGCGCGTGCGAGAGGGGGAGGGATGGGACGACGTCGACGTGCGTCCTTGTCCGTTTCTTCGTGCTTCTTTCGTTGGTTCCGACGCTTGGGCTGACGTTTCGTCGTTCCTCGTCGGGGTGCGTCGGTTGGACGTCTTCGTGCGTTCCCTGGTCCTGTATCTTGCGTCGGCGTGTTCGTGGCCCGTGCAGGACGTGGACGAGCAGGACATCTTGTTGGCGTTCGCGTTCGCCCTTCGGAAGCAGCGTTTGAGTTCCATGTACGTGGCGGACGCTCCTCCTCCGAAGCGCACCCGTGGCGGTCGTCCACGCAGCGCCAAGTGAGCTTTCGTGCTTGCTTGTGTGTGTGTGTGTGTGTGTATTCCGGTGGTCGTGGCACTTGCACCATCGTTTCCGTCCACTTTCATCGCGCAGGACGGGTCTTCCTTTGGTCTTGATGGATGGGTTTTTGTTTTTGTCCTTGGTTCCTTCGTTGGTCCGTTCTCCTTTCCCCTTCCTTGGCGTCGACCACGGGTCTCGTCTCGGGGGGTGGTGGGACCTGGTGGGGGGGAGGGGGATCGATCCCTCTCCCCTCTCCCCTCTCCCCCTCCCTCTCCCCTCGCGGGGGGTGGGATCCCATGGCCTGGTCCGGGTCTTCCCTTTCTCCTCTCTCCATTCCTCGGTCTGTCTCGATGGGTTTCGAACCATCCCCCTCCCTCCCTCCCCCATCCCCCCAACCGTGGGTCCGATCGGATCCGGGATGGGAGGTTGAAAGGGAACGAAGGAAGGAACCTTTTCCGGTCCAACCCATAGACAAGTCCCAATCCCCCCCTCCACCAAAAAGAAAAAAAAAAGAAAAAAAAAGAAGGGAACCAAGAGAGGGATCGAACACCTGCCCACGTCCGAGGGAAGGTCGGGACGGATGGAGGTCGAGTCGCGCCATCGAAGGAAGACGAAACCGTGGATGCGTGCGAGGAAACCGAAGAACGCACGAAAGGAAGACGAAGAACCCACCGCCGTCGCACGTATCGACGCCAACGAAGAGATGGAACACACGAACGAACGAAATCGAAGCACCCCCACCGCCGGAGGTGGAGGAGGAAAACAAGACGAAGACGAAGAAGCCAAGGGACTGAGACGTACGATGCGAAACGAACGCCGAGAAAAAAAAACAATGGAAGAAGGAAGGAACCGTGCACGAGGACGCGTAGAACATCGAGCCGATGCCAACCGTATCAACGACACGTCGCGTTCGCGGGACGAAAACGCAGGCTGGGTGTTGGAACATCGACAAGAGAGACCCCCGAGACAAGAACTGATGCGAAAGGTGGACCTCTGGATGGAAGAATTCGAACGAAAGGAAGAAGAAGAGAAGCAACAGAAAAGGAAACAAGACGAACAAGATCAAGGATGGACGATGGTCACGCGTAAACGAGGAAGGAAAAAAACGTCCGATGGAGACGGAGTGGCGGTGGGAGCCGTGTCCACCGCAGCCGCGGCCTCCGCCGCCAAAAAAGTCAAGACCGAAGGAGAAATGATGCACCTGTATCGATTCCACAAGAAAGAAAAACGAAGAGAAGAACTGATCCTGCTTCGAGAAAGATTCGAAGCCGACAAGAAAAGGATCGCACAGATGAAAGCAGAGAGAACGTCCCTTGGAGTCCAATAACGGTTGATCGTACACGCACCTGCTCGAATCTTCATGCCTGGTCCACGCAGGACGCGTGCACCGGATGCAAAACCACGCATGATGCGCCGACGAAGAGTTCGAAGCTCATCCGGTCGACGCAGGAGACTATTGCCACTCTCTCAGGTCGTGCAGTCGACACAAGGGGATACTCTGTCAAAGAACTTTCTCGTGTATTCATCGTACGATTCCAAGACATACTCACGGCCGAACACGACCAGATGATCGCCCACTTTCAGATCTTCTTCCGTGTAGTACCGCTCGGCGTCAGGACACGGAACCTTGGTGCGCCCTAAAAACTTTCCGCCTTGCCTGCCCTTCTGGGTCTCCTCGAATATTGCAATGGTACCATCCTCGAGGTGATACTGAAAGACGAACGATCTTTCCGTGTCCTCCTCACACGGGCGTGCGAATCTTGCCTTGATGCTCAGCACGCGACCCTGGTTCTCCGCCCACTGGTGCCAGTTCTTCCTGCAGGGCCTAGGAAGCAGGGACAGGCAATTCTGCATGGAATCTTCTTGGCTGCCTATGGCAGCGATACCATCGTGCTTGGCGACTTGTCTAGACACAGGGGAAGGGATTGGGAGATCGACAGGCAAAGTTTCCATTTCCCTCTCCTCCAAGTGCATGTGCTCCTTGTACCACTGTTTCGTAAAGGCATCCACCCCGGTAAGGAGGACCTCCCTGCCGAATATCCAGATGTGGTGGCCGACCCTGAGTTCTTTCCAATGCACATGCAATTTTTCATCGAATTGCCCAGGACTGTCGGCACTGGTGAAGTCCAAAGGACAGGTCGAGCGCTTTGGGAGCAGCTGCCTTACCAAGAACTTCTTGTATTGGTCGGTCCGCTTCCTAGCACTTGTTTCGATGACTTCCACGGTATCGTCGCCGAGAAAGTACCGGATTGCGAAGGTCCGAGCAGGCTCAGGTTGCGACTGGTCTTCCACAGGCGAAGGCAGGCACGCAGTGAAGCATAGGACCTGTCCGTCATGTTTGTAAAACTGCCGCTTGTCCACGCTGGATGTTCGAATCGTTTTCGCTGCTGCTGAGAAGGATTCTGTAGCCTGTGCTGTTTCGGAAGGATTGCCCGTTTCCCTGTCTGCAGGCTGTGGGAATCCGTTCTCTCTGAGGAAGTCCCGGGTGAAGGCATCGCAAGCGCAGAGCGTGAACACATGCTTGAAGATTTCGACTTTGTCTCCCACCGTCAGGGATGAGAAGGAAATGTTGGCTCCAGTGAAGCCATCGGTTGCAACGTGCCGATTGATGAAAGGCACGTGGGGACGATTTCCTTTGCTGTCACGACAACTTTCCACTTGCACCGTGTCATCCACCAGGTAGAAGTACAAGATGAAGAACCCTAATTCATTCGATTCTTTCGCCGTTGCAAAGAACCTCAGGACTTGACGATCATACTTCACCCATTTGGGCAGGCTTGTGGGTTCCACTTCCTTTTGCACAGAGTTTGGCTTGGTTGGAATGGTCTCGTCCTCTCCCCAGACCTCAGGAACCTCATCCACGGGAAAGTCCCGTGCATCGGCGTATCCATCCACGAATCGAAGTGTTTGTGCTTTTCCCTTGGTAAGCTTCTTGATTGCTCGCGCACGTGCATTTGGGTCCGTTGGGAACGCAAAGTTTTCGAGCACGATTGATGGGTCGGTCAGCCCACGCTCGTCCCTGTCTTTTCGATCGGCGACGGCCGCACATTCGACCTTCCTGCGCGTCGATTTACCTCGATCGATGCATCTTGATCCTCTCTGTTCCCTCCTGTCCAGTAATCTTGCAGCAACATCGGGCTCGGAGTGCTGCATGGCTCTCCATCCGAGGACACATGCGTGTTGTTTCCGACGGACGTCATGGCGTCGGTGGCGCGTCCGCGGGTATCCTCGAACCGACTTTCGGTCGTGAGACCCTGCAGGATTCTCCTTCTGCGCCTATGATTCGGATTGGTGCGGATGGGAGGATCGGAGGTCCTTCGCTTGATGTGTCGGACGTTCACATGTGTCGCATGTCCACATGGACATGTCGCCCTCGACCGTCCTTCGAGGTCGGGTTCGGTCCGACCCGACTGGGCTGTGAAGGAGAAGGATCCCATCTACAAGGCAATTTTCCGGGGTTCGATAGGAACGGTGTCCGGGTTGGACCACGGGGACGAAAGGGAAAGCTCCCCTCCCCACCACCGGAGATCCTCGGCGGGACATGGGGTCGAGAGGGTCGGATGGGAAGAGATTGTCAGAAACAGCGAGGATCCACTCGCCTCGTTGCATTGCAGAATCGAATAAACGCACACGAGCGAGGGAGAAACCGCACAAGCGACGCCACCAGCGCAATCCACCAACGCCACGTAGGAGGGATGCCAGGATGGCCAATTGCCGAGATTGAACGGCCTCGAACCGCAACCAAGCAGGAATCTGGAGGATGACCCGAAACGCCACGTGCCATCCCACCCATTGGGTAAAAGGAAGTCACGTCGCACATCCGAAGCTGGTGCAACCACCTTCGATCAGTACCCTGTTCGACACGTGCACAACCAGCCGAAACCACCGACTCCATCAGTGCTTTCATGGAAGTCGACGCTTGCTCGTCCCGACCATCCATCCAAAGTGACCTTCGTCAAAAGGGACAGGAGAACTGCCGAAAGACAAACGCTGCCAATCCTTTCCAGCAGGACGGGTGACTAATCGTGCTTACAAGGAGTCGCCTGTGTCCATGGTATCTTGCCGAGTGATGTTCCACTTGATCAGAACACGCGGAATGGCAGGCACGATCGACCCAAACGTCCGACCGGGGCTGCACCTACTTCGTTCTTGGGTAATGCACAAAAAAGTTACAATGCAGATAATGGAAAAATCAGAAACCCCGATCCCATCAAAGCGTTTCATCCATGCCATGGAATTTGCTTTTCCCAACCAATCAGCTGTGAAGACCGCCTCGTCAACGCGACCGAAAATGATGCATATACAGGCTCTAACCGCAGTTCGTTCATGATAACCCAATCCAAGAAACTGCCGTTGCTACGTTGCCGCAGCGGCAGGTATCGCTTCTCGTTTTTCTCCTGTTGCACTTTCAGCAAGGCTACAGAAAAAGCTTCAAAGAAAACGAAGAAAATACCCGAGTTGATGGCACTGCTCAGAGTCCTGGGCCCAACACCAGTGAAGAAAGCTGGAAAGCCTTCGCGAGTCGCCACGGCACGTGCTGACGATATGAAGGTTGGACGGCTGGCTGCCGTGGTCATCATCCTGGTCTTTACTACGTCGAAGGGAGTCGTTGCTGCGGCCGCAACGGCTCCGGCCAAACTACCCATTGCTAGATCCTCTACTGTGCTAGCTTCATGCCTCTGCTTTCCTGTGAACTGGCGATGAAAGGCCCTCAGGCTTTCGTAGGCTGCAAACTTCACTGCAGTATCTGGAACATCCTCCAAAAGGGAAGGAAAGTACCCTGCCAGTAGACCCCTGAAACCGGCAGCTTGGGTGATGCGTTTTGCTGCAGTAAATGTGTTGGGATACACCCCAGCTTGCACTGAGCGCAGACATACGGCGATGGGGACCTTAACGAGACCACCACAGATCGCACCTACAGCTCCGGCCGTGAAGGCTGCTGATGCTGGCTTGACATGGAGTCGCCTCTCCAGCTGTGTTTTGACTGCGGAATAGAAGAAAAAGTATGCCCCAATGGCAATGCCAGCGCCAGCAGCTGCGCTGCCCACTCCTCTGTAGAGCGAGGACAGGTTCGAGGCAGCCCTTTGGAGCGAGCGGCCAGCTACCTGGACCCCGCCCTTTTTGGTCAAACGCATGACCGCCTTCTTGGCCTTCACGGGTTTCTTCAAATGCGAGCAGGCCTGAACCCTCACCTTGAACGTATCAAGCGGATGAATGGTACTTTGGGAGCATGCCCTTGCTAGTCCGCCGCAAATCACCTCGTTGATGGTCTTCCTGGCCACCGTGGGTGGCTCCGTGGCCGATACTGGCAGTTCTTTGGAGGGGGCCAGTCCCAGTTTACCCTTTCCTTTGCGGAAGCCTGGTTTTCCTTTACCTTTGGTTGGTTTCCCTCCGTGGATGGTGTAGTTGGCGGGGATCACATGTTGCTCCCGAGCACTCATTGTGGACAAGGTTTGTGCTGCGGCAGACGGGAGGAGAGCTTGGCGTTTTTCCTTGATGTCAAACGTAGGAGAAGACACCGGTGTACGGTGCAGGGACTCCTTTGTCTGGTAGCAAACCTGCGTTTCCTGCAAGGTTCACACGTAGCGATTGCACGGGAACGTTCGGTTCTGCTTTCCGGAAGAGCCTGACTTTGACACCTTCCCACTCGCTTCTCAGAGCGAAGTCTGCGGCCGCTTGCAGCAGATGCAGGTTCGGGAACTGTAACTTGAAGGCGGCGAGCTTGGGTTCGGTTCCTTTGAAGTTGATCGTTTCTCTCTGCACGTAGGCGAACGCCTCGTCGGAGCAGGAGATCGTTGCGAAGCAGGAGAGCAAGCAGACGATCCACAGCAGGGTCTGAGCAGGGTTCGGCGTCAGCATTGCTGTTCGATCGCCATTCGTTCGGTCGTGTTCGGTCGTTTGGTTTTTCTTCCCACGTACTTCGAGGTAGGACAGACAGAGCAGTGAGTAGAAGATCCGAAGTTTCCCGTATTTCTTTCCGAGCGTGGGTCTCTTCATTGAGCCATCTGCGTGCCTCGAGGCAGCGCGGATCGCTTCGGTATCGATTGGTGTATCCTTCTTCGACCCTTGCTTGTCTTGCTCGTATTCTTCTGTGCTTTCCGCACTGGATCGGTGCACGCGTTCCTTCGTCCCTTCCTTCCGTTCTTTCTCTTTCGGTTATGTCTCCGATGTGGACGTGTCCTGCGTTTCCACTCGTGGATCGTGTTGATCTGTCGCCTCCACCAGCGCGTGTGGGGTTGGTTCCACTGGTTTGTGTTCCTGGTCCACCTGGCTCGAACGTGGGACCAGTGTGGCCAGGGGGGGGGAAGGTGTTGGGATTCGAGAGGTGACGAAGCACCAACGGGATTCTCCCCGGAAAGGGTGGGAATGGAACCCATGCCAGATGGAACGGGATCGAACCACCCCCCCTCGATCCCCCACCCACCAAGCACCACCACCAACCACTCCCTGTCCCCCTCCCTGTCCCGGTCCACACCCCCCATCCAAGGGAGGGGGAAAACGATCCACCAGGACCCGGGGAAAGAAACGAGGAGGGGAAACGTGGGGAGAAGAACCTTCCAAATGGAGGCGCCCCGGCCGCCAGGATCCTCGTCGGTGTATGGGAAAGAAACGAAAGAAAGAAGAGAAGCATGGTCGAAGACGAGGGATGGAAAAGAACGGGATGACGAGGCCTCTGCGGGCTGCGAACGCCGGAAGTGGAACACGAGGGAATGAGTGTGGGAAACCATGGACGGCTCGTGTCCGATCGCGTGGAGGATTCCCGCGCAGACCTCCACCGTTCGTCTCCGCCACAACGCTCCCGTTGAACACGAGGGTGGATCCTGAAATTCGAAAGAAAGAAAGGATCGTTCCGAACCGGACAGTCCTCGGTCTGATTTCCAACCCCTAAACCTGGTATCTTGTGCTCCAGCCATGTGGCCGGGCCAACTGGACAAGCAGAATGCGAATCCGAGTCCCGGTAGACCGAATCTGTTCGCGTTGCAGGGGAATTGCTACTTCCTGGCCGTAGGCAGCCCTCGAGTTCACTCCATCGGGGATGCTGCCGGACAAGTGATGTTGATCCACTGGTTTGACATAACCGGCGCCTCTTCTCAATCCCATTTTGCTTTCCCACGTGTCCTTCCCGTCCCTTCTCCGATTCATCCGAGTTTGAAGTTTCGATTTCTCTGTAGCATCTAAACTCCAAAGCGACATGCTTTGAAAGGGATTGTCCGCGATCTCTACCACTTGCAGATTGTCATGCCCTTGAACCTTTGCGCCGTAGAGTAGATGGTGTCTTTCAACACATCATATAGTATAATCACGACAAGATGTGTTGGGCGCAATGCTTTTTGCTCCATCGAACACTGTGTAGGAAGAGATATGAGCGCATCTAGAAAGAACACCTACATAGACGACACGACGAAGGACCTCTCCACCGCCTCTAGGACGCGCGCGGTCTTCCACCCCTGAATGTCCTAGAACGCAAGAGATGATCAAATGGCAAGTAAGAATTTGGTCCTCCGTATGTTCTATCGAAACAAGAAGGACATGTGTTGCTTCGTCTCGGGGTTGTAAGGGTTCTTCAACACCTCGCTCTTCATGCTTAGGAAGAAAGAGTGGCAATGGAATGAGGGAGTGTTCCGTTCATCCAACAATACATTTGGGTTCCGACATGAACAAGATTACGATCCCAAAGTTGATTCCTCGGCGATATAGACATAGAGTCGAGTTTGTCAATCCTTCGCCGGCAAGTGTCCTCTCTAGACCTCATTTAGTCGGTCACCCTAATTCGTAGCTACGAAAGATGAGGAGGGAGGCACGTTAGACCTTGGAGTCTACAAATCCGCAAGGGATATGAAATTAAGCACTCTTGATGCGCCAAAAAAAGACATCCGGGGACATACATTAACGTAAACAAACGATCCTTCTTGAAGGGAAGCATCTCGCTTCTAAACTCCGAAAGAATGCTGTTGCCCAAGAGGCAATGGATGGGGACCTGTAGGGACCCCAATAGAAATTGGAAGGCATATCTATAAATACTCACACATATGGACGAAAACCACAACCCGAAATATAACCGATCCTGACCAAGCAAGGGACGTCGTACATTGAGACACTTCAAATTATATGAGATACGAACAAAGCAAGTACAAGCGGTGACGGCAATAAGGGTATCAGAAAAATGGTGCCCATAGATGATGCGAACAGTGTACGGGTCATATCACCGTCCACATTTGTGGCGAGTGTAAACCACAAGGTGAACAGACCGACTTATGCGTTACTAGACAAAACAAACGTTCCTAGTTCACATATCGTGGAGATACCGACAAGGAGAAGGTGTACAATATGCTCTTACACCTTATCTTCCTAAAGTGGAATTATAGACCCCCCTTGTCGGGAATCCAATCTCGTGGACAGATTTTCGATCATTCACCTTGCCTGTCGACGAAGCACCTCCAATCGCCATTGCTCGTTTGTGCATTCAGCAAGATATTGGAGAAGCATGTCTCGTCGTGTTTAGCAGCCGGAAGAAAGCCACCGATGCGCTAGCGACAAAGGTTGCTTCCGGGCATGCGATGGTTGTCGGTGATGAAGCGTCAAGCGGAACACTTACAATGTGAGCCTTTGTAAGCTTGATGCGTGCTTTTGCTTTGCTTTGGCAAACGAGCGAGATGAGTCCCTCCAGTATGTGGAGTTAGTGGCATAGCGACAGTCAATCGTTGCCTACGAGCAGATCTTCCAGCTTGAATTCCCCCAGTGGGAATGGACCCATCTTTCTTATGAACTCCTCTGAAAAGGGGAAAAGGTCCATCATGTGAAAAATTCCTAGAGCAGCTCGCAAATTGCGAGTGAGCTTGATCTCCAGATCGGTCAGTCCGCTCTGAGTTGTTGGGGCCGGTTGAAAAGCGACCCGTTCTTTGAGATATTCGGCATCGATGGACTTCATCTTCTCCAAAATCAAGTTCTTGTGCTGCTCAAAATTGATGCTTGTCTGGGGGTGATGACCAGCCGCCCCGTTCTCTTTGACGAGGGTTCCATTCCCATTGCCGTCCTGGATGCGTGCATTCATTGCCTTGGGGGCGACTGAAGGATGTTGCCCACTCAATCGAATCAACGCATCCTGTGCAGGACCACTGGATGTATGGCAAGCGGCAGGCAGGAGCGTAGAAATGGTGTTGCGAGCCTGTGTGACAGCTTGCTGGCCTTGACCTGTCTCGGAGCGCCCAGCCATTTGAGAAGTCATCCCAGGGGCAGCCGTCCGGTCCCCACCTGAGGAAGGAGATCCACAGGGTGGAGTGATTGTGCCATGCTGCCGATCTGCGTCCATGTGGGGCCCAGTCTCCTTTTGGGTTTGCAATGTAAGATGCTCATCTTGCTCTTCTCCGCTGGCAGGTGTCAGACCAGGGGTTAAAGGTTCCGTTGGAGAGCATTGGACAGCCGTCGATGGATTGGTGTTAGCTCCTAGGTTGGCCTCGGCCGCCATGGACTCCATCTGTGCAACCCGTTCCTCCTGAAATTTGGCCAATTGCTCAGAAACAACAGCAGCCTTTTCTTGCACTGCTGCTTCTGCTTGCAACTTTGAGGCTTCCTGCTCTCTTCTCAACTTCTCCTCGAACATTTTTTTCATCTGTTCCTGCTCCTCAATCTTGCGTTTCTTATTCTCTTTCTGCTGATCCATGAACGCCCTCTTCATTCGTTTTCTTTCAATGGTCCCATCATAGTCGGGAACTTGTTCAGGAGCGTTGTGATCTTGGAGAGCTGGATCAGGATGGTAGTTACAGTACCAAGCATCTTTGAGAAGCGAAACATCGTAGTCATCCGGCAGAATCCTCCACTTCAAACAGTACGGATAGTCACACTGGACCCAAAGAATATCCGGCTTTTTCTTTTGGGATGTCTTTTTGGTGCTTTCATTTTGGTTTTCTACCTTCACTGTCCAATACTCTTTCAACATGGTGCTGAGTTTCAGCATGAGGTGACGGTAGGCACGGGTGTCGTCGAAATCCTGCTTGTTGTGCGTGGGCTGGAGATGATTCGCCTCCACCACTGACAGCACGCCGATACCCTTCTCGTTAGCTTCGAGTTGCAGTCCTATTCGCTTGTACGCCTGGATCAGGCGGTTTTTGTGGTATATCATCACGCCGTACAAGTCGCTGTTTTCCGTGTTCATTCCCATTTCGATGGTGCAAGGGGTATCGAAGTCACGTGGCCTGTAATGATCCGTGATTTTGTCTTGGAGTATGCCTCCTATTCTTTTGCTCTTGACTTTCTCCCCCCGCAGGAAGATTTGCATGCGAGGCACTCGATAGAGCACCTGCAGATAAGCCTTGAGGGAGTAATCGATGGGCACTTGGGTATCTGTGGCCTGCATGGGTCTAGATTGCTGGTAGGCATTGTTCGTGCTGCTTCCAAATTCGTCTGGGGCAATGCGGATATCTGTGGGGTCCGTTTCAAAGTCCAGTTCCTTCTTGCCGTCTTCCGTTCTGAGGTTGCTAATGGTAACGATCGTTCCAGCGTGTCCTTGCATGGTGCTGAGGACGTTGAGTTGGTTGAGTATTGCTGTTTCGGAGGTGTACATGCTATACGTGGTGATGGCTTCCATGTTCTCTTCCCATTCGTCTTGGTTGTGCACGATCCTTTTGCCATTCAAGTCCCAGGTGAGCATGGGCACGATGATTTCCGAGGCTTGTATTTCCCGGAGGAATGTCTGGGACAGGAATCCCACCGATATGGTACCGCTTTTGGGACACTTGGTCATGACGAGGACATCTTTACCGAGTCTCATGCTTCCGGACTTGAACCCGTTGCCGTAGAATCCGATGGGTTGGTGTCCGTTGACTTGTTTCTTTTCGGAGTGTCCGAACCCGAGCATTTTGTGCAATGTAAGCGGCGACATCCCGTACCCGTTGTCCATGAGCACGAGGCAGGCCTGTCCATCGATTTCTTGGACGTCGATGCAGAACTGTGTCGCCGATACGTCTGGGTCCACGGCGTTGTCCACGAGTTCGGCCACGGCTCCGAAGGCCCACTTGTGACTGGTGGAGTTGGAGTGCAGGAACTTCGGATGCGTGCTCGAGTGCTTCACGCGCGTGTATCGTTTCTTCGCCTCGTCTTGCGTCGGTGGTGATGGCGCCATGTCCGCGTGCTTTGGTCCGTGCTTCGGTCCCTCTGTGCCCTCCCCTTCCCTCTCACCCACTCACCCTCCCCCTCCCTCCCAGGTTCGAGGGAAGGCCGAGGGAAGTCGAAGGGAAGGGGATCCTCGACGGGTAGGGACAAAGGAGGGACAAGTGAAAAGGGACGAATGGTACGAAAGGAGGACGAAGGTCGCGGAGGTCGACGAGGATGGAGGGAGGCTGGAAGCAAGGGGAAGAACGAGGATGGCCACCACCACCACCACCACCACCATCACCAGCAGCAGCAGTACAGTGGGACCGGTTTCATCTCCGGGGTTGAACATCCACATCCGTCCGAGGCTTCGAATGGAAGAGAACAAGATAGGAGGTGACCTGGCAACCAAACACATGTTATTGCTAGCCCATGGGATGGACAAGACAGGACCGTCGGAAAAGGAAGACACACCCAAGACGACCGCTGCATCGTGTTCTCCACATCCAAATACAAGGCAGGATCCTCCGAACATCAAGCCGGGAGCTGCAGCTTCTCGTTGTTCCTCCAGCTCTGGATGTAGTAATAGAAAAAGTCGCAGTAAATCGCAGTCTGCACGATGCCTGACAACCACACCAACCACTGCCGATACCCGGGCTCGGTGTAGTAGCGATAGATCCAGTTCAAAATGTACAGCGCCCGATACGCACCCAATAAAAACACGTAGTTGCCTGTCAGGTTGTCTACGTTCCGCGTGCGTTGGAGCAAGACCATCTGGGGCAAGATCGCTACGGACTCGAGGTAGATGGAGAAGGTCCAGAGCACCTGAAGGGATCGTGAGGCGCACGTCCGGAAGGAAGCGCAGAGGTCAGTCAACAGGGTTGGAAAACGTGCGCTCGCCAATGCCTGGGGGTGGACGCAAGGGCCCCAGATTCCATCCGTGGCCGACGTACCTCCATCACGGTGAACATGTTGTTGAGAACCAGGGAAAGCAGAAAGCAAGGCCCCAGGAGGAACTCGTATCGAAAGGTGTCCTGGGATTTGTCGTAGGATTGTCGCACGACCTTGTGTCTCCTCATGAGCCAGATGATGGCCATGGCGCTCCCGATGAAGATGAGTTTCATGACGGTGTTGTACCTGTTTCGTATGCGAAGGGCGTTTCAGGCGTGGTAGGCGTAAGCTTTCCCGTCAGTCCTAGCTATTTGGCGCGTGCTTCGGGGCGTCTTCGGTTCCGCGTTCCTCCTCGTCTCGTCGTCGTCTTCCACTCCAGGACGTACAGGGACACATAGTTGGTGAAGAGGTCGAGGTACCTCGTCAGGAACACGATGGCGTAGAGTTCTTGCGTTTTGAGGGATACACCTGCGCACGATTTGGTGGCTTGTATTTTGAGGAGCAGCACCAGCTGATCGCGTTGGTTTCGGCGGGGATACGTCGTTCGTTCCTGGTTGTCAGTACGTCCTGGTCTGGGTGTTTCTTCCGCCTCTTCTCTGTTCTTCTTCCGTTTCTCTCGGACGTTCGTCCATCCTTTTCCCATTCGGCGTGTCTCCGTTGGGTTTCGCCACGTACGATGGACGCCAGGTGGCTCATGTCGCCGGCGAGTCGGAAGAGGCTGGTTGCATCCATCCGTCGTTTCACCATCGGGTCAGCGTTTGTCTCTCCATCTCCACGCCTGGACGTGTGTTCCACTTCCATCTATTCGTCCCTCCCTCTCTCCTTCTCGCTTCATCCATCGCAGGGACGCACTTCATCGTGTCTCGTGGTGGGACGAGGTGTGTGTGGGACCCCGGGGTCCCTCTCTCCTTTCCCCCCCACCCAAGGGAAAAGGGGATGTCCGGATCGAACCTCTTTCGACGTCCCTTTCGTTTCCCACTTCGAAAGGAAAGGTGCGGGTTCGACCACCCCCTTCTCCCCGATCCCACGTCCGGTGGGGACCCCCCGGTCCTTTCCTCCGTTCCCGAAAGGGAAACCGACCCGATGGAGGTCCCCTTTCGAACCCACCCTTGAACCCGAAAGACCGAGAAGGAACCCCATCCCAGACCCAAAGGGAACGTCGCGACGTGGTGAAAGAAAGAAAACCGACGTGCGCGTGGACGCGATGGCGTGGGACGCGCGCACGAGGCTGGCGAAGAAGCACGTGGACGCATCGAAGGCGTGCCTGCCGCCCCCTCCCCTCCGAGAAGCTCCCCACACGCTCTGGGACGCGCTCCTGGAACAGTCGAGGGCACGCGGCGTGCCGCCACCCAACACCCTCCCGCCGACGCTGGTCGCGAACGTCCACGTGGCCGCCGATCGGGATCGACAGCGCGTCAAGCTCAAGCACAAGGACGCCAGGAACGCAAGGGAAGCCGAGAAGAAAAAAAGAGTGGCGCAACTGGCCAAAACGAGGGAGAACCCGTCCCAAGCCCTGGTGGAAACCAAGGAAGGCAAGGAAGGACTGCCTGCACTCCTACCAGAACCAGAAACCAGCGCCTTCTGGGCCGTGGCAGAGGTGAGGAAACCAAGACGTGTGCGATGGGAAAGAATGGTGGGGATACAAAGGGGAGCACCATGGACCTGCGATAGGAGAAGGACGAGCGCAAACGAGAGTGGAAACGGAAAGATGAAACCCGCGAGGGTTGGGGACCACGACCAACCGAGCCTTCCGGGAAGAGAGCGAATTCTTCCGGCGCCAAGGAAAGGAGGAGGGATGGAATCTTCGGGAAACACATAGACGGGCATCGGTAAACGCTGGGGCGTGCAGCGACTGACCTTGAACGATGCACGATTCGCGGACAGGACTACTTCCGACACTTGACCCAGGCGGATCTCAAACGGTTGCTGGAAAGATATCATGTGGACGAAGATGCAGCCTTGAGGGTGCCCCCTGTCGGGAGGGAGCACCAGGAAAGTTGGGAAGAAGACGAAGCGATCGAAAAGAAATACATGGAGGAAGAGAGGAAGCGGAGGAGTCAAAGCGTCGGAAAGGCCAAGCCCACGGTGATACCAAAGAAAGAGAAAAGCCCAGGAGGAACCAATCCAAGCATCGCAGGAGGGAGTGGAGGTGCGAGTGCGGGGAAAAGCGGGAAGGAGGGAT
This sequence comes from Picocystis sp. L7, assembly GCA_020975725.1. NCBI lineage: Eukaryota > Viridiplantae > Chlorophyta > Picocystophyceae > Picocystales > Picocystaceae > Picocystis > Picocystis sp. L7. The sequence continues at coordinate 545,520 of QXJR01000016.1, read as the reverse complement.
CTGCAGAAGAAGTGCTCACCACCATCATTTCTCCACTTGAACCTGGCGATGATCCCGGTGATGTGTGCGATGTCTGCAACGAAGGGGAAAGCATTGAAGGGAACCTAATCCTCTTTTGCGACAAGTGCAATGTTGCTGTCCACCAGATTTGCTATGGAGTAAAAAACGTTCCGACGGGTGAGTGGCTGTGCCGTAGGTGTGAGGAAGGGCGTGCACCCAAACAAGGGGAGTGTATCCTGTGTCCGAGAGCGGGTGGGGCACTGAAACCCTGCGCCGACCTCGTGGGTGGTAAGAAGGTATGGGTTCACCTTTTCTGCTCGCAATGGATACCCGAAACGTTTATTAAGCCGGAAGACACGGAGGCCATGGAGCCAGTCCAGAATGTATGCAATATCCCAAAGAGCAGGTGGAAATTGCAGTGCGTCCTGTGCAAGGAGAAACATGGCGCATGCATTCAGTGCAGCTATGGCTTCTGTGCTGTACCATTCCATCCATCCTGTGCAAGGAGAGAACAGCTGCTCATGGAAGTAAGCAGTCAGGGCGTTGACGGGCCTGTAGAATTGAAGGGGTACTGCAGCAAACATTCAAAGCTGTCGAAAGGGCAAGGCCTCAGGGGGAAGGATCTGCAGAACAAACGGATTGCAGAGGTGGTACCTAAGAAGCCCGTGGAGCCCCCAATTAGTAATCATGCTGAGATTGAAGTAAAGAAAGAATCATATGCTGTGTCAGTCCCTTTGGAGACTCCTGTCAGCAAAGTCGAGTTGGACGAAAAGCCCGGTACCCGAGTTCCCAACGATGTCGTCACAGGTGACTTGCTTGATGACTGCATTGAAGCAGACTTGATGGCTCTGGTGAACCAGTTTTTTACATTGGAGACTGCCCAAGTGAGTGACATCGCAATTGCTTTAGGTGTCACGGAGGATGAGATTTTGACTTGGGCGGGAGGGGCCAGTGATACGAAGCTTGCTCAGGCAGTACGTGGATGGGTTCGGGCGCTGAACAAAGCAAGCAGGAAGGGTGTGTATGGTTCCTCAGCACCTGCAGGCGTAGGAGAGAGTGAGAAAGGAAAAGAGTTCTTCGCTACCTTGCAGAGCGGCGACGATAGACAGTCTAGAGGTACCGCGGTAGATATGCCCTGCCCTCCCACAAGCTCTAAGACGTCGGATGGGCTTTTGGATCTAGGCGTGCCTGGCCAAATCGAGACGGAGGAAGATAGGTTGAGTGCCCTCCTTTCTCGTATTCCTTCGGAGGAGTACCTGCATCTGTACACTCAGAGGATACTTACAGCTCCTAGGGATTCATCAGACTCTGATGCATTGGTGTCCCCTCTTAATTTTACCACTGCTTTCGGGGATGCTGCTTCAAATGGGCTGGCAAGCGCCGAGGATGCAGATGAACGGCTAGTGCGGAAGATATCTGAGTTCGCAAAACAGGGGCGTAAGGAGGCATCAGCAGAGGAAGAATGGGCGCAGTTGCAAACGTGCACCGAGTTTTTTGCAATAGCACCTGAAGACGAGATTTTGTCCGAAATACTTATTTTGCAGACAGAACTGATTGCGCAAATGTTGAACAACAAGAATCTCCTGGATGTCCTGGGTGAAGAGGTCCTCAAAGATCTGCCAGACCAGCAGAAGCGTGTGGAGAAACAAGTTCAAGCTACCCTGGATGTCTATACCTACATGGAGGCGTGGAAGGCAAATAAACGGATCCAGAAGAAGGTGTTGAAAGAGCAGCAGCAGAAAGCAGCAGTACAGTCAGCTGTGGAGGCTGTCAAACTGCAAGACCTTAAAGCAGAGGGCGCACCGATGCAGTTCATCGACGAGTACATGCTTGCTAGCATAGATGAAGCAGTGTGCGTGGTGTGTGGCAGCGGGGAGAGCGACGAGAACAACCCCATTGTATTTTGCGAGCGCTGCGAGACTCCGGTCCATCAGAAGTGCTACAGTATATCTGTGATTCCAGATGGTGACTGGCTGTGTTGGCCTTGCAAGGAGTATGAGGATGGCCTTCGGCTCGCTGGTAAGGATCCGAAGGCCGAGCGCCCACCGCGGTGGCAGAGAAAGCCAGGAACCCTCCCAGATTTGCCGGATCTGCCCAAGTGTATGCTTTGTCCCATCGAACGCGGGGCCTTCAAGCGATCAAAAGGTGGAAAGTGGGTGCACGTATACTGTGCAAAACACACCCCTGAGGTTACATTGAGGGACAACGATGCCCCAGATGCCGTAGAAGGCCTCGGGAGAATCAAGCCCGAGATGCTGCAAAGGGTCTGTTCTTGGTGTGGCCTCGAAGGTGCCGTTTTGAACTGCAGTTTCAAAGACTGCAATTTAGCTTTTCACCCCATGTGCGCTAGACGTGCACGTTTCCACATGCAACCAAAGCCTGGTCCAGGTGGCAAGACGGACTACCGCTTCTACTGTGAGAAGCATTCCCCCATGATGCGTGCGAAGCTTGGCCAGCTTGTGGGGAGCAACGGGGGCGCCAGTAAGGTGGAGAAGAAGACAGGGGTCACTGTGGAGGAGTTCAAGAAGTTGAGAAGGATGCGCTTTGAGTTTGAAAGGCTCCGTACGATCTGCGATCGGATCGTGAAGAGGGAGAAGCTCAAATCAGAGGCTGCCATGTGTGCGATTGATCTTGCAAGGGCTAGTGTGAAAGATCCCCTGGCAAGCTCGCAGCCCTACTCCCAGTACTGTGGCATCAAGCGAGGATTGGAAGATCAAGAAGATCCTGTCCAAGAGGCAACAAAACGGCTTCGCCGTTCAGAGGAGAGACTGCGATTGGACAGGGAGCGTTTGATGACGCCCGGTGAAGCTCAGGCAACCAACAATCGTTTGCCCAAGGGATACTTGTATGTCCCCTTGGACTCGTTTGTGAATGCTCGAGCCACACGTGGCGAGGCAGGTGGCCCTGCGGAAGATGGGGCGGATTGAGGACCCGTTTTTTTGCCTGGTCTCTACCTGAGAAATTGGCTTCACCGCTGCTAGGCAGCTGCTCTTGCATGGTCACTCGCCTACCGTTTTCCATGCTTGATCTTACATTGATCCTGCACCACGTCAATAAAGGAGAATGGGCCGTCGATTTACCGTTTGGAGCTTTGGAAGCCCAACCGTCCCGTTCCCATCTTCACTGCCTGTATGGATTGCGTTCTTCTCGCAACGGGGGTACCTTTCCTGACTTTGTCCCAACCTGTCCCAATGATCATGGATCTGTCGAAGCTGGATCCATCTCCGTGCTTTCCCGTGGCCTTTTGGTGGTGCAGATGCAGGCTGGGTGGTGAGGATCACTCCGTGATCGTGGTGTTGTGTTGTGTTGGAGCCTACCCTGTCCATTCCATTCTTCTGCTACAACCATCCCACTCGCACATCCGTCCGGGCGGAGGGGACCCGGTTTCCTGCGTTCTGATTGGTCCATCCACGCGTCCCTTCCTCTGGTCCACCCGATTGGTGGATCGAAGGAACCTGGGGAAACGAGAAGACTCATCGAGACGTTTCCTCCGATCGAAAGGGAATTCGGGGTCGGATAGAAGGGAGGACATCCCGGTCTGCGAGGGTCTCGGGTGTTCGCCTTCGGTTCCGCTCGAACCCCCCCCCGCACCCGTCGCTTCGGATCCCCATCCGTCGATGAGGAGACCGCGCCTTGCATCGCAGAGGACGAAGAGGAATTCGCGACTTTCCCTCTAAAAAAGCGATCGTCCTCGACGAGACCTGACGATCTCACCCCTCACCATGCCGGGATCCGAAGCCCTTCCCCCGCAGAGGAACAGCTCCTTCGCATCCCCATCGGGTCCGTACCACCCCGACCGTTTCCTCTTCGGCCCCCGTCGCGCTTGCACGCCTCCACCTTCCCGTGTCCCCGAGCCCAGAGGGTGGGGCAGGGGAAATGGGAGAGAGAGGATGTGGGCCCACCTCTCCCCCCTTTCGTGTCCCTCTCCGACCCTGTCCTTGACAGGACGTGTTCGTGTGGGTGGGAGAGGGAGGGGCAGAGGCAGAGGCAGAGGCAGAGGGACGTGTGGAACACGCATGGACAACAACGACACCATGGCCAAGACCATGACACCTGGATGCAGCCCTGCCTCCTGCGATCTGGAAACCCTCCTGCACGCCTCCTGCACCTGCCAAGACACCGACAAGAGAGCCTACTGCCTCGTGCGAGTGGACGAAGATCGACGCCTCGCCTGGCCGGCCAGCGACGGGGACCTCGAGTGGCTGGCGGAGAAGTTGGCCGAAGACGAGGGACGCCATTCGATCCAAGATCCGCAAGGAGGAAGAGAAGGACACAAGTGCTGTGGGAAACACCAATCGCAGTACCGAGCGAGCGGTCCATGCGACCACTGCGGGGTCACCGGTGCGTGGGTGGTGTAGCAGGACGCGACCTCACGTCATCTCGAGGGAACAGGGTGGGAAAGGTCACCGTGGTGCTGGACCATCCCAATTGTTTCGCCAGAGCGAAGGGAAGGCGTTCGATGGAGCCATCCGAGGCAGGCGATCGTTGGGAACGCGTGGGCTCAAGGAGCGAGATCTCGAAGGGTGGGAACGATCAACAAGCCGTGTGCAGAGCTGACCTTGTGGACCTTCCAATGCGCTTCTCCCTGGATGCAGAGTCACCCCAGTGGCGCAAAGGACCGGCGCACAAGCCGCAATTGGTGCGTCGAACGGTCCCGGCGAGAAGGCGGATCGAACACACGAGGTGCGCAAGAACGAGGCTGACCGTCCATGCAACCAACACAGTGCAATGCTTGTGGGACCAGGTACCGTCGGACCGGCGTTCTGACCCCCCTCCAGCCCATGGAGAATCGTCGTCGTCCTTCCACGCTCCAACGTGCGATGGAAACCCAGAAGGAAGTGCGTTGTTGTCCGGCGTTTCAAGGCATAGAAGGTCCCCCCCTGGTGATGCAATAGTTTTACTCCATCCTTGGCGTCGACGGGTCAGGTAGCTCTATTGACCGTGCATGGGTTGTTTTGGACGACCCATCCACTCGGTCGGGGGAAGGCGGGACGTCCGTTCGCATCAGCCTCCACGGTTTGCTTGCACGCATCCAAGACATATCTATCCACCACCACGTGTAACGGATCAAACTTTCGCCACATCCCCCCCCCTCTCCACAGCTTTGGATCCGCTCTGTCCATCTCCCCTTTGGGTTCCTTGGTGTCCTCCCCACTCGGTGGAGGAGGTCCGGGTACGGTTAGGGTCCATGGGGCCGAATTCGATACGGGTTGGGAGCACGAAACCCTATTGCGCGCACCGACGTCATGGACGGCGCGCCTTCCTTCCTCGTGCGGTGCGTGGGACGCGAAAAAGGCGCGAAAAGGAAACGTGGTGGAAGGAGGGATGGACCAAGAGGGGAACGAGCGGATCGACGGAAGGGATGGAGAGGAGAAAACAGGAACGGGAAACGAAAGGGGATACACGCCACTGGTGCAGTGGTGCTTGTGTCCTGATCGATGGATGCCATCGTCAACGCCTCGAAACCCGTGAAATCAGGCGCCGTGGATCGGAAAGAGGAACAACAGATCGACAGGTGGAAGCAGGAGGAAATTCGAACCCGATGCGCTCCCCAACGAGGCCCAGAAGCGAACGGCGACAGGACTTCCACCAGGAATCGGTAGTGCCTGCTGCAAGCTGGTAATTCGTTGCTGACTCGTGCAATTGGACGGACGGAACGTGCAGCGCCAAGAGGAAGAAGGTCACGGACACCGTCATGACCAAAGGGAATGCGGGAAAGAAGAAAGCGCTCTACCATTGCAACTACTGCCAAAGAGATATCTCACACTCCGTTCGAATCAAATGTGCAGAGTGTGCGGACTTCGACCTATGCTTGGAGTGCTTCAGTATTGGGGTCGAATTGTACCCGCACTCCAACACGCATGCATACAGGGTAGTGGACAACATCTCCTTCCCCCTCTTTGTCATGGATTGGGGTGCAGATGAAGAGCTGCTGTTGCTGGAGGCCATCGAGATGTACGGCCTGAACAACTGGCCAGAGGTGGCCGAACATGTGGGCACTAAGACCAATGCCCAATGCCGACAACATTACATCAACACATATATAAACGTGAGCACATTCCCCTTGCCTGACCTTTCTCACATCATCGGGCCGGAAGGTGGCATGGCAGTCCAGTCAGAACCTGCCACGGAGGAGCCGGAGCCCCAGCATGCACCACTGCACGAAACGACCGAGGGAGAGGCACAAGGCACAGGGCTAGGAGACAAATCTGCCGTCGGGAAGAAGGGGAGCGATGTTCAGGGTCAGGAACCCAAGGCCGCAGCCGAGGGTGCCAGTGGTAGGGGAATAAGCCGACCGCCGACTTTGGAATCAGAAGAGCCGAACCGGGTCGCAGGGAACTTGCAAGAGGTATCAGGGTATCATGCAAAGCGGAATGAGTTTGACCCAGACTTTGACGTTGATGCGGAGGTTCCATTGGCAGAGATGGACTTCAAGGACAGCGACACAGAAGAGGAGACTAGGCAAAAGGAGAGGCAATTGGAAATTTACAGCTACAGGTTGGACGAGAGGGAGCGCAGGAAGCACTTCATCCTAGAGAGAGGGCTCCTTAACATAAAGCACATCATGGCCCTGGACAAGAAGCGCACGCCAGAAGAGCGAGCCCTGTACGCTAAGTTTCGCGTGTTTGCCCGTTTCCATAGCGAGGAAGACCATAGGAATATGATGGAAGGGCTTGCGGTGGAGGAACACCTGCGAGCACGGATTGAACAGTTGAAACAGTACCGACGGCTCGGTCTACGCACCCTACCTGATGCCGACGCTTACGAGACAGAGGCGAAGCGTCGCGAGTTTGAAAAGCAGAGGATGAAGGCCATGGAGTCTGCACCGTATCTTCAAAGCAGCAGCATCAAACCACCAGGAGTTTCGAGAGCGGATCGCTACCTTGCTCGGTCCGGTGCCGAAGAAACAACGCTTAAAAGTGCAGCGTCAGTTCCTTCTCTGCAGAAGCTCACTGGCTCTGCAGAGCTCCAGATCCTTCAGAAAGGTACAGGAAGCACTCGGCAATCTTATCCTCTGCTAGACATTTCCCTTTTCCCTGGACACGAGGTACTATCAGTTGGCGAGAGAGAGCTGTGCTCCGTGTTAAGAATCATGCCAGCACATTATTTAAGTATGAAACACAAGTTAATGCTTCAATCGCGGGAAAGAGGCAGCGTCCATCCGTCGGCTGCTGTCGGATTTTTTCAGATAGACCAGGCGAAGGCGCTCAGAGTGTTTGATTTTTTGGTCAGTTGTGGTTGGATTGTCGAAGGGACGTGATGCAGCGGCCATGACGTTGCACGAATTTTTGGTAGGTGGTGCACTCGTTCCCGCACCAGTGGGCAATGGCCGTGCCATGACATGCACGATGTCAAGCCTGGGATTGACAGCCCAACGTGGTCCGTCCATTCCCTTGCTGCTGTCGTTTCGAGGGGACCCTGCGCTTTCTGCATTCACTGGAAGCATGCATTGTTTCCCCCTGGCTATTCGCGAAGACCGGCATGACGTTTGGAACGCATGCAAAGGAACGGTAATTCTACGCCGGATGGTTCGCTCCGCATTTGTCGAAGGGACTGGTTCGTTGTGACGTCGACCGTACGTTTCCTCTTTTGTGCCTTCCTTCTTGCTATCCTCGCAGGACCAGGTCCATGCCTTGGTTTGTCTGCAAGGTCTGTGGTGCACCACCTGTTCCATCCCACACCCTTGCCTGCATCCATCCCACACCCCCGTGCGAATATTCACGAATATTCCTACCCGTGTCTGCATCGACACGGTTTTCCCCCAGTCGGAGATTTGCGCGGGAAACCCATCCATGCAAACGCGCACCTTCGCTTCTCGTCGCACACGTGCTGTTTCGCGTCGATGGTGGAGGTCCATGGGGACGTGAAAGGAGTGGGAAGGGACGTGGATGGCAAGCAGGATTCCCTGATGCCCGTCCTACGCGAAAGCAGACGATCGACGCACGTCCAAGGAGAGGGAAACGAACCAGAGAGGAACACGAAGAAGGACAAGAAGAGGAGCAGAGGCGCAGCTATCGACGCGATTTTGGACGATAGACACACACACGTCGTCCACCAAGAGGATCGAGAGAACATTCGACCCACGGAAAAGAAAAGAGACGCATTGCATCCCGCCGGATGTAGACCAACCGAGAAACTTCCACCACGACCAGACGAAGAAAAGAGATCGAAACAAAGGCGAAACGAAGCGGTCTACTTCCTAGATCTGCACGAGAGAAACGAGCTGGAGATGGCGAGAAAGGTGCTCTCGAAATCGAGCAGACCCACAAAGATCGTGTACACCCTCAATAAGGATGTCACACACATCCTCACACACGACGAACGGAGCTGGAAAAACAAACAACGCCGTGTGTCTTCCACTCAGGAAATCAGAGGCAGTGGGAGGGCCTCGAAATTGGCCAAGGTGGCTACCGAGCAGACCAAGCAACTCCCCCGAGGCCTAACCCACGCGGAGATGTGTGCTCGATACGGTATGAAGATTGTGCACTTCGAACAGATTGAGAATCAAAGCAAGAAGCTGGACCTCGAAGAGCGCCTGGCCTTGGAAAAGAAAGCATCGACGCCCAAACTCCCTGTCCTGCTGATCGAAGATCTTACTGGGAAGTTCAAACCCGTTGCGAAGGAGTTTCCATGGACAAAGGAGGGAAAGGTAGCCCTGCCCTACCTTGATTTTGATGCTGCCCCAGGCACATGCCCGTTCGTCTTCCCCGGAAAAAGCGGCACCAATCTGAAAGCCAGAAAGCCGAGGGCAAAACAGCACGGACATCTGAGTACGAAGAGAAAACGCGATAGCCAGGGAAATAAAAGGTTGAAGTGGAGGGTATCCCGCGCTGGTTACTGTGAGGTGTGTGCCGTGAATTATGACGAGTATTCCAAGCATGTAGAAAAGCCAGAGCACATCGAAAGAAAGAGGAAGGATCCCACCAACAAGCTACTAGACGATCTCTTTGCAAGCTTGGGGACTCAGACCGCACTTCCGTTGGTGTTTGCAAGCCCAGCCAAAGAAGCCGCTGAAAGTCCAACAGAGGCAGTGCCAGTGGGCAGTGCACCAGGCAGCAAAGTTGGCTCATCGACCAAGATAGAGTCAACACCCCAGGAGAACCAGGGTGCGTGCAAAGTGAGAAGGAGAGTAGTTATTAGATCCTCCGAACAAGCTGTCCACCAAAGAAGCACAAGAAACACACACCAGAAGCAAATCAGCACGGGGATGTGCTTGCGCGGCAACCGAAGGCCGTTGGTGGCGGTCAATCAATAAAGGCATGGGTCGATGGCGTGGTGTAATTCGAATCCCTCTACTCGTTGTCCTCCAGCAGGTACTCGGCAATGCATGCTTCGGAGAAGTCACTTCCTTGGGACGTCTCCTGGGTGTGATCGAATGGCCTTTGCCTTGTGCATTCGGGAAGCTTCTCCAGGACATCATCATCGTTTCCGACGATTTGCACGAGGCAGCATCTGCACAGTACACGCCCGTCTCGATCATTCGCAGGAGCCGGGACATCCTTTGCAGCGAGCTCGCGCTGCGAAAGGGGGGCCGCGCACAGGAGGCAGAGCGTTGGCGCTTGTGTGGGCACTACACTGCAGGAGTTTTGGAACACATCGTCCATCTCCTGTCGTTCTTGGTTGAACGGGAACGCTTGGATCTTCTCCACCGTTCGAAACACGGTGGAAACGCTGCTGGGTAGGTTGGCTTGGAGTGTGGCAACGAAGGCATCCGAGAGGCCGTTCAACGTCGTACCTTGCACCACACGCCACGGCTTCTCGTGGAGTCGCACGCCTGCAAAGTGGCAGTAGAACGCCAGCTCCTTCGCCACACTGTCTCGGAGTGGTCTCAGCACCGTCGTGCGTTCTCTTCCCATGCGACTGTCGGCGAATTGTATGTTGCCAGGCATGGCATATCCCTTTCCTTTGACGGTGTCGGCGACGGCACGCACGGCCAGGCGCGTGGCGCATTCTCCCAAGAGCAGCACTTCGGCACCTGCGCCTTCGGCCGCCATTCTCAACCTCTTCATTCGGAGGTGTTCGATCACGTCTTCCCTTCCCGTCGCGTCTCGCACGCCAAGCACGAGTTCGCGACACTTGCGTTTCCTCTCCATCCGGCTCGACGCCTCTTCGAAGACGTCCTCCAGAGGCAAGACGTGCGCTCGGAAGTCCAGGAATTCGCCACTTCCTGTGTTTCCCGTGGTTCCCGATTGTGCCTTCCTGGCCTGCTCCACGATGCGCTCGGCCTCTTCTGCGACGGAGATGGCGAACGCATTCGCACGTTCCACGTCTTCGGCGAGGCACGCTTCGTCGACCACGTACGCTTCCATGGCGAAGGCGATCCTCCCCCTTTCGGCTCTCCCAGGTTCCCTGGACTGCACTTGTGCCAGCATGCGAAGCATGGCCGAAGATCCGCATCCTCCAGAGCACGCCATCGCCAGCTTCGTGGTCTTCGTCGTCCTTGTTGGTGCCGAGGTGCGACCTGGCTGGCGGTTCTTCGTCCGACTGTCGAGCCGAGGATCTCTGCGAAGCTGTGACTTGAAACGCAGGTGGAGCACCTCTTCCAGGCACTCCATGCACAGCTTCTCCCTCTGACGGACCACTGCACGTGCTCGGTTGCTGCTGCATCGGAAACAATTCGGACGCGCTTCGTCCATGCCGAAGTGTCGACCTCGCCTTGCACCCCCCTCCGGATAGATCTCGATGGACGATCGAAAGGAACCCCCAAAATATCGATGTCTTTTGGGATTCGGGGATCGAGCCACCCCTTTCTCTGAAATGAACGCAGATGGGGGTACGAATCCCATATGGGGTGTGAAGGGTGCATCTGACTGGGGGTACGTGTCTTCCGTACGCGTCCACCATTCCATTCGAGGGGATCCTGAGGGGGATCCGGTTCGAAGGGAAGGAGGGTGCAACTGATCGGAAGGGGTGTGGCGATGGCGCAGGCGGATGCGCGCTCGTCTCGTGCGCCACACGTCGGCGATGGCGATGCGAGCGTCCTGCCGTCTGGTTTGGCGTTGATGCGATCCTTGCATCTGGTGGAAGACGTGCGTTCGGAGAAAGGGAACCCCGTGTGGCGATGCAGCCTCTGTCAAGGCACCTATCGTGGGTCCATGCGACGCGCCAGAGCGCACTTGCTGGGCGTCGCTGGACGCGGCGTGCAGCCTTGTCCACGTGGAGACGTGCTGCCAGAAGCGAGCCGAACGCTCCTGTTGGCCGACCAACGGGCGAGGGAAGGAACGAACGAGAACCAAGGGGAAGGGGGAAGGGAACTCGCCGTCGACACGTGTCGCGGGAGGAAAGAAAACGTCAATCCAAGCCATCGAATGGGCGCAGATGCACTGCGACAAGGAGGGTTCCTCGTGGACTATCGAGTGGATCGAGGAAACCCAGCATGGACCTGTGCCTACTGTGGCGAGAGCTTCCGGGGGTCCATGAAACGAGCCAGAGCACACCTCATACGAATGCCAGGGAAAGGGGTGCAGCCCTGCAAGAGGACGAGGAAAGAAATGGATCCAGAGAATCGACAGAAGCTGGAATTGGCCGTCCAGTGGGACCAAGAAGAAGACAGAGCGATGCAAGAGGACGCGCAGACGCGTGCAAGAGCCATCCACAACCCGATCCATCACTTCGAGGAGGAGGACGTGCAAAACGTGTCTGGGCAAGCAGCAGAGTCGCCCATGGGGACCCCAGCCGCACATCATAGACGCCACCAGTCCGGGGTTGACTTCCTGGTCCAAGGAGGGTACATCACCGATCACCGAGTGGAGAAAGGAAACCCAGCCTGGAGATGCTGCTTCTGCGGCGGGGAGTACAGAGGATCCATGAAAAGAGCCAGGGCACACATGTTGGGAAAGCCCGGCGAAGGAATTCAACCTTGCCTGCAGCAACTGATGAAAATGACCATGGAACAGGGGCAGAAGCTGATCCAGGAAGAGAGGAATAGGACCGTGGCAGGCTTGCAAGGGACGGGGGATGAGACAGGATGCACGGATAACGGCACACAAGGCAATGGCACAGCGCAGCATGGATCTCGGAGGGAGAACAAGGTGGGACTCGAGTTCCTCAAGGCATGCAACTTTATCACCGGATACCACGTGGACCGGGGCAACCCCGTCTGGGTGTGTTGCTTCTGCGGCGAGCACTTCAAAGGTTCCATGAAAAGAGCACGGGCACATATCCTGCAAAGGACGGGTGTTGGAATTCAGACCTGCAAGCGCACACTCAGGGATCCAACCCCGGATCAGCTCAGAGAACTGATGGCAAGGGACCACGCCCTGTCCTAGGGCCATTCAAACGTTCAAGTACAATAGGCAACGAGACGATAACTCCAACATTGGTAAGTCCGCCGGAGAAGCACCAAGTACATAAAAGCCTTGCAAGTAGCCCCTTGCCTGCGGCAACCTGGGGTGGACTGTACGCAAAGGTCATGCAGCAAGCTTCTGCAAGGCTCTGTAACTACATGTTATTTTATCCAAACCTTACTGCCGAAGCGACCCGAACGTGGAACCGCCAGTGCATTGCAATAGATGCTCCCCATGAACCGGAGCAGTAGAGCGCAATCTCTCCATCTGATCCTTGAAAGACTTGTTCCTCTCCAGATCTACTTTCATCATTAGTTGTTTTTTAAGCCTATCCGGGGGATGGCGAAGGGCCATTCAGATCTCTCCCAGCGGTATGGGGGGAAGCTCTGCCATGTCTTCTTCCATCGGCTTGGGAAGCTTGACCAATTTCTTCTTATTCTCAACGTCTTGTGGGGTATGCTGAAGCTCTCTGGCTATCTCAGGGGATACAAGATAGTGGTGCTGGATCTCGATCAGTTTCAGCAAACTGTCTTTGTCTTCGGCTCGAATATCTGCCTTGTACCGCTGCACGAAGCACAGCAATGATTGGTGCCAAACCACAGGCAGTTCCCTTTCCTCTTTCACAAAGCTCATGAAATGGTCCACGAGGCTGTCCACAACTTTTAGAGGCAGGGCATACTTTTTGTCCAGAAGGACACGAAGGAAGAAAGAGTTCACCCCGGAATATTCCATGGTAGCAATCCTCATGATCGCAGCTGCAGAGTGCAATACTGGGATGGATGCTTTTTGAAGTGCGCTGGAAAGGATGACCGCTTCCCTGAGCGTGCATGTGCCGGACCGGCAGAGGGGCAGCAGGATTCCTTTGTAGAACGCGGACGGTTTATACGTGGCTTTGAGCAGTGCTTGGAAGAGTGCAAAGTGCAGCTTCCGGTTTTCCTTGATGTCTTTTCTGGCCTTGGGCAGAAGTACAAGCGAATAGAACCTCTGGGCTTGCTTGGCGTTGAGATTGGACGCAAACAATCGAGTGGCTTGATAGGTGGCGTGAGGTGACCAGTGTTCGGGGACAGTGAGGTAGAGCACTTCTTCCCAATTGTGCAGGCTTGGGATGACTTTGAACGCTTTGGGCACCTTGCCTGTGGTGTATCTCTTCATCAGATCCCCCACTCCTGTGTAGATGTGGATCACCTGTTCGTCCATGCCAGGGGGCGCAATCCTGCCTGGGTCCATCCATTGGCTTCGTTCCTGTTCATCGCTCGCACCGCTCTGCTTCTCTCGGATCCTGTCTAGGATGACGTCGGCCAAGGTCTTCTGTCCTTCGGCGTCTTTCTTCCTGAACGCTTCGATGGCTCTTTCGTCCGCTTCCGACACGTCTACGTCGTTCCCACGCACATACTCTCCTCTTTCGCTCCTGTCTCGCACGACGCCTTCCCAGTCGTCGACGTCGTCTTCGGATTCGTCCAAATCCGAAGCGTCCTGGTTCTTCGTCTCCAAGAGACGCTTCCCAATCTCACGTACGTCGATGGTGTCGGGTCCACCGCTCCTCGCTTCGGCCTCCACTTCTTCCTGTTGTCGACGTGCTTCGCGCAGGATCCTCCTGCCATCCTCTGGTCGCGTCGGTCGGTCCTCTTTTCTTTCGTCTGCGGTTCTCTTCCGTTTTCCCTTCCCCGAACGTCCCTTGGGAAGGTCCGCAGACGCCATCTGATCCTCCAAACCCATCGCATGGCGCGGCATGGCGGCGCCGTCGGCGTGAATGCGACGTCGATTCTCACACCCTCGTCGGCGGAGCAGATACACCCCTCCTTTCCCGTCCTTTCCCCTCCATCCCTCTCGAGGGAAAAGGGTGCATCTGTTCCCCGGGAGGGGTGTGGAACCCGAGGGGGTGGAAGCGTCCGACGGGGGAGTTTCTTCTCCATCCTTTTGGTGTGGTGGAGGGGGAGACCTGGAATGGCACGTCCCAACAGGTCAGGAGCCAAGGTTGAAAGGGATTGGAGAGAGAAAGGTGGGCAAGTGATGAAACACATGCACGTCGTCACAGCAATGGCCCTTCCCTTGTGGCAGGACCCATCCTCCAGGGTCGCGGACCCAGGCACGAACCGCTCCACCAGGTCCGTTCGATCTTCCATCCACAAAGGGAAAGGATACCCAAGTCCATGGACACCCGATGCGAGTCGTCGCCGAAACAAGCGTGAAGAAGAGCACAGCTATTCTGCAGCTGAAAGGGAGGGACGGCTGCGACCAAAACATGGTGCTGGCACTGCGGTCCCCGCTCAAACCAATTGAAGGACCCTGGCCTTTCTCGGGCACGCCGGTCGACGAAGCTCCACAGGTGCAAAGGGAAACAAACGAGAGACAAAAAACGCAAGCGAGATTATTGCATGCACGATTGGCGGGGCGTTCCAGCGGCAGCAGTGCGGGGCGACCAGCAGTGGAACTCTCCAACAATCAGGCCATTGCAGGTGCCAGGCGCGCCATCACTCGACGATGGAGGTCGAAGTATCGCTTGGCAAGGAACCAGATGGTCCATCGCTCGATAAGCTGCTTCACGATCGGCACGAATATCCCTTTGGCCACTACACGATCGCCGTTCACCATCAATCCGTCCGATGGTCCCAAGGAAACCGACAGCCGGACGGCACCCGGTCGAAACGGGCGCAGTTCTTTCTTCCCGTCCAACAGTCGATGGATGCAGGACACCACGTAATCAGCTTCCCGTTCCGCCTGTCCCGCAATGTACTCCCTTTCGCGTTTTTCTCGGACGTCTCCCAGGACGAAGATCTGAGGGGATCGCGTGGACTGCAAGCATTCGTTCACACGGATGTATCCTCTGTCGTTCCATTCCAACAGCGACTCGCCCGTTTCCGCTCCCCCGAACTCCGAATTGGGCTTCTTTCCCGAGCAGAAGAACGCAGCTTCCACTTGGATGGTGTTCCCACTGGACATGCATTCGAATCCCTTCGTCCTGCCGTTCATCCCTCTGGATTTGATCCGTTCGCCGAGCAGCAGTTTCACCCCTTTGTTTCGGAGTTTTTCCTCTGCGTAGCTGGAAGCTTCTCGCGGCAGTTTGTACAGCAGTCGTTCGTGTTCGTCGGCCAAGTACACTCTCTTGTGCGGATACCGAGACACGAAGTACGCGGCCAGCTCGACACCAGCCACACCACCACCGATCACCAGCACGTTGGACGCATCTTCCAGCGCGTCCGCACAGATTCGGAAGGCTCTTTCGCGCACGTGCATCCTTTCTTCGATCTTGGACGGTTTCAGGGGAGGTGTGTAGTTGCTTCCTGTGGCCAAGACGAGGTAATCGTATCCGAAGGTCTTCCCTTGGACCTTGACGCATCCGTCTTCGACGTGGACCACGGCGTTCTGTCCGATGATTTCGACGTTTGCGTTGGGCACGGCGCTTTCCAGCTTCATGGTGAGTTGTTTGTGCGTTCCGTCCACCATGGCGTGTGCCACGCCGGGTGTGAATTCGAAGTAGTCTCGCTTGTTCAAGAGGGTGACGTCGGCTTGCAGCCTCCTCGCCACCCGCACGCCTGCGAATCCCGCACCCACGACCACCACTCGTTTTCCTCTCCTTTCCACGACCTTTCGTGCGTATCTTTCCACGGCTTTCCACGTCGCGAGGGCCAGCACGGACGTGGCCACGGCCACCGTCCATGCACCTCCTTGGGCGTGGCCTTGCACCCATGCATTCGCACGCGTTCGACCTGTCCTTCCTTTCCCCGCTCCCACTCGCATCTGCATCACGTTTCCCTTCCTCCCACGGTGGATCGATGCCGTGTTCCGCTGGGAAAGAAGCGCGGTCTGGATCCCGTCCATGACGGATCGCGCCACTCCGTCTGCCTTGGCTTCGCTCCTTGTCCTTTTGTCCTTTTGTCCTTTTGTCCTGGATGCGTCTGGTTTCGATCCCCCTTCTCTCTCCCCTTTCGAACCCGTCCGATCCCCGGGTCTGTCCCGACTCCCCCCCCCCAGTGTTCCCCACCGTCCCACCTCCTTCGAGGGGATCCTCCCCCTCCGACCCCGAAGGAGGGGGAGGATCCCAAACCCCAAACCCTAACCCCAACCGGACGGGGCAGGGGGGGGGCGCCCTCGTTCGTAAACTTCGAAGGAGTTAAGTCCAAGGTCAGACGTGCACGCGCGATGGCGTACGCAGCACGTCTCCTACGCGCCATGCCGGCGCCCAAGGAGGGAAACGCGCGTCCAGGAGGGGAAGGAAGGGAGCAGGAAGGGATGGAAGAGAGACAGGAGAAAAAAAAAGCGCCGAAATACGGTGGGTGCGAGGCGGAGAACCGCGGAACGAGTGGGAACGAGACGTCCAGCACGAAGACGAAGATGAAACGAACGACACACGCGCGAAGACGAAGAGAGAGCGGGGAAGAAACGCGAGCTGACCCAAATGGACGACGTGGACGGATCCGAAAACGTGGGAAACGCGCCCGGTGGAACGCGGATGCGCGCGACGCCACGACGATCGAAACAACGCCAGGAGAACGACACGGATTCGTGCCCAGGAACGAAGAGGACTACGGCGGCGGCGGCGCATTTCCAGAGGTGCACGTGGTGCAGCACCCGCTGGGAATGGGAAAGAAGGAAGAGAAAAAGACCGCAGGAACGCGTGCCGTGGTCCCAGCCACCGCGAACGCGGACGGTAGCGTCTCGTACGACGCCATCGTCAAACAAGGAGAGAACCGTGGAAGGAACGTCTTCACGGACAAAAGCGCGCTCATGCCCAAGAGAGAACTCATGGTGCCGGAGAACCTGGAACCGCCCAACAAAGAAGAGCTCGAAGAAGACGTCAAAGCCACCGAAGCCGCACTGGGAAAGGTGGTGGAGTCCAAGCTGGCGGCCACCCGACCCAAACACATCGCGACACAGTCCAAGGATCCCACCTACATCAAGTACACGCCTCAAGGAGCGGGAAGCGAAGACGGACACAACACCAGGATCATTCAGATGCACGAGATGCCGATCGATCCGTTGGAACCCCCGAAGTTCAAGTACAAAAAAGTACCCAAAGGGACAGGTGACGCACCGGTGCCTGTGCTCCACGCCCCCCCGAAAAAGCTCACGCGAGAAGACATGGAAAGCTGGAAGATTCCTCCCTGCATCTCCAACTGGAAGAACAGCAAGGGATACACGATACCCTTGGACAAACGGTTGGCCGCGGACGGCAGGAGCCTGCAGGATGTTCAGATCAACGATCAGTTTGCCAAGTTCTCCGAAGCCTTGTATGTTGCCGAACAAAAAGCCAGGGAATCAGTGGAAATGCGGGCAAAAATCCAGCGCGAGTTGGCCATGAAGGAAAAGGAGAAGAAAGAGGAGCAGCTTCGAGAACTGGCCATGCAGGCCCGCATGGAGCGGGCAAGGCCCGTGCCAGAACGATACCCGGGACCTCCATCCGAGGGGGCACCCAAAGGGTTGCAGCCGGCCGCGAATGGAGGGGAGATGTCATATCCTCCTCCGCCTCCCTTGTCTGGACGAGGCGCTCCGATGGGGAAGGTGGGGGATGAGGATGAACGGGACCCTCCTCGGAGCAGGGACACCTCCGAAGTCCGCGTGGACGAATCCAAGGAGGAAAGGCTTGCAAGGCTAAGACGGGACGAGATTCGCGAAGAACGTCGCCGCGAACGAGATCGTGAGAGGAGGCTGGAAGCCAGCGGTCAGGGTAAACGCAGCAAACTGGCGCGCGATCGGGATAGAGACATCTCGGAGAGGGTGGCGTTGGGACAGGCAAACGTGCAGGTGGAGTCCGGGGAAGCGATGTACGACCAGCGTCTCTTCAACCAGGAGGAGGGCATGGGTGCTGGGTTTGCCGCTGAAGATGCCTACAATCTGTACGACAAGCCTCTTTTTGCGGATCGCAGCGCGGTCACCGGTTTGTATCGATCGTCCGGGGCGGAGCAACAGGTCTCGGAAGACGAGGAGCTCGAGCAGGTTTACAAGACCAGTCGCTTCAAGCCCACCAAAGGCTTCGCAGGGACAGAGGGCAAGGTCGAACCTCGTACGCAACCCGTGCAATTTGAGAAGGAGGTGGATCCGTTTGGTATCGACGATTTCCTCACAGATGTGCGCCAGGGTCGAAAGGAGGCACCTCGGGAACCTGGCATGGGCACCATGGCGGCTTCGGCCGGGGGAGCAAGCACAGATGCGGGATGGTCCGGCCGTACGCGCGTCAATTTTCAGAAGGGCACTCAAGAATGAGGCAAGGGATGGGTGTCCCCCGACCCCACCTTTCCCAGTTGTGCATCCATGGATGTAAATAGTTTGTTTTTGCTGGAGGACGCATCGATTGCATATTGTATGCTCGGTACAAGTCGTAGGTTACTCGCATGTGTTCGCCTGCGTCCGCCTCTTCCTCTTTCGGGCGGAGCTGCGCTGGATCTTCTTTTTTCTTCTTGTTTATTGTAGGAGAGGGTTCCATCCTCGTGCCGTCGATTCGTTGTTTGGGCACCCGTCCACCGGATGTGCAGACTGGGCGACGCAAGGCGCATGTTGGTGGTGTCCTCTGTTCTCCCACGCCACTTGTCGAATCAGTAGCGGAAGAAGTAGACTTTGAGGGCGATGCCTAGTGCTGCATGGATTCCTGCAGCCACCATCAGCACCAGGCTTGTTTTTCCCGGTTCGAGTCCTGCATCGGAGACGGTTCCACGCACGGCCACGGCCAAGAAGAGCGCGGACAGGACCACCGAGACCAGGATGGCGATCCATGCGAGCATGGGCACGGGCACGGCGCAGAGCAGCGACGTGGGCACGAAGGCCACGAGCGCGTATCCGTAGAGGCAGAGCAAGGACGCGAGTTTGACGCGTGCGTCCCAGACCCGCAAGGCGACGTACATGGCCAACGGCACCACGCTTGCGTATCCGTAGAAGAGGAGCGCTGCAAAGGTGATCTTGGCGACGTCGTACTGCCACTTTCCACCGCTTTCGTCGGACTTGGCCCAATCGGCGAAGTTTCCTGCTGCAGCTGCGGCAAACACCAGCGTTGCACAGGTCCAGAAGGGTCCGTAGAGGTCTGGTTTTTCGCAGAAGTCTTCCCTCTTGGCTCCTATCCTTGCCGCCGAGATCGCAGAGGCGCACCTGTACGCCACGTCTTCGGTGTCCACGTCGAAGAGGGGTTGGTATTTCGCGTAGGAGAACCACGAGGTGGTGTCCCGACCGTCCGCACCACGTCCTGCTTCGTTCGGTTCTGCGGGCGGCACGAATCCAAACCTCGTGGTGGACGTCCTGCCTTGTTTCTTGGGTTGGTTTCGATCCTCTTGGGCGTCTTCCACCGTCGGCACGAACGGTGGTGGCGAGATGGGCGCGCCGTCCGAAACCGGAAGCGTCTCTCCACCTTGTTCGACGTCCGCGGCCTCCACCCTCTCGTTCGTTTCTCCTCCTTCTCCGAAGTCCATCAGCGCCGAGGACGTGAAGGGGTTGTCCTGCATCCCTCCCTCGTGCAGCAGGCGATCCTTGGACATCCTCGCAAGGTCCAAAACGACGTCCGCGTGCGAGGCGCCTCGTGCGGTGCGAGCGGGACCGCCTCGGATCGACGTCTCCTGCCTGGCTGTGTCGAGGTCGGATCCCCTTTTCGTTCTTCCCGGTTGGATCCATCCCCAAAGGGGGACGGGTCCGGTTTCGAAAGGGGAGGGACGAACCCGGATGGATGGGATCGGGGGTTCCTGACGGGTTCTCCAGGGACGTGCCCCCCCTTTGGGACGAGGGTCGGGTCGAAACGAGGGTTACATGGGAATGTTCCTGCAAGCTTCGGGTGGGTTTCGTCCTTTTCCCAACCCAGGTCGGAACGAGAGGTCCCTTGGGGAAGGTCCCGTCGAAACGGACCCGATCCAACACGAGAGGATCATCGGGGTCAAGAAGGGACGATGATACCCAATGCAAACCGAGAGGGACCCCGGACGAGCTTGTTTCCTCCCGTTGCTCGCTCCGGTGGGATGGAGAAGGAAAAGGGCAGGTGTCGCAGGGGAGAGGGCGGACGAGCGCGGTCGCTCCCCTTGCGATGCACGTGGAAGCGGATGGCACGCACCGCGTACGTACATCGGATGGGGAGCCAAACCCCAAGGTCGAATGAATGGGCGGGAAAGATCCCCGGCGCTTCGAAAGGGCGGTCGCCGAACTCCATGGACACCGACGGATCCGGTCGGTGCGATGGAGGAGAAAGCGTGGTCCAACCTTGCCGTTCGGTCCACGAGACGAGGTTCTGCCTGCACCTCGTCGACATGGCGAGACGCGAGGCACGACTCGCGATGCCACGACGTTTCGCACCCCACCCCTTCCCGCAACTTCGTCGCCGTGGAACCTCGCTCGATCGACGGGTCGGCACGCGCTTCGACGCTCCAGGAGAGGGCGTCGTCCGCCGAAGAACCACCTGCACGCACGGGCCTGCGCGTCTCGTGGATGGATCCCGACACCACCTGCTTGCTCGCAAGCGTCGCGTTGGCAGGATCCCAACCAGGACGTTTCCTCGGCGGTTGCGTCCCTGCGCCATCCCCCCCTCCCCCCGATCTTCCGCCCCTGGAGCAAACGAGCGGCCTGGGGTTAAGCGATGGAGTTAAGCCGAGGCGCGTCCTGGTCCCCATCATCGCGCGATCCGACGCTTTCCTGCGCGCACCTGCACGCGATGGCTCAGCCGCACGGCTTCGAAAAACCACCAGGTGGGTCTCGAAAAGGCGAGGGGACGGAGGAGACGTCGCATGGAAGGTCCTGGATGGCGCTCGTCGAAGAAAGAGCGGCCGTAGGGACGTGGAAAAGGGACGTGGTGGCCGAGGGAGGCGAAACACAGGCAAGGAAGCGACTGACGAACGACGGCGCGATGCGCGAAACGCACGTCGACGGTGCGGCCGAAACGTTCGTGGGTCGACGTAAAGGCATGAGATCGACGGAAGAACGAACGCCGCCCGTGGACAAGATGCAACGAATGCACCTCGGAAACACCAATGGCAACGTCGCAGACGGATCCATGCCACCAGGAATGCGTGGAATGCAAGCCGAGACGATGCGCACGACAGGACAGGAGAACCTCGCTGCAAGGCAAGACGCGTCCGTGGTGCAGAACCGAACGCCACCGCCAGGATGGAACCCACAGCCACCGCCTGGACCCCCTCCTGCGGCTAGACCACCACCACCAGGACCACCACCACCAGGAGCGCCACCACCAGGACCGCCGGGAAGATACTTGCCACCGCAGGCAGGGACGTCCTTTGCAGCAGAAACGGCCCCGAGCGGTGGGTTTTCCTACGCTGCAACAACGCAGCAAATGAAGGGCCAAACGCCATCCTATGGCAGCCAACCACCGCCCCCTCCACCCGGTGCACCTTCCCACATGCACCAGGCCTATCCAACCGCATCGTCGAATAGTTCCATGGGAAACGGACAAGCAGGAACTCACGGATCTCATCCAGGATCTCCGCTGCAAGGTCCGGGTCCTGGAAAGACATCGCCGACTGGCCATTCTGCGGCAATGCCTGCACCGACCATGCAGGTTCCTGGCTCATCGAGTCAAGTTTATCCTCCGTACAGCCAACAAGGTCCTCCACCTGCACCGCCAAGGTCAGATCCAGTTTCCAGGGCACCAGCGGCACGGCGTGCCTACCACACGGTGTCCGGAGGCTCCTTTCCTGGCACGAGCTCACCAACGGATCATACCGGTGCCGGAGCGAGAAGTGGATACGGCCCTGCTGCTCCAGGTTTCGGCATGGCACCTCCCCCCCAGCCAGAGCCACACTCACCAAGCAGCCGCATTGACCCAGCTCAGATCCCCCGTCCAAGCGCGGCAGATGCCGACAAAGGGACCCCCGACGCTCCAGTGGTGTTTGAGACGAGGTACATGGGACAGCCGAATACTGCTGTCCCCAGTGCATCCTCCAAATACATCGTCAGGGACACCGGTATATGCAGCCCAAGGTTCATCCGACCGACTTTGTGGCAGCAACCTGCCACTGCAGATGTTCTCCACAGCAGCCAGATGCCGATGCAACTACTCTGCATGCCAATGGCGATCTTGCCCCCAGAGGAGACCCCTCTACAGGTTGTGGACATGGGGTCCATGGGCCCTGTTCGTTGCGGTAGGTGTAAAGCCTACATGTGTCCGTTGATGAAGTTCACGGACGGAGGGCGTCGATTTCACTGTGCATTCTGCGGTTGCGTCAATGATTGCCCGATGGAATACATGTGCAGCTTGGGACCTACTGGTCTTCGTCAAGATGTAAACTCAAGGCCTGAGCTTCTTTTTGGTAGTGTGGAGTTTGTTGCTCCCACTGAATACATGGTGCGGCCTCCCATGCCGGTTGTACACTTCTTTTTGATTGATGTGAGCCACACTGCTATTCATTCCGGAGCCATGCAGTGTGCTGTTGGTGCTATCAAAAGTATTTTGGATGACATCCAAGGGCAAGAAAATGCCCTGGTTGGTGTGGCCACCTTTGACTCTTCCATCCAGTTTTATAATTTGGCAGCTGGTCTAAGCCAGCCCCAGATGTTAGTAGTCTCCAATAATAATGAGCCATTCTCGCCTCAGCCGAAGAATTTGGTGGTGAGTTTATCACAGTCTCGTGATCTGGTTGACAGTCTTCTGTCTGCGTTGCCATCTATGTTTTCCCAATCCCTTAACGGAGACTGTTGCGCTGGAGCTGCTCTCTTTGCAGCTGTGGAGGCTTTGAAACCAACAGGGGGCAAGTTGCATCTCTTTCAGAGCAGCACGTGCAATGTTGGCAAAGGAAAACTAGCGAGCAGGGAGGCTGAAGGGAGGGGTGGTGACACCATGAAGACCCTGCTCCCACAGGATCCCTCGTACAAAGAGCTTGCAAGGGAGGCAGCAGAGTATCAAGTTTGCATCGATATCTTCTTGCTGGTTCAAGGCTATGTAGACATTGCTACCATCTCGAGTGCAGTGCGTCTCACGGGAGGCAGCCTTTACCATTATCCACTTTTTCACCCGGCACAGGATGAGAACCAGGTTGTCAATGACTTGCGGTGGAATGTCGTGCGACCTCAGGCGCTTGAAGCTGTTATGAGGGTTCGATGCAGCCAGGGTCTCAACGTAGAGTCATATCAGGGTGCGCTATATCAACGCTCGCCCACAGACATCGACTTGCCTGCCATGGACAGTGACAAAGCTATAGCTGTCCACCTCAGGCACGATGATAAGCTTCAAGAAGATTCGGAAGCCGCGTTTCAATGTGCCCTTCTGTACACCAGCACGAGCGGGCAAAGGAGAATTCGTGTTCACACATTGGCCCTGAAAACTACCTCCGCCCTGGGTGGGCTCTTCCGCGGAGCCGATCTTGATGCGCAGCTCAGCATTATGATTCGCTCGTCGGCGGTGAGGCTTCCAGGCGGGGATTTGAAAGCCGTCCGCGAGCACGTTCTGAAGCTTTGCACCGACGTTCTGCATGCTTACAGGAAGCATTGCGCGAGCACCAGCTCGTCTGGGCAGCTTATTTTGCCAGAGGCTTTGAAGCTGCTCCCGCTTTACACACTGGCACTCCAGAAGTGCGTGGGGTTGCGGCAAGAAAGCGACTCAGAACTACGGAGTGCTTGGATCAATAGCACGTACTCCATTGGTCCTACCAATGCCATTTCCTGCGTGCATGGGCGTCTATTTGCATTGCACAATTTGTGTAGAGCGCAAGAGGAGTACGGGGGGCTTCCTCAATCGCTTTCGCTTAGCAGCGAGAAGTTGGAATCCCACGGTATGTACCTCTTGGAGAATGGTGCAGAGGCGTTCATTTGGACGGGGAAGCAAATTTCTCCAGACTTTCTCCAGAATGTGCTGGGAGTATCTTCTATCGAGGGCGTCAACAGCCTGATCCTGCCCTGCCTGGACACGGAAGAGTCGAAGGCCATCCACAAACTCCTGAACAACGTCAGAACAGAGCGAAAGAGCTACATGCGACTCCATGTGTTGAAGAGAGGGGATGCACTCGAGTTGAGCTTTTTCAATAACATGATAGAGGACAGAACGTCTTCAGGCATGTCCTATGTAGAGTTCCTGTGCCACCTGCATCGGCAGATTCAGAACCGTTTTAACTAGGACGGGAAGGCACACGAAAGTACAAAGGACAATAAAGTTGTCACACTTTTTACACAGTAGTGGAAGCATGCACCTCCTAGACTCAAAGACTATCTCTGCGCGTAGTTCGTATTATTCTTCATGACGTCGCCGTACGAAAAAGATGGGGTGAGAAGCCCCCGTTGGCAACTTTCGCCTTGTGCGACCTAGGTGAATCTTGGGTGAAGGCTTGTCCTTCTAATGTAGTAGAACTGTCTGCTCTCTTCCTCTTCATGTTTGGGCTGCCTCCAGCGCTCAGGGTTGCATGCATACTTCGCGCTTTCCGCCGGGATGACGGGGCATTCAGTTGGTGGTGAAGGTACTTGGCCAGTTCCTCATCATTCATTCCGGAAGTATCCAGATTCTCCAACCCTGGTCGTTCCTCTGCCTTTGCGTCCTCTGGAGAATCAAGCAGCGAAAGGTCCGCGGAAGGGTCACGAGGGATGGTCACCTTCAATCGCTTGAACTTCGTCTCCCCTGAATCCATCTCCCCGTTCCTACAGCTGGGCTCGTCCGCATTCGCAGGCTCCTCTTTCTCGCTGGACCTCTCGTCTTCTGTGCTGCCAGGGGCTTCGCTGTGCTGGTGCAATGTCGTGGTTGGTGAAGCATTGCCATTCTCAGTGGGCGCTTTCGGGCCTTTCAGATCGGCAGGGTCCACAGACTCTACCTTGGCACAGGCACTACTGACAATATTCTGTTCCTTTGCTGAGGCCTGTTGTCTGGCATCAGCCGCACATCCTGTCACATGCACCTGGACAGGATGGGGCCCTCCTTTCGCCCAGGGCTCTGGCGCAGCGACGGACGCCACTTCCACCTTGGATGCGTCCGGAAGACCTGCCTTGCCAAGCATGCCTCCTCTATTGCTAAGCCTGCCTACTAGTTCTTGCTCATCTACTTGATCCTGTTTTCTGTGCAGCTCTTGGGCCATTTCCAAGGCCGCCTGGGCCGCGGCCTTGGCAACCGCTCTAGATCCTTCTTCTTGACAGCGAAAGGATTCCCAGGCAGCTCTTCTCATCGCCTTTGGGCATCTGGGTTTGGACGCGGCGTTCTTGCCTTCCTTCGTCTTTTTGCATTTGACGGGCGTCGGTTTGGGTGGGGGCATTTTCTTCGCCCTTTCCACGGACTCTAGCTCGAGCTTGGCCAGATACGTTTGACGTTTTTCTCCAAGGAGCTTGGGAGCGAGACCGGCAGCATCCCAGCAGACTTTGGAGGAGATGCTTCTGTTGCAACATTCGAGCGCCTCCCTTTGTTCGCGGTTGGTGGCTTGTGCTTCTGCGTGGACTTGGGCACGTGCGAGCCGCAGGCTGGCTGCGTCGGGCATCTTCTCTCGTTCGGCGAGCTGCACGCGTGGTCGGTCCGGGGGAGAGGAGCTCGGTCAGCACGTTCCTTCTGGCGTCCGGTTTCGTTTCTCGCGGACCCTTTTTTGAGCTTCGCTCGGGATGCGTCTTGGGTTGGCGCGGTTCGTCTTGGCTTTCGCGTTGTCTTTCCTCGGTGCTCGTGTGCGTTTTCGGTTCCTTACCTTGGCGTTGGTTCCGTTTCTGGCCGTGGTTTTCCTGCAGGACGCGCACACGTAGTGTTCGACGTCTTCACCGTGTCCGATGCAGTGTATGTGTGCCCATACGTTGCACACTTCGCACTCGATCATGGGGTGTCCATCGTCGGTCTGGACGCCGCACGGGCAGTCCACGGTCCACTCTTCGTCTTCTTCTTTCCAGGACGCCTTGGTCGCGTCTCCTGCGTTTCCCATGGCCTTTTCCCGCTCCGGCTGCGCCTCGCCGAGGCCGCACACGCCTCGCACACGCGCGTGGCGAGGGACGTGGTTTCTGATGCGCCACACGCCGCAGCAGGGAGCAGGACCCCCCCTTTCTCCTTCGTCTCCCCTTTCCCTTTCGGATCAGGGATCCTCGAGGGAGACACCCGGGTGGGAACCCCGATCCAAAGGGGAAGGGAGACCGGGGTGGTCCGTCTGGGAGGAGAGGGAGAGAAGGGGGGGAGGAAAAGGAACCGAACCCGACCGGGAAAGACCCGTTCCTGATCCCCTACTGGGTCTTCCCTTCCCGGTTTCCACCGAAGACCCTCTGCCCTAGGGAAGGACGCGTCCACGTCCCCCCACCCACCCCCTCGGCCCCGTCCAGGAGGGGGGGGGGGACAAACGGAAGGGCCGTACCCGAGACCGAAACGACGGACACGGGAACGGATGCCGCGGAGGAGAGAGGGAAGGGGGAGGACCCTCTGCGGGGAAGGGAACGAAAGGGAGAAGGAGGGAGGGAGGGACGCCTCGGATAATCCTCCACGCATCGTGTGCGGGAACGAGCATCCTGGAAAGCAGCTGTACGATTGAGAGGGAGGCCGTTTGCCGTAACCCGTGGAGGATGGGAACGAAACGGGGGCGGACCACGCCCAGGGGACGACCGGGTTCGGACGAACGGACGGAAAAAACGACCATGCGCGCCGAGGACGCCGAAAGGACGAATCCTCCGCGAAGATCGACGATCGGATGGTCGAGGAACCGAAGGACGAAGCATGCGTACGTCGAATCCGAAGGATCGCGTGGAGGATCGTGCTCGCCCCGGTTCCTCTGCGCATCGTGTTGCGCCGCCATCGACGCCCCGGGAACGCACGTGACCAACGGGTCCTTCGCGGCCGGGGATCCCGGGCGCGCTATTCCTCGCGAAAATCGCCGTTGCCCCGAATTTCAGGATCCGATCGTCAGGCTGCTAGAACGGCGATATCGAGGACCCCTCCCCGAAAATATTCGACTTTGCTCCCAGCGACGGTTGCCTCCGAAAGCCCGTCCTCTGCGGGTCACGAGACAAAATGGCGCTGCTCCCCGAATGACCATGATGCATCCTTCTCGGAGGAATATATATACGCAGAGGAGCGGTCGCCCCGGTTTCGCGCCAGACGATTGGCTGCGGCTTCCCCGTTCCCCCCGAGAAATCCCCGGGTCCCTTCGTCGGTCGATCGAGGTGCTTCCGATCTCCCCGAAGGCGATCGGACCGTCTTTTCCACCGTCCGATCCGTGCTCATTCCTCCTCGTCGCCGCGCGTCCGCCCGCACCCCGTTCTTTCCTGGTCCTTTCCCTCCCGTGCTTCGTCTCGACGCATGGCCCGAGGAGGAGATCCGGTCTCGTCCCTTCCTCCCTGCCAACGGGTCCCTTCCCCCTTCCGAACCGATTCGCTTCGCTTCGAACGCGAATTCCCGCCCAGATCCGATCCCGTTCGGAAACGTCGCCATGGCCACGCGCTTCCGTGCGCGGTTTTCCTGGCGAGAACCGCGAAGATGACGCGTGCGTCGAAAGGGTAGCGAAGGCAGACGGACGTGGAACACCCGGACGGAGGGAGAATCGCGGACGCAAGGAGGAGTTCCGAACGAGACGAACCGCAAGCGAGCACGACGCGTGGCCTCGCTTGCGAGGAAGCGGACCGGCCACGTCCCGCCACGGCTGCAGAACGTGCTCGAGAGCGCACCCGAAACCGTGACATGAGGGAACAACGGACGGAAACGGGCCATGGATGGCGTGGGAACTCCTCCGTGCGGCCGAACCTTCCTCTCACGTGCCTCGCGGGTTCGTGTGCGCGATGTCGTCGGAGGTGCACGAACGATTCGATGGAAGCGATGGACGTCACGTTTGGGCGCCTGTCGGATCCTCGAACTCGACGTACGCCGTTCGAGAGACGCGTGCGCACGCGGACGTCGCCTGGTGGATGGCTGTTCGTCGACCCCTCGGACGCGCGCGGTGTCCACCTCCGCCGTCGACAAGGTTGAACCGAGCCTCGTCCAACGCAACGTCCACCTCTGGTCCGTCCTTCGCATTCGGAAGGCTTTGGAATCTTGCTGTTGGAAGAGCCGGAAGCGAAAGCGCGTCCTTCGCATGCCGACGGATGGTTTCGTCGAAGGGTCGAGGGTGGATGCAGACGCAATCGACGACGCGCAGACCCAACGCGAGGATCCGCCATGCGCGCGGTCGCCACCGCACCCTTGCGAAGCAGGAGACGCTCGCGCCTGCACCGAACGATTCCACTGCTCGCGTGGTCGCTCGCTCGAGTGGCATCGGCAGGCGTGGAAGGTCCAGGACGGATCCCTGCGCGACACTTTCGCGTGGTGCCGATCGTGGGCGATGGACGGTGCTTGTTTCGCTCCGTGAGCGCAGGCATGGCGCGCTTGGAGGGCGAACCAGAACAATCGGAGGTGGAACAGCGACATGCGGCCGATCTGCTTCGCATGCAGGCCGTGGAGGAGCTGAGGCGGAGGAAGGAGGAGGTGCAGTGGTTCTTGGAAGGCGATTTCGACGCATACGTCGAAGCCATGTCGCAACCCCACGTTTGGGGAGGAGAACCGGAGATCCTCATGCTTGCACACGTCTTGAACCGTCCCATACATGTGTACATGGAGGAGACGCGAGAATGGTACGTGTGCATCGCCGAGTACGGCGGTCAAAAGGAATACGGAGGGTGCGTGGAGCCCGTCGACATCCTGTTCCACGGACAAGGTCATTACGAATCGTTGGAAAGGCGGGTTCCAGAACTCCCGTCCAAGCTGTGACGGTACGCAACTCTCCCGAGAGAGCGCCACGAACCTCCGACTACTTACAATCTTGGAGGGTGGACGTCGGCCATCGAAAGGTTTATTTCATTCCAGGAGGGTTGCACGGGTGCCTGGTGGTCCGATCTTCCGTGATGGTGTGATTCCTGTTGGGCTACGCACACGCTCTGGCCTGCAGGGTCCAATCACGGCGACATGCACATTTTTTTCAGCTCGAACCCATTGCCATCCACCAGAACGAAGAGTTTACGCAGTTCCTCCTCATTGTCCAGGTCCACGTGAAGGATGTTATTTTTGGAGTAGTACTTGAGACAAAGGTCCATCTCTACCTGGCTCAACAGAGGCACGGGAAGAATGTATCCCCCTTGTATGGGGAGCTTCAAGCCTTTCGCCACACCTGCGTGTGCTGAGGTGGCGCACAGGACCACGCAATTGGGCGTGGGCAGGGATTCCATAAGTCGGAAGCTGCTTGCCACACGAAGTTGTCCAGGCAGGATCATCTTCAACTTGTGGGCTCCGATGGCCTGATAGTAATCGCTCCTGCCGTAGAGAGCATTGTAATCGTCGACGGCAAACATCACAGGCACATCCCTCTGGTCTCGCAGCTCTTGCATCGCATTCAGGAGACAATCGACGGGATGTTCGGATCCGTCGATCCCTTGGGCGACGAGCTCTTCGAGACGTTCGTGGCACGATGGCAGCTTCTCGGCCAGCTCACCTCCATGGGCCGTGCGGAACCGTTGGAGCACGCCAGAGGCCACTTCTGGCGTGTCCCACATCCCGCTTTCTCCCTTCCTGTACGTTCCGCCGGTCACCAGGTCTTTGGCCGTGTCCAGGTACAGCGCCAATCCACCTTTGGCACGGAACCAGGACACTGCGGTACCCAGCAGCACGCTTTTCCCGCATCCCACAGGTCCGTCGAGCATGACGTTCAAGGACTTCCCTGGCTGTATGTGTAGCAGCAGATCTTGCGTGATCTTGCGATACAGCACGGAATCTTTCTTGGAAACTTCGAGGTCGTGTTTGATGCTCCTTGGAACGCCGTCCTTCAACCTTTCCGAGGCGCCGAGGCTGAAGAAGGATCCCACACGTCCCTCGTCCACGCCTAGCTTGAGCTCCTCCACCACCTCTCCGCCTGCCTCTCGTTTGTCCGATAGGCTACGCACCAGCAGCCTTCGCAGCGCACCGCCATGCCTGGCACCTCGCATCGTCGTGCGTCACGTTTGCATGGACCGACGAGGACGGGGTCGTGGAGGGTCGACCCTGGCAGGGACGAAGAGGGTGGCTCCACACCACCAATCGAAAGGCACACAAGGGAAGGAGAGGAAACAACGGACCGTCCATGGAGGCGATCCAATTGCATCAAGGGCGAGATGGAGACGTGGAAGTGTTCCGGTTCCCTGGTGAAGCCATCAAGAGACCATGCCATGCCATGCCGGACGGGAGGAGAAGCCACACCCCGCGCCCTTACGGCCATACATGGAGACCCTTGCCGCGAGTCCAGGCCCTACAACCCGGCGTTGCTCGATGGAAAAACTTGAACTACACGTCATGCAGGCATGCATCCAACGTCCACACGCGAGGTGCAATCCTACCGCACGAGGAGGGGCAAGGACGGAAGGAGGCGTTGACCCACGCCGGTGGCTTCCACCATTGTTTCATTGCTTGGACGCCGCAGATCTCTGTGCCTCTCCTTCTTCCAATCTCTGTCGTTCCAGCTTCTCCCTGGCGATGATTTCTCCCGGCGTGAGCGGTCTCCCATGGGTTCCTCGGCTGATCCTAGCCCGAAAAGCACGCGATTCCGCCACGAGCTTCTGCCTCGTCGCCCAAGGCCCCTTGATTTCCCAGTAGCCCACGAATCCGACGAAGGCGACGAGTGCCAAGATAGCTGCACGCACCGCCTTCGCGTTCTCTTGCAGCCCAGATCGCACGAACAGTGCTGCAGCACCTGCCAGCACCAACCACACTGGCATCGCACGAATCACCGCCCATGGACCGGCTGCGTGTGGGAATCCCAAGCTCCGCATGACTGCAGCATAGGTGGAGGTGCTGCTCAGCAGCAGGATCAACTTGAGCACGGCTGCAAGCGCGAACGTCCGTGCAGGCGTCTGCAAACCGGCTGGCAAGCGAACCGAGGCCGGACGCCTCCGCCAAGCGTCGGAACCCACCTCCGGAGGTTCCTCTGCGCCGCTTCCGCCCTCCGCACGCATCCTCACGCATCGCACGTTCGTCCTGGCCGTCGCTCGTCTCGCGCCTGGCGCTCTTGGTCGCGTCACGCGCAGCCACATGGCCGAGCGCATCCTGTCGGACCTGGCTGCGTGTCTGCACCGACTCGACTCGGCACGATTCAGTGGTGAGACATCGATGTCTTTCGAAGCAAAGGCCCATGCCTTGGGTTTGTGAAGTGCCGTGGTTGATGAAAGGGGTGCAGGGAAGCAGCCATCGAAGCGGATGAATGCGCTGGCAGGATAACAGGGCCACAGGTGTGATGGATCCAGGATTGGATGGAGTGTTTGGGAAACCAGCAGGCGGACGGAATCGCGCTCCACGCCCAGGAGGGGCGAGGAATCCCAGGAGGACGGATCCAATCGCAGTAGAAACGGATGCGGTATGGATTCCAGCACCAAGTAGGAACGTCCATCTCCATGTGATGCGTCCCTGGTTTTGAAATCAAGTCTGAGCTTGTTTTCAAAGAAGGGATCCACCCGAAAAATCCTCCGACTCCTCGTTGGATGGGCAGTGATTGGATGGGAGTTCTGCATCGACTCTCTTCGGGGATGGCACGTGCGTTTGGAATTGGACCGGATCCGAACTGGGCGTTGGCGAACGCGCGACGGCCCGTGCATCCTTTTCTTCCGCATGCGAGCCTTCCTCCCGGTCTGCTTCGGACGCCTCCCCCTTCCGTTTTCCCTTGACGCGACGGTTCAGTTCTTGCAGATCTCGGTGCAGTTCTCCCACTTTGATCATGAGTTCCATGCACGTGTCGGTGCACTGGGCGAGCTTGAACGACACCTCTTCCTCTTCCTGGTTCGTTTCTCCCGGTTCTCGTCGACCTGCCTCGATGGCATCCGTTCCTGCTCCTTCTTCCTCCTCTCCTTCGCCAAGGTGTCGCCGACGTTTCCTTCCCCAATTCTCTCCACCTTTCGATCCTCCGACGTGCAGCTGTGCGGCGAGGACCGTCGCGTTGGTGGCCATCTTCTCCGCCTGGCACTTGGCTTGGTGCTGTCGATCCCACGCTTCCTGCAGCCTCCCATGGACCTGTTCCAGCTCCACGAGTGCATCCACCTGTTTTCCCGTGGCTCTCTTCGCTTCCCGATACATCCATTCCGCATCCATCCTCCCTGGGCCATCCAAGGGTGTCCCGGTTGCGTCCCCAGCTACTCCATGACCTGCCTGTTGGTCCATGGGTTGTGACCTCGGTGCAATCATGACGGTTCCCTCGAGTCACCCCGGTTCGGAGAAGATACTCCCACCCCCAACCGTGGGTGGGTTGCAGCCTGGGCAGGGATCGATGGGACGGGGTGACCGCTGTGCAGCAAGGAGAGTGGAGGCAGGTGGCCTGGAGTGCATGGGACACGGTGGCAATGCACCCCCACCACCACCCACCACCTGATGGATGGATGGATGGATGGACTCCCGCGGTGGAGTGTCGGAAGGGACCGGTAGAGAGAAGTGTGGACGCTTGCTGCCGTGTTGGACTCGTGGGCCTACGAGAAGACCGGAAGAGCACGGCAATCGGGATCCATTGGAACACACGCGAGTCGCAACCTTGTTGACCCCGGTGATGGGTGGCTCGCCTGACAGTGAGTTTGGCATTGTAATCCTAGGTCGTGAATGGCTGGTGATCCGGATCGATCTCCTACCCGAAACCGGAGAGGAAGACGATTCGATCCACAACGAGAGACCTCCCCCCCGTGTCGGGGCCCGGTTCTGGGTTGGGGCGGGGAAAAACCCCTTTCGGAAAGGGAGGAAGGTTGGGGTACAGAAGGGAAAGTGGGGTCCGATCGAAAGGGGGGGAGGAGGAAGGACGGATGGGGTCGAGGACTAGTGCTGGAACGAGAAAAAAAGGGAAAAGTCGACATGGCGTCGGCAAGACAGCGACGAAAACTGCTGCAAGCGGAGGCGGAAAGACAGCGCACGAACGCCGTGTGCATGTTCGAGATCGTGGAAGTGATGGGAAACGCATCCGTGGACGCCCTGCTGGCCAGCCTGCGAGTGGCAGGACCGCAAGGAGAGCTCAAAATCGCACACGAACAGCTCTCGAACGAACCCAACGCCAGCGAAGTGCTCTGGCGGTTGCCCGCGCATCTCATTGCCTGCTCGTTGGCAGGAGAACCGGGAGGAAAGTGGCAGAACGAGCAAGAACACCTGCTCACGGATAAAAATGTCGTGCATGGGGTCACCTGCATGCAACACCTCGAGAAAGGGCTCCTGCTGCTGCGGAAGCTCTTCGTCACTGCACCGTACAGATCGAAAATCAAACAAATCATGTATCGAAACGAAGAGTGGAAGGAACTGCTCGTGGATCTGATCGTGCACATCCTGCTCGAATTCGCGTCGCCCAGCATGTCGGTGAACACCACAGTCCAGGTGGGACGAGTCGAACAGGCCTGCCTGGAGGCCAAGGTGGTGGCAGGATCGTTGGCCCTCGTCTCCGTTGCCTATCACCACGAAACGTTTGGGTTCAAGTGGGAACACACGGGTTTGATGCTCTTGAAACACCCCTGCAGCAAAATGTTCGTCATGGCGGCGTTCGACGCCGCCACAGGGATTGTCAAAGCAATCGCCCAATTGCTCCAGACACAGTACAAAACAATGCACCTCCGAGAACTGTGTGTGTCCGCAGAGATAGCCATGGAGCCCCTGGCCAATCTAGCAGCCGTCCAGGCCTTTTACGAGTTCCTCATGAAGGTGAGTGACCCTGGCCTGATGCCCAATATGCGCCTGATATATGAAGGGATGGTAGGCATCGAAACAGCTTGTCAGCGGATGGGCTGGGACGGCGACCTTCCCAGTCCTGTGCATAGAGTAGTGGATTGGGCGTATCTTTTGTTTCATACATTGTCCGAATATGAGTCTCCCTCCTTTTTGGACGAGATGTTTGATGGGAGGAATGGAGATAAACATTCGAATCTATTGTTGGCTGCCACGAAGGAGGCAATCAAGAGATTCAATTTTACATTAGAGTTGCCTAAGCACCAGAAACTGGTCAACAACCAGTCGTTTCGTTTTCTTGTCCTAGATTCGCTAAGGATTGTTGACATTCTAGCTGAAGACAGCAACTGTGCATCCCTGGTCATGGAAGGGTCCGCACCATCCATTGCATACGCGTTGTCTCTTCCCAACGAGATCTTTCGAGGCATATGGTGTGGGGACGAAGCCTTTAAAATCCATCACATGAACAAAGGAGGTATTCAGTGGGAGAGGATCGAACCTGTCAGCTTGCAGGCTAAATACGACGAGAAAGTTCTTTGGAACACCGTGGTATCCACTCTACCGGATACTTTGAGCAAAGATGCAACAAAGAAATACGTGTTGGAACGATCGTGCGCCTTGCTGCAAAGCCTGTTTCTTTTCAAGATTGTTAGCAGCTTGTCCCACTTCAACCCTGTGTTCATGGATGACACAGCCAAAGATAAGCTTCTCAAACTGATGTGTCCTATCGTGCAGAGAGAGGGCGTGAACTTTTGGAGACCAAAGGCCGTAGAAAACTTGAACTCTCTATACCAGTTTGTACATGGAAACATGCCCCAACTCCTTCCAGAAGAAGATAAAAACATTTTCCAGCAGTTTTTGGACAGCATTTTGGCTTTCCAGTGGGAGGAGGGGGGATGAAGCGTTCCAGCCTTCGTGCCGTAGACAGCGCCCTCGCTAGCCCAACTACGCCAAAAATCCCTTGCCAAAGCTTCCAGCTTTAGAAACCTTCCAACGCACAACCTTCCAGCAGGCCAAAGATTTGTCTGTTGCACCTGTCACCAGGAAATCTGGATTTTCCTCGCACAAGCCCATCACTGTCACCGCACCAGCCTTGTTCGGGTTTGCTTGTAGCCAAGACGAAATAAACTTTCCCGAATCGGTGTAACGCAATCCCTTTGTTTCCCACAACATGATGGACGCGCCACCTAGGGGCCCTCCACCACAGGAGTAGAGGAAGTCTCCACTAGCAATGAGCTTGGTGTCCAGCACTGGGGAAGGGTGTCCTCCTTGAAAGGATCGAAGACAGACTTGCATTTCCAGGTCCCACATCTTCAGAGTATGATCGCTGGAGCCAGAATACATAAACGATGCAGAACCATCGATGGAGATGGTACGAACCCCGCCGGTATGCCCGCGAAAGATTTTCAGGCACCTCGCCGACCCCAGGTCCCACATGCGAATGGTACCATCGTAAGACCCGGAGAAAAGGATGCTGCGTTTTACTGGATGCCAAGCAAAAGACAGTATGCCCTTCTCATGCCCCTGCAAGCTTTGATGCAGCTTGGCGCTGGGCAGATTGAACACCAACACCCGAGGCTGCTCATTGCCCGGCTCCCCACAGGCCAGCATCTCCCCGTCTTGGGAAAATGTAGCTGCCCAAGACGGGAGCGGCTTGGACTTCTTCCGTACCAACATCCCTTGTATGCTGATTCGGACGGTTTCTCCACCTTCCCAGCGGATGGAGACCTTTTCTTCCAGCTCCCACGGCATAAACCGTCGCACTTGGTCCTTGGGCACGGCTTCCTCTTGCTGAGATTCCTGGCCAGGAGTAGGACGGAGGTCCATCACTTCCTCCGGATCCGGTCGATTCCACTTCCAGCGGAACAGTGTCAAGCTTCTCGTACATGCCCACAAGCAACCTTCGTCGCTTTCGTGGATGGAAAGGACGGAATCTTTGTTTTCGCCGCTCCACTCCATGACTTTGCTTCCGTCTTCGAGCTGGTATGCACAGATCGTGGTTCGATTCCCTTCGAATCCCACCAGGATCGACGCACCGTCTCGCGATCGCTTCAACGCGGTGGGCACGTCTCCCACGTCTTCCAGGAACCACACGGGTCTGCTTTCGGCCGCGTGCGTCCATCCTTTCCATGCGTCGATGGCGCCTCTTCCTTCCGTCGATCGCGCTTCCGACACCACGTTCCTTCCTGGAAGCTCCGGATGCGCATCTTTCGACACCTGGTCCTTCTCCACGGGTCGAAGGATCTTCCTCCTGTCGCGTATCATCGCCAACGCGTCCTCGAGGACGAGCTTCGAAGGCGCGAAGAGGCGCGCCGCGACGGAAATGCGCGAAACTCCGTTCACGAAGAGCCGACACCACCGACTCCCATCGATACTTCGAGAAAAGATCTCGAAATTAGAATCGAGATCTCGGACGTGCGAATCGATAGCTTCGGTGGGGAAGGGTGCGACGGTTGGAGTTCCAAGGAAGACGGGGAGTTGTCACATGGGATGGAAAGCAGGCCCAATGTCAATTGGATCGGGTGCGTTTGGATTCAAAGGGGGGATTGGAAGTGGTGCAAAGCGAACTCCAAGCGATCCCGAAGGACGCAGGTCTTGGGATCGATCGACGGAAGGACATTGGGGTCCCCGCCCAAAACCTGCATGCCGTACACGTGCTGAGCCGCAGCAATGCCTGCCAGGTTGTAGCACGTGTGGTAAAAGTCTGCAGGCGTCCCTGGCTTATCTTTCAATCCACCGCTCTCCACATCTTGGCAACAGATCAAACTCCAAGCCTGCTGGGCCAGAGGATTGTACAGGAAAAATCCCTCGCTGGGTGGTCGATGGCGTAGCGTGGCTTCCGGCGGTGTGAGAACTGGCGTTCCTGCAGCAAGGGAGAAGTCCGAGGGAAACATGCATGCTGCAGAACACTCTGCGCATTCGTCCGGCAAGCTCTGAGGAGGAAGACGGCCGAATCCTTCCGCAAAGACCGTGGGTACACAGGTCTGTGCGAGATACTCCCCTAAATGCTCCTGCAAAATGGAAAACGAAGCTCCTTGCCACCAGGAATAGCACCCATCCACCAACTTATCGGTGCGCCCATGAAACCCACCCGAGAGCGCATCTTGCCTGTGAACGAGCCAGTGAACCAGTCTGGGCAGGTCTAAAGCGTCCAATCTGCCCGCAAGTGCCAGAGCCGCCAATCCGCAGTAGGTATATCCACCGTGGGCCTCACATGTGGGTTCGGCAGCAATGCCGCCATCGAATGTCTGGCATCGTTGGATGAAATCTACGACGCCTCGTTCCAGGAAGGGACGTTTATCAAGTCCTAGCATGTGTGCGATCGCCAGCATTGCGAACGCTCCCCGAACGTCGACCTCGCCTCCCTCGTGCATGGTGATCCCTCCCCCTTCGGATGGCGGTATGCACATGGACAGCAGGAACTGCGCCATCTTGCCGCGGTCCACACATGCCAGCGCAGATTCGGTGCCTATGGTAACCAAGGCGGCCACGCCGGCGTACGAAGCAGCCAGGTGAGGCAAGTGACCCGGACATCCACCGATTCCTCCATCTGGATGTTGACAGCGCCTCAAAAAATCGACCAGCATGTCTTTATCCATCTCGGGTGGCGTCAGCTCGGCTTCCAGACATGACAGGCCGTGCACTGCCCAGTAGACAATCCAGACTCGGCTCGCGTCGAGCGACCGAAAGGACTTGGGAAGTTTTCCCAGTGCTCTGTGCAGGTGTTTGACGTGCAATTCTCTCTTCAATCTCAGCGTTTCTCGTTTTTCCTCTTCCTGCGTCGTCAAGGCGTCAGTTACGCTTGTTTCCCTTCCACTGGACCCTGGCCTTCGTACCACGTCCTTTTCCCGCACCGTTTTGGCCTGGAACTCCTCCAGCATGTCCGCCACGACGTCTTCCAGCTCCACCTGGTCTTCTGCGGTTCGGCTCCATTGTCCGTCGGTCTGGAACCGATCACGAGAGGGACGCGTGCAGCTGTCCATCGCCATGTCGGAACGCGATGGAGGCCGGACCGTCGGTTAACTCGATCGTAAATTCCAGGAGCCATCGATGGACGGATCCCCGGTGAGGTTAACTCGTGCGAAAAATGACGAGGGGGAGGGGGGTACGGATGCGACTGAAAAATGGTCCCCCAAGGGGCTGAATTTCGGTCCCCCCCCTCCAGATGCACTTTCGAACAGATGCACCCCACTCGATCGACTTAACCCAGTGTTTACATAGGGAAGACGGGGACAATCGAAAAGAACGGAACGGCCACAAACAAGAAGGTCGATTCGAAACCAACAAAATCGTCTGAAGGTTCCTGCTTTGGGTCATGCCTCATGTGGCCCATTTGGAAGCGAATTGTACATCACGTGCTCCGAAAAAGGGATGCAACATGGAGGAGTGGCAACGTGAACTTGCAGACGTCTTGTCATGGAACCACCAAGTGAGGCTTCGAGATGTTTTCGGCGTGGTATCCTTGAGATCGCATGAAGGTCGTCTTGCATTTGTAGTGTGCGTGGATGAGAGATGTTTTGTTCCTCCCTTTTTACCCCATGAAGAACCTAGAAGGGAGGAGAACTTGCATCAACGGTGCCTTGAGACGGAAGTGAATGACCTCGTGATCACCCACTAGGTTTGTTTTCGTTGCTCAGACCCACGTTCTTCCCCGTTCCTATCGTTTCTTGCATGGCAGTTCCGTCCCTCTTCTTGTTTCCCCGCCTTCCCTATGTAAACAATGGGTTAAGTCGATCGCATGGGGTGCATCTGTTCGAAAGTGCATCTGGAGGGGGGGGGACCAAAATTCAGCCCCTTGGGGGACCATTTTTCAGTCGCTTCCGAGGGGGGTACGGAGCGGTCCAGGTCAGGGTCGAGTGGGGGATGCCGATGAGCGAGCAGGGATGGACGGGGGTGTGCCTGGAGGCGTGCACACGAGAGGAACACGTGGTGTGCGATGGAGCAGGACAGGATTCCTTCGATTTGCATCGTCTGCGAAAGGAAGGCGTACACAGCCGAAGAGAAAGCTCGATCCGGAAGGCATGCTGCTCCTCGTGGCACGATCTGGGGATGCACGCTTGCATGTGCGTCTCGGGACATCGACGAGGGGTTCCCATCCGGTGCACCCACGACAGAGGACGTCTCCTCGTGGATGGGAATTCCGAGCTCGGAATCGCGTCCCACGACGCTCGTACGCGTGGGACGGTTGCCCTTCACACCGGCCATGTGTTCGATGGGGGCGCAGGAACCTCCGACGGAGGGAGGGGATGGGCGTCGCACCGTCGGTGTCCGTCTCCACGTCTTTCCGCGCGCGTGCTGTGGGCCGTGTCCATGGCAAGCAGGATCCCTAGCATTGACGTTGGCAGGGCGCTTGTCTGCCACTCTTCGAGGGTCCCTTCCCGAAGGAGTCGTAGGGTCGATCCATCGCTGGCTCCCCCACCTGCTGTCACGTGACACGCAAGCATCCCCTGCCAGCCCTTCGATGGGCATCTTTCACATCCCACCCGTGGCGTCACGGGCCCCCCAGCCCTCCTCAGGTCCACCACGGACCGTCCGATGCGGGAGGGCTGGATGGACGAGCCCCCATCGACCGTGGATCCGAACGACCCGCGACACAGCCCCCCGCATCTCCGCCGTCCGATCCGTCACGTACCCCCACGTGGTCCCTCCCCGTTTCGATCCGACGGCGTCCCCGTCCTTTCGGCACGTCTCCCACCCCAGGGACGCGCCCTGGATTCGAGATCTTTCCCCGAGATCTCGATTGCAATCGAGATCTGGATCCCTCGTTCTCGAGATCTCTGTGGTGGGCGGCCGTGGCCATTCGTGCTGCACGATTCGACACAGGCGCGCGTGAGCGCCACGCGCCATCGCGTGCCGACGCGTTCCATCGCTCGTGTTCGACGCAACTGGGTCCCTGGAAGCGTCCAAAGAACATGGCGGATCCTCAGGGCGGCGCACGGGAGGTGGCGAGGCCCAGGCCGTTCCCGTTCGAAGGCTATCCGCCTGGACCGCGATGCGGACACACGCTCACCACGCTCGCGGGAAGCTCTCCAGCGGACGCCGTGCTCGTGCTCTTCGGTACGTACGAAAGGAAGGAACGATGCTTCGAGGGAACTGGCGAAAGGGAACCCGTGCGGACCGCCACGCGACGGGAAACGCGTCCGAAAGGCGTGGTTCCACCAGCTCGGACGAGGATAGGAGGATGCAAAGCACGTCCCACGACACATCGAACGTGGCTCGAACCTACCTCCGGCACGCTACAAGACATGCCCTGACCCTTCGGATCCCAACGTTGCGACGTGCAGGTGGTGCGACGGCCTTGGACGGACTGCCCACACGGACGTACGGTGCTGTTTCGCCTGGCAGCCCCACGCCTCGAAGCGCACGTGGAGGATCTACGTCCCATGGAGGTGCGCAGAAGACAAACTCAATCGAAGAAGAGGAGTGGTGGATGATTGGAGCGAGAAGCTGACGTGTGACCGTTCCCAGGTGCGAGGCTGTCTGGTGCGACGGACGTTGTCCACGCCTTCCAAGTGGGATCTGGTACGTGGTCCAAGTTGGAGTGCACCGGGGACAAGCCCACGCCACGAGCTGCTCACGCAGCTGTGGCGGTCGGGAAGATGATGGTCGTGCTGGGAGGAATCGGCCCGGACGGATTGGCTTCAGGCGAGCTGTGCGTGTTGGATTTTACCACCAACCCAAACCAACCGAAATGGCATAAAGTAGAAGTGCAGGGGGACAATCCAGGCCCAAGGTATGCGCACTCAATGTCCCTTGTTGCTCATAGGTACCTGGTAGTGATGGGCGGGAACAACGGGAAACAAGTTTTGGGAGATGTGTGGGCACTGGATACAGCCGAGAAGCCATACCGATGGACAAGGATAGA
The DNA here is from genome assembly GCA_020975725.1 of Picocystis sp. L7. Taxonomy (NCBI): domain Eukaryota; kingdom Viridiplantae; phylum Chlorophyta; class Picocystophyceae; order Picocystales; family Picocystaceae; genus Picocystis; species Picocystis sp. L7. Next base: position 504,842 of record QXJR01000016.1, on the reverse strand, counting down.
ACCCACTGGAACCTGCCCGCCGCCCTCCATGTATGCATCCACCTGCTCTCGCTCTGACGGCCTACTGTTGCTGCACGGAGGTCGCAATGCCAACAACCGACCCCTAGGCAGCACGTTTGGCCTGGTTCGGCACAGGGATGGGAGGTGGGAGTGGGCAGAAGCTCCCGGGCAGGCCCTTACTCCCAGGTATCAGAATACATGCGCCTTCACAGGATCCCGCTTGTATGTGACCGGTGGTACGCTGGGTGGCGGGAGGATGGTAGATGAAAGTTTGTCAGTAGCGGTCTTGGACACATCGATAGGCGTTTGGCTGTTGCCCGAGGAAACACCGGAGCAGCATTCAAGGAGGTGCCGCCATGCTGCCTGCTCTGTTGGGAACTACGTCTTCATCTATGGGGGGCTGAGGGGTACAGCACTGTTGGATGACATGCTTGTCGCCAGGGGCACAGATGCTGTGGCCACTGATGAGATTGCCGCACTGGAAGTGGCACCGTGGCGAAATTGGAGGAAGCTAGCGCAGAGACAAATTCCGTTGGATGAAGGAGCAACCGTTCTCCTTGAGGCCTCAAAGCAAGAGGCTATGGCGGCGCTCAATGTGAACGCAGCCAGGGATGCTATGGGAGCCCAGTATGCTGGAAGTTCAGAGGAACATGTGGAGGGATTCGACCCAACTTTGCACGGTGGGGTCGCGCCCAAGAGGGAGGCTGGCACGCCTCGTACTCAACTCCACAGGTTCCTGGCCCGCGAAGGCCTGAGCCCTCGAAATTTGAGTTCCCAGAATGTGACACTCTATCATCGGGCTGTTGTGGTTCACAGGGATGCCAAGTCCGATGGCCTGATGCATCAGTTGTCGATTGATCGCTTTGAGAACGAGGGAAAGAGGGTGAGTTTTGGGTCTGCAGAGAAAAGGTCGCCGCTGCTCCAGCAAAGCACCTCGCAAAGAGGTCTACATAAAGTGGTAATCAGAGAGCTGCTACGGCCTCGTGATTGGGTCCCAACCACAGACTATAGATTTTTCCTGCATGAAGCGGAGATTGCTCAGTTGTGCGATCAAGTGATTGAGATATTCAAAGAAGAGTCCTCCCTTTTGAAACTGCACGCTCCTATGAAGATATTTGGCGATCTTCATGGTCAGTTTGGTGATTTGATGCGGCTTTTCAGCGAGTACGGTAGCCCTTCGACCACCGGTGACATCACATACATTGACTACCTGTTTTTGGGAGACTACGTAGACAGGGGTCTACATTCATTGGAGACCATTTGCCTCCTCCTTGCGTTAAAAATTGAACACCCGGAGAATATTCACTTGATACGCGGCAACCATGAGGCTGTTGATATCAATGCCCTATTTGGCTTCAGAGATGAATGTCTGAGGAGAATAGGGGAGGGGAGCGGGCACAATTCTTGGCTGAAGATCAACGAGGTATTTAATTGGATGCCTTTGGCTGCCACGATCGAGGACAAAATATTATGCATGCACGGAGGCATCGGGCGCTCAATTTTGGATGTACAACAGATTGAGAACTTGAAGCGACCCCTTACCATGGAGGAGGGGGGTGTTGTCTTGATGGATCTTCTATGGTCGGACCCCACTCTGAACGATGGTGTGGAAGGACTCCAGCCCAGCCCGCGTGGCCCGGGCCTTGTCACTTTTGGGCCGGATCGAGTGAGGGATTTTTGTCAGCAGAACGATATACAGATGATTGTTCGAGCGCACGAGTGTGTGATGGATGGATTTGAGAGATTTGCGCAGGGCCATCTGATAACTCTGTTCTCTGCAACCAATTACTGTGGTACGGCGAACAATGCTGGTGCCATTCTTGTGCTTGGCAGGGACTTGACTCTTGTCCCCAAGCTCATCCACCCTCTGCCTCCTACGCAGCTTTCTGTTCCAGAGCCCGACGTTGTCGATGTCGAAGACGGACTTGTTGCATCTCAGGACGCGGGTGCGCACCCAGTAGGTGGGCGTCCTGCCAACGACACTTGGATGCAAGAGCTGAACGAGCAGCGGCCGCCCACTCCACCTCGTGGACGCGGGCCCACTGAGTCTAGCCCTGTCACGTTTGCATGATACACATGCACGGAGATTTGCAGCTTTCTAATTTTTTTTGCCGATTGGATCTTCCTTCGTGCTTTGATAATAAATCAGTTTCCATGGACTCTATACAACACCACTCTTTGGAAGGGGTCCATCCTTTTCACGTGAAGCGGCTATTCATTGCATGCACTTGGATTGTTTCTTGACCTGATTTCTGGAACGGGGGTTGGTGGGCCATGTGAGGCGTTTCTTGTCGAATTCATTCGGACGGTGTCTTCGAACATCAAGGCCAGGTGTGATTCCCTTCCAATTTGTGCCGACCATCTCGGTTGTCAAATTTGGAAAGGCAGTGCAGACACCTCCGGTTGTCCTCTGCATGCCTGGCAGACTCGTTCTCGCGAGCCTACGTTCCACTGGTTCTTCGATCTCCTCGGCTTCATATGCGCAGAGGAACTCGTTTCCTGGGAAACCGCCCTCCTCCCCCTTCCCGGTCGACGTTGCAACGTCTCTCCCCACCCCGTTGGATCGACCTTCCTTCCTTGCCCGTCGAGGAATCCTCATCGCGTCTGGGGAGGATCCTCCACGTTTCATGCCGTTGTGCTCTTCCTTCGGGGCCCTGGGGTTCGAATCCCAGGGTGTCAGCTGGATTCGACCGACCATTCGACCGTTCCTTCTTGGAACCGTTCGAAACTGTCGCGTCGCAAAGGACCAAAAGCGCCTTCGTGCGACCGCCATGGCACGTCAAAGCCACGAGAACCAGTCCCCAAACCCCCTGAGGAGTCCGAACGGGGTGCCCACCGCGAAACGGACCGCACCGGCGCCACCACCGGAAGCGTATGCGGCCTCCAGCCGAAACTACAGCCTTGGATGCACGCTCATTCCGCTCGTGAACAGGCTTCAAGATATCTTTGCACAGGTGAGAATGAAGAGATTCGGCGATACCTGGTCGATGACGAGCGGTGGATTGAAGGGACGAGGCTGACGTCTGTGGACAACTCTGGCAAACAGGTGGGAGGCAGTGCAGCAGACTTGCAAATCGAACTGCCTCAGATCGCAGTCGTAGGATCCCAAAGTAGTGGCAAGTCCAGTGTGCTCGAATCACTCGTGGGAAGGGACTTCTTACCCAGAGGTCCAGACATCTGCACGCGTAGGCCACTGGTGCTGCAGCTGGTCAATGTCCCAGCAGCGCAAGGATCCCCCACCGAGTGGGGAGAATTCCTCCATCTGCCTGGACAAAAGTTCTACGAATTTAGCGCCATCTGCGACGAAATACAAGCCGAAACCGATCGAGAAGTTGGGAGCAACAAGGGCATCTCCGAAAAACAGATCCGGCTCAAGATCTACAGCCCAAATGTCCTCACCATGACCCTGGTTGATCTGCCTGGTATTACCAAAGTACCGGTGGGCGATCAGCCAGACAACATCGAGCACATGATCAAGGATATGATACACAGCTACATCAAGTGCCCCACTTGCATCATCCTAGCCGTGTCTCCGGCCAATTCCGACCTTGCAAATAGTGATGCACTTCACTTTGCGAGAAGCGTGGATCCAGAGGGTTACAGAACCATTGGAGTCATCACAAAACTAGACATCATGGACAAGGGCACAGACGCCAGGAAGTATCTCACTGGAGAAGTATACCCTCTGCGCCTAGGCTACATTGGGGTGGTGAATCGATCACAAGAGGACGTAAACCAATCGAAGACAGTCAGGGATGCCATGATCAAGGAGGAACAGTTCTTCAGCACAAACAGTATGTACAACGATATCTCTCATATTTGTGGCACTCCAAGGCTTTCCATGGTCCTGCACCATATACTGGGACAACACATCAAGGCTTCCATCCCAGAGCTCCGGGCCCATTTGTCCAAGCAGGCAGAAAAGTTGGCCAAGGAGCTGATGGCCCTGGGAGAGGCACAACCCGACACGAAAGCTGGTCAGGGAGCCATGCTGCTCCAGATCTTGACTCAGTTTAGCGAAGGCATTCAAGCAAATCTAGAGGGGAGAAGCACGGATTTACCGGACGATGAGCTGAGCGGAGGTGCTCGCATCCATCACATCTTCCAAGACATCTTCGTTCCCACTCTTGACACTGTTGATCCCATGGATCAGCTGACAGACGAAGCAGTTAGAACGGTTGTGCAGAATAGTTCAGGCGTAAAGGGTTCCTTGTTGATCCCAGAGGCCCCATTTGAGCTGCTGGTGAGGCAGCAGATAAGCAGACTGAAAGAACCTTGCCTTCAGTGTTCCAGATTTGTGCATGAGGAGCTTCTTTCTCTGTGTCGGGTGTGTGTGCCACCAACCGCAGGTCGATTTCCAACTCTGGAAAAGCGGTTGCTTAGTGCAACCGATGCCTTCCTGGCTGATGGAGCCATCCCAGCACAGAAGATGATATCAGACCAGGTCGCCTGTGAACTAGCATACATCAACACACAACATCCCCAGTTCCTCGCAGGGACGTCTGCACTTAAGACCGTGCTTCGGCATCATCAGGATAGAATGGGCTTTGTACCTGAGCATCTTCCCAATCCCAGGTATGCTTCCGATGATGACAACTACGACTACGTTCAGGCAGCCAAGCACGTGGAAGAAGTTGCTCATGGCCAAGATGGCAGCAGTGAAGGCACTCCGCCCAAGCCTTCCACGGGTTGGATGTCTGCTGCTAAGGAAGCTCTGGGGATGTCCGACGATTCTGCAAAGAGAAAAGCAGTTTCTCTGCCAGAACCACCACAAACACTGCGGGTCAATGGTCCCAAGAGCGAACGCGAAAGGGTAGAGGTTGAGATCACTCGATCCCTTGTCACCTCTTACTTCGATATTGTCAAGCACAATTTGCAGGATTTTGTCCCCAAATCCATCATGAACTTCCTTGTCAACAGGGTCCAAAGTGGCTTGCAGCAGTTTTTGATTCGCACCTTGTATCGCGAAGAGCTGTTCGATGAGATTATGAAGGAACGCGAAGACATGGCACAACGCCGGCAGCGTTGCAAGATGGGGTTGAGGGTTGTTAAAGAAGCACTGAAAGTGCTGGATCAAGTTCCTTCGGAAGTGGTGGCACGAGTTCCGTCTATCCACGGAGGCGGTGGTGCATCCGCCAAGGTGCGTGCTGTGGTAGAGCCTGGCATTGAGGCTTCTATCGGTTCACCTCTGCCGATCCGTAGATAATTTGAAATAAAGTGCTGCTGGCGTGAAAAGAACGAGCCAAGATACCGCATGAGCGCCTTTTCGGTTCTATATTGAGAAATGCCCAAAACATCATCGCACGTTCGGAAATGAGGGAGGAGGACAGGGAACATATTTGTCAATGGTGACATTTATTTCAGAAGCACAGATTGCACAGCATCCACCAGTTTCTGGTGCATCTGTGGAATGGCTGCAATAATGCCCTCTTCCACCTCCAGGAAGCGTCCTTGAGAAAAGTCTAGTGCATTACCGCGAGCATCGCTGACAGTCCCTCCTGCTTCCTCCACGATAATTGTCCCTGCAGCATGGTCCCATATCTTCTCCTTGTATCCTTTGGGTGGGAACCGCATGAACATGGGCGCGTCGCCTCGAGCAAGGGCCCCATACTTGCACTGGCTGTCAAGCTTCAGGGAAGGCCTCTCAACACCTAGCTTTCGGGCGACAGCAGCACTCACCTCGTGCCTGGAATGTCTTGTCTCAAAGGACTCCATAAACCTGGGCGAAAGGTCAGCCTTTGTGCTGGTGCTCAGGAGCAGCGGAGGTCCGTCGGGCACGACGTCCCCGTGGAAGAGCGGTCCCACTCTGGTTCCCCATCCTTTCATTGCCGCGAACAGGCACCCAAGTTCTCCTTGATCATGCAAGGCAGCGTCTTCGTCCCCGTCTCCGTCTTCTAGGGCCCTGGCGGGCAGGTTGGGGCAGCCCAGGACTCCCATTTCCAGTTTTCCATCTTGCAGTCTTGCCAAGCACACGGAGTACTGTCTCATGCCCACGAATCCCCTCGTTCCATCGATGGGGTCGAGCACCCAGAAGGCGCCCTTTGGTCCGCCGGCAGCTGCACCGGCATCGATAGCATCCATCACCTCTTCTTCGGACAGGTTTTGATCCTTGGTATCAGGAAACGCAGCCAAAGTTTCGTTCACGAGCGCCGCCACACGGCTTCTCAGCCTTCTGGCTTCCTCCGAGCTTCTGCGCAGTTCGTCCGCGGCTTCTTCTGCCACCATGATCGGCAGGCTCCCGTCCTCTTCTCTCAAGGCATGGCTGACGATGGCTTGCGCCGCGTAATCCGCCACCGTCACTGGCGAGGCGTCTCCTTTCGCGGCCGCGTCTTCCGGATCCAACCGACGCTGTGCGTCGGCACACAGGCGAGACGCCAGCCTAACCGCCGCACAGGCGCGGTGCAGCCGCTTCTGCTGATCTGCAGGTGTCGATGGAGGGGCTCCATTCGACGAACGATGGGCGCACAAGGCGCTTGTGCGCGCCATAACCGCCACGGAATGCCGACGCGACACCAAGGCCATGCCGACCTCGTTTTACGTAGGGTTAACCCCAAACCACCTCAGTGGACCGAGGGAAGGACCAAAGTTAAGCGACGAGTTTTCCCTGTGGGCGGGCACGTCCACTTTGTCGCGAGTTCGCTCCTTTTGGGATCGACGCCTGGAGCTCCAGCAGCACACAGGTGCGTTCACAGGTCCATGGCCTTGCGCTTGGTCCGCTCTCGACGCTCCCGACGCGGCATTGCCGTCCCTTCCGACGTCCCAGGAGCCTTGGACAGGGATTGGGACGACGCTTTGGGACGCGTCCAAAGCAGCTTCCCGCGATCCAGCGGCATATCCGAATCGTCGGCTTGGACCTCGGCGATGCGACGCATCGATTCGACGTCCACGTTGTCCAGGAGGATCGGTCCGTGGGCGTCAGGAAGGGTTCCCAGATCCGTTCCCACGCCGCTGCAGGTGGTTCCAAGCACGTGTTCCGCAGCCCGTCGTCGCATTTCGAGGCATGAAAGGCGCGTCTAGAAGTGTCAGCTTCGTACGTGGACCGAAAGGCAGGGTGGAACACGCCAAGGGACGCGTGCACGTATCAGACGCACCTCCAGAGCGAGTCTACTTCGGTGTCTGGGTCCAGCCACTGCCACGGTTCCCCGGGTCGCGGCATTTGCGCCAATGCATCCATGGCAGAAGGTCCTTCCTCGACCTTCACACCCGATCCATACCTCTCCCGCAGGAGCGAAAGCGTCGCCGCTTCGCTTTGGCTCTCTTCCCGCCGCACCTCGGCCTTCGACATGAGACGCGTCGGTCGAAGTTCCACGACCTTCCTTTCTGTTCTCCCTTCGAACCGAATCCCGTCCCGTACTGCCCGGTTCAACTCCATCGGGTTAGAAGGGACCGTCGGTCGGTTTCGAAGCCCATGGAGGTTCCGACCTTGGTGGAAGGTGGTCTCGGACGAGTTCCACTTGTGACGTTGGAAGCAAGTGGTGGAATGGATGCATTGGACGGATGACACAGGCAACGTGGAGGGCAATCCAGAGGGATACACCGCTTGGATGTACGGAAACGCCAATTTGCGCACGGCGTCCGGGTGGGCTTCCTCGTCTGTTCCAACGTTGGCCGCGACGGAGGGGAAGGAAACGCGGCTTGGGTTTCCTTGTCCTCGCGCGTTCCGATTCCGACCCAGAACATCTCGATCGAACGTCGCACGGCACGTTCGTACGCCTACTTCCGTCCGGATGGAAGCGTGCGGAAGGTGCAGGTGTCGGAAGGAACCAGAAGGACCTTAGATCGTGGGCTGGAAGGTCCAGTTCACCCAGAAGTGTCGCCCATGGATCGACGATCGACTGCATGCTGGTTTCCCTTCGTTCCTGGGACGTCTTTTTCTTCGGGACTCCGTTTCGTGCGCGTCGTTGCCATCGTCGCTAGGCTTCACGCCTCGGTCGAACACCTTCCAGCACTTCCTTCAAGTTCCGGGTGAGTTTCTGGGCGGGTCTTTTGTGGGCGAGTCCGTTCCACTGCTTGACGACGGAACCCTCATGCACGATGACGAAGGTGGGCAGTTGCTGGACGTTGTGTCGTTCTGCGACCTCTCCCTCTCGATCCACGTCGACTTTCCGGAACGTCACGTCTGGGAAGTACTCTTGGAACCGATCGAACGTGGGTTCGAACTTCTTGCAGGGTTGGCACCACGTCGCGTGGAAGTACACGCACGTGGTTTCGGTCCTTCGCGAGACCGCCACCATGTCTTCGTCCGACGTGGCGACTGGGTGGTGTGGGTGCGTCCCACCTCGGATGATGCGAGACCGTGGACCGGGTCCCCTCCACCACGTGTCCGTTTGGGGGGATGGACGGGTACAGAAAGGGAACCGATCGGGTTCGAGGTTCCCTTTCCCAAGGGGACACGCCCGGGTGGGACCCTGGCTTTCCCCACCCCCAATCGACACAGGTGGGTTCGATCGCTACGGTTCGAGCCGTTGTGGATCTTCCCCTCGTGGCAGGTGGAGAGACGATGGGAACGAGAAACCCAGGTGAGATCGCGATCGACTTATCGAGATCTTCCCCGAAGGTCTCGATCGCTGTTCCTCGGGGGACACGTCCTTCTCCTCTGCGAGGTACGCGCTCGATCCGGCCATATCATCGGGGAATATCGAACCATGAGGGTTCGGTGTTTTACAATCGTTGCAGAGGAAGATCACGTCCGCCCGTCCCCCCTCGTCCTTCCACCACCCAGTGCGAGACCATCCGGTGCTGCCCCCCGGGAGGGTCCCCCTCCACGCCCGTCGAGGACGAGTCGTTCTTATCCCTTCCCGTCCTCTGCGCTTCACGCCCGATTCCGCCCTCCCACGGGTTCCGTTTCACGTCCATCGGGTTCCGAAAGGGTCTACGATCCCCCTTGTCCCCCTTTCGAGACCGTGGTGAGACCCGTGGTCTCGCAAGGGGAACCCCTGGGAACAGGGAAACCGAGAGCCATCACGTGGCGAAGGAATTCGACCACTGCGCATCACTTCGGCAACGAACCGGTGCGAAGCGCGTGGAAGACGCGCACGCGCCGGCAGATCGAAGGGAGGGAAGATCCAGACGGAGGTGTTCTACCTACCGCCACGTGCGGCCGCAGGCGTGGCCATGCCGGCCCCGCCCGCGGCCGGCATGGGACTGCAGCGTGTCTACGACCTGGCCAAGGCGGTGTTCGCGAATGCAGCGAAGGCCACGCCGTCCAGAGACAAGGTGGCCGTGCTCCGTACGGCCATGGAAAGGGTCAGCAACGAAGAACTGGGACTGCATGATCCCCTGCGAGAAGATGGACGTGGATTCCGACCCTACACCGGGGTCGTGGGAGGTACCCGGCAGTTCCTCTCGGCGCCAAGCTTCGCGCCACCCATCACGTACCTACACATCTGCGAAAACAATGCGTTTTCCATCGGCATCTTCTGCCTGCCCACGAATGCATGCATACCCCTGCACAATCACCCAGGAATGACCGTGGTGTCCAGACTCATGTATGGATCCATGTACGTCAAGTCGTACGACTGGTGCAGTGAAGATGATCCAGAAGCCACCACGGAATTCGCTCGACCTGCCAAACTGGTGCAAGAATCTGTCATCTCTGGGCCGGCAGGCACGCTGGTGTTGTATCCAAAGGAGGGGAACATCCACTCCTTCACTGCACTCACCCCATGTGCTGTGCTGGACGTGCTTGGACCTCCCTATGCACCCTCGAATGGGAGGGACTGTACGTACTATAAAGAGCAACCCTGCCCCGTGCAGGCTGCGAATGGCAAGGGATTTACCGTAGGATTGCAGGAGTTTGAACCACCTGATGACTTTGTGGTGGAGAGAGGGGTTTACAGGGGCTATAGAATAAAGGAATGATGTATTACCGCTCTGTAAGAACAACTCTCCGGTCTTTTGGGATGTTTCTGTCCAACTCTCCCGTGCTTGGCTGCGCGTCGCGTTACCGATTCCGTCGACAGACAACGCCCTAAGTATCCTCCATCAAGCCGGACGATACACTGGTGAGAAGAAGTGTGATGCATGACCTAAGCGGCACGTTTATTGCAATCCTGTTGGGCTTTTGTCCTAGCATGTTCACCCTGTCATTTGATAAGGGTGCTTCATTGCTTCCAGTACGACTGCCGATATTTCTTCCACTGGCTGCTTCTGAATAAGCATTGTTTCCTCCTCTTGTGGACAGAGAGATATCAGTACGTCAGGACGCAGGTGGTGCTGAAACCAGGGGTGTGCAATAATCTCCGGGATAGTGATTCTCCTCGTGGGATCAGCAACAAAAATCCTGGCAAGCAGGTCCTTGCACTCCGACGACACCGGAATATGATCAGGGATGGTGTAGTCCACAGCTAATATCTTTTGAGAAGTCAGGCTCATGTTACGTACATCTTTGGGATCGTTGAAGGGCAACCAACCGAAAAGGAAGGCAAAGAGGATGACACCGCAGCTCCAGACATCCACTGCACGCCCATCATACACTTGATTGCTGCTAGTCAGGATCTCTGGACACATGTAGCTTATGGTTCCGACCGTGGATTTAGGCATCGATTGAAGCAGGCTGGATTTGGAGTAACCGAAGTCGCAGAGTTTGACAGTCGGGGTCATGCTCCCATCGATGATACCTGTGTTCAGGATGGCCCTCAGCTCTTGCGATTGCCAAGCTTCGGTTGGCAAATCGTGAAGCAGCACGTTTTCCATCTTCAGATCTCGGTGGTAGATCTCCAGTTGGTGGCAGTAATTGACTCCTGACATGAGCTGTTGGAAGAAGAACCTGGCCTCGTTCTCGTTGAAATGCTTGGCAGCTTTGACGTGGTTGAATATCTCCCCTCCTGAAGCGAAATCCATGGCGATGCCCAAATGTGTTTCCGTAAGGAAAACCTCCCTGAACCTCACGATGTTGGGATGGTGCAGTGATCGGTGGTTGACGATCTCTCTCGCCACGTTGGCGGTGATTTTTTCGCCTCTCTCGATGAACTTGGACGCCACCAGCTCCCCCGTGTCGCGCACACGCATGAGCTTCGCCACTCCGAACGTTCCTGCATCAATGTCCCGCACCAGCTCGTACTTCTGCCTCCATGCAGACGCGTCGCAGGCCACGTTTCTTCCCCCGTCGTGCGCCATCATCACGTCGAAGTGCGTCGAACTCGAACGTCGATCGATGCACCGGTGCATGACGAACCTAGGTTAAAACCGACGAAAACTCAGGAGGTCCATGGGAGACCAGACAAGGAGGGCACCTGAGATGGAAAATCAACATAAATTAAAGAGGAAGACAGCAGCGACGGTCTGCGAGACACAACGGTCCAGGCATACAGCCGTTCCTGAAACGCGAAATGATCGAACTGGGCTATGAACAGGCGCCTTCCATGCTGAAGTTTTGAAACAAGCCCTCCAAAACTTGGTCCTCGTCTGGAAAGAGCTCTGGAAAGGGGATCTCCACGGTGTCCGGATTCGCAAACTCGTTCAACGATGCAGCGGAGTTATGCGAGGGAAGCAATTGATTGGCACGCCTCCAACCCGGGTGCCCTGCTTCAAACCAACACTTACGAGCACAGTCGTGATGGCGAAACCAAGTTGACCATTCCAATGAATCCATATGATCTGGTTCGTACACATTGCCTTCATACCAGATCTGTTTCGGAGCATTCAGCTCTACCTTTCCCAATATACACTCATATACAAGCGACATATGACCGTTAATCCAGACTCTATTGGTATTGTCTTGAACCACGGCTGCAGATGCATGCCGATTGGCCTCACCCCAATTTTCCTCCGTCATACCCAGCAATTTCAGCATCTTCTCTTTCAAGACAGGGTCTTTTTCCACTAGGGTGGACATTCTGCAAAACTCATTGATAGTTGTAATCCCTGAGCCCTCGGATATCTCTGAAAAGTCCAAGTTCAATTTCTGCTTCGCACACTCTTCCCGCAGGCTCTTCAACTTTTCGAAGGTCTTCTCCCCAACACAGCAGAGGTTCTTTACGCTGGCTTCCATGCTGGGACGATCCGGCTTGAGAGACAAGCGGGATCGCCTTGACAGCACTCTGAACGTGTCAGAGCAAGCTTCTTTGATGGGAACGGCTGGGTCTCCGGCGGCACGAGCGCACAGCATGACAGATTTGGCGTCCAGCTTTTCTGAACCTCTGGTGAAGGTCAGTTCCACAGGCAATTCCACAGAACATTCGCCCGCTAACATGGTGAGGCGTATGGGCTGGTTGACTTTTCCCAGGGTCATGAAGCTTTCTGACGGCTTTTCACCTTGAGCAAGGTGCGCCTCGAGTTCTTCGCCCTTGTAATTTCCCTCGAGCGCCCAAAGTTCAATGGTGAGGTCCTCCCGTAATGCGGCCCCTTCACCCGAACCTTCGTGAGTCAACCTCAGCGAGATGTTTGCCCGGCATGCAGAAGTGAATTTCCCATGTTCGCCAATATAGTAGGACTTTGCAAAGTCTTTGTCGCACACGACGTCGGGGTTGTTCTTGCAGAGCTGACAGTTCGGAGTTCGGCATCCGAGGTTCTGACACACGTGGAAGAACTGGAGCTTGTAGGACGGATTCGCGCGCTCCTCCTCCTTCTCTTGCTTCACTTCGGCCTTCTTGGTCTCCGGGATCGGTTCTGACTCCTCTTCCAGCACGTCTTCGAGCACCTTATCGACTGCGTTCGTGTCGGCCAGTGGATTGATGCGCGTGGCGAATCGACGTGCGAAGTGTCGTATCCTGCTACGCACGTAGCTCTCCAACTCTTCCCCCTGGACCTCTTGTAGCGACGGCGAGAGCGTTGGCGTGTCCGCCATCAAACCTCGGGTGGAGGGGGAAGAGCACCGAGGTTGTGTCTGGGGCGACCCTGGAAACACAACTGTATTGTATCTCCGAGGTCCCATCCCATCCCCCTCGATGGGATCAAGACACGGATGGGGACGTCCCGATAGGATAGGGTGTGGATGGCCGAGCATAGTGGTGGATCAGAAGGCCCATAGTTGCACAACGGTAGAACAAGTGGTTCAGACGGCGTGCCGGAGCGCGGCACAGGAAGCGGCGATCTGGGCCCCGATCCTGGCGTTGTTACGAATCAAAGCTATGTTGGCAGCCAGGGACTTCCCCCCGGATAGTGTGTTCACTCGTTCCAACAAGAAGGGAGTCACGTCTTTCCCAATGATTCCCTTCTCGTCCACCTCAACCAAAGCATGGTCGATGGCAGATTGGACTGTCACCGCATCCCCCATCTGATCTTCTGGAATGGGAACAGCAAACAAAAGCCCACTTTGCAATTCCAGCAATCGATTGGCCTCGATCATCCTGGCACACTCCTGTGGGTCATCCACGCGGTGAGGACTTGAGCACCCACTGCTTCTGGTGAAAAATGCTGGAAATTCATCCGATCCATACGTGGCAACACATACCCCCTGGGTCTCCAAGTACTCCATGGTCCTTGGGATGTCAAGAACTGACTTGGCACCTGCACACACAACGGCCATCGGTGTCCTTCCCAACTCTGTCAGATCTGCTGAAACATCCATGCTGCTTTCCGCCCCTCGGTGCACACCACCAATGCCACCCGTGACGAACACATCGATACCTGCTTTGTGGGCGAGGATCATGGTGCCGCTCACGGTGGTAGCTCCATTCTTCTGCATGGCCATGACGTAAGCAAAGTCCCTGCGTGATGTTTTCACAGCATCTTGTCCCACCGAAGCCAAAACTTCTAGCTGCTTTTCGGTGAGGCCGATGTGGGGCACGCCTTCCAATATAGCAATTGTGGCAGGCACTGCACCGTTGTCTCGCACCACCTGCTCGACTTGTTTGGCCGTTTCTAGGTTTTTTGGATAAGGCATACCATGTGTGATGATGGTGGATTCAAGAGCGACGACTGGTTTGCCTTCTATCAGTGCACTTTCTACCTCTTGATTGAATGCGAGCTGCGCCGGTCGTGCGACGCAGGCGGTTCCTAGGTGTACCCCTCGAAGTCGTTCGCGACTCGGAGAACGAGAGACTTTCGAGTGGGAACATCCACGTCGAGCTCGCATCGCCATGTCTAGTCTCAGGTGCATGCGGAATCGAGTCTTCGAACGCACAGTGGAGGATGCGCAGTTCGAGCTCGTGCAACGTGTCGGCCGAAACGTTCGAGGAAGGGACGGACACTGTGTCCCAATTGGTTGGACAGGGCGAATTCAGACATCCGCTGCAGATGGAAACAAACAAAATCGAATCGCAAGGTAGGTATAACAACGATGTTGGGAAGCGGACCACATCTTCCTTGCTGTGCAAGTCAGCTGTCCACGACAGGCCGTCCTCGTTGAGAGCTGGCCAAGAAGCTGGACCACACCGAGTGCATTCAGAACAAAAAGAATCGCTTCACCTTCTTGCAATAATCGGTGTACTCTTGACCGAACTTTGCAAGCATCCATTTTTCTTCCACAGGCATGACATGGCCCACCAGGTACGCTGCGGTAATGGCCAGACCCACGAAGCTGTACACAGAGTCTAGCACGAGTGGCACGGCCACACAAGACCCCATCATGCCGATGTAGATGGGATGGCGGAAGAGACCGAACACCCCACTTTTGCAGATTGCTTGCGCCGTACCAGCACCATGTGCGACTGGAGTGTTATGCCGCTTCATATCAAGTATGGTTTTGACCACCAAGCCGAACGAACCCGCCCACAAGGCCAGGCCTGCTGCATACAACGCCCAAGGCGAGACCCCGAGGGCTGCAGAGACCGTCTTCTCGGGGATCGGAGCTGTCAGGTATTTCGGCAACTCTCTGGCGAGCGTTGCTGCGGCCCAAGAGGCCATGGTCACGTCCGGTGGTCTCGCTGGCAGCTTGATAAGCTCCTCACCTGGCTTGCTCTCGTACTTCTTCCCTTTGGGCGAGGCATAGGGCATCGCCAATCGCACCACCGCGGTCATGCCCACCACGTGTGCTGCACCGCCGATCGATGACGCGGCTGGTGTGAGCATGGCGGCGAATCCGCGCGAGACACTTTCGGAAGCGTGATGCGAGGTGTCCGACATGGTGTCGGCACGCTCCACGTAACAGTTAAGTCGCCCTCCGACATGTTAAGTGGATTGTCTTGTCTGAGGACTAAGCGAGACCCGGTGGATCGGAACGAGTTAACTTGAGGTAAACCCAGGGTTGTCTCGCTCGGACGCTCCCGGAACAGGAATGGGTTCATGTATGCCCCCCTTTCTGGATCGATACCTCCCTTTCCTATCGATATCTCCTCTCGATATCTCTACCCAGGGTCGGTGGCATCTCCTTCGCTCCCGGGCAACTCCCGACCGATGACGAGAAGGAAAGGGGGGCATTCGAGGTCGGTGCACCCAAGCCGGGTCCCAACGTCTCAAATCGACACTTGACAGCTGTCGACGACACCTTTGTATTCCGGAGCGAGTTATGGCGCGCCCAGCTTGGGAAGAGAGGATGCAGAGAGAAGCAGAGTACGTGCAACAAGGTATAACGGACGTAATAGCACGACAAGGACGCAAGGAAGACTGACGCGAGTGCGCTCCACCAGGTATGCTGGAAGGTATGGTGCACTGCTACTCGCCAAAGCTACGCCGTTTCTCGTTCATGCTGGTGCTTCCGCAGTCGCCTACTCCTCCAGCCTGGCGCTAGCGCAGGTTGCGGGAATGGCAATGCGCGTGTCCTGCGCCACTCCAGTCGTGGGTCCTTGGGCCGGAGCTGCTGGGGTCGCAGCAGCGTCCGTGGTAGCCGGACATACCTCAAGAAAAGTACAACAGTGGTGGGAAAAAGGGACGAATCCATTCGGAAAAGATATTTTCAGAGACTTGAGGAAGGAGGATGCCATTGTCGACGCCTTGATGGGGATGGGACTGTTCAAGCTCCTAGGGGGAAGTTTTCGATCCGTCCTCCCAAGTGACCTGCGCTTTCCAGGAGCACTGGCGAAGGAATCCTTGCCAGCTAGAGGTTCTGAATATGCCACGGACATACAAAGAGCAGAACTAAGACTTCTGCACCAAAGGCATGGATGCCATCATTGCGGGAGCAAACGGGGTCCAACCATCGCAGATCATATGCCACCAAACAAGGTGGTGCATGGAGGGGTGGAAGGGTTGCCAAAAAGGAAATTCCTGTGGTGGACGTTACCGCGAAAAGTCACCAAGCAAAGGTTCTACCCGGAATGTGCCCGATGCTCCCAAAAACAAGCAGACTGCGTGAGAAGTGGTGCAAAGAAGTTGGTGATGCATTTCGGCGGCTTGCAGCCATTCTACCTGGCCGGGATTCTGGTCGGGCTACGGCAGGGATTTGAAGTCAATATGGCAGATGCGGCGGTGCAAAAATACGTTGCTCCGCTGGTGTATGTTGCTTTTGAGGACAAGCGCGCCCGCGAGAAGGACCATGGCTCTTTTCAGATGGAACTGAACAGTCTCAGAACGCAGGATGAGTACCTGAAATTGCACAAGATTGCCGTGAAAGAAAAGCGAAGAAAGGCATAACCTGAATCATGCTCCAAATCATGATACCCATGTACCTTCCGCAATTCCAAAGGCTTGTGCTGCAAGATGTTTGGATGTAGAGATTGTGCTTTGGAGGCATTGGAACGCAACACCCACAGTTTTATATGGAAAAGATTCAGGGTTCCCACACACACACTTGCATTTCACACTCATGCAATACTTGAACGCAACTCGTCCTGCGAAGCTAGTGCAAAGGATTTACAAAATGTAAGCAGGTGAATGCTGTAGCGGGACAGCAAGTTTGCCTGTAAATTGCACACCGTCAAGGATTAGAAGAGCAGTTACGAAGCTCCCATTGAATTCAAATTGAGGCCCTCCTTCCACTGTGCTGGATATTCAACTTTCAACTGGGCCTTTAAGATATGGAGTGATGAGATCAACATGCAACTGCCCGATTCACAGTCCATGCAACGGAGACAATAGAATTCGCTGTGAGTAGGAGTCGATTCTTTGTCAGGTCTTTCGTACGCTGTACATGCATCCAGTCGGATATCGAGGATGGAGTTCTTTGTGCAAAGACAAATATGAGCTGAGCAAGATAGATTAGCATTGCACTTCACTTCAGAGGACTTTTTTGTACCGAAGCAACACTGTCCATTGAAAACATGCTCTGGTGACCAGGGAGACAAATATGGGTTTCTTTTTACGAAAGGCGTTGTTTTGCAACTCACCTTTCATGTAGCTGATATTGCGCCATGTTTGGTCTCTCAGGCTACGTCGTGACCGTGTGCTATCCACTCCTGTCTAGCAAAACGAAGGCATCTCAATTCAGACTGGATTACTTACATCAATGCCTCAAACGCAGCAAAAATCCCCCCTCTTTTCGTGTTGGAAAGTCGTTATTAGCCAAAGCACTTGTTCCAATTGTTGAGCAAAGCCATGGTCTGGTGTTGCGTGCAGTAAAACCCCACTCAGGCTCATGGGGTGTACGTAAGTCAGGTGTGCTTAATACTCGATTATTGTCCTGTACTTGTAGTTGTATTTATACCCAATGGAGGCCCGTACGAATCTGTGGTATCGATGGTGACTAGCCTTCAGAACCTGCCTTTTTCCATGCATCATCACATTTCCTGGTTACACCTTTGAAATAACTTTCCAATCTCTGCGCCACTTGGGCATCCACTGTCACTTGGTAAAAAGATCTATTTCATTCGACCTCTTCATTGGCCCCATACGCCCATGCACGCTCCAAACCACACGCGCTGGTCGTTGTGTAGGATGTCCTTCTAGACCTGTCAATGAGGTTTACAACCGTGGCAGCAGAGGCCCGCATGTGACTGCAGGCATGGGGGGCAACATGTCGGTCCATTGCACATCGGGTGGTGCTTGCCCCCACTCATACTTGGTGTCATGTAGATCTTTCAATTTCAGCCGTTGGTTGCCCTGCCCCGGTCATCCGTACTCTGGCTTGCCAATCTACCCCATCCCTGCAGCCCCAATAATCCTTCCGAGAGAAAATACTCCTGTGGGGAACCCAATCCCCACGAGTTCCCCGGTTGCCCCAGTCTTGGGGTCGGATCCAGCTCATCGACCCCAAATCAAATCGCATTCCACCACTCGACACGCCATGCCTGGACCCATCGGATTCGCGGTTCGCGGGATCGTGCGCGGCGTGCGTGGAGCCAAGAAGAACTGGAAGGGAAGGAAGGATGGACCAGGAGACGAAGAGGGGGTGGATGGAGGAGAAATCGACGAAACGACTGCATCCGAGGAAAAGGGACCCGGCGAAGAAGACTTCCTGGACAAATCCAAACGATGGAGCTACTACGCCGTGCTGCTGATGGGTTTCGTCCTCGCCCTCGACTTCACCGCCGCGCTCATGTCCATCCAACCGTACTGGTACTACATCGGAGGTGGAGGACACGAGAACCTGTATGGGCTCGTCTTTGGTAGCTACGACTTGACCCAGATGATCAGCGCGCCCATCCTCGGGTACTTTGTGGACCGGGACATGAGCCGCTTCAAGTCGGCCTTCGTGCTTGCTGGGGTTGTGAACGGATGTGGCAACCTCTTGTACGCCTTTACGGCCCTGATTGACCACTGGTGGTCCATGTTGGTGGCACGCCTGGTTTCCGGTTTGGGAGCAGGCGCCCTCTCCCTTGGTGCTGCGTACGTGACCATGGTGACCACCATGGAGCAGAGGACGGCACGCCTAGGCAGTTACAGGGTGTCCCAGAGCTTGGCAAGGCAATTGGGTCCAATGGTCGGATACATATTCATTGGACTTCCTGCTTTGAACCAGGAGGGCGGCAACTCCACTGCAAGAGAGGTGTTCAACTGGTACACAATGCCTGGTTGGTTTACATTCATAGCAGTCGTAGTTATTCTGGCATTCTTCTGCTTCATGTTCGTCAACCCATCAGAAGAGAACGGGCATGTTGTGCCCAAGAAGATGGGGAAGGAGATGTCCAAGGAAGTGTACACTTTCTTCTCGTTCTACCTGCCACTACACTTTGGTATTGGACTTGCGGTCTGGGCCTTTTCTTCTAATCTTTTTGGCCTAGGTGCAGGACAGTTTCACATTGTCTCGGACCAAGTTGATAACTGGAGGGTGTTTGTTGGATTTGGAGCAGGAGCTTTAGGTGGTGCATTCATTTACAAAAAGTTCACTGTTTCACAAAGGGTTCCTCACATTGAGCGCTATTTGGTTGCACTTGCACCCTGCTTTATTTTGTGTTCTTGGCTCTTGACCATCAGCTACAAAGGGGAGACCGATGTACCCCCCGCAGGCCTGTTCTACGCATCCACCGCGGTGATGGGCATTGGGATATCCACTTACTACGCGTCCAGTGAGACCTTCTTCTCCAAGAAGCTGACCCAATACCACTGCGAAGGGACCATTGCCAAGTTCATTGGTTTGTATGCCATTGTTTCTGCAGGTTCCCGTTTTGCTGGTCCTTTGATTGCCGGTGGAGTGACCAGGATTGCAGACTCCCAAGGGAACGTCAACACTCCAGACTGCAACTTCACCAATGGAGACCAGTACGTGACGGATGGTTGTGTCTTGTACAACAACATCCTTTTCTTTTCTGCCATGGCGGGGTTCACGTTTCTGCTCATCGTCTGCTTGGCCTTTGTCCTGCTGCGCTTTGGATCGTACGGGGAAGCAGACTTCCTCAAAGGAAAAGTAGAAAAGGAGGAGTCAGAAGAGCTGACTTGACCTGCAGCAATGATGCTGATCAGCTGGATTCCCCTAGTTGGCATTTCCTTCTGCATATATCTTCAGAGCTAGCTTTCTGGCACTGCGCTACTGCTGAGCATCCATTTACTCGGTAGCAACATGTTGAGTTCTTTTCTTGTAGGGATTCTTATCCATAAACTGTGCCCGAGTGCCCTTGGTTTGACAGTAAATAAAGTGGCGCACCGTGATTCGTTGCAGTCAACGTCTTGAATTCCTCTGTCGCGAAGCGCTTTCGTTCTCCAGGAAGGATCTTTGCGTAGAAAGAAGTGTAAACAAGAATTATGCAAGTGCAACAGAGCAGCCTGCAGAATGTACAGGATTGCGGGGATGTGGTCTTGTAGATGTCGTTTTCAGTTTATCCTGATAGTGAACGATGCTGTTCTGATGCAATTGCTCAGCAATATGCGCTTCCTATACTAGAGGTCACTTGTATTGGCAAGCACTCTGTGCAGATGAGTCATGGGGGTGCATATTGGGAAGTGTGAGCTTGTCGTGGAGGGCGACGATGCTGAATCTTGGCAGGATCATTGTCATCGCACAACGTATCTTGTCAACTGTTCTTTTACTTTTCAATGGGAATTCTGGTGCCTTTCCTCGCTGTTCTCGACAGGTGCAACATTCAGCATCCTCAAGTCAACAGTAGGCATGGGATTGGGAGACGTCCATGAAACCGTGCATGTCTGTCCATGGATCTTCCAGGTGCTCTGTTGGTCGAGGTGGGAAAGGCATATCAACCATATGGAAGGCGCATTGGAAGGGATCTGGTGTGGTGAACCATCCATCCCATTTGCAGTGCATGATTCAGCACACCCCATGGAGAAACCAATCCTGGACCCCTCTCGTGTCGATGTCAACTTGACCCGCCGAGGACCCTTAGCCTCTCCTGTCCATCCTGCGGCTCATGGTTTCGGATCTCCCGGTCTGTGCAGCTGGGGCGAATGGATGGATGGTTCCACATCTCGGATACGAACCATCTCCGAAACCGACACTTCGCATTCCACCACGCGACACGCCATGCCTGGACCCATCGGATTCGCGGTTCGTGGGATCGTGCGCGGCGTGCGTGGAGCCAAGAAGAACTGGAAGGGAAGGAAGGATGGACCAGGAGACGAAGAGGGGGTGGATGGAGGAGAAATCGACGAAACGACTGCATCCGAGGAAAAGGGACCCGGCGAAGAAGACTTCCTGGACAAATCCAAACGATGGAGCTACTACGCCGTGCTGCTGATGGGTTTCGTCCTCGCCCTCGACTTCACCGCCGCGCTCATGTCCATCCAACCGTACTGGTACTACATCGGAGGTGGAGGACACGAGAACCTGTATGGGCTCGTCTTTGGTAGCTACGACTTGACCCAGATGATCAGCGCGCCCATCCTCGGGTACTTTGTGGACCGGGACATGAGCCGCTTCAAGTCGGCCTTCGTGCTTGCTGGGGTTGTGAACGGATGTGGCAACCTCTTGTACGCCTTTACGGCCCTGATTGACCACTGGTGGTCCATGTTGGTGGCACGCCTGGTTTCCGGTTTGGGAGCAGGCGCCCTCTCCCTTGGTGCTGCGTACGTGACCATGGTGACCACCATGGAGCAGAGGACGGCACGCCTAGGCAGTTACAGGGTGTCTCAGAGCTTGGCAAGGCAACTGGGTCCCTTCGTGGGCTTTTTATTTCTCGGACTTCCAGCTTTGAACCAGGAGGGCGGCAACTCCACTGCAAAAGAGGTGTTCAACTGGTACACAATGCCTGGTTGGTTCACCTTTGTTGCCGTGTTAATATCTCTGTTCCTCTTTCTCGTCATGTTTGTCAACCCATCAGAAGAGAACGGGCATGTTGTGCCCAAAAAGGTGGGGAAGGAGATATCCAAGGAAGTGTACACTTTCTTCTCGTTCTACCTACCCGTGCACCTTGGTCTTGGCCTAGCAATCTGGGCCTTTGTTTCCAATCTTTTTGGCCTGGGTGCAGGACAGTTTCATATTACCTCGGACCAAGTTGACAACTGGAGGGTGTTTGTTGGACTCGGTGCTGGAGCAGTAGGTGGTGCATACCTGTATAGGAACTTTACTATGTTGAAAGGCATCCACCATGTGGAACGTTACTTTTTGGCATTGTCACCCTGCTTTGTTTTGTGTTCTTGGCTCTTGACCATTAGCTACAAAGGGGAGACCGATGTACCCCCCGCAGGCCTGTTCTACGCATCCACCGCGGTGATGGGCATTGGGATATCCACTTACTACGCGTCCAGTGAGACCTTCTTCTCCAAGAAGCTGACCCAATACCACTGCGAAGGGACCATTGCCAAGTTCATTGGTTTGTATGCCATTGTTTCTGCAGGTTCCCGTTTTGCTGGTCCTTTGATTGCCGGTGGAGTGACCAGGATTGCAGACTCCCAAGGGAACGTCAACACTCCAGACTGCAACTTCACCAATGGAGACCAGTACGTGACGGATGGTTGTGTCTTGTACAACAACATCCCTTTCTTTTCTGCCATGGCGGGGTTCACGTTTCTGCTCATCGTCTGCTTGGCCTTTGTCCTGCTGCACTTTGGATCGTACGGGAAGGCAGATAAAGGCAAGGATGTTGTGCAGGACGGTTCGTCCGTGGAGCTGACGTGATGTATGCCCACAGAAATATGGGTACGGAACGGCTCAATTTGATTGGAAGTAGTCAGACTTCTTTCTTGCTTTTGCTTAGTCTTGCTGCTCAAATTGAACTTTGAGCGGCTGTATCGATGCATCTGCTGCCAATTTCAATAGGCATAGTTTACTTTTCTTCAAGGTAGTTGAAGTGCAAGGTCTTCTATCATCTTAGTGGAAACGTTTCCTCCTGCACGATCGAGAACTTTGTTCATAACAGCAGTAGCCGATTCTCTCGGGTCATGCCGTTGAGGCTGTCCCTTGCCCGTGCAAGCCTTTTGGACTTGGACATGGAAGCCTCTGTGCAGCTTGTTCTCGGCGAAGGCACTTTCGATGCATCATGACGTGTACGAAGTGAGGCCTCTTGCACGAAGGAGATACAACCATTCGCTTGCGTTTCCATCGTCCATGGACCGCATCCCTGTTCTTCAGGCTCTCTCACTTCATATGAGGTTTGTGCTGCTGCTCCGCTCTTCACTTGTGTGTGTGTTTGGGGGCCTGGGAGTTCGACACGTGGTGCTTGTGTGGTATCCTTCCTTCTTCCTTCCTCCCCTCAGAAGTTGGTTGGAGATCTTCCTGGATCGCCCCACACTGTCCTCCGAGATCACCCTTCCACGTGTCGTGCTCTCGATTCCCCGAGAAGAGCACCAGAGGCGCATTTGGAC
Organism: Picocystis sp. L7; assembly: GCA_020975725.1. Classification (NCBI taxonomy): domain Eukaryota; kingdom Viridiplantae; phylum Chlorophyta; class Picocystophyceae; order Picocystales; family Picocystaceae; genus Picocystis; species Picocystis sp. L7. Next base: position 481,895 of record QXJR01000016.1, on the reverse strand, counting down.
GCGACCCCATGACGTCCTCCCCCGATTGATTGGGGTCGTGCCTCGGATGGAACCGACTTCGATTGGAAGAAACGCTCGGGTTCTGTCTGCATGGATCTTGGGAACCGTCCAGGATGGACTGTGTGGAGGGAAGGGGGAACGAATCTCCATCGCACGCAGAGGAACGTCCCATCCCCGAGCGCGAGGATCGGGGTCCCCTCCCCCTCATAGCCGGTCAACCTCCCCACGTGATCTCCGGACCTCCTCTGCGCACCCCGCACATCTCCCTCCCGGCATCGCGTCGGGTCTGAGCCCGGTCCGTTTCCCTTTCCATCGGAAGCCTGTCCCGGTGGTACCCCCCTTTCGTCCCGGGTTCGAACCGGTTCTCTCGGACTGCAACTGGTGACGCAAACCAACGCAGCACGCGCCAAAAAAAGGGCATCGTGGACGAGGCGCCTTCGAAGCAGACGCGAAAGCATCGCAGTCGCACGAGGCTCGCGCACGGCAGATACGTCCGAGAAGGGTTTGGTGGCGCCACTGGTGCCGCACGTCTCGAAAAAGAGACGAAGGACGCGCCTGGGAACCTGCGAAGGAAGCTCGTCGCTGTAACGGAGGACCGTTCGCGAGCGGTTGGTGCGGCGGCGTGTAGCCGATGGAAGTGGGAGAAGCCGTGCAATCGCTGGTCTCTCGTGCGATGAGCCTTGTGATCTCGCAGAAGAAAGAAGAACACGAGCCGGCTCCTGCGCCGGAGGCGTCGCCCAGGCGCTCTCCGGAAGACGTGGGAAAAGGTCTGGAGAAGTGGAGGGAGGAAGAACTGGACGATCGTGACAAAGACTGCTGCAGCATCTGCCTGGATCCTTTCACGAACGATGATCCGGCGAAGAAAACCACGTGCGGGTGAGTGCGAGCGGACAAAATTCTGAGCTGCAGCCTTGCGGGCGTTAGCACTTCCCGACGTGCCGGAACCGTACGAGACGTGTCGGCGTCGAACGGAAAGGCCCTCGCATCCGTGCGAACGTTCGAAAAGCGCCTGCGAACGAAGCTCTGCGCAGTTGCTGACGTACTCACCACGTGTTGTCGCAGGCATCACTATCACCTTCAATGCATCATGATGTGGTCACAAAGGTCCAAGGAATGTCCTCTTTGTATGGGCAAACTGCAAATGGAAGATCCGGAGACAGCTGATCTTCTAAGTGCTTTGTTAGCTGCCCAACAGGAAGAGGAAGAGGAAGTGATTGGGGTGGATGTGGAATTCGCAAGGATCTTGCGACACCTCTCGGCCCTCTCAAGACCGGGTGCTGGGATTGGCATGGAAGTTGGGTATCCTGCCAGCTCCCTGCGTTTTCACAGGAGGAATTCAGATGGGGATTTTAGGGTGACTGGTTCCTCTCGCAGATCGTCTGATGGCAGCTCGGGAGGTGCAAGCCGTCCTAATCATTCTAGAAGTTCTGGGTTGCCTGAACCCAACCACACGCACAGCAGCACCCATCGGCGCAAGACGGGTGGTAGACAGGAAGCCGAAGGCTCGCCCGCGATGAAGCAAAAGAGTGGTTTTGCGAAGATTTTTGCGGACTTCAAACGCAAGTTCAGGGCCAGGCCTGAGAATATTTGAAGTGCTGTGCTGTGCATTGTTTTTGTTTAGGGCCAGTTGCTGGAGCTTTTTTGCCGATGTCGACTTTCGAAGGAGGGCTCTCAAGGGGCAATTTGTAAAATCTTGCTGTATTCAATTGTGCGATCTTGTTGCAAGTTTTCGTGCAAGCGCACCGTGCACTGCCCTGTTCGTGGTCCACTTTAATCGCCGCAGTGGAAATCCATGACATGCTCGCATCATGTTTATCCATTTAAACGTCGAATGCAGTCCGACTGCATTCTCGGCATGAGTGTATAAGGACATGATCCGGCCTTTACAACTTGTACAATGTGCATCATGCTAACTGCAGGGTGCTTGCCCACCCATGAGAATCATGGTTGCGTGATGCAAACGGAGCAACACAAAGTGAGCCTCTTGCTTGTTGAAGATACAATGGGCGTGATGCACCATTGTTGCGTGCACTACCATGTTCCATTGCTAGAAGTGGCTTTGGTGTTTGCCTTCCACAATCTCAAGTAAATCTAACGTTTGACTAGTACATGTATAGGATTTTGCTATTGAGATGTGATTGGGAGTGCAGATACTCCTGGAACATGTAGTATTCATTGTCTCTGGCTTTGCATCGAGGGTAAGTGCATAGCTTCTCTATTTTATACACTTTGCGGCCTGTTTTGCAAAACAACGCCAACAAGCGTTTTCCTTGAGTCAATTCCATGTACTTACGATAGGAGTGTTGTTCGATGTCACCAGCGGCAATGCGATTCTCGTTCCTCTCACCGGCAAGGTTCTTGCACCATGTCACGAAACAAGGTTCTAAGATCAATTGTCGCATGCAACTTCCTAGTTTGAGTTTGCTTAACAATTCACGATTGTAGAACGTTGTGGGCCGTTGGTAGTGCTCGATCCACTTCGATGTAGGTTTGGGACCCAACAAACTTTGTCGTCTTTTGGTTGATTGTGTTGAGTGTGGTTTCCCGTGCCGCCACATTTCTATTATTCATCGTCGCTAGCATACAGTGCTACAAGTGCTTGCGCTTCCTCTTGGCCTTTGTCTGTTTGCGATGCGTATCTTGCGTGTAGGAAACCTGACATGCTCACATACGTTATCATGTACGCAATGTAGCAATGCGCTTGTATTCGAATCGATCGCAACCACATAATTGTCTTCGTAGTGCTCCTAATCTTCCGGCTTGTCTTTGAACTTCTTTGACCCTTCCTTCTTGAGCTTGGGTTATCATGCACGTCCGTCGACCGAGTCTTTGCTAATTTAGATGAAGCTTTTGCTCACACCGGCCCTTTTGATCTAGTGGTTGAAATTATGTACATGTTCATTGCCTTCGGTGTGGGAGCACTTCGAATTCACCTTCAAGAATAAACCAAATGTCTTGGTGCGATCTTTGAGCCTGTTGCCCATGGTCAAGTAATCGGTGTGTTGGCCCTCTTTCTACGTGAAATAATATTGATTCAACGATGCGGTGACTAAATGGTCATGTTCCGGTGTGATGTCCATCATGGACCACACGCGTTGATCGCACTGGCACCTGGACCCTAGGTGACCTCCATTGTACGCAGTTGGAGCGGGATCTAGTCTTTACGCAAGCACTAGATTCCGCAAAACACCTCCTTCTCTCCTTGTTTCCTCACAAGCACTTGGTTGAGTCGCCGCTCTACAATCCACGATTGAAACAGTGGATAATTCATGTGCACTTGTCCGGTGCAATAGGTTGTTCTCGATCTTTTGAAGCAGACCACATGGAGCATTGGGCGCTAAGTGACAACACATTGTATGTTGGCACCTTAGAAGATGGCGATCAATTGTCCACGGTCCAACATAGTTTTAGGAAATTCTCTACGTATTCCATGAAGTGTTGATTGTTGTTCTCCTAAATTGTGATGATGGCATCTAGCTAGCCATCCATCACTACCATTAGCAGTTGGTAGTCAAGCGTCTTGGTGATGGAAGTGTCATGATGGTCCTTGTTGAACTTGGTCGACGTCAACTTGTCTCGCTTTGTTTCCTCGTTGGGTGTTGTGCTACGATGTGGTTCCTCACCCGCCACTTTCGGCATTGAAACAACCCAACTCTAGCGGGCTACATGATCCCTTTCTCATGGCAATGTACGAGATAGAGCTTGAGCATTTGGAGTGCGCGCACCATGATCCCGTGCACTCGTTTGGCTGCATCGCGTAGCCTCTTCGTCTTTGCCTCGTTTCACACCAAGCACTTGAAGCTTCTTTTGATGCGTTGTTAGACCGGCTTGCCAGGATCCGGTGGTTTGATCATATCCTCGATGCTTCTTATTGCGATGTGTAGTGTTTGGCGGACACAAGATCTCACCCTACGCCTTGAGGATGAAGTCAGAGGTAGGAGATGGGAGAGGCGCGTGATGCATCAATTGTCCCCAACAATTATCGTGAGGAAAGAAGAAAGCGACTTTTACTCGGGATGGAGTCTTTGTTGGCACCTCTATCCACCCATGCTCTCGATAGAGGCCGTGGTAGGTCGTCTGTGATCGTTGTGGCTTGTTTGTGGGCTCCACGCGCGGATCCTAGAGTGTATGGTTCCTTTGACTCAACGCGTCTTCGGAACGACTCCACTTGCAAGGTCCTTCGATGAGCGAATTGACCGGTGCCGTGAGCTTCCGAGGGTTGGTCGTGTTCGTGATGCTGGTCTCCAGGTACCAATCACCACTGCAATCCATTCTTTCCACCTTTTCGCACCCAAGCTTTCCCATGGACCGTGGTCGGGTCAAACCCTTCCAGCGTCGGAGGGTCCTGTTCCGATCGGGTTCACACCGTCGTTTGAAAGGGAACTTCGGCGGGTTCGATTGGAACGATCCGGGGTCCAGTCCCGATCAGCCGAGTCCTTCTAAATTCTCCAGGCACAGACACCACCAACCTCAGACGAAGCGCGCGCGTTCGGCGCGCCTGATCGAGCTCCGCCTCACGAGGAGCACTCCCTGCACACTTTCAGGTGCAGGCACGACGTGACGGTCCGGGAGTCGTGGGAAGGTCGTCTTGGCCGCTCGAGCTGCCCTTCAGGTCCGTTGGTGTGGGAAGCCCTAGCGGCTTCGGCGCGTGGTCGCTGCCTTCCACTTCTGTGTTGGAGACCTTGCTTCCGCAGGGGAGAGCTTGAGAAGAGGAAACATGGGAGGTGGACATGGGGATCATGCAGGCCGCTTCAAGGACGTTTGGAGCCCTTCGGGTGGATGGTGGCCGGATCCAAAGTACTGGCGTCGAAACACGGCCATTGCATTCGGCGTCTTGGGCCTGGTCATGGTGCCTGTTTTTTTGAAATCTGCCGAGCTGGAAGAACGGCCGATCCCTCCCATCCGACCGATCCCTTCGCAACGCTGGTGCAAGAATTTCGGGGAGCCATACACTCCGCCGAAACACTGAGTTCGTTCAAGCTGCAATAAATGTTCGAAACGCTTGTGTCCTCGAACACGACCTCGTCGCTGGATTTTAGCACCGGTGCAAAAAAACCAATCTATGAATCTATCATGTGGCTTTCGTTTTTACATCGGTTTGCATGCCACTGGTTCACTATTTCAAAGGGTCAACACATGGCTGTGTCGTTACCGGCCAAGCATGCCCCAGTCCTAGGATACCGATTTGCGGCACCCAAAATTCAGTCCCGCACTCCGGTGCAACGTCCAAGTTGCCGATGCATGCTTGACTAGTTAGTGTCTTCAACCTTCATGTCTGACTCCTTACCTTCCTCCTCGTCCTGAGCATCTGAAGTCCAGAGGGTCAGGTTGTCCCTCAGGAGCTGCATGATGAGTGTGCTATCCTTGTACGACTCTTCGCCCAGCGTGTCCAGCTCCTGAATTGCCTCATCGAATGCTTCTTTTGCCAGATGGCATGCCCGTTCGGGAGAGTTGAGGATCTCATAATAGAAAACGGAGAAGTTCAGTGCCAGTCCGAGACGGATGGGGTGTGTGGGCGTCAGGTCCACGAGCGCGATGTCCTGGGCCGTCTTGTAGGCCATGAGGGTGTCCTCTGCAGCTGCTTTGCGCTCTCCGCCGGTCAAGAACTCGGCCAGGTAACGATGGTAGTCTCCCTTCATCTTCAGGTAGAACACTTTCGACTCTCCGGTGGTCGACGTCGGAATTAGGTTTTGGTCCAGCAGCGCCAGTATGCTCTTGCAGATATCGGCGAGCTCCCCTTCCACCTGTCGGGCAACGACCGGTCAGAAGCCCGTCCTTCCACGGCGTCGTTTTCGTTCCGAGCGAATCGCGCCGCGTCTCACCTTCTTGCGATACGCCTTGATCCGCGTGGCGTTGTCCACGAGGCCTTTGGACTCTTCTTTTTGTTCGATGGAGGAGATGATGCGCCACGAGGCTCTCCTGGCTCCGATGACGTTCTTGAACGCCACGCTGAGCAGATTCCTCTCCTCTACGGAGAGTTCCTGTTCGTCAGCGAGCAGCGCCACCTGCTTCATGTACTCGACCATCTCTTCATATCGCTCGGCTTGTTCGGCGAGCTTGGCCATGTACACGGACTCTTCGCGCGGCGTCATCCTGATCGTTTCCGTCGGGGAACAGGAGCACTCCTGAGCGTCCCGTCGTGTCGCGCGTACGCACCACGCGTCGTGCGTTCCGTTCCAGGTCCACGTCCACGTTGCGCACGTCGCGAGGACGCACGTTATCGTCGAAGGTTGACGAAAAAAAAAGGTGGGATCCCGTCCGTCGTTCCGTGGTTCACGTCAGCCACCTTCCAGGTCCTTCGATCCTCGCGGCTGACCCCCTCGGCGTCGCGAATCAGGCGTACCGTCTGCACGCGAAATGCGCACGTGCGTGTGGGTCCACCGCCACTCGCTTGGGTTCTGCTTGCCCATCGCGTGGGGTTCGAACCCGATCCGATCCGGGTTCCCAAGGGGAATCCATCCTCGATCGAACCCGAAAGGGATCCCCTTCGATCCGGGGGAGCGCCGCCGGATCCCCGTCCCCATCGCGACCTTTCGCCCTGGATCGATACCTTTCCCCCGTGGCTCGGATTTCCATCGATATCTCCCGCCCGGGTATCGATGTCCGGAGGGCAGGGGGAGGATATTCCAACAACCCTTCCAATCGACCGACACACAGAAGCGGATTCCTCGTGGTCCAGGAAAGGCCATGGCGAACTCGGACGTGCGTGCAGCTGCACTGATCTGCATCGACGGATGGGGACTGAGGGAAGAAGAGTACGGCAACGCCGTGTGGGTGCGTCCCGAAGGAACGAAGGTGGAAGCGCCCAGGGTGGAAACGAGCGAACGACTGACCCAGGAGGCGGCGCACAGCATGCAGACACGCCAGTGATGGATGGATTCGGAAAACAAGGCAATTGGGCGGTGGTGGACGCATCGGGACTCGCGGTGGGACTCCCAGAAGGCGTGATGGGGAACTCGGAAGTAGGACATCTCACCATCGGTGCAGGACAGGTGCAATACCAAGACCTGGTGCGTGTCAACCTGGCAGTGGAGGGAACCATCAAAGACAACAAAATCCTGCAAAAGGCGTTCAAGAGGGCCAGAGAAGGGAACGGTAGGCTGCATTACATCGGCCTACTCAGCGACGGAGGAGTGCATAGCCACCAAAAACACCTGTACAAGCTGATCGAGATCGCCAAGGAAGCAGGGGTCCCGAAGACGTACATTCACGCCATCATGGACGGAAGGGACACGCCACCCAAATCGGGATCCAAGTACGCTCAGATGCTTTTGGACGAAGTGAAAAGGATGGATTACGGCACTTTGGCTACCGTTGTGGGACGCTATTATGCCATGGACCGCGACAAACGTTGGGAACGTGTGAAGATCGCCTTTGATACCATCTGTAGAGATCCTGGGGCAGAGGCAGTGGATTCCCCTGTGGCCGCCATCGAGGAACGTTATGGTGAAAACCAGACCGACGAATTCTTGCAGCCCATTGTTTGCGATTCCGATGGACAGGTGGGTGATGGTGACACAGTCATCTTCTTCAACTATCGTGCAGACAGGATGAGAGAAATCAACGAGGCGATGGGATTGGAACCACCCTTTGAAACAGACTGCCAGCGCAAAGACGTGGAGGTGGTCATGTTCACCCAATACAAATCTCAGTTCCCCATGGACGCGGTCTTTCCACCCCAGGAGATGAAAAACACCCTGTCAGAATGGATCTCTAAGAAGGGACTCAAGCAGTTCCACGTGGCAGAAACCGAGAAATATGCGCACGTTACGTTTTTCTTCAATGGAGGAAAAGAGGACCAGCTGGAGAACGAAGAACGCTCCATGGTGCCATCGCCCAAGGTTCCCACCTACGATCTGGAGCCAGAAATGAGTGCTCAGGGAGTTTCAGATGAAATGTGCAAGGCCATTGAGAGTGGCAAGTACAAGTTCATCATGTGCAACTTTGCCCCCCCAGATATGGTTGGGCATACTGGGATGTTTGACAAGACTGTCATTGCCTGTGCCAAAACAGACCAATGCATAGGTCAGATAGCTGAAGCGTGCAAGAAGAACAACACCGCCCTCTTCATCACCTCGGATCACGGGAATGCAGAAGTCATGTACACCCCTGAAGGCAAGCCCGTCACGTCGCACACGACCTTTCCCGTACCATTTGTTATGATGGATCCAGAAGGCAAACTTGAGTTCAGCAGGAAAGAAGGCGAGGTTGCCGATGTTGCGCCTACCATTTTGAAGTACATGGGTCTGGATGTACCCCCAGAAATGAGTGGAAAGAGTTTCATTTGATGTTACATTTGTTGAGACAGGTCATGGATTCATGGCCTGGCATTGTGGCACCTGTTCACTCTGTCACGCAGACAGAAGGTCGGGGCACCTTTGCTCGTTGTTTGATACATGCTTTTCTGATTTGCATTCATTCCATGTCATGGCTGGGCATGAATGCGTGTCCACTCCTTGGCCGTTGCGACTGCCCCCACCTCGTCTGTTTTCCATTCTCGTGCGATATTCTCGTCCAGGGGATCGTCCGGGTTGGGTGCGCTTAAGAGGGCCTGGATACTGATCAGGACGGTGCGAATTTGAAGGGCTGGGCTCCACTTGTCTTTGAGGATATCCAAGCATATCCTTCCCAGTCGGTCTATGTTGGGATGGTAGATCTTCGTCAAGAAACGCACTTTCGGTGGGGCCATGGGGTAATCTTCGGGAAGGAAGAGCTCGAGCTTGAATGCCCCTCCTGCGGTGCACGAGGGTCAGCCTCATGTACAGCAAAACCTTGCTTTGCATCCTACCTGTTTTCTGCACCTACCTTCATAGGGGGACTGTTGCGGTCCCAGGATGATCACATTAAAATACCTCAAATTCTCTTCCGACGGCGATGCGCTTATTCCAGGAGCTACAGCTCGAGCAGTCGATGTGTCAGTTTTCTGGAAACGGTCGCACGAACGGTTTGTTGCGTTCTCGTCGTTGCGGTGACGGAGTTCGGTCGACACCTCGCCCACCATCCCGTGCGTCGTTGCCTCGCTTCTTCTCTTCGCCTTCACGGGGCTCACCTGGTTCGCTCAACAGTCGCTGCGTCTCCTGCAGTAGCGCACGTTCTCATTCGTTCAGCACCTCGTCTTGTCACGTGGACGTGTTTCCCGTCCTTCTCTCCTCCCACCCTGGCAGGGTTGGGCCTCGCACGGTGGGATGTTTCGTCCGCGTCTCCTTTTCGTCTCTTTCTCGCCTACCTTGACGATGCGTCTGGGCAGGTTCGCCGCCTGATCTCCCATCTTTGCGTTTGCCAGCACGTGCGCACACTGGCGTCACGAAGCCGAACACGATGTGGACTACGTCCACGTGTGGCTCCCGGTAGCGAATATTCGGAAGGGAGAACGTCGATTCTCTCCGGATGGTAGGGGATTGTCCAGTTCACTGGTCTCGGTCTATCTGTTCGTCCATTGGCTGTATCTCAGTACAATCATGATGGTGCAATCGGGTCACACCAGGTCGGAGAATGTACTCCGAACCCAAGAAGGGGTGTTGGCAATTTGGGAAGGGAGCGAAGGGACTAGATGGCCATGCGAAGGATGGAAAGTACAGGTAGGTAGCGTGAAGTGCATGGGACGGTAGCGCTGCCTCACCCGGATGGATATACTTTAGTGGAGGGTCACAAGGGAGTGGTAGAGAGAAGTGTGGACGCTCGCTGCGATGTTGGACTTGTGAGCCAACGAAAGACCGGAAGAGCATGGCGACCGGAACCGTTGGAACACACTCAATCCAATTTGAGACTTCGTGTGTGACTCGCATGCTGGTCTGGTGAGCTTGGAAGGCGATACTATGCAGTGAGTGATTGGCGATAATGATTGATCTCTCTCACCCAAAACCAATGAGAAAGACAATTCGGACAACACCATCCGTTCGACTTTCTATTGGTCGATCGAAACGAGATGTCGTTTCGATCGAGACAAAGAAGCGAGGTCCATCGGACCTGGTGGAAAGTCCCCTTGCAAATGATGGGCAAAGCGTCAAAGATCTTGGCTAGGGATGCCCAAACAAGCTTTTTCGAGACACTTGTGGAAAGCTGGGTGGATCTGCGCGTTCGGAACCCTAGGAGGTAGCAATGATGAGGTGGGAGACGATCTGCCGTCGTGTCCGTTCCATGCGAATGAATTTGTGCTCGGAGCCAGTGGAGATGTCGGAAGTGCCTTGTTCCCTTCCCGTCCTTCGAAATTAACCTCGTGGTTCAACCACGAACCCATCCTTCGAAGGGAAAAGGGCTCCAACCAAGACCGAACCCAACCGACGAACCCAGGACGGTTCGGGTTCGATTGGCTGAGACGTTCCTTTCGTACCGAACGTAGATGCGGGTCTGTCTCGGGTTCAGACGGATCGTGCTCGTGGAAGCGCATCGCGCGCCGAAGCCGACGCACAGCCATGAAGGTCACGCTCAAGACCGTCGCTGGAAAGCAGTTTCAAGTGGATGCAGACGCCACAGAAACGGTACGTGGGCCATCGGAGACACACGTTTGCGAAAGAGAGGTCGGATGAAGCGGACGAGCCGTAGAGGAGGGTTTGTGGTCCAGCTCAAGTCCCATCGATCGCGCGAGAAGGAAGATGTGGTGCTGACCTGGCGAAAGCACAGGTGGCCCAAGTCAAGCAGAAGGTGCAGGATGCGCAAGGAGATGCATTGCCCAAAGACAGACAAGTGCTGATCTTCCAGGGAAAGGTGCGGTGCGAAGGACACGCGAGATTCGACCTCGCCGAACACGAAGGGAGACGCTCTGCTGACACGAAGGGAACGTCACGATCGATGCGGTCGATTCTCAGATTCTCAAGGACGATACCACACTCGCAGACAATGGTGTATCGGAGAACGGGTTCCTGGTCGTGATGGCGAACAAGGTGCGTGCCTGGAACGACGGAAGCCGTGGGCGATCGTCCATCCCAGAGTGTTCACAGACGACTGACGTGAGATGTCCGACGCTCATTCGTGACCTGTGTTGCAGGCCAAAACGGCAGCCGCGCAACCAGCTTCGGAAGCTCCACCCTCAACGGTACGAAGAGATGCATTCGAAAGGACGTCGCGCGGGCAGGAGGACTATGGACCCTTTGCTGACGTCGATCTGCGTTCCAACACAAGGCTGCCAAGGCCACCTCTCCTGCCACCCCAGCAACAACCTCAGGAGGGGAGCAAGCGCCCAAAGAGGAACCGAAGGCTCCTGAGAAACCTGCACAAGCTGCAGAGGAAGCTGCACCCACGCCTGCTCCCGCAGCAGGGGACCTTACCTCTGCAGCTTCGCACTTGGTGACAGGAACAGAGCTGGAGGCTACCGTCAAAAGTATTGTTGAGATGGGTTTCCCAGAGGATCAAGTGAAGCAAGCCATGCGCGCAGCCTTCAATAATCCAGAGCGAGCTGTTGAGTATCTCATGAGCGGCATCCCAGCCACCGAAACGGCGGCCCCAAGCAATGCTCAGCCCGGGTCTGCAACTGAGGGCGGTGCAGGTCAAGGTGGTGCACCAACTGCACAGCCGTTCGACATGTTTCAGCAAGGGGGGCAAGCTGCAGGTGGGGAAGCTGGAGAAGGAGGTGAAGGTGCCCTTGACTTCCTGCGAGACAACCAGCAATTTCAGGCACTCAGAACCATGGTGCAAGCCAATCCTCAGATCTTGCAGCCGATGCTCCAAGAGCTGGGCAAGCAAAACCCCCGACTACTTGACCTTATCAACTCGAATCAGCAAGAGTTTCTGCAGCTTCTGAATGAGCCTTTTCCTGAAGGAGCAGATGCCGAGCAGCTCATGGAAGGACTTATGGGTGAAGGAGCTGAGGGCGAAGGTCTCGGAGCGACCGAGATCCAAATAACCCCAGAAGAGAATGAAGCTATCCAAAGGCTGGAAGCCATGGGCTTCGATCGTCCGTTGGTCATCCAGGCATTTTTTGCCTGTGACAAGGACGAGGCTTTGGCAGCAAACTTCTTGCTCGAGCACGGGAATGATATGGAATAATTTGCCTGTTAACATTCTATTTCTTGGTATCCGTGATAACTGAGAGATTGAAAAGTTTGACGTTTATTTCCCCACGACTTCGACTCTGCGTCGCTTGTATTCGCCAAGGCGTAGGCGGGCGTAGTTCACAAAATCCAGCCCATCCTCGATTGTGGAGGTACAGGACTGAATGATTGCCCACAAACCCCACATTAAATGCGAAACAACGCTGAACCTGTTGGCGGCTGCTTCCAACTGCCTAATGGCATGTCCGTCGATGGTTTCGCCCGCCCCTTGTTCCAAGTAATTGCGTACGAATTCTAATCTCTCGTCCAATTCCGGGAAGAGGGTGAAATCCATGGTCTCCACAGACTCGAAATCAGAACACCACTCATTCCAGTGATTCCCGATGTCAAAAGCGGGCGTGTTGGGTAGCGCGTACTCGTAGTCAATGAGTTTAATGGTCAAACACTCGCCTTCTTGGAGCATGACCATGTTGGCATAATGAACATCATTATGGCACAAGCAAAATTCATCTCCAAATGGCAATTGCGTGAGTCTCCTTTCGATCAAATCTATGTCATGCCCAAGTCCGAGGATTTCCTTTCTCTCCTCTTTGCTCATCCCCTCCACCCCATCTAGCATACCAACCACAATCTCATGCCAGCTTCGCAGCCGATCCCAGCTGCTACGCTTGTCTTTTTCTTCAACTGAGAATGATTCGTGAAAATGCCTCATTGCTGACGCTACCAGCTTGCTTATTTGGGGTCTCCTTATATCAAGTGGCTCCAGCTTGGGCCCTTCAAGGTACTCTTCCACCCTACCGTTTTCGAACTCCAGCAGCAGCCTCGGCCCCATCCCTTTTCCTGCCAGCTTCCGAAACGTCTCCAGTTCCTTTTCCCTGGAGAACAGTCCACCTGAGGGCCCATAAAGCCTCAGGATTGCCTTCCAACCGGAGTTGTGACAGACCAGAAAGACGTGGTTGGTGTTGGCAGCTCCCAGCCTCTCCACGGCGAGGTCCCCCTTGCACACATCCTTGCACTCCCCTCCGATGCGTCTCAACACCTCCACGAGTCCCTGCTTCAGTTCCAGCACGTCCTCGATGCACAGTGCGCCGCACGCGGTCGACGGTGCGGCGTTCCTCATCCCGACACTTTCACTACGGTACGGTTGGGGTCCATCTCCAACCCCCACCATCGGCTGCATCTCCCCTTCTCGTACCCGACCCCCTTTCAACCCATTCCGTACTCGGGGATCGATCCCTTTCGATTCCTGAACAGACCGGGACGCTTGATCGGAAGAACCCGGGGGAGGAGGGGATCCAGTGCTGCGGATCCCCTGGACCGACAACGTCAGAAGCGTTCGTGCGCGACGAGAGAGGCGCTGGTGCGGAGGCCGAATCGATCGAGGCGACGCACGAGCATCATGGAAAAGGCGGTGGCGAAAATCCAAGAGATCGAAGTGACACGCGCTGGTGCGGGGAGACGCGTGCCGGCCCACGTCGCGAGACGAAGGAAGGTCGTCCGTGCCTCGGAACAACCAGCTGCCGGGCGGTCGAGAACGAATTCAGCCGCATCGCAACGGCAAAGGCGCAGGCCGTGGCTGCTCAAGGCCTCTCTCGAAGCTCCCAGCTCCGATGCATCGGCCGTCGGAGAAGAAAACGAGTCTTCCGGGACGGGAAGGAGCAGAGAATTCGTACGAGGTTGCGTGTCAAGAGCACTCGAAGATTTGCAGGGACAACTGGGAAGCCTCATGGTGTTGAGCCTTTTCGTTTGGATGGCCATGGGAAACGCCGACGAGGCGAATGCCGCCTCGCTGCAGCAGCAACAGGATGCTATCTCTTCGGGTTTGGGCCATCCACAAGAGATCTTCCAAGTGGGAGCAGACGATAGTTTTTGGACGAACGTGGTCCGATACGTTCAATACTTCATCTCCTTGACGGTTGGGCTGCTCTACGTGAACTTGAAGCCTTTGTTCAGCATGATGAGGAAACCCGGGACCGCTATCTTTGCCATCCTCTTTTTGTTTGGCGCGTTCACCTTCGTGAAGTTGACCGTCAGTTCCATGCTTGGTCTCGACGACCCAGCAGTGATGGAGTGAGAGAGGCGGATCTTCAGTGATGGAGAAAATCGACTACAAAGTTCGTCCACTCTTCGATTTTGCAAGGACCTAGTGATGATGATGACCGTGTGGATTGGCAAACTTGCTGTTTTTGATATCTTCGTCTGTAATCGGAAACCACGAATAAATCGTCAGCATATACAGTCAACGGTCGGATCGCTTTCCGCACCGCTTCCTTCCACGGTTCCACGGCCGGAGTCGTCTACGCGATCGTGGTTCGAGCGCACCTGTGATGCCCAGCGCCACTTTCGTGTAGAGGATGGACGTGAGGGCAAATCCCATGGCGAACGGCCACATCCTCTTGGCTTCTTGCCTCAGCGTCGACCACGCGCTCCCTTGCGAGAACGGCGGTGGTGGTGGCATGGCTTTCCCTTCCCCTTTCAGGACGTGAGCTCCACGCTCCAAGCGTCCTCTTTCGCCGTCGCGAGCGTGCCTTGACACGTGCTTCTGCAGCAACCGACGAGCTCTCGTCGAACGTAGAAACCCTCGTGCTTCTCCTGGGTCCCAGGCCAGAGTCGATCCTCTTCGAATGTGCCCCCGTATCCCCACGTTTTGTGTCTAAGAGCTGATCATTGTCTCGGTGCTGTGACCGGTGCCGCAGAGGAGTATGGCTTGGCCCTTCCCCTTCCATTGGAGGGGGATAGTTGGACAGACCCAACGGTTTGATCGGACGTGGTCGCCCAATGGACCCCGGATCGGTCCTTCCCACCCTCCACTCCCCGAAGCCCGTTCGAAGACAGCGTGCACCAGGCAGGCACAGCTCACACAGATCTCCCACGAAGGACCTCGAGGGACCGTATGGACTGCAGTCCACGGACCGATCCAGCCTCTCGGCGTCGGCAGCTGACACGACAAGGCTGGCAGACGTACGTCCACACAAGTGTGTGTCTCGCAACTGAATCCAAGCTGGGCACGCGAAGATGGACGCGACCTTGACCGCAATGCGTGGTGCGTTCTCCCGAAGGACGAGGTGCAGCGTGCGTGGGCGTGCCCGACCGACGCCGCGGCCGGTGCTGAGGCCGAGGGCCGTGGCGAAACCTACGGAAACGGTGCCACAACACGTAGGAGACAAAGACGCGCAGGAGGTGCAAGAGAGAGAACGTCCCCGTGGGATGGAGCAAGGTTTGGGCGTTGCAAGCGCAGCATTGCCTTTGTACCTGGCCGCGGCTTCTCCTGCCTTGGCTTTCGACGCAAGCTTCTTCTCGCTCGAAAACATCATACAATTAGCACTCGTGCTGGGCTTTTACCTCGTGGTTGGACCGGTGAGTGATGCGAGACTGCTACTTACCTATGCATCTCATCCTCGGATTTTCGGCTGACCTCAATTCCCGTAACCTTTTCAGGCTTTCACGTACCTCTATCTGCGAAAAAGGTGGTACAACCGCTCGACCTTGGAGACCATGTTTCAGTACTTTTTGGTCTTCTTTTTCTTCCCAGGGATTCTCCTTGCATCGCCTTTTGTGAACCTGAGGCCGAACGATGAGGGAAGGATGTTGTAAGTCGAACCAGTTCGTCTTGTGGGTCTTTGATCTTTCGGAATGTCTGTCTTGTTGTTCGATTCGTTGTACAGGTTGGAGTGCTGCGATACTGTGCTTTGAGGGACGATGCACCCTCTCCTTCAATCGACCAAGGGAGACATGATTGAACCTTCCGAGGGTACTGCATGCACAACTGTCCACTTTTGGTGTCTCGAGGATGACCTGGTGTCGATGTGTCCGACAGTACAGACACATGCTGCACCTTTTCCACGTCTCTGGTCTTGCCTGTTCCATTGATGCGATTGCACGGTTAGCGTGCCTCCAGCGCTGCCTTCCTCGAGGTTGGAAATGCGGGTTGTGCTCCTTTGTTTCCCCAAATTCTCACCCGTGGAACTCTTACCGTTTCCCCTTTCCTTGTCGGTCGCGAACTTCGAAGTTTCCTCCCGAACCGTCTCGTCCTGACCGCGGTTCCCGGGGGGAGGAGGCATCGATCTGCCATCGAGATCTTATCCGAAAAGATCTCGATGGGCGGATCAAAGGTCTCGATGGACGTGGTGGGTCCCGTCCTGCCCCTCGGGCCACCATCGACGTTGGCATTTGCACACGTCCATCGCAGCGCCGCCGCACCTTCCTGCCTCCATTCGAAGCAGGAAAGCGCTTGCAGACGCTTGATCGTTCTCTCAAGTCGCAGGCCAGGTCCCTCTCCGTTTGCCAAGCGCACAGAGCGTCAAGCCGTTCGAGAAAGATGGCCAGCATCCGCGTGTACGAAGGGTTCAGAGCCGTGGCTCCTGGCGTAGCAGCCAGCACTTCCTCGCGATCGCTCAACCGCTCCAGTGGAGCCACCTTCCGCGTCGTTGCGCAGAAGAAGGTCAAAAAGACGAGACAGGTGTGTTCGGGATGGGTGAATATGACGCGTGCTTCGTGGCGAACGGTTCCGGCAGGAGCCAAGATGGCCTCCGGAGACGGCGTTTGCACCACGATCGTTGACGTGGCGGAGTTGTGTGCTGACATGTGCCTTTGACGGATGCAGGTGGTGCTGAAGCAGGACGTGTCCAAGTTGGGAAAGAAGGGAGAGCTGGTGAACGTTTTGAATGGCTTCTACCGCAATCACTTGCTTCCGAAGGGGATGGCCGAGATTGCCTCCGAAAGGTGAGTGTTGTTGACGAGATCCCAGAGTGCAAGTTCAAGGTGACGTGCGCGCAGAAGTTTTGAACATCAGGAGGCTGACTGCTTGCCTTTCAACTCGTCCGCTCGTGCAGCATCTTGGAACAAATTCGCATCCAGCAAGAAAAGGAGCTGGAGGCGAAGGAGGCTCTGAAGAAGGAAGCCAGGGCAATGGCCACCGCGTTGGCCACCATAGGCAAATTCACTATCAAGAAGAAGGTCGGCGAGAAAGACCAGATTTTTGGAAGGTGCGTCGCGTGGGAAAGTTGCAGAGTAATAGGCGGATGCGTGAATTGTCTTGTGCTAACTGGCGCGTATCTTTGATATTTGACCTGGTGTCAATGTTTACAGCGTGACGCCGCAAGAGGTGATCGAGGCCATCAAGTCCCAGACAGGCAGGGACCTGGAAAAGAAGGATCTGGTGCTTCCTGAGATCAAGCAGGTTGGCACATACAATTGTGAGATCAAACTTCACCCCGAGGTGATAGGCACGTTCAAGGTTGTGGTGGAGAAGCTCCCCCAAGCGTAATGCAGCTTCTTTTGATACGTTTCACGCCGCACGAACGATTTGCTGGACTTTCTTCCGCTCGGGTCGATCAGTTCACCGGCCAGTTTCTGTCCCCGCTGCAGGTTGCGCCGTCAAGTACGACTTGAGTGCGGCCACCACATCACCGTTGTGTTCTTTGAGTTTCCTTTCGGCTTCGTCACTATCTACTTCCATCTCTCTGACGATGGCCTGCACGTCTTCTTTGCTGACTTTGATTTTGGCGAGTTCCTTCTCTCGCTTGCGTTTCTCTTCCTGTTCTTTTCGATCCTGTTCTGCGATCTTCCTGTACTCCCGCTTCAGCTTCTCCTCATCCAGCTCTTTCTCCTCCACCCGATCCGTGATGCTGTCCAACGCCTTGCTTTGTTCTGCTGCGTCTCTCGTCCCATCGCCGGCTCCCGACGCCATGCCGCCGCCTCTGCGACGCTCAGAGCGGCAATGTCGCCCTGTCGGAAAGGGGGGGTCGAGATGCCCGAAGGAGAGTTTCTTCTCTCCTGAGGGTCCGTCTTTCGAGGGGGGAGGGTGAACCCGTTCTCGGCAGAGGAAATCGACTCCCCTTTTCGTCCGAGCGGGGGGGAGGGACCCAGAGGAGTTTCTTCTCCGAAACCTGGACCCAAGGAGACGGGATGGGAAGGCAGAGCGGCAAGCCACGCTTACCTGTGCGCATCGGACAAGGATCAGGCGTGGAACCTACAGCCCTGCAATCCATCCGCCTCGGACCCCGCACCTCGTCCCGTGGGACCCGGGGAGGATTTCTGCGATTGGGTCAACAGGGATTTTGGTGCAACTCATTTCGGGTGTTGATGTTCCCCCTTTTTCCGAGGGTCCGTGGGCTTCTGATTCCGGACCAACAGGAATGGTGCAACCGGGACGTCCTCTGCGGCACTTGTCGAAATTTCGATTGTTCGTGAACTGGCGGGAAGGTCGGGTGGGCAGGGACGACCGTCGGCCCATGCGCCGATGGCGATGACGCATGTTCCTGTGACGGTCGATCCAACAGGTGTGTTCGGTTCTGCGGAACGACGGTTCCTACACTCGTCCACAGTGGAATACTAACGGTCGGCTCCCACGCGGAACGCATGCAACAGGAATGGGCGGTGTCGACGGCAAGCCTTTGCCGACGGATGTTACCCGTGAGAGCGCGCAACATCCGTCGGCAGAGAAGAACGTCGACGTCGAAAGGGACGAGGAGCGTGGCCCCAACGCCGGCGATCCTGAGAGGAATGCGAACAAAGCCGGTGCGAACGCGTCCACGCAGAATCGCGGTCGGACTTGGACGCTCGCGCACCAGAAGGCGCTCCTCCGAACCGTCCTAGACGAGGAATGTTGCTTCTTCGAGAAAGTCTCGAATGTGGAGAAGAATAGCGCGTGGAAGCTGCTGCTGGAACGGCTGCGGGGATCGTACCCTGACCTCTTCGGCGGTTGGATATTGCAGCGAAAAGTGGTGCAGAGGCGATTGATGGATATCATCCGCCTGCACCGCGACAACGAGCAGGAAGCGTTGCGAGCGACTGGTCGCGGAGGAGGAAGAGTGGACGAGGAACTCGCCCAGCTGTGCGAGGAGGTCAGCGAAAGGATGGAGGAGGCGGAGGCGAGGAAAGGAGCGGAGGCCAGCCAGAAAAATCTGGCTCGCGAGGAGAAGGAGCGACTTGGCGAACTCCTGCGGGAGCACCAATTGCAGCGCGGCGGGAAGCGAAAGCAATCGACGTCGCCTACCAGCACGTCGCCGGACGAGGCTGCTGGGCGTGCTGGTGGGCGACGTCGTCGCTCTTCCGCGACGACGGAACGAGAAGGACGGATCACTTGCTTCCGCGAGGAGCTTAAGGTGATGCGCCGAGAAAGAGCGTACGACCGAGCAGTGAGGGAGTACGACGTGCAGTCAAGATTGTTCTGCAAGAATCCGGTTCACTTCCCGGAGCCGCTACCACTAGAGGAATACATTGCGCGGCACCTGGAGGGACATTCCACCATCACAACTTCTTTGACGTGCGCGCGTTCGACGCAAGTCGAAGAAGTGGAAGTGGAAGTCGAATCTCCAAACAAGGAGCGAAGTGGGAAAGACTATTCGTAGAATATGAATGTAATGTTATAGCATCTAGTATTACAACAATTACCTACTGATGACATCCATTCCTTTCTTCAGAATCATTGTGCTTCCGTGGACACGCCATGTCCATGTCCAGGAGTACAAATCACTTGTAATGTAACAACTATTTGTTGCTAGACTCGCTCCCCACAACAAGCATTGCCCAAGCCTTCCTGCTGCTGTTCGTGCAATTCATGCTGCTGTCACGGAAGGAATCCTGCTGCTGCTGGAAGGAATGCTGCTGTCATGGAATGCCGCTGCTGCTGGAAGGAATTCTGCTGCTGTCATGGAATGCTGCTACTGGAAGGAATGCTGCTGCTGTCATGGAATGCTGCTGCTCTCATGGAATGCCGCTGCTGCTGGAAGGAATGCTGCTGCTGCTGTCATGGAATGCTGCTGCTGGAAGGAATGCTGCTGCTGTCATGGAATGCTGCTGCTCTCATGGAATGCCGCTGCTGCTGGAAGGAATGCTGCTGCTGCTGTCATGGAATGCCGCTGTTGGAAGGAATGCTGCTGCTGCTGTCATGGAATGCCGCTGTTGGAAGGAATGCTGCTGCTGCTGTCATGGAATGCCGCTGTTGCTGGAAGGAAAGCTGGTGCTGTCATGGAATGCCGCTGCTGGAATGCCGCTGCTGCTGCTGTCATGGAATGCCGCTGTTGCTGGAAGGAATTCTGCTGCTGTCATGGAATGCTGCTGCTGGAAGGAATTCTGCTGCTGTCATGGAATGCTGCTGCTGGAAGGAATGCCGCTGTTGGAAGGAATGCTGCTGCTGCTGTCATGGAATGCTGCTGCTGGAATGCCGCTGCTGCTGCTGTCATGGAATGCTGCTGCTGGAATGCCGCTGCTGCTGCTGTCATGGAATGCCGCTGTTGCTGGAAGGAATTCTGCTGCTGTCATGGAATGCTGCTGCTGGAAGGAATTCTGCTGCTGTCATGGAATGCTGCTGCTCTCATGGAATGCCGCTGTTGGAAGGAATGCTGCTGCTGCTGGAATGCCACTGCTGTTGGAAGGAATGCTACTGCTGTCATGGAATGCCGCTGCTGCTGGAAGGAGGAAGTTGAAGCCAAATACGTTAATAGAAACTGTCGTTGTTGATGGTGTGCAAGGCGAAGACGACACTGCGTCTTGCACATCCTTTTTGCTCCGAAGTTTCTTTTTTTTTGTCCACGAATTTCTGGAGTGGCAACTTCGTCTCTTTGTTTTCTCCTTCCTAGCTGCGATCCGTGTTCTCTCCTGCGCGAAAAGAAGAACACGAACGTAGAAAAAAAGAACGTCAGCCTCACGAACAAAGACAACATCGCTCGTGCACGCTCCAACCGCACGTACCGTCTCCAGCCCGAGAGATCATCCTCTCGTATTCCTGCAGCGTCGGCGGTGCGATGCCGAGGTAGTCGGTGGTGACGCCACCACAAAGACACGTGTGAAAGTTAGTCAATAATGCGGCGATCACATCCTCCTTACCCGTTTGACGCAGCATGATCGGACGTCTCGTTTTATCGCCCACGAGCGGCCAGAGCTGCTCGATTTTCCCAAACATCCATTCCACTGTTTGCCGGAACGAACTCATCTCCTCGTTGAAGGCCGCCTCACTCGCACTGAGGGCTCCGCGGTTGCCTCGATGCGGCCTGTGGATCACCGTTGACAGGGAGTAGGCCGCGTCTCCGTAGATGCTGACTGTACATCCAAGCCTTCGGCTGATGTTCCGCAGCCGATCCTCCACATTCGATCGACGTAAGATGTTCCCGTCTCCAGCCGAGCCTGCATGTGGACCATCGTAGTCCCCAATCATGAAATTGGAGAGGACCACCGCCTGGTACTTCGTTGCGTGCATCCTCTTCCAGCCATTATACGCGGCGTCCTCTCCTTCGGTTGGTCTTCGAATCTTGAAGATCGTTCCATCGATGAAGCCGCAGCACGTGGGAATGAGGCACCCTTGCTGGTGCAACTCCCGTGCCAATCGCGGGAGCTCATCCTCCCACACCTCCAATCGCAAAGCTCGCTTCGCATAAGGGTAGATGTGATCAAGCATTGCGTTGTGCAGCTCCGAGATCGCAGTCGGCAAGCGATCGAATGTTGCACTGAGGTGGCTTAGATTCTCCAAGCTTGCGAGGCGTCGCAACATCACCAACATCCCTTCCTCGCCCGTGAAGACCCGTCCAGATCCCGGCACTTTGATGATGGGCGGTACTTGCAGGATCCGCATCAATTCGCGCACCTCCCAGCCTACGAAGCGGCAGTGTTGCCTCAACCACTCATCGTCCAAGTCGGCGATGGCGCGCGGGACGTTTCCAATAGCGCATGCGTAATTCCAGTACCGCTCCGCCTCCCTCAAGTCCTCCAAGCAGTCGTCCATGGCCTGGACGATCATTTCGAGTATGACGACAACGTCATCTCGATATTCCTGGAACTGGGTGAACTCCACGAAGAGTTCCGACAGCTCGTCGAACTCTTCGCGGAGCTCCCTACGCTCCAGCGCGCTCCCCATCCTGGACGGCATGTCCGCGATCGAATCGTCGGCTTCCCGCCGATCGGTTTTCGAACCACGAGGACGAGCCCCTCCGAGGACGTAAACCCTGTTGCACCGATTTTCCTCGAAGGCCATGGTAAAATGCGACGGGTTAATCGACCAATCCGTCGACAGTCCTCCCCCGGG
This sequence comes from Picocystis sp. L7, assembly GCA_020975725.1. NCBI lineage: Eukaryota > Viridiplantae > Chlorophyta > Picocystophyceae > Picocystales > Picocystaceae > Picocystis > Picocystis sp. L7. Next base: position 459,887 of record QXJR01000016.1, on the reverse strand, counting down.
TTCGACGGTTGGCGTAGGGCCGAAAACCATTTTGGTGCAACTCAGGGGCCTCGAGTTGCACCAAAATGAGATTTTGGTGCAACTCGACCCCGGGCGGGTCGAGAAAAAACTCTCGAGTTGCACCAAAATCCCTGTTGACCCAATCGCAGAAATCCTCCCGGGGGAGGGATCGGTCCACCCAGCCGAACGAATCGAGAGAAGAAACTCCCCGGGCGTTCGGGGAGGGTGGGACCAGGGTTTAGGGTGAGTTCCGCACGAGTTAAGTTCGAAGGAGGGAGGTGGAGGGGAGCGGAGTCGCGAATCGCCACTTGCGACGATGGAAGCGCACACGCGTCGCACGGGAAATCCGTACGCGATGCTGGACGAGGAAGGGCAGGAAACGACGCAAGGGATCCATGGGAAACAAGAGGTGCAGGAAAAAAGACGCAGGAAGGATCGACAGGACGGGAAAACGAAGCGAAAAGCGAGCCAAAGCCGAAGAGAACCGCGTGCCGAACGCGTCGCGTACGATTCGGATGGGGAAGGTGCGACGCAGAAGATTCCTGAAAAGGTGGAACAGAACGGGACAAGCGTGAAGGGTGGGGCAAAAGGAAGGAAAAAACACGAAGCAACGATGGAAAACCGAGGCGTGGAGAGGAAGATGTCCCGCACCAACTCGAACCATCCCGTCGTGTCTGGTCGAGAAGGCTTGGAACGCGTGCCAGCCATCAAGTGGAGGGAATTCGATGCCAGGAGGATCCCGTCTCAGATGTCCGTGGACTCGGCGCTGAGGGCCAAGTACTCCAGGAACCTGGTGTCGCAAGACGACACCAAAGACGTCCCGCTGTCACTCAAAGTGTACCTCGAATCGGAGCTCAGCATCCACAAATCGGTGTACGAAATGGCTCCGGACTCGACCTGGGGACTCTCCGAAAGGGAGAGGGTGTACAACACGCTACTTTTCGTGCCGTATCAGCTGGAAAAGTTGCTGATCTTCGGGAGTGGACTTTGCTTGGACGCCTTCCTGTTCCTGTTCACCTTCCTGCCTCTGCGATTGCTCGGTACCGTCGTGCGCAGGCTCCCTTATTCCAACAACAAGAAAGGGAAGCATCTCAGATCAGAAGAGCTCAGTGACATACTCTGGCTTAGCCTCTTTGGATTAGGTGTCAACTTCCTGTGCTTGCAAAACATCGGCAGCATTTACCACTACATCCGGGGACAGGAAGTCCTAAAGCTGTATGTGGTTTTCAACGTGCTGGAAATTTTTGACAAGATCTGCTCGTCCTTTGGTGCAGACACCTTTGAGGCTATGTCTGGCACGGTGTCCAGCCTGACGGCGCACTTCAAGCCAGGGGCGGAGAAGAATAGGAAAGCAATGACGGCCGACGCATTCCGACTGGTTGGTGATTACACCATTGCCGCGGGTGTTGTGCTTCTTCAGTCCATGGTCATTTTATGTGAAGCCATCACGTTGAACGTTGCCGTAAACTCGGCTAGCAACACCTTGCTTGCTATGCTAATATCCAACAATTTTGTAGAGATCAAGGGTAGCGTCTTTAAAAAGATGGACGTGAACAAGTTGTTCGTGATGACCTGTCAAGACATGGTGGAAAGGTTTCACATTTTCACCTGCATACTTTTCATTGCGGTAGAGAACATTTTGCACAGACCGGATGATCTTCGTCTGGACGCCCACTTGGCAGTGCAGTTGGCTAGCATTATGATGTGTGAAGTGCTCGTTGACGTGCTGAAGCATTCGTTCCTTGGCAAGTTCAACGAGATAAAGCCTGGCGTGTACGGAGAATACCTGCGGGACCTGTGCGTACGTACGACCCGGACAAGGTCCTACAAAGTGCACCGAGTGGTATCTTTTGAACCCATCGCTCCTGCATGTGTGCTTGTGCGTATCTTGATCCCCTTGGGACTGGCCATCAAGATGAGAATGGGTTTGGGGGGATGGACGGGGCACATCTTATTTGGGCTGCTGTTGGCCTCTTTCTTTGTGTTCCTGGTGGGTGTGAAGATCTTCCTGGGCTTCTTCATCCACTGGATATCACGCGCATTCATGGCCAGCTACGAGAAGACCCAGAACCAACGGAAGGCCAAGCTTCAGTGATACACCTTCAATCCTACTTTTTGTATTCGAACCGTTTCCCTTCGACGACTTCCACTTTTCTCCCGACAAGGACAGGCCATTCCTCCACCCACGTCTCCGGCATCCCTTATCCAAAGACGGATCGAGATCTCGGTCTCGAACATCGATATCTCTTGATCTTTCGGATCTCGTCCTCGGCGGCGCATGGTGTGCCATGGGCCACCAGAGCGATGGCGACACGTCAGGCGGTGTCTCTGGGTTTGCGCGCCGCCAACCTGCGTGTACCGACCCGCGTTTCGCGCATCCGGTGCACTTCGTCCACCTCCATGGACGTGTCTTCGGAAATGGCGCAGAAAGCCGCTCTGGTGGACCTTCGCGTCGGACGCATCACGCACATCGAGAAGCATCCGGATGCCGACAGCTTGTACGTGGAGCAGGTGGACGTGGGCGAGGAAGAGCCTCGGACGATTGTGAGTGGTTTGGTGAAGTTCGTGAGCGAGGAAGAGATGTTGGGATCGCTGGTGGTGGTGATGGCCAACCTGAAGCCGAGGAACATGCGAGGCATCAAATCTGCAGGCATGCTTCTCTGTGCATCCAACCATGCCCACGACGCGGTGGAACCCTTGCGTCCGGCCGAAGGCTCGGAGTTGGGCGAAAGGATTGGATTCGGAGAGGCGTTCGGCGAAATGCCGGAACCGGCCACGCCCAACCAGCTCCAGAAGAAGAAGATCTGGGAAGAAGTGCAACCTTCATTCACCACCACGGAGGATTGTCAAGCGACGTGCTGCGAAATGGTGTTGCAAACCACCGCCGGACCGGTCACCTGCAAATCCTTGGTCAAGGCCAACGTGAGTTGAATCCATGGGACCACGTATTGTCCTTCGTGCAGTTGCTTTTTCGTCCCGTTCCTTTTATTCTCTCGGTGTGTGGGACGAGGCTCAGAGGTGCTTGCGTGCGGAGGTCTTCACCTTGCCATCGAATTCGGACGATTGTATCTCTTCCGTGGGCGTGTACATCGGATTCATGGCAATGGCCACGTACGCTTCGTGCACGTCCTGGAAGAAGCTTTTGATCGCGTCTTCTCCTCTTCCTTGGTGCAGCAGCAGCATCCGGATCCCACCCGCCGTGACGTACGCCGACACGGTCATGTCTTCGAACCGGTCCACTGCCTTGAGATAGCACGTACCACTCCGCCAGACGGCTTCGTCCACGGCGTCCAGCGCCGCGTACAGCACGAATTGGTGCAGGTGGTAGGAGGCCTCGTCGCCCTGCGTCTTGCGTCAGCTTCGTCCGCATCTTCCACGTGCGTTGCTGTCTCTCGTCCACGCACCTTCGTCGACGCCAGTTCCGCCAGGTAGAGCGGTTCGTCGCTCCTTCCCACCACCGCAAACGTCAGCATCGCGCCTGGCGCAATCGAAGACGATGGCCGACGTCCTCCTCGATCCCACCCCTTCTTCCGGGTTCGACCGAAAGGGAAGCCCTTGGATACCCACGGTCCAGTCCCTTCTGAACCCGGACGCGTCCCGGGTTCCACTCCGATGAGCAGACCGTTCCCACTCGAGTTAGGATCGAAGTTAACCTGGGACGGGGTCGATCCTTCCCTTCGTGTTGAGGACGAGCACGTGGATTTGGAAACACTTCTTCTACGCCCGAACAACAGAAGGGGTTCCCACTGGATTCCACCACGTCCCTTAGATGGTGAGGGGACGATTGGGGATAGGAACCTTGGGTATGGCGCCTTCTTCCCCACCAAGGCCTGGCTAGTCGCCTACGGCGCGGCCAAGTTCGCGTCGGGCGGCCATGGAGAGGTGGCAATGCCGACATCGCGGGCGTTCAAGGTGTGCGTCCAACGCCTCAAGACCGCGCCGGTGGACGAGTTTGGGACTACCATGGCGCACGCAGGGCGTGCTCGATGACGAAGCAGGTTTGGAGCAGGCGCAAGCAGGCAGCGATTTGGGGCTTGACGGGGTGTGGTTCCACCAACGGCAACTTCGTCAACCGCGACCTAAACGTTGCTTTAAACATTCGGAAGGGCTTGGCTTGATCAGTCCGGCCAGCATACCTATACCGTGTTGCGATGCAAGGGCATTTGCACAAGGTTGTCGGCAAGGTCATTCAATGCTGAAAAGAGAAGAGAATACGGGCCGGTAATGTAGCTCCTTGGTGTCCCAACGTATTGGTGCTTGCTTTGGGCTGTTTGTGTGCAAAGTAGCGCAGGGGACGCTCGCGGTTGTTCTTCACATCCTAGAGCTTTGTAGGTAGACAACCTATACACTCTGGGGGGCCGAAGAAAAGCGAGGTGTTTCACTTTTCGGCTGACTGAGTTTAAGGAGGGAGTTGAGTTCGAAGGGGAGCGGACGAGCGTCGCCGAAAGTCGCCATTTTTCCGTCGTTCCTCGCGCGTGCGTGGCGCACCGGATCGATACAAGGACACGTGCGCGGTCCAACCGAGATTCCACGTGCACGTGTCCGGCGCCTGGGCCCGAGGCGCGCCCGATCCCGCGGCGTAGCTAGGCTTCCGACACGTCCGAGAAGAAACTCCCCTGGATGGGTTTAGAGGGTGTCTGTGTGCTCTCACTTGACGGTGGTGCAGCGGAAGGCATGCAGGCACACCGCATCGTCACGTGCGATTCCTGGCGATGGAGACGCACGAGACGTCGCAGGAGATCCGTGGGACCGATCCATGCCTCCGCGAGGACGACCTCGATCGATGAAACGCTCCAGGCGATCGACAAGGCGCTCCAACGCGACGACGAAAGGACGGCGGTGGAACTGGCCACGGCCATGGCCGAACAAGGCAAGCTGCGAGGGTTCGGGAAGTCGCAGCTCGTGCCCAAAAGGTCCTACTCGCTCGCCGAACTCAAGCTGAACAAAATCGACACCACCAAGTTCCTCGCGCCCGTCGACACCATCGTGGAAAGCGTGACCAAGAACTTGCTGCTGGCTTCGGTCGCCGCGGTTGCTGCGAGCGCGTACTACTTCCACCTGGAACTTCGACAAGTGCTGGGCGTGGGCATGGGCTATTTCTTCTTCAAGTCCGTGGATCAAGTGGCGAATGCCGGCGGCGTGGAAGCCCTGCTCATCGACACGGCGGTGCGCGTCGTGGAACCGAAGTTTGCTCGTCGCGTGGCCGAACACGAAGCAGGGCACTTTTTGATCGCGTACTTGGTTGGCATCCTTCCCAAGAACTACACCTTGTCCAGCTTGGACGTGTTTCGGAAATTCAAGGTGCTGAATGTCCAAGCAGGCACGTTGTTCTGCGACGAGGCGTTCCAGAAGGAGGTGGCTTCTGGGAAGCTGTCGAGTGCGTCTTTGGATCGCTACTGTTGCGTAGCATTGGCAGGCGTTTCGACGGAATACATCCGATACGGACATGCGGAAGGCGGCACCAACGACGTGCAGCAGCTGGACGCGACGCTGCGAGCCCTGCGCTTCAGCCAGAAGAAGGCCGACGACCAGGTGCGATGGAGCGTCCTGAACACCGTGGAGCTCCTCCGTCGCCACGACCGCGTGCACGCGTCTCTGGTGGACGCCATGATGGCTGGCAAGTCCGTCGGATCCTGCATTGCGGTCGTCGAAGACGCACTGGAAGGCGTCCAATTCGTCTGAAGCAGGTGGTGTGTTCCCTTCCATGCATGCCTGTCCCCCACCTCGGATGGAGGGGGGAACGAAGCCCCCCTTGCCACGTGGACGAAGACGTTCCCGCCATTTTCGCAGGGACGTCGCGACAGCGCCATGGCCGCGGCCGTGCGAGGACCAACGATGGCGATGGCGAAAGAGGGACGAAGGAACGTGGGAAGGACGCACAGAAGCCATGGGAACGTGGGACAGACGGTGCGACGAACTGGAATGGTACGCAAGCGAAGTCCCGTAACGAAGAAAGGACGCCCATCCGTGCCATGGGAAGCCGGTGCTGACGAAAGATGGTGGCCTAGACGTTCGTCAAGAGGAACGGAGCGGTTGTGCGCGCCGAGTCGGAAGCATCCGAAGGCGCATCGGCAGATGTCGAGACGGAAAAACGCAACCCCAGACCCAACCTGGCGCCTCTGATCTTTGGAGCCCCAATGCTGGTGGGATTGTATTTCGCAAGAACGGGAACGGGAGCAGCATGTCAGGCTGAAAACATCTTTCAAAGCCTGAGAGGGACGGCGGCAGTCACGGCCTTGTCTTCTGTGGTCATGTTCTGGGTATCCATCCGGGTGGGAATGGCTCGCATGAAGTTCAAGGTCATGCCACCGGAAACGACAGGCCCGCCCATCTTCACCCAAACATTTAGGGCACAGCAGAATATGATGGAAAGCCTTGTTCAGTTTTTGCCCGCCCTGTGGACTTTTGCTCTGTATGTTTCTGCCCCGGTTGCAACCGCTTTTGGGCTTGTTTACCTCATAGGAAGAGTGTGGTACACCATCGGTTACAGCAATGAAAACCCAGGCAAAAGGTTCCCTGGTTTTGCAATGGCAACGCTGTCCAGCTTGACGCTTGCGTTTGGAAGTGTGTTTGCCCTGTTTCCCTCGTTGCTGTGAGGATGTAGAGGATGCAGACGATGCTATCACATGTGGGACAGTGGAGATGGAGCAAGTCCCCATGGGAAGCTGTGTAACAAGTTTCTAATTTTCTTTTCTACAGCACACTATCAGATGCACAAGCAGGTCCTTTAGATCCTTCAATGGAAAACACTGTCTTCAGAAATGGTTTTTTACTGCGTGATAGTAGTGCTAGCATGGTCCTTTGGGCATGACGATCAATTCCCACCAATCGCAGCACATCCGAGTTGCAGTAGGAGATCTGCAGTGGCAATCCTGCTACTTGCTGTATCCACAGTCAGCTTTGCTAGATTTAGCTTTCTTTTCTCTTAGCCCTTGCATGAAACAACTTCCAAAATAGCTGATCCTCTATTTCCATTAACACTACTGAATAGAAGGAGGGCGAATGAAGCTGGTTGGCACTGCTGGGAGAGCGATTCAGCTGTGCCAAAAACCTTCCTGTCCAGGTAAGGACTTAGCGTCCCTTTCACCAATGCTCAAAGATCTTTTACCACACTGCAACGTACCCATGGCATGTCATGCTGCCCCCCCCCACCCGACCTCCTGCAATCCCACGAAATCCTTTGTGCATGCCTGGTTGGGTTCGCCTCTTCGATGTCGATCAGTTCGATTCCCAGAAGGCGCAGTGAACCAGTCTGCGCCAGGGACGAGCTTGTTGTTCTGCTTGTCTTGCGTCCAGCCATAGCTTTGCCATTCGAACACCCATGGGATGAGCTCGGTCGTGTTCGTGGACCCACGGTCCCAGTGGTGGGGTGGTCCATTCGACCCGGGGTTTGGGGCGACCCCACTGAGATGTCACATAGGGTCGCCCCCTTCCCGATCCAATCAGACAGACTGGGTTGCGCCTCGACTGGAAGAAAAACCCTGGACGTGTGGCGAACGTGTGAACGAGCGTCATGGAGCCCTTTCCTGCAGGCGTGGCCTTGCACGAACGCCGAGGGAAGCCACTCGTCTTGCAAGCCAGGGAAATCCCGCTCGCCAAGCTTTCGGAAACGGCCGCCGAAGTGGCGCACAAGCTCGACCGACGAGCAGCGATGCCTGCCGGTTCCGTCCAAACGTGAGCCCGCGTTCCATGCCAGCGAACCTTCGGTCGAACAGTGAACTCGTGATTCCTTCCAAATGGGAAACGGGAGACGGTCGTATGGAAAGAAACAGAGACTGACCCATGCTGTGGCACTTCTTCGATGGTAGGAATGGCGACGTGGCCTGGAACCGAGAGGAGGGAGAAGAAATGTTCGGAGAATTCGAAGTCTTGTACAAAGGGATCCCAGAATCTTTGGTCATGGTCGTGTTTCCAAGGGGAGAAAACGTGTTCCTTGCTCAGGAACTCATGGACAACGTGGTTGGCATTCTGGTAAAGGTGTGTGGCGAGCAGGTCAATTCAGCGGCCATGGTTGCAAAGTCCGCGGAGCTTGTTTTGGCCTTGGATGAACTGCTTGCATCATCTACCTTGCTTCAGGCGTGGTCAGGTGCAGACCGGGAGTTTAGACAGCTTAACATAGAACACACGCAAAGGAGGCGAAACCTCATGAGTTTCTCAATGGTTGTCCATCCCTCTGAAATGCAAGCTCCTCGAGGCGTGAATGTACATGTGCCAGCATCCTGCAAGAGGCTTGGGATAACGCACGTGGGGTTTGAGGATCCGGATGCCCTGGAATACTATGGAGAAGCAGAAGCCACTCCTCAAACTCCCAGCATGAGCCAATATGCCATGTACAAAGATGAGGATTATGAGGAAGATTTAGACGGACCAGAGCCTGAAGATGAAGAAGAAGAGGTTTCGTTTGATGACGAATTTGGAAATGCTTTTGATGATGCGCAAAACGAGATAGACGAAATTGAGCTCTTACCGCAATATGCAGACGAATCTACATTCGAGGAAAACATAGATGCAGGCAAACAAGAGTGGGAATCCTTTGACATGGCATCTCCTGCTTTTGCGGGCAACGGACTTGAATCCACGGTCCCCCATGGAGGCTTCCCAATGGGGCGGATGAACTTCAGACCCAGACCTGATCCTTGCGTACTTCTGTTGCAGGAACGGTGGAAGCTCAGGATAAAGGGAAGGAAAGCCAAATCATGCAGTCTTGTAGGGCAGGTCCTGCAGTGCATTCAGGGCACCCGCGGAATAAAGGAGCCCATGCACTTCACCGTCAGTACGCCCAGTCATCTGGAAGTGAGGAGAGTCGCTGCCAACCCTAGGATTTTTGCTCTTCAAAGCTCAATGCAGGCTGGAAAGACATTCACTTCGGTTGTTTCGCAGAACCCACAGCTTGATGTACTGCAGTCGCATGCACAAATCCCTGGGATCAAATATTCGCTGAATCCCTCCAATTGCGTTCAACCGCTGCAGGTGCATGCTACTGCGCACTTTCTTTCGGGAAATGGCCTGTCATTAGCAACCAGAGTGCTGCTTGCTATAGACTTCAAAACTTCTAGTGCTTTGACACGCCCGCTGAAAGACATTGCCTTTGATCTCAATGTTCCAGAAGTTTTTGTCCTGCCCCCAAAGAGGACAAGTCACCTTGCCCAGGTCTCCAAATCCGAAGGGAAAATAAAGTGGCATAAAATTTTTTTAGATCCAGGATGTATGGATACTGTGCTAGTAGAGTTTTGCGCGGTTCAGGGCATCCCAGATGCTCGGGTACTTGAACAACTCCCAGATATGAGATGTAGTGCCACGTTCAGATACACCGGGGGTACCTTTTCTGGCATTAGTCTAACGATGGAGAAAGAATTAGATTGGGTGTCAATCTCACCCTCTGAGGGCTTCGGGGAGTTAGAATTTATTCCATGCATCAAAAAGCATATCACATTCTAGGACAAACTGGGCAGTTTCACGGGTTGCACTTTAAAGATTTATTTTAGCAACGACACGTATAAAACCTGCCTACTTACTGTGCTCTTGTGCGTCTTCTCTCCATGAGTGCCCCGAAATCCATTGGGGAATCTTTGTACCGTTGTGCAGTCGTGGGTGCACGCCTTTTGGCTTCGACTGATTCAGCTGTGCAAAAGTGTAAGCATCACTCTGTGTCTAGAATTTCGTACATGTGGTCTTCGTCAGGCAGGTGTTTTGGCAAGTCCTCAAGGGTACAGCTTTCCCCATGTGCCTGATCCACCATCTTCTTTAAACGCTCCAATGCATTGGTCGTCACCAGACTGATTGCGATCCCCGGCGCCGCAAAACGCCCTGCCCTTCCAATTCTGTGCAGATAAGTCTCTCCGTCTTTGGGCAGATCCATATTTACCACCAGGTTGACATGATGTAAGTCTACTCCTCGTGCAAGCAGGTCTGTGGCCACGAGCACACGCATGTGAAAGCATGCAAATTGGTCCATTACTTGCACACGTTTGCTCTGCGCCAGATCGGCCGACATGCCGACTGCGGCTATCCCGCGCTGTTGGAGCCTCTCTGCCAATTCTGAGGCGTACCGTCTACTGCTGCAGAACACAATGGTTTGATGAAAGGGAACGCTGTTCAAGACATCCACCAGTGCATCCTCCTTTTCCTCGAATCTATCAAATACTTTGACGAATTGCTTGACCCTTTGGAGTTGTATACTTTCCTCGCACAGCATCACTCGTTGGGGTAGTCTCATCCGTTTCTCCAGCTGTGTCAGCACCTCGGTCGGATAAGTGGCCGAGAAGGCCAACGTTTGCTTGCGGTCAGGAAGCTCATCTAGGATCCATTGCACGTCTTCTCGCAGTGCCTCCCCCATCAAGGCGTCTGCTTCATCCAGCACCACCATTCTCACGTTTTGGGTCTTCATCCAACCTCGCGTTATCAATGCTCGCGCACGTCCGGGCGTTGCGCAGGCCAACCAGACCCCACGTTGCAGCACATGTCGATCCGAGGCTTCGTTCGTGCCTCCTACGAACGCATGGCTGATCCTCCTCCCTTCGGAGCTCTCTCCGACTTCGCCATCTCCGACGGTGCGCACCACGCGGTCCGCTTGCAGCGCCGTTTCCCGTGTCGGTGCGAGCAGCAGCGCTTCAGGAGCGTTTGGAGCTGCTTCTCGTTCACTTTCGTAGGCTCGTTCCACCAGCACGGCGGCGAATGCGGCGCTTTTTCCCGTTCCTGCCTTGGCTTGCGCCACCACGTCGGCGCCGAAACGTCCCAACGGAATGGCGCGTTGTTGCACCGGCGATGGCCGATGCAAGCCCGCACGTGCCAATCCTTGCAGCACACGTGGCGGCAGGAGCATCTCCTCGAAGCTGCAGGCGCGGTCTGGCGTCGGAAGGGCGTCGGCGCCTGGCGCCATTCCGCCGCGACGCGTCAGCTTGCGCGGCATGCCGAATGGCGAATCCCGACCCGATCCACGTGGCAAGATTTGGGTCCACGTGGCAGCTGCATGGGGGTGAGTGAGGGGATCCACGTGGCAGGGACACGCCAATGGGGAGAGACACGCGTGGAGACAACTAGCCAATGTAAAGAGGCAACGGTGTCCGTTTGCATGGAGGACGCCAAGCAAGCATGGGAGGACGCAAGTCCATCCAAGCTCGATCGAACAAAACTCCGGTGCATTGCTCAAGTTCGTTGGATGCACCTGCACACGCGCAAGAGAACGGAGAGAGGTATCGCCATCAGATGACAAGTCGCGAAAGAGTGAATGGTTTTGAGACGTGTATCAGGAGTGGTTGAAGCGGTCCCCGAAGACGTGTACCGGACGAATGTCTTACGCATGTCGGCTGCAATGCACACCTTAATGAATTGGGTCGTCTCTTTGGTATGGGAGGGGTCATCAACAAGCCGTTGCACGAGGAAATGGTTGACATTTCCGCAATCCCATTGGTTCTATTATCTTGTATTGCTTCATCAAAGGATGCAAGGACAGGGCGAGTCTAATGCAGTTTGATTGGCCGAAGAAAGAGTCTGTGCATTTTCTTGCCCATCGTTGCATGCAAATGATGCAAGGCGAGAGTGGGATCCAAGATGGGCACCTTACAACGTGGATTTCCACATCCACCGTCGTTGTACACCAATGTGGATGAGGTCGCTTCAAAGAGCCCTTGCATCGCCTCGTCCATACTTCAGCACCAATTTAATGGTATGCCTTGCCTACGAAGCATGGACGGGATGCAAGGTCGGAAGGATGGTTCATCGTTGTGGTTCCTCTCGTTCCCACCCTATTGGGCCGCTTCTTCCATGGATGGCGCATGTCTCTCCTCGTCCTCGTGTTCGCCGCTCAGGAGTCAGCACCCATCGAAGGATACGATGGCGCTCCTTACCTCTTCCCAAACGACTGTGGTGATCCACGTGTCCTTCGGGCACCTCCGATCGGATCCTGCCCCAGCGAACCCAACTCCATCCACACCGTCCAAACTCGAGGGGGTGTGTCTGCGAAATCGGGGGTGTGAATCGGGCGAGATCCCGATACAGGGTGTAACTGCCCATCGACAGGGGTGTGACTGCAGACCTGCAGCGGCGGCGGAATGACGACGGCGAAAGCAGCTCGTGCGCGAAGCGGACGCTGTGGAGCGTCTTCCGGATCCGCGTACGCCTCCACAACTGCAGCAACTCCAGCCAAGGTGGCGGTTCTCGGGGCCAGCGGCTACACCGGTGCGGATGTGGCTCGTCTAGCCGTCGCTCACGGTGGCATGGAGCTCACTGCAATGGTTGCGGAACGAAGCGCCGGACAGAAGATGGAATCCGTTTTCCCACACCTGCGAGGAGCTTCTATGCCTTCCTTGGCCAAGCTGGACGACGTGGACTGGAGCCAGGTGGACGCAGCCTTCGCCTGCTTGCCACACGCACTCACCCAGGAAATTGTGGCAGGATTGCCCAAACACATCAAAGTGGTGGACCTCTCGGCCGATTTCCGATTGAGAGACGTGGATACGTACGCCAAGTGGTATGGAGGAACGCATCTGGCCAAAGAGCTGCAGAAAGAAGCGGTCTACGGCTTGACCGAGCTCAAGAGGGACCTGGTGCGAGAGGCGAGGCTGGTGGCGAATCCTGGATGCTATCCCACTTGTTCACAACTTCCTTTGGTGCCGCTCTTAGAAAAACAGATGATCAGTATTGATAGCATTACTATTGATGCCAAATCTGGGGTTAGCGGGGCAGGGCGGGCGGCAAAAGAAGCCAGCCTGTACTGTGAAGTGGCCGGAGGAATGCACGCTTACGGTGTGGGTAGCCACAGGCACATGCCAGAGATCGAGCAGGAACTTTCCGATGCAGCGGGGGTACCCATCACTATCAGCTTCACGCCTCACCTAATCCCTATGTCCAGGGGCATGCAATGCACCATCTACGTAAACCTGGAAGGCCAAAACACAGTGGATGATCTTCGGGTGCAACTTGATGAGCGGTACAGGGACGAGAAGTTTGTCATTGTCTTGGAGGAAGGGCAAATCCCGCACACTAGGCACGTAAAAGGTAGCAACTACTGTGTGATGAATGTGTTCCCAGATCGCATTCCTGGGAGGGCCATCATCGTGTCGGTTATCGACAATCTAGTAAAAGGTGCTTCAGGACAGGCCATGCAGAACATGAACCTCGTCCTTGGATTGCCAGAGGAAATGGGGCTCATGCAGGAACCCATGTTTCCCTAACAGCGTGGCCCTCGCCCATCCGAGTGCTTGCTTTTGTTCTGTTGTTTCTCTTGAAATTTACATCTTCATGCATGCATGTGCATCGACAGGCTCCTACACTTACCTCTGTCTGAGGGCTTCCTTTCGTGCGCGTCGGTGCTATGTGGAAGGTTCGCTCGATTTTTTCTGCCGCTTTGTCCCCGTCTCAAACACTGTGCACTTGGGCAAGAAGGTAGAAGAAGGCGGGTATGCCGGCTGCCAGGAGAGACAAGACGAGTTTCTTCCTGGGATGTCTTGATATGGCCCAGAAGTCGGGAAAGCCCAGGTAGTTGCACATTTGGTGTGCAACCACGCTACCCGCGATGCTCCGCGTGGCCAGGAAGAGGTAGGCGGCAAACCATCCAAAGATGCAGGTGTAGGCAAATTGGAACCCCACCTGTGCCAGTCCCGTGGCCAGGCCGACTTTGTGGAACACCATCAGTTCGTAGAGGTGGTGCAGGTGGGCAGCTCCGAAGAACAGCGGTGCGAGAAGCACGGCTTGGATGGTTCCTGCTCCTTCCTCTCTGAGCAGGGTTATCATGCATGCGCGGAAGACGAATTCTTCGCACAGGGGCGCAATGAGCAGGTTTCGGATCACCAGTGCGTCCAGTGCTTGCGGTGGCGGTAGGGGCCACTTCATCGCGATGGGTCCTGCAAAGAGCACGGCAGTGAGTCCTCCACCTGCCAGTGCGGACGGCACCATTCGATCCCCTCTCATTCCTAATCTTTCCAGGACGCCACCATTGGATCCATGTTGATGGCGCACGGTCGTCCATCCGGCCAGGATGGCGACTGCGACGCACGCCACCATCCTCCGCTTGGCCACGTGGGGTCGGTTCCGATCCACGTGGCGTCCCACCGGCGCCACCGCGTGCACCAGCCCCACGTAGATCCACGTCAGCATCCAGCAGGGCCACGTGGCACCCCAGGATCGCATGGGGGCGGATCACGTGGCTCCGAAGGGGGGTCGGCGGAGAGGGCCGAGGCCAGGCTGGCGTGGAGGGCCTGGACACGTGCGTCGCGATCTTGGCTGCTGCGTGCGGCGTCCTGTTGGAGGGCGTCCACGTGCTCCAACGCCACCTCCAAGGCCTGCTCCAGGCGATGGACGTGATGGCGCAACGTGCGCACCGTCGAACAACGGTCGGCCTGGAGGTCGACCCGGAGGCGATCCAGCTCCTGGCGATGGGCGGATTCCAGCTGCTCCCGACCGCGCGTCAAGGCGTGTATGCGATCCAAAAGCTCCATGCGACACGCCTTGCGGTCGCTCTCCAGCTGAAGCAATCGATCCTCGAACGAGGTGCGGTCCTGCTGGGTCTCCCGCTTCAAGTCCTCCAATGCAGTGGACAGCTCTTCGACACGTGCACGTGCCAACTTCAGGTCGGCGTGTAGCTGCTGGTTGGTGGCGTCGTACGTCGACAATTCCGACTCCAAAGACTTCTGACGACGAACCCAAGCCTCCTTCTCGGCTTGGAACGCCTGCAGTTGGGACTGATCCTTCTGTACGCCTTCGCGGAGCTCCTGGTTCAAGCGCAGGAGTCGGGTCTCTTGACTCTCCACACGCGCCAACAGTGCGAACACCTTGCCACGAAGGGCTTGGATCAAGGCGTCCTTGCGACCCTCCTCCTCGATGGAAAGCTTGCTGCGCTCTTCCAATCGACGGAGGGATTGGAGCTGACCTTCCAGCTGGACGAGGTCGGCCTCGAGCTTGGAACGCGCCACCACGTGTTCGCTCTTCTGAAACGCGACCTTGAGGTCGCACTCGTCCTGGACGTGGATGATTCGGGTCTTAAGATGGATCACCTCCTCCGAATGCTTCTCCACAGACAGGTTCGAATCCTTCAATTGTTCGGCGAGCTGTTCCAACTGCGCGTCCTTTTCCAAGACCTGCTGTTCCAACGCCTGCACCTTTTTCTTCAAGTCACCGGGCAAGGAGGCCAACTGGTCGACTTTGCGCCGCAAGGACGCGTTCCTGGAGCTCAGCCCGCAGTTCTCTTTCTCTTTCTCGAGCAGTTGTCTCTTGATGACCTTGTGGCTGTTCAGCAGCTCCAGGTACAACCCTTTGAGGTTGCTGAAGTAACCACGCAGGCGCATGCCGTCGTCCTTGGCGGGACTCAGGGAAGCCGCCACGTCCCGGAAGGACATCCTGCGCTTGCTCGTCCCCCTTTCTCCTTCCTTGAACGTCATCCTACGGATCTCCTCGGTTCTCGCTGGCCGCCTACGCGGTTGCGCTCGTCCACATGTCTGCTCTCACATGCGCATGTCCGTCGCATCCCTTCCCCCCTTGCGAATATTCGCTCCGCCCTCTCCTCCCTTGCGAATATATTCGCCAGGGTCGTGTGGGTCGGATCCCTGTGGACTGGGATCGAGTGGTGTGGCCTGGACCGCCTTGTTGGAAGCGATGGCGGATTGGGACGAGGAGTTCGCGCGTTTCGCGGCGGAAATCGAGAGCGTGGAGCGCCAGACGAAGCAGGGAGACGAAGGAGAGAAGGAGGAGGAAAAGGCGAACCATGCGAAGGGCGTGGCCGTGGTTGCACCGCCGCAGCGAAGGCCGACGACTCGCGTCGCACCGCCGGTTCGGCCGAAACCGACGCCTCCTGCGCCGCCACCTGCGCCTCCTGCACCTCCTGCGGTGCCTCACGAACCCGTTGCACCCTCACCGGTCGTGGGAGCGGCCGTGCGACGCGCAGCTGGCGGCGAGACGTGGGTGGATCCGTCGCTGGTTTCGTGGCCGACCAACGACGCAAGGCTGTTCGTGGGAAACCTTGGCAAAGAAGTCACGGACGAGATGCTGGCGCAAGCGTTCCAAAAGTACTCGTCCTTCTTGGCCGCCAAGGTCGTCATGGACAAGCAGAACCACGTCACGAAAGGGTACGGATTCGTCAGCTTCTCGGACCCCGCCGACTTGGCCAAAGCACTGCGTGAGATGAACAATCGCTTCGTAGGTACACGTCCAGTCAAGCTGAAGAAGAGCAACTGGCAGGAACGCACGATAGGAAAACTGGACGATGTGGAAGGAAGTGCGGCAGTCAAGCACAAACCGCAACACAAGAGGAAGCACCTGTTCAGCAAGCACTTCAAACCGTATTGAACGCGGAGGAACGAACCCCTGCAGGTGCATTGTTCGGTCCAGAATCATCGCATGGAAGGTCTAGCGTCGAATTGCAAAGTATTCATACAGAAGATCAAAGCACGGCTGTCTGGACGAATCCGCAGATGCATGCATCGACCAGGCAGGTTTCAATGCAGGAGGCGAAAGTAGATGGGCAATAAGACATATACGGCGATCGCGCAAGTCATGGGGTCGATCTGTGGTGCACTCTACTGGGTGAGGGGATGATTCCCACACGTGGTTGTGTCATCTGGCAGAGTACATAAGGAGCACCTGCTCCAGACCGTTTCGTGGGTGTTCCTCGTCTTGGGCGCCACGTCCATCAAAACTTGCACAGAACGTCCCGTTCTTTCACCACCACGTAATCTTCCCCATCAGCGCCCGCGAGCATCTCTCCAGCGTACTTGAAATACATGACGCGATCTCCTTCTTTCACGTTGGTGGGTTTGAATTCCCCTTCTTCGTCCTCTTTCCCTGGTCCTGCACGCACAACCGTGCCCATGCTGGGCTTTTCCTTGGCAGATTCCGGCAGCACGAGTCCGCCTGCGGAGGTCTCCGAGACGGGATCCACCTTGACGAGCACGCGATCGAAGGTGGGTTCGATCTTGGACGCGTCTTCCGCGTCTTCGACGGTCGGCAAGGTTCCCATCACGTCTTGTTCACGCATGAGCAGGTAGGCTTCGCCTTGCACTTCTACGTCGAGGCATCCCAGTCCAAACTTGCTGTAGAGCACCGCCTGTCCGTCCTTGACGGCGCGTGCTTCTCCTCCGACGGACACGACGCTTCCACAGGTCGGACGCGGCGCGGCTTCGCTCGGCAGCAGCAGTCCACCACGCGTGGTGGACGCCGCTTCTTGCGGCTTCACCAGGATGCGTCCACCTTCCGGTTTCAGGGTGGTGAACCGGTTGGGAATCGCCACGGCCTCTCCACGTCCCGCCATCGCCATCGTGCGAAGCATCTCGTTCCTGTCAAACCGTCTCGATGGCGGCGCGATGTCCACGTCTGTTCGTCCCACCACACGTGTTCTCCTTTTCGAGGAGGACGTTTCTCCTTCTATCCTTGCTTCGAACCCGAAGGTCTCCCGGTTCATCGGGGAACCGACCCCTTTCCGAGCCTCCTTTCCCAGAAGGAATGGAAGGTCCGCCCTCGGGTGGTGTGGGCGATCCACACCCGTTCCTCGTATCCGTTTGGGAAACGAGAACGGTTGTGGGGTCCACATCCGCGGCGAAGGTCCACCACGAGTGCAGACGTGCGAGTGTCGGACATGGACGCGCTCATCTTCGACCTGGACGGGACGCTCTACTCGCATGCGAACGGGTACGAGGACCACTTTCGATCCAGAATATTCGAATACATGCGCACGAAGCTGGGCGTGGAAGAAGGACGCGAAGAGGCGATCTGGAAGAAGCTCTTCCAAGCCCACAACCAGTCCCTCAAAGGGCTGCGCGCAGGAGGATACTTGATCGAAGACGAAGAATACTGGGAATTCATACGAGGTGGATCGGAGGAGTACCTGAATCCAGATCCAAGGGTGCAGCGTGTCGTGGAAGCTATGCCATGCAGAAGGCGTGTCGTCTTCACCAACTGCAACGAAAAACAGGCCTGGAAGGCCATATGCGCGCTGCAACTCGACAAATACTTTCGAGAAGAAGACGTGTTCGGTGCCTCCTTCATGGGAGACCATTGCAAACCAGAACAGGTGGTCTTCGAAAACCTGCTTCAAGCGATCGATGCCCGTCCCAGAAAGTGCGCGATGTTTGAGGACTCGCTCAAGAACCTGAAGCAAGCCAAGGCAATGGGCATGACCACCATCTTTGTGACCGGACCACAGGCAACTGCGTCCGAATCCATTCAAAATGAAGCGGCAAAATATGCCGATGCAATCGTTACAGAATGTACGTATGAAGAGCTCAGACGTGAGATCCCTTCTTTATTTGATGTACACACACAGCAGTGAAGATGGAACTTCACTGCGGAACGAGATTTCGTCGACAGGTGCCATTCGGCTCTGAATTTTGATCCGTGCTCCTAGGGTACATTGGTGACAAAACTGCCATCACCAATGACATAATCATTATAATAAACGAATTCTGGAGGCCAAATCTGTGAGCTCGGGCATGGGTTGACTGTCAGAAAGTTCTTTTTTTGCTTTCTCGCCCAGCTGGTTGAACAGCTGAATGCAAGCAGCCCCTGCCATCCTGCATTCCTCATCTTCATCCTCCTGAAACGCGGATGTCACGTATTTCTGCAACCAATGCAGTCTCCCAAAGAGCTCATCATCAGCACTACTGCCACCCGATTTTGGCAGGATTGCTGCAGTTGGCAGCGAAACGAGAATGCTGCACCCAGCCGCTAGGACAGACCTGCGCACGAAGGGCTGTTTGTGGGAACCGACGGCCCTCATGAGGTCCAAAAGAAGCCGACTGAGTGGACCAGTAGCTTGCGAGACCGAAGAACACTCCACGAACAGGCCTAGGGTGGTTATCAGTCTTCCCAAAACTAGGAAATCAATGCCTAAGAAATCAACCCCATGCTTCCTGGCATCAAAATCTCTCATCAACGGAAGCATGAATTCTGGTACCACATCAACGAAACGGTTCTTCCGGACCAAATGGCCGCGTCGCTTCTGCTCCAGACTTCTCTCGCCAAACACTCGTGTCTTGCGTGGGTACTTGGAAATGAAACTCGCTGCTGACTGCCTAGCCGTTGATGTCTCAGAGCCCGCTTGGACATATGAGAGTTCCTTTGCTGCATCTCCCATGATATCCAGCAACAAGATCCGCTGGCTCACATTCAAGTGCGGGGAATATAGCTCTTCTCCCAATTTTAGAGCAGTCTCACGCGGCGCGTGCACAAGCATGGCGACCAAGGCTTGGCAACGGTACTTGTGGGTGCTTCTGGACCCTTGACCGTTCTCGTCATCCCAGTCCGGTCCTTTGGCATGCAGAATAGCGGCAGCTAGCTCCCGTGCCATTCCAGCCAGTTCATCGGGTTGGGATCGAATGAGAGCCTCTGCCTTTTCGAGTGCCTCCCCCACCTTCAGAGGATCGTCGCCTTTGCGCAGCATGGTCACGAGTGCCTTGAGGTGTTGAGGCCCAGTAGAAGACTCCCTTGCTCCTGTCGCCGTGCTGGGTACTAGGTTGTCCTCGAAGTCGCTATCGTCGTCGCTATCGCTGCTCAGCCATTCATCCCTTGCAAACGGAGTGCCAAGTGGATTTGACACACCCCGTGCCTCCTTCACGTTCCCTCCTTGATCTTCTCCAACCCAGTCTTGTGCTGTTGAGCTTGGATTCGAGGTTGCATCGTCCTGGAGCTTGATCAGCAACGCCAGTCCCTTCTCTTGGTGAGCTGCGAGTTCGTCGAAGACCAGTGGCTTCGCCGGATCCACCACAGAGGCAAACAGGTTCGCCACAACCATCCCGTGCTCTCTCACCCACTGGTAGGGAGATTCCAAGCGCACGCTGACGCCTTGGAGCAGGTTCGCTATGAGTCCATCCTGCTCCTTTACTTCTTTCCCATGGAGTTTCTCGAGAGCAATGCACACCGCCGAAGTGAGGCAGATTTGGCGTTCCTTGGAGCTGGACGCCAACCTTTCATAGTTGCTCCATGCCTTGGTCATCCTACTCGCAATCTCTTTGAATTGTCCTCGACAGGATCCGTTGGCTTCTGCATTGGTCAAGGAATACAAGAACTGCAGGAGCACGCGCAGGGTGGCCAATGGCAGGACTTTGGACGTGAGCAGTGCGTCCGAGAGGTAGCTTCGCAGGTGGCAGTCTCGTTCGAACTTCTTACCCAGCACCTTTCCCATCGTCTCTGCGTTCCGTTCTGCTTGTCCACCTGCTTCGGTGGCGATTCGGAGCACTTCCCACGAGAGCATTTCCAACGCTTGTGCGTCGTCCACGAGCTCCAGTACCGACTCCGTCCCTTCGCGTCCATCACTTCCGTCTCCTGCGTCTTTGCACGCATCCACTGCGACCTTCGCGACGTGTCTGGCGTGTCCGCGACGCGCGAAACGTGCCGCGACGGCGCCGCAGAGGAGCCTGGCGCGTCGACGTGCGCCTTCTTCGCGCGCGTGTCGGACCGCCACAGCGGCTTTGGCCGTCGCATGCGCCACGAAGACGTCTTCACGAAGCTCCTTGCAAACGTGGAATCTCTCTGGGATCGATGCGATGCGCGCAGCCGCGTCCAAGCACCGCGCATCGTCGTTCGTGAAGTCGTCGACCAGCTGCTGGACGCCGTCATGCGCCACGAATCGATCGCAAAGGATCGAGGCCGCCACTTGAAGCCGCACAGGAGCGTCTTCGTCGTCTCCATGGTCCTTGGCGAAGGCGCAGAGCGCGTCTCGGACGCGCAGAGCGGCCAGGACGCGTGTCGCCGACGCGGCGATGGTGGCGGTGGACGCGGACCAGCTCCGCCTCGCGCTCGCCAGGAGCACCTCCGACGCGCGCCAGGACTCGTCCGCGTCCAGTGCGAGCTCCTGCATCCACGAGAGCGCCGAAACCGCGTCCGAAGCCGCCAGAGATTGCGCCAGCGCCTTGGTGGCGGAAGCGACGTCCTCGTGGCGACGTTTCGACGCCATGTCCCTTCGGAATGGGACGAATCAACAGCAAGAGTGGGGACACAGGACATGACCCATGGACCACCTGGCTGGGTGCTACGGTACGAGGTGCAATGCACGGGGTGTGCGAATGAATGGAAAGGGAAGATGCTTACACCAGCTTGTTGGGCTTCCCACTGAATGGAACGAAAGTAGGAGGGTCCGATCCTTGGGATGGACTGGCGCCATTCGCGCCCTCCGAACCGTTCCTTTGATCAGCGGGCACACGCTCCTTGGAATCCTGCCCAAAGACCAATCTCCCCGCTGCACGTCGACCGAACGAACCCGGACTGGCTCCCAATGTGCTCTTCTTCCCTTTATTGGGCACGTCTTCCCGTGCAGCCGCAGCAGCGCGCTCCTTGGCCGCAACAGCAGCGTGCCAACCAACGCCTCCAAGGCTAGGATTGCTAGAAGACTTGGGCACATCCACTGGTACGGACGTGGAAGGTGACCTGGGAGCAGGCTTACCGTCCAGCCTGCACCCTGACCCTTTGAAAGGAACGAATCCAGGTTCCTCCTCTTCGTCTTTCTCCTCGGCATCTTCCTCTCCTTTTTTCCCTTTTTCTGCATCTTTGGCTTTGGATTTGCTTGGTTCGGGCTCTATCCAATCCAATGGAGGTGCGAAATCCACCTCGCAATCGGTTTCCACGATGGACACGGCTTCCTTCGGCTTGGATTCCACGACATCAATGAAGAAATTCTTATTGTTGTAATGTACAAGTATGCTGTCTCCGGACGTGAGGCAGGTGAAGCCTCGCAACGTCCTCTCGAGCACGGCTTTCGGATTGCTGATGTCCAGGAAATCCTTGGTGTGTGGCCGAAGTTTGACAAAGGTTCCCTTGGGCAAGGAGGTGCTCTTGAAGTTGACCACATCCCCTTCCTCCAGGAGCAGATTCTGCATCATCCAGTAGGGCATGTACACCATCCCTTCATCGGCCACGAACTCCAGCACTCCGCAATGCGTGTGTTTGCCGCTCTGGTTGTTCGTCACACGAAAGAGCATCGGATACTCGATCCGCAACGAAGCCAGCCGATCCAGCGCCGAAGGGGGCAGAATCACCTTGTCCCCATGCTCCAGCTGCGGTTTGTCGATGAAGGAGACCGGATAGCACCGGTAGTTGCTCGCGAAAGACCCTCCCACGTCCGCGCCGAAGAGGCCGAACATCGTGCGCGATCGGACGAGACACAGCGAGTGTGTGAGCACGTCTCCTCCGGATCCACGTCCCCTTTTCTTCCGGGTGCAGACCCGAAGATCTGCCGGTCTGAACCGAGGGTCCGAAAGGGAAGCTTCTCGAACGAAAGGGAGGCGAAAGGGAGGCGAAAGGGAGGCGAAAGGGAGTCGCACCAGCAGGACGACGAGACGACGTTCCATGGCGACAGGAGCGGTCTTAGGTAGCAAAAAAACCACGTCTACATGGCGCACCTGCATGCACTGGAACGGCGTCGGATCGAAGGGATCCGCGCGAGAGGACCGAAGACGCGACAAGTGTGCCGTTCAGTCCCGCTTGGAGATGGCTTTCACCACGGCGTGTTTCATGCTTTCCATGGAAAGCACCACTGCCAACAGGAGTGCCATCAACAGCACGTGCGTGAGGCCAGGTGCAAACTTGTCCGCGCTTCCGAGCGTCGATTCCAAGTGCAAGGCCACGTTCCGGAGCACTGTTCGTCGCATGACGTGGGTGTCGGTCAGACGCATTCCTTCTTACACGCGTCGTGCGACAGCGTTCGCAAACACGTCCACATCGCCTCGCATGCATCGCCTCTCGTGTTCGAGGCACACCTGGTTGCACAGCTCCGAGCATGCCGTGGCGAGCTTTGGCGAAGGAGGAGAAGGCGCGGAAGACCATCCCGAACTGCGCCAGGGAGATGGCCGCGAGCAGCACGAGTGCGGGCGGCACCAGCAGCAGCGTCACGGGGGAGATCTCCAGGAGGACGCTCATGGCGGTTCGCTCCGATCCTGCAGGCAGCAGGTGCGCGTTGGCGTGTTCCTCGCGAAGAGTGATGGACGAGTGCCACCAACCCCTTCAGGACGTCATCCGGACGACCCGGGTTGGAAAAGGAACGGATTTCCCTTTCGAAAGGGAAACCGTTTCGGGTTCGGACCCGGATGTTGGTCCGGTCGAGGCCGTTGGATGGACCCCGAAACCATCGAGAACCCGGTGGAAATGGAGGGTCCACCAGAGACAACAAGGGGTCGTGGTGGTGGAGGTGCTTGGAACGGGCTTCGATGCTACTGGGCACCATGACGACTTGGAAGTTGACTGTTGGCGTGAAAGAGCAAACTGGAATTCAAAAGAGAGGTCCTCTTCCGATCGGAACGGCGAGGAGCAGCTGAACATGTCGCGTTTGCGCCGCACCTTGGAGGGCTTGAGCTTCAGCCCGCACCTGCAGCGGGGGCACGTCTCACCCGTGGGAACAACGGGAGCATCAGAGCAAGACACAGGACCCTTCCCATCTTCCGCTCCGAAACCACCACCATCATGGACCTGTCATGGTGCACCCATTCCATGATCGCTTCTCAACCTGCTGGTTCGCACCATGCAAAATCCCCATTTCCTGGGTCTGACGCCAACGTTCCGGGTCTGTCTTTGGATTCGATCGGGTCAGTGACCCGGATGTATCTCCAATCGAATCGAAAACGAACCCAGGACAGTCGGATCGCCAACCCACGAGGCGATGGCCTTTCGCACGCGTCGCGGCCTCGGCGCGGCTTGCTTCGCGCGCGTGGAGGTGAATCAACCGGCAGACGTGCAACTTGGAAAGGTGGAAATATGCCCGGAAAGCGTGGCCGGAATGCGCCTGCGGGAAGAGCCGCGCACGCAAGCTGCCTATCCGGTCGAGTGGTGCACGAGAGCCCAGGACACCTGCGAGAAACTCGCAGGTGTAGGCGTGCGAAGCAAGCGCCTGTTTGGACTCAAAGACATCAAGGTTTATGCAGTAGGATTATACGTCGATCCCAGAGACGTGCAGGCGAAGGTGAGGCCTGCCTACGGGGGATCCGAGGAGGGACAGCTCGAACAGAAGGTGTTTGAGGATGTAATGGACCGAGATGTGAAGAAAACTGTACGTTTGGTCGTGCATTACGGAAAGTTGACGTCCAAAAAGCTTATCCATGCACTTCGTGAACGTTGCGAGAAACCACTCGCAGCCTCGGGGAAGCTGGGCGACCTTGAGGTGTTCGAGACCTGGTTTGAAAACCTGCATTTGAAGAAAGGGCTTGCAGTTGCTTTCTCTGCAGACCGAGGCATGCTTGTTACTCGAGTCGAAGGAAGGGTGATAGGCCAGATTGACTCCCCTGAGCTTTGCAGGGCACTCTTCGACATCTACCTCGGAAAGGATCCGGTGTCCCCGGATGCGAAGGAAGATTTTGGTAAGGGGGTGGCGGGGCTGTTCGGCAAATACTAGAGTCAATCTTGGAAGCCTTTCCTTCCCTCCATCCTACACCATTGCATCGCCATGCGCACTCGAGGATGCACCTCCTGCGGGTGGCCTCGAGGCAATTTTCCATGGACCCAGATCGGGCTTTCTTCGATTGCTTTGATGATTAGTAAGAAGTGCTGCCGGATTTTTTCAAACCTTGTCCAGGAGGTGCTGGGAACAGCTCCTCGCTAATCTACGCCACTCAATGACAATCTCCGAACCATACGCACAGCTCTAAAGTCCCCGCATTGCTGATGGGTACTTCCCACGGAGGTCGGCGTGGCTCTCTATCGCTACAGCATCAGCTTACATGCACTCATCCTCTTTTGGACATTCTTCATGGACCTTGAGCAGAGATCCAGAAGCTCAAATTTGAATGACGTGGGTGCGAACGTTCAACCTAGGTACAAGCCTTTGCAGTGCACCGCACGGTCTTGCACAGTGGAAGCAGTTTTTCGGATATAATCCAAAATCAATCGCAAGAATTGTGAGTACCCCCGCGATGACGACACCTCGTTTCTCATTGCACACCCGCCCCTCCCCAGCTGGGGCGACCCGCAAACGTGACAGGGCGTTGGGGTCGCCTAAGTAGACAAGGAATGCCCCCGAACTTGCGGGACGGTTAGCATAGGCGGATCCATGACGACACCTGACTAGCTACGCGGACGAAAGGTTGCCAACCCATGACGACATAGCCGCTGACGGCACACCTGTCAGGTGTACGTTTCCCCCACAAAGGCGTTCCAAATCTATCATATTTGCTTGGAAGCAACTTGCGCGACACCTGCCTCCCAGCGAACGAAACACTAGAAGACCAAGCCCCTTCGATCATGAATTCCTGTATCAAGACTGTGGTCGCGATCATATCGCTGTGGCTGCAATATTGTCTTGCATATGAGAAGCACCGCCTACTTGTTGCCGACTCCGAGTCAGGAAAAATTCGTGTGTTGGATCTTGCTGGTGGAAGTCACGTTGCCACTTTGGAGGTGGAAGGCCCAGCGAGGGTGTACGCACTGAGTGATGGCAGGCATGCCTTTGCAGTACAGACTGATTCGAACGCTTCGCAGGCCATTGATGGTGGTGTCTGGATCGAAGACCATGGGGACCACATGCATCCCTATGAGGAACCTCCTAGCATCCGTCCATTCAAGGTGGAAGGGGCAGTCCCCATACACTTCGTGGAGCATGGTGGCCACGTAGTAATATTCAACGACGGCACCGGTGAAGCAAGTATCATGAAGACGAGCGACATTCGGCAGGTCAATCCTTCAATGCATACCGTGGAATCAGGGTCGGCCCATCACGGCGTGGCCGTGGCTGTTGGAGAAGATGTACTCATAAGTGTGGCTGATGAGGGTGAACGCCTTCCGAAGGGCGTGGATCACAGGTCCATGTCGTCTGAAGTTCTTCAAGCAATGCATGAATGTCCTTTGCTTCATGGTGAGGCACCGTCTGGATCATTAGTAGCGCTTGGTTGTGGTGACGGTGTTTTGATTGTGGACAGTTCAAAGTCTCCCATGGAGACCCACAAGGTTTCTAGTCCAGAAGGCACTTCTGGGCGTGTCGGTACCTTGTATTCGCATCCCAAATGGAGTTTCTTCATTGGTAATCATGGCCCTACAGGAATATCGAAAATCGACCCAGAATCGCAAACAATGGAGGTGTTTGCTGTTCCAGTTGCTGTACGAGCATTCGGCTTCACAAACGACGGTGTTGCAATTATTGCGGTGACGGTAAACGGACAGGTGCAGAGGATTTCACCCGAGAACGGTGAAATCATGAACAGTGTTGATCTCATCGCTCCATATGAATCTGGTACAAGGCCCGCCCTTGCCTTTGCCCCTCACAAAGTCATTGTAAGTGATCACACCAATGGAGCCATACATGTGCTTGATGATAAGACGCTCTCAGAACTGCAAACAATAGATGCGGATGGCATACCATTAAGCATGGCTGTTGTTGGTTATGAGAACGACGAACACGACCATGATCACGACCATGGTGAGGACCATGACCACGACCATGACCACGACCATGATCACGACCATGATCACGACGGTGGTGGGGGCGATGAACACGACCATGATCACGACCATGACCATGACCACGGTGAGGACCATGACCACGACCATGACCACGACCATGATCACGACGGTGGTGGGGGCGATGAACACGACCATGATCACGACCATGACCATGACCATGGTGAGGACCATGAACACGATCATGATCACGACGGTGGTGAGGACAGCCACAACGATGGAAGTAGGCGCTTTGTTGTTAGGATTGCAACCACGCTCTTCCAAGGTCTCGTTGCATTCGTATGGTTTGCTTAAACACAAGGCTGGACTTCTGCTTTATGCATGCGCCCTGCCATTGGACTTAGTTTTGTAAAATTAAGCCTTGAATCATGAAATAGTTTTTGCTTTATCTCCTGTGCACTTCTGAGGCATTTCAGAACTAATGTGAAGGTTAAAAAAACTATAATACATGTAGCAAAAGCTTTGGTCTTTTATGAATAATGAGCGGAGGTGGCTCTCCTCAATGGTAAGCGTCGTTCCACGATGAGTTTGTAGCGAGAACAAATTGAGTGTTGGAGTGGTCGCTTCTGTTATATGCTCTCAAGCTTTATTCTCAAAAATTACCAATTCCATAGATTTCTAGGCAACGAGCAAGACTCCGCTTGTGGTGGATAATGTTTTATTTTCGGTAAAAACTAGTGTCAACGATTCGTGAAATTGGAGAACTAACCCTCGAAGTGGCTGCGTCCTCGAATTCTCTTTGGGGTGCATCGTTTTGATTGGCCCACCTCGTGCTCGATATGCTATGCATTACCAATCTATGAAGGTGCCTAACTACTACAAGCAAAGGAAATGGAATATTAGAAAAATATGTGTATCCGTGATTGAAAGTATTCACTGTTGTGCACGCAAGATGTCAAACATCCTTCATACCCAATGTTGGGTCTTCGCTTCCCGCATGAGCCATGTTTACGTGATTCTGTCACAACGAAATTATTTGATCTATAAGTTCATCAAAGACATGAAGAATACATTTCGCTCTGCACCGCACACATTAATATCATCTAGACGGTAGAAGTGGCGTGTATGTTCCTACTCCACCGCCTTGAGCACAACTTACACTTGAACATTCCATGTCGTAAGAATTTGCCGCTTGGTAATTGTAAGGGGTTGTCACACTTCCTCAACATCTTGCATTCACCGCCACTTGCAATTCACGTACAGCTTGTGCGAGCTCATCCATCAAGTGTACATCAGAGCCGGCCGGGCAAATCAGTGTGTGGAAGCCCTTTCCCTTGACTGGCTCCCTGAATTTCTAGTGCTTATGCTATTACGATTGACCAATTGCGGCGAATCGTTCCGTGGACCAATTAAGGAGGTTCCTTAATAATTCGGCCGACAGTTTACCACGATCTATCTTCGCATAGACTTTTCCATTTAGAGTTTGCAAGACATGAACCCATGTTGGAAGGATGCGAGAGATCTGTCGAGCTCATCTTTTGCTTGATGCAAGCCTTTAACTAGTCGATGTGGGTTGTTTATTGCTTGAACTCGCCGAGCTAGGCTCTTCATTTAGCCGCATTATTCCCTGCGTGGATCTCTTGCTTTTGATGGTTAGGCTAGTCACAACACCTCTTGCTCTTCCTCTTCTTTTTGAGAATGCCATACATGTCGCAAAACTGGATTGCTCTCGTCCATTGCTATCCACGCAATAAAACAAGCTACTCGCGTTGGGATCGCTTGTGACCATAGGTTTGTCCCTCAACGGATCATTACCATCGAGGTCATTCATGGACTTCTCCATTCCATCCTACTTGGCCCTAGTTTCCTTGACTTGCTTGCCATTCACGTTCTTACAATACATGAAGGTGTTGTAGCACACGTCTTCTGTTCTAAATTGGAGGTCGAAGGCGTGCGCATTGTAAGGAGCACTCTGCTTGCTCTTGAACTCCACCAATGTGGACGAGGATGCCTCGTAGATTGGGAGGTACCTAGAAGACAGGTCGTGGCCTTCAAGGTCAAGGTCGACTTAATAACAAGATCGAATTGGAGTGATTTGGGCACCCGTCCCCAATGGGGGGAAGACACCTCCTTTGATGGGTTGGGAACCGTTTTTGAGGCTTGTGTTTCCTAACATGTATGATCCTCATTTTCCATGTGTAAGCATTTCATGTCCGTATCAGCTACGACTCTTTACCTCTTTTCTCAATCTTTGACGACATTGCCCTTTGTGGCGCACTGATTGTGTTTCTTGTGTGTTGCAAGTGATGCATAGGCCGATGAACAAGACTGTGCCTCCGAAGAACAAATGCTTGTGTGTGATCTTGCTATGCAAAGAGCAAGCATTGACTACATCCACACCCGGAGCCTCTATGGCCTCAAGCATGCGCAGCATGAGTGGGAGTTAGTTTTATACCAAGCGTCGGATATCGAAAAGCACATTGCCTTGCCTCGCTTACTCCACAAGGACACTTCAAGCAACTCCTTATCGATCCACGCATGAAAGAAAGGACGGACCGTCTCAACATCAGCCGGATAGAGTAGGTCGTTCTTGATTTTCCGGAGCTAGACACCCATCGCATTGTTCACCATTTGATAGGGACCATGATTTTCTTGTGCTTCCTACAACTTGCAACTCCCTTCTGTTGCGCCACAGTACGTTGAAGAATTGCTCGACGTAGTCCACAATGTTCCAACAAGTATTGTTTCGTGTATGGCGATGGCGCTGGTTGGTGACTAATCCTATACCGTGTTCTTGTGGCGGTTGTTTCACCGCTTGTCGAGGAGTCACATATAGCTCTCCTCACAAAACCGGACATCGATTCCGTGATTTGCTTGATGCTGTGTGAGAAGTTAGCCACCTTTTGGTTCATTGGAGATGAGTTACAAAATCGAAGTCACATATTGCCAATCCGTGACTGGAAACAAAGATCCCATTGTTGCAACGAAGGTTGAGGTCGAGCTCGAGCAACGAAGGCTTGTAGATAGTGTTCCCTTCGTTCGCAGGGCTGTCTCTTGTAACGTCCCAATCACCGCGTTGTCGCACGCCACGCTTTTCGTGTTGGTCTTGTTGCAATGGCAGAAAGATTTGTGTCATTCAAGTGTTCGTTTCCTATTGTGCGAAAAAGATTTCATGAACTTGTGTTTCCATCAACTTTCGTACAATAGACCGTTTCGACCTGGGGCACACACGTCGCATGCAAATGTGTCTCGAGGGTCATGGTACGGTCCGTCATCCACTCCTTGTTGCGGGTCGCCTACTCACATGTGCACCACGCGTCGTCCAGTCTCTCCACCCTCGTTCGACACCCTTCTTCACCGTATTTCCTTCCATGTCGACATCCGGATCGACCTGGGGGGAGGGGCCGACCCTTCAGGTTCTCCTGTCGGTTGGCATCTTCGAGTCACAGTTGTGTCCCATCCGGGGCGAGCACCGGGGAGCCTCCAGTGGAAGGGACCAGGTGATGGCCAACCGTGTCGACATTCCTCGGACCGACCCATCTTAATCCTGTACTCGCTGACGACACCTCACTGCCCCAAGGGTGGACAGCAGGGATATATATACGTCGAAGGAGAACCGCAATCGACACTTTCTGCAATCACCAGAAGTGGAACACACATCGCAGCATCCAGTGGTGCAGGTGCCGACAGCCATGAGCTACTTCCGAGCGCTTCTCGTATCGTGCATTGCACTTGGCCTCCAGCTCTGTGCAGCAGATGGGGCACACCGCCTTCTTCTTGCGGATTCCGAGAGTGGGTCCATCCGCGTTTTGAATCTGGAAGATGGAGATGAAGTCGAGACACTGGAGCTGAGCGGCCCCGCAAGGCTGTACACTGTGGGGGATGGACGCTATGCATTTGCTGTCCAAAGAGAGCAGAATGTGACCAATGCAATTGACGGAGGTTTATGGATCGATGACCATGGGGACCACTTCCATGCATACATGAGGGATCCTGTTGTTTTCGACTTTGATATTGAAGGAGGCGTGCCTACGCACTTCGTGGAGAACGACGGTGTGATTGCCGTGTACAACGATGGGGCAGGTGATGCAAGCTTGATGAGGCTGAGTGAGATTAGACAAGATAGCCCAGCTGTGGATGTTGTCGCAAATGGTCCAGCTCATCATGGAGTTGCTGTACCTCTCGATGATCAAGTACTTATCAGCATCGCTGATGATGGCGAGAGCCTTCCGAAAGGTGTAGATCTTGTCGACATGGACTCTACCATTTTGCAGGAGGTGCATGACTGCCCGCTGCTTCATGGATCTGCTTCGGATGGTGACTTAGTTGTCCTTGGCTGTGGTGACGGTGTGCTGGTTGTGGATAACTCTGACTCACCCATGGAAACATTCAACATCCCCAGCCCAGATGGAGAGGAAGGGCGTGTTGGAACAGTGATCAAGCACCCCAGGTGGGACTTCTTCATTGGCAACCATGGTCCCCTTGCTCTCTCTAAGATTGATGTGGCAGAGAGATCAATGGAACTCTTCCCAGTGCCCATCGATGTCTCGGCCTTTGGTTTCACGAAGGATGGCCGCTCGATTGTAGCGATTACCATGGACGGTCAAGTCCACACAATTTCTCCAAGTGACGGCAACATTACAAACAGTGTTGAGCTGATCGCCCCGTACGAATCTGGAGTCCGACCAGTCCTGGCATTTGCACCAGGCAGAGTTGTTGTCAGCGACCACTCAAGTGGTGAGATTTACGTGCTGGATGATGAGACCCTTGATACAAAGATGACTTTCGATGCAGACGGCATTCCTCAAAGCATGACCGTGGTTGGCTGGGAGTTTGATGACGACGATGAGCATGACCACGATCACGACCATGATGATGACGACCACGACCATGACCATGATGATGATGACCATGACCATGACCACGACCATGACCATGATGATGATGATGATGACCATGACCATGACCACGATCATGAGCATGGTGATGACGACCATGACCACGACCACGACCATGATGATGATGACCATGAGCATGATCACGACCACGATCACGGCAACGGCGATGACGAGTAGAATGGCTGGTGAGTGTGGCAGTCCATCAAGCCCCATGTGGGGATTGCCATTCTGACGAGGCCAACCGGCCAAGTCCTGCAGATCCTACCGCTGCATGGGTGACTCCATGTCGCAGTTTTTTCTCTTTGCGGGAAAGCGGTTGGTTTCTTTTTTCCTCCTGAAATGAAATGAGTGTGTATCGTCCGTTTCCTTGATCGCCCCAAGGCAGGAGTTCCAATGTTCCTCCAACTGCCTTGCCCCCTGAAAAGAGGGGAATTCACCCCGGATGCTCATCCCTCACGTGACCCACGTGACGGTTTCATAGATATTTCCTTTCCTTTTCGAAACCCTTAGGATTGGAACAGGGCACCCAAGTGTCCATCGGAACAGACCCGTGGTCTTTCCGGTCTCCTGCATGGTTCTCCCCAGGACTTAGGGTTACGCCCCCAGGGGCAGGGGGTGCCCTGGACTGGAAAAAGGACCCGACAGTTGGATCCAAAAGGTCCACGTGCGTGCATCGCCGACGAGAATTCCAGCTCGTCCTCGACAGAAGCGCGTCGGCGGATGACCATGAAGGCCGGCCTGGTGCTGCTGCTGGCACTTCCGTTCACCTGGTGCGTCCGCACGCCGTTCCTCACCGCGGGAACGGTCGAAGAGGGCAGCGTGGACAAATGGATCAAGCCCTGGTTCTGCCACGACACCGATTGTCCCAAGTACAAAGTACTCAACACAACGTCCACGTACGAAGTGCGCAAGTACGCTCCTGGAAAATGGGTCAGTACAGATTGCCTGGAGACGCATTTCACTGATGCCCAGTACGCAGGATTCTACCGACTGTACAAATACATCTCAGGGAAGAACACGGCCAAGGCAAAGATCCCGATGGCCACACCAGTGCTGAGCTACGTCACACCTGGATCGACACCCACAGCCTTGAGCAATATAACGTTGTCGTTTTTCCTTCCTAGCATGTATCAGGATGTGGACCCACCAGCTCCAACCACGGCGGGCATCTACATTGAGGAACTACCTGAAATGACAGTGTATGTGACAGCATTTGGAGGATGGGCAAAAGATGCAAGCGTTGATGCAAACGTGAAGACTTTGGAAGCTGCGATGGATGCAGAAGGGGTCCTATATGACACGGACCACTATTTCTTTGCCGGATATGATCCTCCCTATCGTTTCTTTGACAGGCACAATGAAGTTTGGGTGCGCACTGTGAAAGCAAAGCCTCCACCTCCACCTCCGTCACCCTCACCTACGCCATCGCCTGAGCCATCGCCCGAGCCATCTCCAAAACCATCTCCTGAGCCGTCTCCCGAGCCGTCACCGGAGCCATCCCCAAAACCATCGCCTGAGCCGTCGCCTGAGCCATCTCCAAAACCATCTCCGAAACCATCGCCTGAGCCATCGCCCGAGCCGTCGCCTGAGCCATCGCCGGAGCCATCGCCCGAGCCATCCCCAAAACCATCGCCTGAGCCATCGCCTGAGCCATCGCCCGAGCCATCTCCAAAACCCTCGCCTGAGCCGTCGCCTGAGCCATCGCCCGAGCCATCTCCAAAACCATCGCCTGAGCCGTCGCCTGAGCCATCTCCAAAACCATCACCTGAGCCATCTCCAAAACCATCGCCTGAGCCATCGCCCGAGCCATCGCCCGAGCCATTTCCTAAACCGTCTCTCTCTCCATCCCAGGTTTCGATGAGGGGAGGGCTGCGAAAAGTGCAGTACTCTTAGGCATCAGCCATTTGTTGCCTTCAGTCACAGAGCAGCTTTCGATCTTCATCGATTTGGATGCTTGGAAGACTCATCCTCTCTAAACTTATTTGGCCCAATTGATTCCGTTTCACAGCATCTATTGTCTCTCCACAGCCTTGTTCACGACGAGTATGTTCGCACCTGCACTCGCAATCCACCCACAGGTATGTTACCACTCATCCGATACAAGCTCGGACTGCTGAACCATTCCGGCCTGTCGACTCACTCCAGCACTGTGCTGTGCTTCAAATGCTCAATGGCAGGGTTACAACCCAACTGTGTGCCTTTCTTGGCACGCGTTCCACCACCCAAACGCCATGTTTTCCCCTCTTGCTTCCACTGGACCTCTTCATTCCCTTTCTCTCTTCCTCTTCGTCCCTTTGAATGTGCAGGCTGCCACGGATGCCACGATGTGTGTCTTTGGATCTCTTGGAGAAGTGGAGGTTCAGGTGTGGGTCTGGGGTCAGGCTGGGTGGACCACTCCCCTGTCCACACCCACGTGGCTGGCCCTGGCTGGATCCCTGGAGATCTCCACCCCAGCGAACCCGAGACGAAAGGGGAGTGCCTGCCCTTTTAGACCCGCGTGGGATCCCCGATCGATCGGAGAGGAGCTTCCCTTCTCCAAGGGGATGGCCAGGGTCGTGTCGGAAGGCAAGGACGCGGCGCCGACGTCGAAGCGAAGCGGATGCCGACGCGCGAAGGCGAGGAAGGAACCTTCGAAAGGAGCCTCTCCCTCGTCGAAGGGGAAGAGGCCAAGGACGTGGAAGAAGAGCCGGCCTGGGAGGGGGAGTGGAGGAGGCGCAGGAGACGCGTGCGACGCGCATCCGTGTTTCGCAGCACGGGAAAGAAAGACTACTACCAGACGCTCGGCGTGGACTGCGAAGCCGAAGAGGATGAAATCCGTAGAGCCTACCTCAAAATGGCACTCAAGTGGCATCCAGACAAGCACAAAGGGAAGCCAGCGGTGAAGAAGTACTTCCAGGAAATCGGCGAAGCCTATCACGTGCTAAGCGACGCTGCTCTGCGTTGGCAGTACGACCAAGCTGCAGAGTTCGACGTGGACGACCTTTCCGCCGAAGAGTACATACGGAGATTCAAGCAATTCATCTTCACGACCAGCGGACTCGGCATGGACGACAGCAGCCTGTTTTGAAAGACACGGCGTTCGGACTGGCTCCGTTTCCGTATGGGAGTCGGAGAACCGAACGTCGTCCAAGGATCGACTTGGAACGTAATCATCGACGCCGAAGTCCCAAGAACTTCGACGAAGGTTCAGGGTAGCGTGGTGGAAGTCGTTTCCTTCCGCCTCCTATTTTTTGCTTTTACCTGTGGGAGCAGGTCCTAGCACCAGCTTTGAGAATAAAGTGGCCGAGCGGCACCTTCCGCTCCGTCTACAATCGAAGACGTATCGCTTGCAGTTGAAATGGGGAAAGCGGTGGTCGTTCTTTGCATTGTGGGAGAGAACGTCCTGCTTTTTGGAAGGGTTGTTCCTACGACAGATCCAGGCCGGCTTCTTCGTGGCTTGGCGTTCCCGTTGCAAGCATCGTCCCTCGTCGGATCGCACGATCCATTCGTGTTCGCAAACGTTGTACAATGAGTTTTAATTTTGGGATGGGACACTTGCATCCATCGATCTGTTCTTCCACCCACTTCACCACCACGCACTTCCTTGCTTGTGCCCAGGCTCAGGCCTCCTCCATCCTTGGGACCTTCTCTCCCCCCCCTCTCGTGTGGCTGGGATCTGCCCTCCCCATCCCCGGTTCAGATCCGGGTCTCCCCTTTCCGATCCCCCTTTCGGACCCAGGAACAGAAGGGAACCTTCCCGGTTCCCATCCGAACAGAACCAACACAATCGACCGACGATCGCGATGGCGTCCCAAGGTGCGCGCACGTGGCATGGAAATGGATGCGCCAATCGTCGAAGATGGATCGAAACTGACGAGGAACGGCGATGGATGGGACAACCACAGGCGTGCTCCTCGGCATGGGAAACCCACTGCTGGACATCTCCGCCCAGGTGGATCAAGAGCTGCTGGACCAGTTCGAGGTGCGTGGCCAGCCGCCACGAGGCGCATCCAAGGAAAGCGAAAGGATGCAGGACGCGCGATCGGAACGATGACATAACGAGATAAGGGAACGTACGCGAAGGGAAAGAAAGGTGCGAATGCTCGGAGGCGTCCGAGACTGACGCGAAGGGGACCTGGCGGCGCAGCTCAAACTGAACAATGCCATCCTGGCCGAAGAGAAACATCTGCCTCTGTACCCGCTCATGGCGAAGAAAGAGGACGTCGAGTACATGGCCGGAGGAGCTACGCAAAACACCATGCGAGTGGCACAGTGGATGCTCCAAAAGCCCAAGTCTGTGAGCTTCATCGGCTGCATCGGGAAGGATGAATTCGGGGGGAAGATGAAGGAGGCCACCATGAAGGATGGACTCAACGCAGTGTACATGGAAGATGAGTCTACTGCCACTGGGACCTGCGCCGCATGCATCATGGGTGGAGAACGCTCGCTTGTCGCCAACCTCTCTGCTGCGAACAACTACAAAGCGGAACACCTGCAGAAGCCTGAGAATTGGGCCATCGTCGAAAAGGCAAAGTTCTACTACATGTCTGGGTTTTTTATCACCGTGTCCCCTGAATCGATCCTCTCCGTGGCCAAGCATGCCGCAGAGAACGACAAGTGCTTCATGATGAACCTGGCTGCACCATTCATCATGGAGGTGCCACCCTTCAAGGCCGTCTTGATGGATGCCCTTCCCTTTGTGGACTACCTGTTCGGAAACGAAACGGAGGCACTGACATATGCCAAGACTGAAGGGTGGGAGACCACCGATCTCTCGGAAATTGCTCTGCGTATTGCGAGAATGCCAAAGGCAAGTGGCTGCCGTCCAAGAACTGTGGTATTCACCCAAGGCGCCGAGCCCACGATAATCGCGGTAGGAGGTGTGGTCCACAAGCTGCCAATCATCAAATTGGCAAAGGAGGAACTGGTAGATACCAATGGAGCAGGTGACTCGTTTGTTGGTGGCTTCCTCTCCCAGCTGGTGCAGGGCAAGTCTCTGAAAGACTGTTGCAGGGCAGGCAATTACGCGGCAAACGTTGTCATCCAGCGCTCTGGATGCACTTTCCCAGACAAGCCTTCCTTCCTTGATGCTGTAAAAGCTAATGCAACAAATCAATGGGGCATCCCAGATGAGAATTAAAGACATGGAAGTCTGAATTTGCTTGATGGAGTCGAGAGCTTGGCAAAAATTTTGTACCTGATTGTTATCAAGTGGAAGCTGCTCAGTGAGAATGGTTCCGCGGAATCAATTTGACACACTCTGTTTCCACTTCTAGGAATGCAATTAACTTCTTTTTGTAGCGAAAAAGGTCTGTGCCCATGAAGATTAGCTTTGGATTCCCCTCGTAGGAATTGATAGGATCGAACGTGTGACGCCCTCCGACAAAATTGAAGAGCACGAATTTTGAGTCTGCATCCACATCCATCCCGGTGAGACAGACCAAACCCTTGGCGCGGTACACGTCCTCTGGATCGAGCGATCCAAGGAAGTCTTCAAACTTCTTCCGGTCAAAAACTTTCAGACTGGTGAGTTTCGCTTGAAGGATATCAACCTCGTTCCCATGATGTTGATCGTCCTTGCCACTCTCCAGCACTTCCACCTCTTCAGCAGAAGCAAAAAGTTTGGTATCCAGCCCGAACACTAGGCCAGGTTCCACGATCCCATCCGGTCCTGTTGCGTGTATCTTGGGGGTAGTAGGATTGAGATCATGCACATCATCCAGTGTTGTCTCCAGCTTTCCAGGTTCCACGAGCTCGTGCTTGTTCACCACGATTAAGTCTGTATACTGGGATTGAATTCTGGCCGTGTAGGATTTATCTTCGTAACCCGAAAAATTGAGAGCATCGATCACTGTCACGATACCATCCAGCTGAAGGAAGTCCATCTTTCGTATTTCCCAGGCGATGGGGGCTGGATAGGCAGATCCGGATGTTTCGATGATGATCCTGGATGGATTTTGATTTTCCACAATCTCCTTGAGGGCTTCGTTCATCTGGCCCACCAGCACGCAGCACAGGCAACCGTTCATGATTTCTTTCACGGCGATGTGGCTGTCCTTGGCCACCTCTGAATCGACCTCCATGTCGCCGAATTCGTTCTTGAGCCAGGCCACCTTGTAGTCCTTGGGCAGCCGCCGGACCAAGTTCTTGATGATGGACGTTTTCCCCGCTCCCAGGTATCCCGTGAACACGGTCACCGGCACGGGAGCCTTTCCATCCGTCTCTTCGTTCATCTTTCACGCGTTCACCGCACCTTCGAGCAGCTTCAATCGCAGCTCTTGAAGCTTTCGTCGTGTCCCTCGTCGGTCAGTCGGCCGTTTTCGACATGTTCGTGCGTCGTCCCTTTTCGATTCGCTCACCTTGGTCCTCAAGGTCGTGATCTGTTCCCTCTCGTCCCTTTCTGGCGCGGGAATCAGGTCCAGCAGGAGGTCCACGTCGTCGATGGAAAGCACGAGCGTTCCGCGGTTCGCCATCGACGTTCAGGACCACGTAGACCGGTCTCCGCCCCTGTAGCAAACGGGTCCCCTTGGGCCTCCGGGAAACGGGGAGTTTCTTCTCGCCCCGGGTGGATCGAAGGGAGGTAAGGGAAAGGAATTCCTGGTACACGTGCATGGGTCACAGAAGAAGGGACAGATAGATGTGGAGAAAAGGGATCGAGCGATAGCTGCAAGAAGGTGACAATGGGAAAGGACGGATCCATAAGGTGGATGGAATGGACGGAGTCCAAGGCCAGGCCGGAGTCAACACACCGCTCGGCACAGGCACGGATGCGTGCAAATATTGACTGCAGTCAAATTCGCATGCATGCGAAGACAGAACACGGGATGGGCTCCACAGTATTTTCGGTCCAACACCGACGCTCCGTCCCAACAGAGTGCGATGGGAGGATGCATGCCCATCCCGAAACGTCCATCGCAACGCACCAGAGGGCCAAGAGACGCGTCTAACATGGACGGAGAAACAGATTGCCATTGCGTGGTCCTCCAATGCACAAAGGGAGAGGCGGTGCAACGGAGTGACAACTCGTGTGGCCGTGAACAACGCCCACAGTCCAGCTCGCAACGGGGAGGACAAATGCAGGGCCATTCCATCGTCACGAAGCAGAGACGAACTTGGAACAGGGCATCTGTGCGTACGGACAGCTGCCAAGCCCCTCAGGAGGGGAGAGCTCCATGCACGATCCATCACCCCCGTCCTCGGGATAAACACACCTGGGTGCAATGCAACCAAAGCGATCAGATCGGATTTGCAAGGAAGGTGGGGTACGCAAGCCTCAGATGCATTGTTTCCTGCTTGCTTTGGAGCAAAGGAATAGCCAATTCCTACACCGAGGGCAAGGGGGCAAAGATGGTTCGAGACGAGGGTTTCATTGGCAAAAAGCTGCTGCAGGAGTTACACTTGCAAGTGCCAGCAATGCGAAAGCTTACTTACGTAGGGAGTAAGCAGCTGGTGTCCACTTTCAGCCGCTTCGGGATTCGTTATGCTCGCTTAGATCTTTCCACCAGGTCCCTTGGTAGGAGGTTCCTGAGGGCCAATCGTGATGGGCAGCTTGGCCTGCTTGGATCCAAGCGCTCCCCAGGCCACTATTCCTGCGCCGCCAAACACGCCCAAGAAGGCATACATCGCCTCACGACGGCCTAGTCCATCTGCAGCGCGATCGAAGAAGGCGGCCTGGGGCTCTGGGTAGCGCTTCTGGTCATCCATGCCATACATGTCCCAGTTTCCGGTCGTGTTGTCCATGTCATCGAGATCCAAGTAGACGGAGTCCTTGCCATACTTGGCCTGAACCTGGCACACCCTGTTTCGTCGAGGGCCATCGCGACCGCACGCATTTGTCAGCACGAGCGGCTTTCCACCTCGAGTTTCGCGCGTCTATCCTGGCCTTCCTAACCGTTCCTCCCACGCATCGACACGATAGGCGTTGCTCCGATTCCAACGCTTCTTCTGGTCGTGTCGTCTCTCTTCCATCCGCGGTTTCGGCGAGGTCGTGGACGAGGCGCTTTTCTTTCGCCATCGGGGTTCCTGCGTCGAACCGGAATGGCGTCCAAATTTTTTCCGACGCGGAGAGGAACCACGTGCTCCTCTCCATTCGCACATCGCGTCACGCACCTGGCCCGTCCGGCCACGGTCTTGCGCTGCACGTTCTGGACGCGTCTTCCGGCGTACTGGGCCTTGGCAGAGCGCACGCGTGCGGTGATCATGGCGGCGTTCGTCTTCGAAGTTGGCGCGGTGTGATGCGCACACGAATGCGGTTCGAGAACGTTCTGCTGGATGGATCGGTTGGGATTCGGGTCTGTTTCCTTTTCGACCGGAACCCGAACCCGGTAGGGATCGGGTCTGTTCCGATCCGAAAGGGAGGTCTCCCGGTCGAGAACCCGGAAAAAAAGGGCTATCCAAAGAGACGGGCTCCCATTGGTCGAAGCAGATCGCCCCAGTTGCACCCCCCCGAAACGGGGGTGCGAAGGGAGGGACATCGACCGGGAACGAGGGAGGAACGGGACGAAACGGGGGTGCAGTTGCACCCTCCAGGACCACTTGCACCCCCTTCCGGCCCATGCCGACGTCGTCGCGCGACGCGAGCGCGCGCGTTTCGCGCTTCCGCGTCCCTTCGAGGGCGAGAGAGACGCATCAGGAGGTCTTGGATGGATCTCGTTGCGACGCAAGGACCTGCACGACCGCGTGGTCCGCGCCTGGTCGCGGTTCCGATCCGAAACGCGTGCGTTTCGTCCACGCGTCGGCGCCATTTCGCGCACCGCGTCGCCACGTTCCGCGCCTCTTCGGACCGTGCGAGGACGCCTGCGCATGCGACGGGTCTTCCAGAACGCAGGAAACTACCGTCTGCATCCTTCCAGGGATCGGATTCGGATGTGCACGACGTTCGCGGTCCTCCAACGCCTTCCATTTCCGACGCCGACGGCGACCAACACGTCGTCGCGACGTCTCTTTCGCGTCCACCACGCATCCAAGCGCGCCGTTTTCGTCCACGTCCCCGCGAGGCGCCTTCCCAGGGATCGAGTTCCGCATTCGTTGCGTCTAGGCCTCGAACCGACGCGTAGGAACCGCCTCCACCGCCTTCGCCGACGCGCTTCGGACACGCGCAGGACCGACGTCCTTTGCGCCTGTCGACGTGCAGGACGCTTCAGCGATGGCGTCGGACGGGGTAGAGGTCGGTTGCAGCGGGAGCGAGGGCGAGGGCGAGGAACGCGTTCATGCGACGGAGACGCGCGGACAGATGCTGCAGCGTCACAAGCGCGAGCAGAAGGCGTGCAAGGATGCGGTGAAACGGATGGGAAAGAAGAGGAAGGAGGAAGCGACGAAGATGGAGGAAGATCTGAAGAAGAGGCAGGAGAAGGAAAGGTTCGAAAGAGATGCACGGGAAGCCGTCCAAGACGTGTTGGAACCGGTGGTGGAAGGCTTGGCCGACAGCACCATCGCCACGCCAGGGAACAGGATCACCAAGGCGCAGAAACGAAGACAGAAGAAGTTGGAAGAACATGCCATGCGACAGAGGAGGATCGAGGACGAGCGCTTGGACATGGGCGAGACCGACCAGGTGGTGGAGGAAGGGCAACTCCTCGCCAAGCTGGAACCCTTGGGCCTGCAGGTGAAGGAAATACAAGCGGACGGCCATTGCATGTACCGTGCAGTGGAAGATCAATTGAAACGTGCAGGGAAAGAGGTGTCCTTCCGAGACCTACGCAGGCGGGCGGCAGAGTACATGCGCGACCACCGCGAGGAATTCATGCCCTTTGTGCTGGCGGAAGCGGATGACGTGGAGGATGGAAGCCGGTCTCCAGAGGAAATCTTCACCGCTCACTGCGTGCAAGTGGAAGACACTGCCTCTTGGGGTGGACAAGTGGAGCTTCATGCCCTCTCCAGATCCTTGCGCGCACCCATCGAGGTGTACTCTGCCATGCTCCCCTTGATGGAGCTGGGCGTGGAGTTCAAGGACGCGCGTCCACCGCTGCGCGTGGCCTACTTGGAACACGCCTTTGGATTGGGCCAGCACTACAATTCGGTGGTTCCTGGTTGCCTTCATGCATCCGTGTTGGATTGAACCCTTCTCCTTGTACCCCATCTCCCAGGGGTGTTCCCACCAGGGGTGCATTTCCAACGTCCATTCGCACACCGCCACGACGACGAAGCGCCTCGTCGCGCGCCTTGG
This sequence comes from Picocystis sp. L7, assembly GCA_020975725.1. Taxonomy (NCBI): domain Eukaryota; kingdom Viridiplantae; phylum Chlorophyta; class Picocystophyceae; order Picocystales; family Picocystaceae; genus Picocystis; species Picocystis sp. L7. The sequence continues at coordinate 418,547 of QXJR01000016.1, read as the reverse complement.
AAAGGGACGAGGATGCCGCCACGAGGACCGTGCTCCGTGTGCAGCGAACGTGCGGCCCAGTACACGGTGCGTGCGAACGGAAGAGGAACCTCGCGAGGGTCGGAACCGGCGCTGACTCGTCGAGTCGCGACGCGTGGGACGTGGGAACGCGCACGCAGTGTCCTGGATGCGAGGCCGAGACGTGCAGTCTGGCGTGCACCAAGGAACACAAGGCGAGGACCAAATGCACCGGCAAACGAGACAGGACCGCGTTCGTGTCCCTGGCGGAGTTCACCGACGAACAGTTCATGGCCGATTACGAGCTCCTGGAAGGCGTGCGCGTCGGGACGGAATCCGCCAAGCGAGCAAGGCCTCCGATTCCGCAGCGCAACCTTCCGCCGCACCTGCACCAGCTCAAGGTGCAGGCGAAGAAGAGGGACGTGGAGCTGCTGCTCCAGCAGCCAGGCATGGTGCGAAGGAAACAAAACACGACTCTCTTTGATAGGAAACGGCAGCGACTCCTTTGGCGCGTCGAATGGAAGCTGTGGGGAACCGAGGTTACGTTCGTGGATCGAAGGGCGGACGAAGACGTGGTCCTGAAGGAGAAGTTGCACGCGCACGTGGCGGAGAGAGAGACCGGGCCTTTCAAGAGCAAAAAGCTGCCGGAACGGTTCACCCGAACAGAAAACGTGATGATTCTCTTCCATAACCTACAGCCCGATGGTGGAACTTGCCCGTTCATCGAGGTGGATCCCACCCGCACAATAGGGGAGACACTGCGAGGCAAGACAGTGGTCGAATATCCCACCTTTGTGGTGTGCGAAGCCGCAGATGCACGGGAAGTGCTGGGTAAGAAGACACAATGCACGAGCCCGACTGGCATAGCTTTGTCCGGTTGCCGCATGGAGGAGGATTGAAAGCCTGCAAATGCTGTCATGTTTATTGCCGCACCAATTATTACTGTACACAAACACACATGGAATAAACTTCTAGGGGACACCTATGGTACATGGAGGTTGGTTGGACACGCTCCTTCCAACCACTCCTCAATACTCCAACTTCTTGCGCACCCTGATGAACCCACCAGCAAAAGTCGAACCCAAGCCAGGCAATAGATCCTCCTCTGCGTCGAGTGGCGCTTGCACGTGCTGTAGGGTACTCTTGTCGAATGATTTGGAGGAGGTAGACGCACTCTTGATGCGGGCGTTGATATCCTCAAGTTCGTGGACTGCTGCTGTGTCCTTGATGAAGTCGAAGGGTGAAACGGTCCCCTTTCTCGACTGACTTGCAGTGGCCGCATGGGTAGCATTGCTCATGCCTTGGATGATACCTTCCTTGTTCTTGGTGGCCGCAGCTTTCGTGTACGTGACATCCACTTTCATGGTTTTGGGTGTCCCATGGGACCGGCTTTCCTTGGTCCTTTTCGTGGCTCGATAGGCTTTGGTGATCAGTCCGTTCGTTTCCACCTTCTGGGGTTCCTCCTGTTGCGTCTTGTTGTTCATTTCCGTTCCCGGCTCATCAAGGAAGCCGAAGAACGGCATACCAGGCATCTCTATGTCGTCCCAAAGCCCTGTGAACGCCGTCGTCGATCCGTCCATGGCCACCCGACGTGTCAGCCTGAGGTTGTCACGCCGCCACCGCCCAGGGTCGGATCACTTCGCCGCTCGCACGCCCTCCCCTCACCGTTCCAAGCCACGTCAATGACCCCTGGATCACGTGGATGGCACTCGTTCAGCCTCCATTCCGGGAAGATGGCGTCCAAGGACGCTTGTTCGGCCATGTTGGAGGCGTATGGCGATCCTTGTGTCTCGTGTGGAGACTGGAAGGCAGTGGTCAGAACGTCCATGCAATGGCAACGTGCCTGGCTGCACGTGGAATATCGGAGGTTCTGGGGTTGGGAGGACGCACGAGCGACGTTCCCGCCATCGCGCACGCCCTCGCCTCTGCGGGGGTCGTCCATTCTCCCTACATGGACACGGAGTATTTCCCGTGAATCGTGAAAGAGAGGGCGTGGTGCGCCGAGGAGATCCCCCGGGGCGGGAGGGCGCGATTTGAAAGGTCGAAACCCGGTCGCCCTCTCCAACAGCACCCCGTGGACCCTCCCGGTCAGAACCGCGGGCTTGAAAGGGGGCACCGCCCTTTCCCCCGGGCCATCCTCATTGGTTCAACGGATCCGACGTGGCATCGCAGGCAAGCTACGGCCTACGATTCGTTCGGGGATATCCCCCCCTCAGCCCCTCACCGATCCCGGTTTCCGTGAACGGAAATCTCGGAGATCTCCCAGCACACACCTCCCGATTCGATGGGAGGGTCGCCCCGGTCTGTCTCGGAGACGTAGCCAGGGGACCATCTCGGGGAGACAGGTGGCGTGAAACCGCGGGAAAAAAAGGATAGGAAGGAAGACCGTGCACGTGAACCACCGGGACGAGAAGTTACAGGAGCCAATCGCACGGGAGAGAGGAATCCAGTCCTCGAGTCTTGGAATTGCAGGGTCATGTTCATCCCCACTGTGCGAACGTAGAAACGCTCCTGACACCAAGGTCGCACCAAGAGCCCATCCCCGGGACTCGCCTACAGGATCGTCTTGCATGCAATGCTCGAAGGAACAGGTCAATCCAGCAATCGGCCACATCAGCGGGGGGGGGGGGGGGTATATGGCGCCTGGACAGCATCGTTGAACGCTTCCTTCTCAGATGGCGAGTGGTAGGCTCATCAAGTGTTCTGGGTCAAAAAATCAAGCTTGCCTTTGGAGATCAGTAGCTTCTGCACGGTCATGAGTGCGTACCTCTGCACTTCCTTGTCAGGGTGAGAAATGAGTTTCATGATCGCCTCCTTCACTTTGAGCTGCTTCAAAATAAAACGCCCATGAGGATGATGCAGGATAAACATTCCCAGATCGTTGCAAGCAATGCACAGTGCCACACTGTCCGTTGATGTCTCTAAAGTGGCCTTCAACAGCAGCAACAGCTGACAGTTATTCTGTTCGAATTCCGCCGCGTGGGCGCGCCAAAACCTCTCGTCCTTGTGAAGCACACCCCACTGCAACTTACCCATCAACAACTCGTTTCTATATCTATCGAAGGAGGAAAGCTCCGTTTGGATGCATTCAGACAGGAGCTTGTCCAGCTGCTCCAAACACTGCTCCAGTTCTTCGTCATGCACAGAGTGCATTTGGTGGGTAAGGATCGCTTTGGGAAGTCCTGCTTCTGACATCTCCCTTGCAAAGGGATTCATGTCCAGGACCAAAAGGTTCCGCAAGGCCATGGCAGATATGCGAATCACTTTTTCTTTCCTGGCCGTGCGACAAATATCGACCAGAGGAGTCACACAGCCCGCCTTGCCCATCTCCATTGCAGCATCTTTGTCGAAGCTGATGAGCCACGCAACCAGCGATGCCTCGTAGGCCAGTTGCACGTTCAATTGGCCTCTGAAAGACAATATTTTCGGCAAGAGTTCAATCCCACCAGCCTCCACAAACAATGGTCTTGCGTTCCTGAACATCAATATTCGAGCCAGGGCATGGGTTGTGACGAGGAAGCTTCTGGGAGGCTTGGACGGAGCTCTCAGTTCGCCGCAGAGCCAGTCGATGAATGCGGTGACCGTCTTCAGGTTATCCTTCAGATAGTCTCTTGGATTTTTCTTCTCTCTGGAGACCAAGATGCGTGTGAGGGCGGTGGCAGCCATCTCTCGCACCAGCCAGTCGTCCTTCCGCAGAAGGCTCAGGAACGTCGTGCAAGGGTCACCGATCTCATTTTCGTGGAAGAGCTCGGCGTTGGTGCCGTCTTCTCGCAAGATTTGATCGACGAGACACAGCACATACTGCACGGTTTCCGTCTTGCTCACGTTCCGCAGGATCTTCGTGAACACCTTGGCGTACGCTTCTCCTTCCTGGATTTCGACGCGTTCCTCTTTTCGTCAGCCTTTCTTTCTTTTCCTGGATCTTCCTTCCGCACCCCCATGTACCAGTTGAGGTACGAGGCGTCGGTGTTCTGCATCTCACCTGCAGCAGCAGCGACTTTCGCACGGCCGAGGACTTCTTGTCGTATCTTCGCATGAGCTGCAGGTCCTGTGTGTCCACGAGCCTTGCGGTGAGGTAGGACTCCCAGCTGCAGTGTCTGGACAGGACCTCTTCCTTGGCCACTGTGTCGTCGTCTTCGTCCATCTCCTCGTGCTTGGTGGCGTGCAGCATCGCCGTGGTGGACGCGTCCATGCCGACCTCGCACGCGTCGTGTGCCGACGAGGAATCGATCCACCCTCTCCCTCTCCCTCCCTCGAACCCAGCCCCAGCCATGGGACACCTCCTCGGGGTTTAGGGCTTGGAGGGGCCTCCCTCCCCTCCCCGAAGGCACGGGCACCGTTGGCAATGGCGGTGGCATTGACAATGGCACTGAAACGGAAACTGGTGGTGGCACTGGCACGAGCACCATTGGCAGTGGTGGTGGAAATGGTGGCACTGGCAATGGTGGTGGCACTGAACCCGGCACTAGGACCGGTGGTGGCACGGAAACGGAAACTGGTACTGGCACGAGCACCAATGCCACTACCACTACCACTGCCACTGCCACTGCCACTACCACTACCACTACCATTGGCACTACCACTGGCACTACCACTACCACTGCCACTGCCAATGCCAATGCCACTACCATTGGCACTTCCACTGCCAATTCCACTACCACTCCCACTTCCAATGCCACTGCCACTACCACTGGCACTACCAATGGCACTGGCACTACCACTTCCACTGCCAATGCCACTGCCACCACCATTGCCACTGCCCCTGCCCCTGCCCCTGCCACTACCACTCCCACTACCACTGCCACTGGCACTGGCACCAGGACCAGTGGCATTGGTGGTGGCAGTGGGGGGGAGAGAGTCGGGGGTGGGGTGTCTGGGGATGGTTCCGAAGTTTACGATCGAGGTTAAGTGCAGGTGGACGTGCTCCATCGGTGCGAAGGCGCGATGGTGTCGCGCGAGAAGATCTTGGCCTTGGCGAAAGGATTCCGGGGACGTGCGAAGAACTGCATGCGCATCGCGAGGCAGAGGGTGGAGAAAGGACTGCAGTACGCCTACCGCGATCGAAAGCAGAAGAAACGGGACATGCGAAGCCTGTGGATCCAACGGATCAACGCCGGAGCCAGGCTGCACGGACTCAAGTACGGCCAACTCATGCACGGACTCAAGCAAGACAACGTGGAGGTGAACCGGATGATGCTGTCCGAACTGGCCATGAACGAACCCAAGAGCTTCCAAGCCCTCGTGGATCGTGTCAAGCACATGCGTGGCGTGGAGGCGCCGCAAACCACGACGCAAGGAGACGTGCAAGGACAAGCCTGAGCCGCCCAGCGATTCGGATCCCACAGGCAAAGGGACGTGGTTACACGTGGGCACCGTCCTCCCCTCCGCACGTGCGAACGTCGCCAGGAGGCGGCGGATGCGCACGCGTGCGTTCCTCAGGCGGGATCACGCACCAGTGCGGAGACGGCGTGGCGCGCACCCAATCGAAATCTTGCACCGCTTGCCAATGGCTGGACCGTCGATCCAGGCCGTGCTCTTTCAACTGGGCATCCACGCCGTCGAGCTCGAAGTTGTACGGTCCGAAGCGCACCGACGTGCAGTGCTCCACGACGGGATGGCTGCACGTGCAGAGGTACAGGTCGCAATCGTGGGTTCGATGGATGCGACACTGACGACCTGCCATGGTGAAGGTGCATCCTCTGGCCTCGTCCACCAGGATGGAGCTGGAGACCGGCACGCAGTGTATGCGGCATCGCAGCACGTGCGACACGTGGAGCGTGGAACACGTCCCGAGGAGATACACGGTGCAATCCACGAGTTGACTCAAGGTGAAATCGCTGGAACTGGCCACGTCGTCCGCACTGCACACGATCTGTTGGCCTTGGCGAGAGTAGATCCCAGGACCGCGCACTGGCGAAGAAGGCACACCTTCCGCCGTGCTCGTGGCGCGTCCTTCGTTCCTCGGTGCGTGCGACTCGACGTCCGCGGACACGGTCGTCGGACCGCTCGGCCTGCACGAGAAGCGGAACTTCTTCGGTGGAAAGAGGCGAGCTCGGACGCTCGCCAGCCTGTCCCTCAGCGATTTGGTGGCTTCCGTGCAGCTCCTTGCATCGAAAGAAGGCAAGAAGTAATAGGATTGCGAAGCGAACGCGTCGAGGCCTCCGATCTCGTCCGCCAAAGCTTCCAATTCCTGGCCCTTCGTCGTGGAGCAAGCGTCGACGGCCTCCGCCTCTGCGCTCAACCGCTCGAGCTTCCCATCCACGACGTCTCTTCGCGCGTTGAACTCGTCCCAAAACGCATGGATGGATTCCTTCGGATCCTTCTCGCGCCTGCAAGGCAGGTGTCGCAGCGACGAACCAAACGCAAGGCCGTCAGTGCCGGAACCTCCTCGTTCGCGCTCGGATTTCGAGGCGTCGCAACGACACGCAACTGGTCCTGGGCTCGTCTCTTCCCCGCAGCCTCCTTCCTTTCGCGATCGAGGCGCTCCAGGCGGGCCACCACGTCCTCCTGGACCTCCATCCAAGTGCGCCTCTGTGTCCGCGCCTGACCGTGTGGTCGTGGGTGTGGACCCGAGAGAAGGGATGTGGACCCCACCAGGAATGGGCGATGAAGTGGACGTTGGGAACAGCAGGAAGAAAAGAGCTTCCACCAAGGTCGTGGGTGGATGAAGGTGGATCCAATGGAAGCTGAGAAGAGGAAGGAAAAAGGTACATCGATGCGAGTTACATGGCCGGAGAAGAGAAAGTACAGGTCACATTGCCATACCGTGCAGGGAGAGGGTTCACTTGCGCACGTCCCGAGTCCGAATGGTCAACACAATGGCAGTGAAGATCCTGAAGAAGACTGCCAATGCCATCAGCATCCCAAAATCAAACCATCGCGAATACGGAGTTGCATCGAATGCCTCCAGCGCTCTTGACCCATCCAAAGGACAGTCAGCGTCAGTTCCTGAAGCAGATGCACCGTTCCCGCCAGGGATGACGGGACAATCCCAAACGTTTGTTGTATACTCGAAATCATTCTTCAGCATTGCATTGATTGCATACGTGAAAAGGGAAATATAGTGCAACCAAATCCAGTACGGGGGAATCTCGTCTTGCGGGAGGAAAAACCCGCTGACCAGAAACATGAACGCAGCCAGAGCCGATATCAGCGAGTTCCCCACTATGTAGTTGGGAACCAGTGTGGCAAGTGCAAGCACGAAATAGTTTGCCACCACGAGAGTGGCCCACTGAACCAAAGCAAAAAAGAAAAAGTTGCTGGCACCCAGACCATTCTGAAAACCCGCCATGAACCAAGTGGGTATTGAAAACAATAGTGCCAATGGTACAAAGAAGGGAAGATTCGTGATCGTTTGCGCAAGGACAAACGTGTAGACCCGATAAGCCCCACGGGATACGTCTCTTGTGAACACGAGCTTCTCTGACAGGAATGCCGGAAGGCCCTCGATAGATGTGAATATGAAAAGCGCAGCAGTGAAAGCGTACAGTCCCTGGCGCATCTGTAAGGCCACATAACTGCTCCCGAGATCAAAAAATGCGCTGCCAATCAGGACACCCGTTGTGACACACAGCCCAATCCTCCCCAGGAACAGTTCAGGCGTTCGCAGCGTGTTCTTGAATGCACGTTCCGAAAGGACGAGGGTTTCTGTCAGGGGGTCCAGGGCATACTTGGGATCGTTCACCACAACGCCCCCTTTCAGTTCTTCTTCATTCTCTTCAAAGCGCATGCTTTTTTCTTTTTCCACTTTGCACTTGGACCAGTAGTCAATGAGGGGTGCGTGCGCATCTTCCAACAGATCCAGTGTGTATTCTACCACGTTCGTGCCATGTGGTACCTTTCCCTCATTCGCTACTGCACCTGGGCCAGAAAACTCAGCAACAGCCTCAAGGTGTGGTTCCAAACCTTCCACTTTGCCAAAGTATACCTCGTATCCCAAGCACATGATGAGAACCTTGTCGAAGAGTGTGATGATACGCTGCGACGGTTGGTGAACGGTCAGCACGATGGTGCGCCCAACCGAGGCCAGTGCTTTGATGGACTGGACCACGTTCAGTGCGCTGGTGGAGTCCAATCCACTGGTGGGTTCATCTAAAAAGAGTACCCTTGGTCGATGGATCATTTCCACGCCGATGGAGACCCTCCGTTTCTCTCCTCCAGACACCCCTCTCACTTCTTCATTGCCGATTTTGGTCTTGGCTGCTTTCGTGAGCCCGAGTTCTTTCAGGAGTTCGTCCACCAGTTTTTCTTTCTCGGCTCTGGACACGCTTCTCGGCAGCCTGAGCCTGGCGGCGTACAGGATGCTTTCTCTCACCGTGAGATGGGGATAAAGCACGTCGTCTTGCATGACGTATCCGGACTGTCTTTGGAACTTCTTTCCCATGGGATGTCCATTCACGAGCAGGTGCCCTTCCATGCTGGTGGATTCAATGCGTCCCGATATGGCGTCCAGGAGCGTGGATTTCCCTGCGCCAGAAGGTCCCATGATGGCCAGCACTTCGGACGGATTGGCTTCGCCAGACACGTTCTGCAGCAGCGCTTTTTTCTCCGTCTTCCGCTTCTTGAAGTGTCCACTCACCACCGTGACGGTGTAGCTGACGTTCATCCACTTGACCTGGCTCCCGGTGATCTCCTCCGCCAGCTCCGTTTTCGAGCCATGGCGGCTGCCGTTCTTCTCCATCGCCGCCACGCCGCACCGTCCAAGGCGCTTCGCGATGGAACCACGTCTCCAATGAACCCGAACTCGTTCTTTCTCCCCCCCCCTTTTTGTGGTCCCGGTGGATCGGTCCACGTCTCGGGGTGCCACCTGGCACCCTACCCGGGGGATTCGGGGGGAACGAAGGGGGTGACGTCATGGTAGCAATGCCTCACGTGAGGAAAGGCGTGGAGGCCGACGCGATCCAGAGAGAAGATTCTCGCGGACGGGGTCCGAGAAGCAGGTCCGCGGGGAAGGAACGGACGGGTGGAAGGAACACGTCGAACTTCGTCTGTCCGTCGTCCCGACGGCGGACAAGCACCTCGACGACACAAAGCACAACATCATGATTCGGGTCGAAAGGTTTTGGCACCGATGCAAGGCGAGCCGCGCTTTGGTCCGACGCATGGAGCGGTGGTCCCGACTCAACGCCACGTGTATGGTTCGATCCGTGGCGAACCCGCGTCGATTGGACCGCGGCCTCGGCCTACAAGGTGCAAGTGAATTTTGAAGCATTTCTTCTACGCCCGAACAACAAAAGGGGTTCCCATTGGACCCAACCACGTCCCTTGAACGGTGAGGGGAAAGTTGGGGATGGGAACCTTGGATGTGGAGCCTTCTTTCCCACCAAGCCCTGGGTGGTCGCCTACGGCACGGCCAAGTTCGCGCCGGACGGCCGCGGAGAGGTGGCAATGCCGACATCGCGGGCGTTCGAGGTGTGCGTCCAACGCTTCCAAACCGTGCCGGTGGACGAGTTTGTGACGACCATGGCGCACGCAGGGGCCTGCTCGATGATGAAGCAGGTTTGGAGCAGGCGCAAGCAGGCAGCGATTTGGGGCTTGACGGAGTGTGGTTCCACCAACGACAACTTCGTCAACCGCGACCTAAACGCTATTCTAAACATTCGGAAGGGCCTGGCTTTTGCGGTCCGGCCAACATACCTATACCGTGTTGCGGTGTAGGGGCGGTTGCACAAGGTCGGCGGCAAGGTCATTCGATACTGAAGAGAGAAGAGAATACGGGCCGGTAATGTAGCTCCTTGGTGTCCCAATGGGTTGGTGCTTGCATTGGGTTGTCTGTGTGCAAAGTAGCGCAGGGGACGCTCGCGGTTGCTCTACACATCCTTTAACTTTGTAGGTCGACAACCTATACACTCTGGGGGGCTGAAGAAAAGCGAGGTGTTTCACTTTTCGGCTGACCGTGTGTAAGGTAGGATCCTGAACTCCGGAACCCATGGACAGACCCGCGGTGCGAATCCGGGTCGTCCTCCAATCGATTGGAAGACTTCTCCGGTTTCGATCGGAGATCCTTCCTCCGGTCGCGATCGGATCCACCCCCAAACACCCTCCCGCCCCCCTCCGATTCGAACCTGATCGATACCTCCCCCTTCGCATCGAGATCTCTCCCCCTTTACATCGCTATCTTTCACGAGATCTCGATGGGCGGCAGCGATGGCCGAATCGGGCATGTCGGAACGGTTTCAGACGGTTCGTTTGCGCGCCAACGCGCACACGTGCCGCTCCCGACCTCCTGATCGCGATTGGTGGACATGCAAGATTACCACGTGTACCAGAAGATCGGAAGTGGGAAGCACTCGGTGCGGGACGGGGCGAGGAGGGAACGCGACGCGGCTAGAGCCGACGACTGACTTGGCCGAGGCGATCCCGTGGTGCAGGTGGTGTACAAAGGCAGGAAGAAGAACACCATCGAATACTTCGCGTTGAAGAGCGTGGAAAAGTGCCAAAAAGACAGGGTGCTGCAGGAAGTGCGCACCCTTCATCTCCTTCGAGGACACCAGAACGTACTGCAGTTCTACGAGTGGTACGAGACCAGGAACCATCTCTGGCTCGTGCTCGAATATTGCGTGGGAGGAGATCTGTTCACCGTAATCAGGCAGGACGGGAAACTCCCAGAAGAATACGTGAAAGAAGTAGGTGTAGAAATAATGCAGGGATTGCACTGGTTACACGAACACGGCATTGTCAGCTGTGACTTGAAACCGTCCAACGTTCTTTTGGATGAGAACGGAAAAGTCAAGCTGTGCGGCTTTGGGCTCTGTCGACGTGCAGAAGCAACAAAAAAGAGTCACGCAAACCACAGCGGTGACCGCACAGGAGGTAAGCGGGGGACACCCAGCTACATGGCACCGGAACTGTTCGGGGACCAAGATATGCACTCTTTCTCCTCCGACCTATGGGCTTTGGGATGTGTGCTGTATGAATGTGTCGCAGGGCATCCTCCCTTCTTCTCCAGCTCCTTTACAAGAATGATGGATGGTATTCTGAACAAAGATCCCCCCAGAATCCAGGGAGCGTCAGAGAGCTTTACGGATATGCTTTCCAAACTACTGGACAAGGATCCTCGATCCAGACTCGATTGGCAAGGACTCCTGCTGCATCCTTTCTGGGGTGACCAAGCACCAACATCGTTGACAAAATCTGTCGCAGCCAATCGTGACATAGAAAAAGAATGTGCCTTGGTTCGCTGTCATGCGCACCTCGCAGATAAAGAGAACCAGATGAATGTTCCAAATCAAGCCAATGGAAAGGTCGACGTCCTGCGACTGTCTCACATTGTAAAAGAAAATCTGCGCCAGGAGTCGACCAACGAAAGCTATGCAATGACTGCGCATCAAGACATCAACGTTACCGACAGAGATGCAGAGCTCAATTTTACGGCGCAGGACTCTACCATTTCCACCTATGTGCAGGTGGAACAATCAGGAAAAGAGCAGCCATTTGTGTCTGAAAGCCCACAAGTGCCCAAGACACATGTAAGGTCCCAGGAAAAAAGAGAGCACGCACTGGAAGTGCTAGAGAACGACTGGGGACATGGAGCGCAAGCACAGGGATGCAGGAGTGGCAAGGGGGGCAAGGGTGGCGATTCAGGTGCCCACATGAATCAGCCCTCAACAAGCAATGCAAGGGAAAAAGTGGTATCTGGAGAGCTTCTCTCCCTTTTGTGGCATCCTAACGAAAACATAGCGCGACCCCTGGTCATGAATCGAAAGATCGAGGAATGGCCTTCTTCGGAGTTCAAGCCGGAATCTCTTGGCTTCAGAGCTTTGCCATTGTCTGTTCTTGTCAACGTGTCACAAGTTGAGCTTGAAGGCTTTTTATCGAAGCTTTACCATGCTCTGTCTAGGGAAAGCAATTTGTACGAGAAGTTGAACATGCTTGCCTACCTCGAGAGTCTCTGCTTGGATCCGGGAGCTGCAAATGTACTGGTCAACAGTTCCATCATGAAGCTGATCCTTTCCATGCTGCAAGGGGCAGCCGCTTCCGAATTGTTGTATCACCTCGTATCTGTCATTGGCTTGCTTTTGCGTCATGCAACCTATCTTGGAGGAGACCTATCTCAAAGTGGCCTGTTGGAGGTCCTTTCCAAATGCACCAAGAGTCAAAACACTCAGCTTTGCAGAAGATCCGTGGCTGCTCTTGGGGAACTGCTGTATTACATTGCCACTCAGCAAGCAGGTCCAGCAATGTGCCCTCCATCTCAGGGGGGTCATGGACGCGGGGAATGGAGTGTGCCAACCGATCTTGGTGCAGACTTTGCAAGAGTTCTTAAGCTCGATCAAGACGAAATTTGCCAGCATTATGCGGTAAAGACGATCGAGAATGTGACCATGCAAGGTGAAAAGTGGGGCCGCCTTTTCTTGGGAACGGACATCGTGTTGAGTCTCATCAACCTTAGCATTTCCTCTACCAATGAGTTTTTGAAGTCTTCGGCTTTACATGCAGCTTCCAGATTGTTGGCAATTGACCGTGGGCTGTGCGGAAGCTTCCTGGAGAGATTTGGGAGTCAGCCAATCTCGCGTGGCCTTGCAGCTAAGAGTCCGAAGAGAGTGCAAAGTTGGCTTAACATTGCCTGCATATTGTCCGTGAATTGTCCTGTACGGGCCAGGAGCGATATGCTTGGGGATCAACAAGTCGTGCGCAATCTCAATTCACTCCTTGAACACCAGTCGTCTGTGATCCGAGCCAAGACTTTGCTTGTTCATGTTTCGTTATTTTTGGCCGAACCTAATCACACCATGCACGCTTTTGGAACTGACCTTCACAGTTATGTAGAGAAGTTGAGGGATGAAAACGACAAGTACGTAGTCAATATTCTAGATGCATGGGACATGGCCTTGACAGCACTCACACCTTATCTTGTAGAAGCTTGTCTAGTCCCCAAGAAGGACCACACCAAAAATGTTGGTTCTCTTGAATGCGGCATCAAAGCACTGCTTTCTGTTCGCAAATTTGTCCCAGAGCAAACCTTCTGTAAGGTTGTGTTGAACGAGAGCAATCTTGTATTGATAAGAGAAATCCTGGAAAGTTGTGATGTGGAGCGCAAGTATGTCCAGCGAGCTTTGCTGCTGGAGCTGCTGGAAGTTGTGCTCTCTCAACCAAAGGTACTCTTCGCTGACAGAGAGCAGGTTTCTAACCACCTTCTACCATGTTTGCTTTCACTTTCTGTTCGAGAGCAGATCTCAGATGTGCGTTTTTCCTCTTTGAAGCTAGCAACTGATATTCTAGTTTCACTCATGGCTGAGAATAATGCGCAGTCCGGAAGCGCCAGTGGGCTTTTTCAGAGTACACTACCAGAACCCCTGGCCATGGTCGCAATGGAGAACTTGCGCACAATATTGAGGGATGTGGACCCAATGCCACTTTACGGTCTTAAGCTACTGTACATTCTTCTTGAGGAGAACTGCACGCTGATGACTCAGGTGTCCAAATTCGGCTTACTTCCTGTACTCTTTAGCTTTTTGGCCGTGGACCACCCCCACAACAATATTTACAATGTACGCATGTGCCGTATGGCATGTGCATGTCAGACTGTGAGTGTTTCCGAACTTGAAGCACTCGGAGCAGCCCCCAAGGCCTTTTCCATACTGAGATATGCGTTCCAAAACCAAGTCGAGCCATTCTTGGAGCCAGTGCTCGACATGTTGCTGGCTCTAGCCAAGAGGGAATCTTTAGGAAACAAGAAGTCCTTTCATGCCGGTGTTTTGCAAAGCAAACATGCTCTTGAGACTTTGGCACAGCATGACATTCCCGAGGTCGCGTCCCATGCGGCCAACATACTGGTCTGGGTTGAAAAGGTACACTCGTGAAAGGAGCAGACAAAAATGTTACACGTATTTTCCAATTTCTCCAGAACCATTGCTTTCTCATTCACCTTGCTCCTTGTACCCAAACGGATTGTTGGAGGCCCATCGCCACTGATCAACGCACATTTCCTCAATTCCACGCTTTGCCTTCCACCCGAGCTCCTTTTCTGCAAAACTGGGGTCTGCATAGACCACAGCACAGTCTCCTGGCCTGCGGGGGCAGATTTTGTATGGGATCTTCTTATCACAAGCCTTCTCGAATGCCTTGACCATCTCTAGTACGGAGGTTCCTTTTCCGGTTCCCAAGTTGTACGCAATGCACCCAAGCGTTGGAGTAGCCTCCAGTTTTTTCAACGCTGCGACATGTCCCTCAGCAAGGTCCACGACATGAATGTAATCCCTGACTCCGGTCCCGTCGACAGTGTTGTAATCAGATCCAAAAACCGACAGTTCCGGCCGCCTTCCAACGGCAACCTGCTGAACAAACGGCATGAGATTGTTTGGGATCCCCACCGGATCTTCTCCGATCCTTCCAGATTCGTGCGCGCCAACTGGATTGAAGTAGCGGAGAAGGATGATGTTCCATTCCGAGTCCGATACGTACAGGTCGCGCATCATGTCTTCAATGAAGAGCTTTGTTCTGCCGTATGGATTGGTGGCTTGCAGTGGAAAGTCTTCCGTGATGGGAACTTTCTCCGGCTCCCCGTAGACGGTTGCAGAGCTTGAGAAGACAATGTTTTTGCACTTGTACTTGCTCATGAGTCCGAGCAAGACGAGTGTTCCGGTGAGATTGTTGTTGTAGTACCACAGCGGCTTGGCCACGCTTTCTCCCACGGCTTTCAGTCCTGCAAAATGGATGCACGAGGAAAACTTGTGCTTCTTGAACACGTTTTCGAGTTCTTCCTCGTCGCAGATGTTGGCCTTGTAGAAGATCACCTTGCTGGCCTTGTCTCCGAGCAGCTCCTTGGTGCGTTCCACGGCCTCTTCCACGGCATTCATCAGCGCATCCACGATCACCACGTCGAATCCGCTTTCCACCAGGGACACTACCGTGTGGCTTCCGATGTATCCCGCACCTCCCTGTTCATGTGCACGTGAGGTCAGCCACCTCTTCCTCTGGCCTCCTCCCCTCGTCCGTTTTCGAACCGTCGCTCGCTCACGCACCGTCACGAGCACGGCTCCATCCTGGGCCATCTTCCCACACGCCTTTTGACCTGTCCGATCGCTCCCGCAGGCTTCGATCCGACGCTTCTTGTGTGGCGCTTCTCGTCGCCACGCGAAGGATTCGAGTCGCGATGGAAATGGACGTGGAAGGCGTCCGATCACGTGCTCGACCACGAATCCACGAGCCATGGACCGCGACCGCAGAGGATACGAGGGACGGGGCCAGGGATTCCTCCGCGCGAGAGGAGGATAAGGGCGCAGGTCGGGTCGCCTCGCGACACGTGCGCAGAGGAGGATCGGTGGAAACCTGTTTCGTCCTCTGCGGCACCGGTACAGATCTCTCGGGTTTCCGATCGATCCGGGGTCGCTTCGGTTTCGAAAGGGGGATCTCCCTCCCTTTCGAAAGGAGGACGAGTCCCTTTCCATTGGAGGGGAAGACCGGAGCCATGGCCCCGAGAGGACCGACGTGCCAACGGAATCGCCATCCAACGCGCCATTTCGACGTGCCATGGCGCAGAAAACGACGCCGAAACGCGCCTGGACGGGCGGGAAAGGGACGCAAGGGGAGCCGTGGCGCCAGAAACGAACCGCGAGAAGGCACACGAGGAGCCGGTGGCGCGCGAGAAGCGCGTCCGCGCGTCCTGGCGTGTCGGACGCGGCGTTGGTGCGCAGCGTGGTGTCCTGCAAGGACGCGAACGAGGCGCTGATGAAGCTGCAGGCGCATTGGGACGCCATGGAGGAAGATCCGGAAGGCGAGAAACCCGTGCTGGACGAGCTGCTGTGCACCGAAATCATCGAAACGGCCCTGCAGCGTGGGAACCACGAGCTGGTCCTGTCCATGTACGCGTGCATGCGCACCGTCTCGAGCAGCCATCCGCACGCGTGGAGTCGAAACGGCGTCTTGAAATGGCCAGGATGCACGCTCTCGACGGTGGAACTGGTGATCAAAGGGATGTGCCAGGCCCTCCGAGTGAACGATGCCACCGGCGTCCTTGCCGACGTCAGAAGAAGAGGCGTTCCGAAAGGGGAAGAAGTGCCATTCGGGAACATTGTGCGATGTCCGCTCTGCCCGACGCTGCCACTTGCGGTCGTGAAACCGCAAGAAGGATGCTCCAAAGCCAGCTGCAGCGGGTGCAGGCACGAGTACGAGCTCTTCTCGGGTGATGTGGTCCAAGTGAAATCGGAGGTGCTGGGCTGGCAAGAGAATCTGCTGCTCAAAGGAGCGAGGATGATAGGTGCTTGGAAGGATCCGCACATAGAGGCCATTCATGAAATCGTGGTCAAGGCGCCCGATGCGTCAGCAAGGAGCTTCCGCGTGGCCACAGCTACGGCGGATGTTCCAGCGCAAGAAGGGCAGCGTGTCACCTGCATTGGTGCCCCTACCAATGCCAAGAAAGGGAAATTTTACGCGGCCCGGGCACCCGGAAAGCGTGCCGGTGAGCCGATGCTTCTGGTGAACCACGATCTTGGGAAAGAGGTGGAGCTGCTTCGACCTCCGCCCTCAGGAAAGACTCCCGGCATACCCTCCTGGGTGATGCCGGTTGCAGTGCTCGCTGCTGGCGGGGACGCTGCATCCTCCTTGATTGATCCCTCCCTGCCTCTTCTTTCTGCTGGGGCAGCAGCTGCAGTCGTAGGGAGCGCGGTCCTGGGAAACGCGTACATCTTGCCAGAGCTGAAGAAACTGCCATCTGGGGCAGTATCGGTTTCTGCAGCGAGGCAGCAGCTTTTGTCCCAACACGATCAGCTGATGGAAAAATTAGCCGAGATAACAGAGAGTGCTTCAGAGGATGTACGGAAACTTGCGAGATACTGGCAACTGCAAAACAAAATAGATGCGGTCGGGGATCCTGGGGCTTACGACACAAGGATGAGCATACTAGCCAGCGCAAGGTCTGGGGTGGAAGAAAGGCTCTCCAAATTGCTGCAACTTTTGGACAGCTACGCGCGGCTGATTAACATGATAGAGATTGAAGTAGAACTGGGAGATGCATCCACTGCAAGCATCGTGGGAACGGCGAGAGGAATCGAGGAAGAACTCATGAAGCTCCAAGAAGTAGAAGAGCTGCAAGAGAATATGCAAGTACAAGCTCAGGCGAACGACGAAATTGAGCGCTTGTTGCGTAGTACATACTGAGCCTTGTCAAGCGAATAGGGGAATAAATCATGCTCAGATGCTGTCGGAGTCGGCTTTATTTCAGCGCAATGCTTGGAGAAGCACTTTGCATCAAAGGATGCTATGGGTCTTCCGAATAAAAAAATGGTGAAGTGGCCAAGGCATCAAAGGCATGCCTTGCCTAAAACAACACAGCACGAACGCTGCAAGCCCGTCCAACTGCCAGCGCATGACACAGCTTCCTACGACACACACACCTGATTAGCAAAGCCTCGGACCCAATTAGGACAGCCCAATTTTAAAGGATTGGCGTGCTTTTGCAATGGCCCTTCGACCTTTCTTTGGTGAACAACTAGAAAAATGCTTTTCCTGTGCTCAACAATCAAGGCTTTCCTGGGCAGGACTTGGAGAACAAGCCAGCTCAAGCCTATCATCCCCCCCTGGGTCTACGATCATGCACGTCAAACCCGACGGATTGGTCGAGTGTGTTTGAAAATGTGCATGCGCTTCCAACTCAATCCGCTCAGCCATCCATTGGCGCAGCCTTCTCGCTTCCACGTCCCTGCTTCTGGTCATCTCCCAGTTGTAGCAACTTTAATATGTACACTTTTAACTCGTCTTTCACCGAAACAGTGAAGTCCAGGTGGCCATAGTTGAATTCCTTGTAGGTCACATCGCGCCCACACTCTCGAAGGACCTTGTAATGAAGCCTCGTGTTTGCGGCCGGGACGATGCCATCTTTGGAGCCACCAACCAGGTGCACCGGAATATCAATCAGGTGGTAATAGGCACTCACGTCCAACGGTTTGACAGTCCCATACGTTTCATAGTTTCCCTGAGGTCCGTGGTCATACAAGACGAATGACTGCCACTTCCAGCACTGACATATGTGCAATAGTATCTGATACGATGTTCCTGGCATACCCTCACTTAGGTTGTAGTGGGGTAGGCGCATACTTCTATGCCACGAACTTTTGTCCCCCCCAAGAAACCCTTTGCTGATAATGTAGTCAACGAAATCACTAAGGGCAGGAAGGCCGTGGATGTCCTCCATCAGCTTCTGAAAGAGAACCCTCAGAGAGTGCGTGGGCACAAACAGTCCGGGCGAGAATTTGACGAACAGTGGCTGTAGCGGATACAGCAGCACGAAGAACCACGCCAATGGAGGGATCTTTTTGTGATGAAATCCAGCCGGTGAGAGCAGTACGAGCCTGGAAATGTGATGAGGCTGATTCATGATCAGACGCGAAATCAGGTAAATCAACGACGCTGCGCCCCCAAGGCTATGAGCGACAAGATCAATCTGCGGTTCTTCTATGCCTTCCATACCTTTTACCTGCATGATCTTGTCCATAAAGGCTGGGACGTCTTGCAGGCCGAGCTCGTTCATGCTGAACTTCCAGTATGCATGCCCTTCCTTTGACTTGTCCCTGTGTCTACGAGGAGGGCATCCACGCATGTTCCCTAGGAAGACGTCCGACCCTGCATCATAGGCTGCAAAGGCTTGCGAGCCAACCACCCCATTTGCAATCCACCCCATGGCAGAATCAAGCAACCCATGCTGCATGTATACCACTCGGCTGGCTCTCTTCCTAGGAATCCTGTCCAATTGGATGACATACCCATCTTCCGTGAGAACCATGATTTTTTCGTACGGGTATCCCGCCTGTCGAATCAAGTCTTCCGTCGTCCTCTCGTCATAATTAATCACTTTGTCCCACTTGAGACCTTCAATGGTCTCCTCAATCATGTCCCTTGCCACGTTTTTAGGCTCCTGCTTTGGTGACGGCAAGAACATGATCGTTCGAACCCCATTTCTCCATGCACTGAAGAATTTGACGATCCCCACCTCCATCCATGCTCGGGAGTCTTCCACGAGGCCACTCCTGTTGCTGGTACCTTCATCCACCCCTGCACCTGGCAGTCTCTCGAATGCTGCGTAGTTTCTGGCCTCTTCCTGTCCTTGCTTGGTGCGACCCGAGGGCTGCGTCGTCTTCCGTTCCTTCCAAGGCGATGCGTTGGAATCCCGTCGCCGTGAAGCACTGCTCACCTCCTCGTCGTCCGTGCCGCTATCGTCGTCTTCCTCCACTTGCAAGCTATCGTCGAGTGCCTCTCCAAGCTCCACGAACGCGTTCAGGGAGGACGGCTTCGGCGGCGTATCGCTTCCCGCATACGTTCGAAAACGTTTTCTCAACTCCTGGTAATATCCTGGCGAGAAGAGGAGGGTGATGATGACTGCACTCCAGGCGTTGGCGAACCTCGCCACGGAAGCAAAGAGCTCGTAGTTGACGGTCTTGGCACTCTCTTCGAGCGTTCCCAGCGTCGCGTCCAGGAGGAACTCCACGCACGTCGTGTGTGTCCGGTAGAATAGCGTCCACACCAAGCTCACCACGCGCAGCGGGAGCCACGCCAAGGAGGCTGGCGTCCGTCTGTCTTCTTCATCTCCTTCGCGTCCCGAAACATCCCTCGATATCGGCAGCAGCGACGGTGCACGTCTCTGCGTCGAGAAGGGAGGCGGAGCG
Source organism: Picocystis sp. L7 (assembly GCA_020975725.1). Lineage (NCBI taxonomy): Eukaryota > Viridiplantae > Chlorophyta > Picocystophyceae > Picocystales > Picocystaceae > Picocystis > Picocystis sp. L7. The sequence continues at coordinate 398,952 of QXJR01000016.1, read as the reverse complement.
TGCGACATGGTGTCGAAGCACGAACAGCCAGGCCGTCGTGTCGCCCAAGCGCCCTCTTTCGCGTCTCCTTCCGACGTTCTCAGCACGAGAATTCCGTGCCGACGTTTCTCACCTTCCCATGCAGATGGACGTCGATCCACTTGGATGGGTCGGAGCAAGCACGCGCTTCGTCTTCCTCGTGGACGTGCACGTCCCGGCACCTGGCTGTCCCTGCAACGTCTTCTCTTCCTTTTCTCCTCGGAATCCTTCCTCCGCCTGCAAGTTCGCCTCCGGGACCTTCCTCCACGAAAGACTTGCGCGATCTGCAGCCCTGCCTCGATCGAAGCACGCGCAGCACGAGCAAAGCACGCGCAGCACGACGAGGTCGAGAAGAAATGAAACACGTGCTCGATCCCCCCCAGGGCCTCCCCCTCGACGGTTTATCTATTTGTAGCCAGGCTACAAATTAGCCAGTTTTTTCCTCTGCGGGATCAACCACCGTCCGTTCCATTCGAACCAAACAGCGAGGAGTAAATATACACTTTTGAACAAAAACATGCAGAGGAACAAGGATTCCTCCTCGTGTCTTCGAAATATTCGCTTGAACGATTCACCGATTCATCGATCGCCTGTCTCGAAAGCGACAACTGCCGCAGAGCGATTCCCGCTCCATTGTGAGGCGAAGGGGGGGCACCCTTGGGTCTCACCGGAGGACAAGGAAACGACCAAGCCAAAACAACCAAAGGACTCATACATTGATCGACTTGCTGAGCCATTTCCGACGACTTTCCCGCCACAGACCACCGCGAAAGAACGCGAACACAGCCGGAAAAAAAAAAACGCACGTCGATCAACACGTCTCGGCAGCCTGTTCACACCCGCCAGCAGCAACCGAAAAGACAGCAGGCGCCGACCGTGGGTGTTGTTGCGGGCTGCATTTGCGACATCCAGGACAGCAGGTGACGGCATCGGACAGCCAGGTGGGCTGCTTTGGAGGCATCCAGGACAGCAGGTGACGGCATCGGACAGCCAGGTGGGCTGCTTTGGAGGCATCCAGGACAGCAGGTGACGGCATCGGACAGCCAGGTGGGCTGCTTTGGAGGCATCCAGGACAGCAGGTGACGGTATCGGACAGCCAGGTGGGCTGCTTTGGAGGCATCCAGGACAGCAGGTGACGGCATCGGACAGCCAGGTGGGCTGCTTTGGAGGCTTCCAGGACAGCAGGTGACGGCATCGGACAGCCAGGTGGGCTGCTTTGGAGGCATCCAGGACAGCAGGTGACGGCATCGGACAGCCAGGTGGGCTGCTTTGGAGGCATCCAGGACAGCAGGTGACGGCATCGGACAGCCAGGTGGGCTGCTTTGGAGGCATCCAGGACAGCAGGTGACGGTATCGGACAGCCAGGTGGGCTGCTTTGGAGGCATCCAGGACAGCAGGTGACGGCATCGGACAGCCAGGTGGGCTGCTTTGGAGGCTTCCAGGACAGCAGGTGACGGCATCGGACAGCCAGGTGGGCTGCTTTGGAGGCATCCAGGACAGCAGGTGACGGCATCGGACAGCCAGGTGGGCTGCTTTGGAGGCTTCCAGGACAGCAGGTGACGGCATCGGACAGCCAGGTGGGCTGCTTTGGAGGCATCCAGGACAGCAGGTGACGGTATCGGACAGCCAGGTGGGCTGCTTTGGAGGCATCCAGGACAGCAGGTGACGGTATCGGACAGCCAGGTGGGCTGCTTTGGAGGCATCCAGGACAGCAGGTGACGGTATCGGACAGCCAGGTGGGCTGCTTTGGAGGCATCCAGGACAGCAGGTGACGGCATCGGACAGCCAGGTGGGCTGCTTTGGAGGCATCCAGGACAGCAGGTGACGGCATCGGACAGCCAGGTGGGCTGCTTTGGAGGCTTCCAGGACAGCAGGTGACGGCATCGGACAGCCAGGTGGGCTGCTTTGGAGGCTTCCAGGACAGCAGGTGACGGTATCGGACAGCCAGGTGGGCTGCTTTGGAGGCATCCAGGACAGCAGGTGACGGCATCGGACAGCCAGGTGGGCTGCTTTGGAGGCATCCAGGACAGCAGGTGACGGTATCGGACAGCCAGGTGGGCTGCTTTGGAGGCATCCAGGACAGCAGGTGACGGTATCGGACAGCCAGGTGGGCTGCTTTGGAGGCATCCAGGACAGCAGGTGACGGCATCGGACAGCCAGGTGGGCTGCTTTGGAGGCATCCAGGACAGCAGGTGACGGCATCGGACAGCCAGGTGGGCTGCTTTGGAGGCATCCAGGACAGCAGGTGACGGCATCGGACAGCCAGGTGGGCTGCTTTGGAGGCTTCCAGGACAGCAGGTGACGGCATCGGACAGCCAGGTGGGCTGCTTTGGAGGCATCCAGGACAGCAGGTGACGGTATCGGACAGCCAGGTGGGCTGCTTTGGAGGCATCCAGGACAGTAGGTGACGGTATCGGACAGCCAGGTGGGCTGCTTTGGAGGCATCCAGGACAGCAGGTGACGGCATCGGACAGCCAGGTGGGCTGCTTTGGAGGCATCCAGGACAGCAGGTGACGGCATCGGACAGCCAGGTGGGCTGCTTTGGAGGCATCCAGGACAGCAGGTGACGGTATTGGACAGCCAGGTGGGCTGCTTTGGAGGCTTCCAGGACAGCAGGTGACGGCATCGGACAGCCAGGTGGGCTGCTTTGGAGGCATCCAGGACAGCAGGTGACGGCATCGGACAGCCAGGTGGGCTGCTTTGGAGGCTTCCAGGACAGCAGGTGACGGCATCGGACAGCCAGGTGGGCTGCTTTGGAGGCATCCAGGACAGCAGGTGACGGTATCGGACAGCCAGGTGGGCTGCTTTGGAGGCATCCAGGACAGCAGGTGACGGCATCGGACAGCCAGGTGGGCTGCTTTGGAGGCATCCAGGACAGCAGGTGACGGCATCGGACAGCCAGGTGGGCTGCTTTGGAGGCATCCAGGACAGCAGGTGACGGTATTGGACAGCCAGGTGGGCTGCTTTGGAGGCTTCCAGGACAGCAGGTGACGGCATCGGACAGCCAGGTGGGCTGCTTTGGAGGCATCCAGGACAGCAGGTGACGGCATCGGACAGCCAGGTGGGCTGCTTTGGAGGCTTCCAGGACAGCAGGTGACGGCATCGGACAGCCAGGTGGGCTGCTTTGGAGGCATCCAGGACAGCAGGTGACGGTATCGGACAGCCAGGTGGGCTGCTTTGGAGGCTTCCAGGACAGCAGGTGACGGCATCGGACAGCCAGGTGGGCTGCTTTGGAGGCATCCAGGACAGCAGGTGACGGTATCGGACAGCCAGGTGGGCTGCTTTGGAGGCATCCAGGACAGCAGGTGACGGCATCGGACAGCCAGGTGGGCTGCTTTGGAGGCATCCAGGACAGCAGGTGACGGCATCGGGCAGCCAGGTGGGCTGCTTTGGAGGCTTCCAGGACAGCAGGTGACGGCATCGGACAGCCAGGTGGGCTGCTTTGGAGGCATCCAGGACAGCAGGTGACGGTATCGGACAGCCAGGTGGGCTGCTTTGGAGGCTTCCAGGACAGCAGGTGACGGCATCGGACAGCCAGGTGGGCTGCTTTGGAGGCATCCAGGACAGCAGGTGACGGCATCGGACAGCCAGGTGGGCTGCTTTGGAGGCATCCAGGACAGCAGGTGACGGTATCGGACAGCCAGGTGGGCTGCTTTGGAGGCATCCAGGACAGCAGGTGACGGCATCGGACAGCCAGGTGGGCTGCTTTGGAGGCTTCCAGGACAGCAGGTGACGGCATCGGACAGCCAGGTGGGCTGCTTTGGAGGCTTCCAGGACAGCAGGTGACGGCATCGGACAGCCAGGTGGGCTGCTTTGGAGGCTTCCAGGACAGCAGGTGACGGCATCGGACAGCCAGGTGGGCTGCTTTGGAGGCTTCCAGGACAGCAGGTGACGGCATCGGACAGCCAGGTGGGCTGCTTTGGAGGCATCCAGGACAGCAGGTGACGGTATCGGACAGCCAGGTGGGCTGCTTTGGAGGCATCCAGGACAGCAGGTGACGGCATCGGACAGCCAGGTGGGCTGCAGTTAAGAGCCACCTTTGAAAGTTGGTTGGAAAAGAGTTAAGGAGGTTGAGCTGGAGTGTGCTGTAAATGTGGTAAATGACTTCATCTTTTCAACAGCTGCATCTGCTATCCTTGAACTACTTGTGAATCTCCGTACATGGCCTCCGCCTTTTTTGCTGTGGTCTCCCCTTGCCACGTACCGATGGAGGGTTTAACATTTGGCATGCTCCTTGCGCATGGATTGGAACGTTAGGGGGTGACCCAAGCGATGAGTGTTTTTCTACTATGGTGGCGGCAAGTTTGTCAAGTTCCCTTAGTACGATATCGGTAGTGCTTGCATCATTCACACATGATGCCAGCTCACATACATATTTGGCCTTTTGTTGGATTGCTACATAAACTTGTTCTTTTGTTTGCAATTCTTTCTCTCTAATGGCCAATAACTCAACATTTGGAGCATTGCTTGTTGAGTAAAAGTCTTTATATGCATTCAATGTTCGTTGGTTGCATTCAAGCTTCCAATTTTCATTGAATTCATCACCTTTGAATGAGAAGATTTGCTTGTGAATATAGAGAGCCAACATATGCCTACAAGGCAAGCCCATGTTTAAGCTATATTGGCATGAACATCTCCCAAGGGAAGTTGAGCGGCTGTCCAATCTTGATGATATTCCTAGCTCCGCATCCAAAGAATTGGTAGTTTCAATGGTTTGCTCAGTAGCTTCATTAGCACCCTCCATACGGACACTATTTGGCTCATTGTGAGTTGAATTTGTACGAATTCTTTGAACATGATATTGTTCACTTGCCATCCCACCTTCTTTACTCACAAGGTAATATTGTGCTTGGTTTAGTTGCCCGCTCAGATGACGCCATGCAAATGGAGTGATGAAATCAGCCGCACTATCAAGAAGAGGTGAATGCAAAATCTGGCTAGCTTGAAATAGTCTCCCATGTAGAACACGCATATAATTTTCACTCATTTTCTCATTGGCGTATTCTGACAACTTGTTCAACAAGTGAGTTAACGAACTCCGAGAGGAAAGAAACCCCTTGATGGCAGCGTGTATAGATTCTGACCGTTGAGTGGAATGAGCCCCTTGAGTGAAATGTTGCCAAGTCCATCTACTAGCCCATTGTCTCCTTTTTGCATACATCATATCTAAGTACCTTGTTGCTTTTTGTGTCGTCGTCCACTTTTTAGAAGGCATACTTGAAGAGCCCATTGATTTGTCGTTTGCTTGGTATGTCCCTTCATCGAGTGGGGCCTCTACTTGGGACGTTTTCCAATCATTGTGATCTTCGAAAGATGTACCTTTGGCACTTTTTCCACCCTTGTTGGCCCTCTCTGCTACAACCTTCGAAACAAGCTCCTTGAGCTGTTCAAAATCTCTCTCAAATGATTCGATTGACCGGGCATCCGAGTCCATTGCTATCTCCCAGAACAACTTGCGAAATGTGGACCATGAATTCCCAAGAATCGGCTTCAAGTTCTTCACCACGTTTTGTGCAAAGTGCCATAGGCATAGCAAATGAGTTACTTCCGGCCATGTACTCTTCAATGCATATGCCATCGCTTGGTCACCATCTGTCAATACCACACGGGGTGCATGACTATTTGAAGCATCCTCGAGGGATTTGAAAACCCACTCAAAATCTTCAACGGTCTCTTGCACGAGCAAAGAGCAAGCAACAATGACCGTCATCCCATTGGCATTAGTTGTACAAAAACACCCAAGCTTCATCCCATGTCTATTCGTGGCATGACTAGTATCATAAAGAAGAACCCGCGAACTCGAAGCTTTGATCCACGCCTCTTTACCTTCCTCGAGGGTGAAGAATGCCCTCGACAATCTTCCTTCATTATCGCAATGAATGTTCCACGACTTGCTATCATGACGGTTGCGAAGTAGATTTAGAAAGTCACTACAATCTCTTGCTTTTTCCCCCAAAGAAGGTGCCAACTTGTTACAAACATCCTTGTATGTCCACATTGGTGTTTCTCCTTTGTCTTTCATCATTTGTTGTAAGCTCACATGTATATCTCGCATCCGCATACCCGATCGTAACAAGGATTGCCCATAATCCAATACTTCATTGGGAATGGTCCGTTCCGCGGGTATTACCCGCAATTCACCCGCATGATCCTCCTTGAACAATTCATGGTTGTGAACTAGGGAAATAAAACGTTTCAAGTACCATTTGCCATCACGTTCCTCAACGATGAACCCATAGGGACAACCATTACATTGAGTTGTTGTTCGCCGTATATGGGCTTGAGAGGGGCGGTTGCCACTTCTGCGACACAAGATTTTCTTCCTTTGTCCAGATTTTTTTGTAGCCGGTATCGACCCACCAAACCGAACCCACGATTTACCATCTTCACACAAACTTAAAAATGTGTTCACTTCACACAAAGCCCCCTCAGCCGTAGACCAAGGGCCCTGTGGGAAGCCAACAGGCCCAATATGGAGTAAACTTTGCTCCATGTGCTGAATGGGACCCAAGAGATCTGCCTCAATTACCGTCACCTGCTGTCCTGGAAGCCTCCAAAGCAGCCCACCTGGCTGTCCGATGCCGTCACCTGCTGTCCTGGATGCCTCCAAAGCAGCCCACCTGGCTGTCCGATACCGTCACCTGCTGTCCTGGATGCCTCCAAAGCAGCCCACCTGGCTGTCCGATGCCGTCACCTGCTGTCCTGGATGCCTCCAAAGCAGCCCACCTGGCTGTCCGATGCCGTCACCTGCTGTCCTGGATGCCTCCAAAGCAGCCCACCTGGCTGTCCGATGCCGTCACCTGCTGTCCTGGAAGCCTCCAAAGCAGCCCACCTGGCTGTCCGATGCCGTCACCTGCTGTCCTGGAAGCCTCCAAAGCAGCCCACCTGGCTGTCCGATACCGTCACCTGCTGTCCTGGATGCCTCCAAAGCAGCCCACCTGGCTGTCCGATGCCGTCACCTGCTGTCCTGGAAGCCTCCAAACCAGCCCACCTGGCTGCCCGATGCCGTCACCTGCTGTCCTGGAAGCCTCCAAAGCAGCCCACCTGGCTGTCCGATGCCGTCACCTGCTGTCCTGGATGCCTCCAAAGCAGCCCACCTGGCTGTCCGATACCGTCACCTGCTGTCCTGGATGCCTCCAAAGCAGCCCACCTGGCTGTCCGATGCCGTCACCTGCTGTCCTGGATGCCTCCAAAGCAGCCCACCTGGCTGTCCGATACCGTCACCTGCTGTCCTGGATGCCTCCAAAGCAGCCCACCTGGCTGTCCGATACCGTCACCTGCTGTCCTGGATGCCTCCAAAGCAGCCCACCTGGCTGTCCGATGCCGTCACCTGCTGTCCTGGAAGCCTCCAAAGCAGCCCACCTGGCTGTCCGATGCCGTCACCTGCTGTCCTGGATGCCTCCAAAGCAGCCCACCTGGCTGTCCGATGCCGTCACCTGCTGTCCTGGATGCCTCCAAAGCAGCCCACCTGGCTGTCCGATGCCGTCACCTGCTGTCCTGGATGCCTCCAAAGCAGCCCACCTGGCTGTCCGATGCCGTCACCTGCTGTCCTGGAAGCCTCCAAAGCAGCCCACCTGGCTGTCCGATACCGTCACCTGCTGTCCTGGATGCCTCCAAAGCAGCCCACCTGGCTGTCCGATGCCGTCACCTGCTGTCCTGGAAGCCTCCAAACCAGCCCACCTGGCTGCCCGATGCCGTCACCTGCTGTCCTGGATGCCTCCAAAGCAGCCCACCTGGCTGTCCGATACCGTCACCTGCTGTCCTGGATGCCTCCAAAGCAGCCCACCTGGCTGTCCGATGCCGTCACCTGCTGTCCTGGAAGCCTCCAAAGCAGCCCACCTGGCTGTCCGATGCCGTCACCTGCTGTCCTGGATGCCTCCAAAGCAGCCCACCTGGCTGTCCGATGCCGTCACCTGCTGTCCTGGATGCCTCCAAAGCAGCCCACCTGGCTGTCCGATGCCGTCACCTGCTGTCCTGGATGCCTCCAAAGCAGCCCACCTGGCTGTCCGATGCCGTCACCTGCTGTCCTGGAAGCCTCCAAAGCAGCCCACCTGGCTGTCCGATACCGTCACCTGCTGTCCTGGATGCCTCCAAAGCAGCCCACCTGGCTGTCCGATACCGTCACCTGCTGTCCTGGATGCCTCCAAAGCAGCCCACCTGGCTGTCCGATGCCGTCACCTGCTGTCCTGGATGCCTCCAAAGCAGCCCACCTGGCTGTCCGATACCGTCACCTGCTGTCCTGGATGCCTCCAAAGCAGCCCACCTGGCTGTCCGATGCCGTCACCTGCTGTCCTGGATGCCTCCAAAGCAGCCCACCTGGCTGTCCGATGCCGTCACCTGCTGTCCTGGATGCCTCCAAAGCAGCCCACCTGGCTGTCCGATGCCGTCACCTGCTGTCCTGGATGCCTCCAAAGCAGCCCACCTGGCTGTCCGATGCCGTCACCTGCTGTCCTGGAAGCCTCCAAAGCAGCCCACCTGGCTGTCCGATACCGTCACCTGCTGTCCTGGATGCCTCCAAAGCAGCCCACCTGGCTGTCCGATGCCGTCACCTGCTGTCCTGGAAGCCTCCAAACCAGCCCACCTGGCTGCCCGATGCCGTCACCTGCTGTCCTGGATGCCTCCAAAGCAGCCCACCTGGCTGTCCGATGCCGTCACCTGCTGTCCTGGATGCCTCCAAAGCAGCCCACCTGGCTGTCCGATACCGTCACCTGCTGTCCTGGATGCCTCCAAAGCAGCCCACCTGGCTGTCCGATGCCGTCACCTGCTGTCCTGGATGCCTCCAAAGCAGCCCACCTGGCTGTCCGATACCGTCACCTGCTGTCCTGGATGCCTCCAAAGCAGCCCACCTGGCTGTCCGATACCGTCACCTGCTGTCCTGGATGCCTCCAAAGCAGCCCACCTGGCTGTCCGATGCCGTCACCTGCTGTCCTGGAAGCCTCCAAAGCAGCCCACCTGGCTGTCCGATGCCGTCACCTGCTGTCCTGGATGCCTCCAAAGCAGCCCACCTGGCTGTCCGATGCCGTCACCTGCTGTCCTGGATGCCTCCAAAGCAGCCCACCTGGCTGTCCGATGCCGTCACCTGCTGTCCTGGATGCCTCCAAAGCAGCCCACCTGGCTGTCCGATGCCGTCACCTGCTGTCCTGGAAGCCTCCAAAGCAGCCCACCTGGCTGTCCGATACCGTCACCTGCTGTCCTGGATGCCTCCAAAGCAGCCCACCTGGCTGTCCGATGCCGTCACCTGCTGTCCTGGAAGCCTCCAAACCAGCCCACCTGGCTGCCCGATGCCGTCACCTGCTGTCCTGGATGCCTCCAAAGCAGCCCACCTGGCTGTCCGATGCCGTCACCTGCTGTCCTGGATGCCTCCAAAGCAGCCCACCTGGCTGTCCGATACCGTCACCTGCTGTCCTGGATGCCTCCAAAGCAGCCCACCTGGCTGTCCGATGCCGTCACCTGCTGTCCTGGATGCCTCCAAAGCAGCCCACCTGGCTGTCCGATACCGTCACCTGCTGTCCTGGATGCCTCCAAAGCAGCCCACCTGGCTGTCCGATACCGTCACCTGCTGTCCTGGATGCCTCCAAAGCAGCCCACCTGGCTGTCCGATGCCGTCACCTGCTGTCCTGGAAGCCTCCAAAGCAGCCCACCTGGCTGTCCGATGCCGTCACCTGCTGTCCTGGAAGCCTCCAAAGCAGCCCACCTGGCTGTCCGATGCCGTCACCTGCTGTCCTGGAAGCCTCCAAAGCAGCCCACCTGGCTGTCCGATGCCGTCACCTGCTGTCCTGGAAGCCTCCAAAGCAGCCCACCTGGCTGTCCGATGCCGTCACCTGCTGTCCTGGAAGCCTCCAAAGCAGCCCACCTGGCTGTCCGATGCCGTCACCTGCTGTCCTGGAAGCCTCCAAAGCAGCCCACCTGGCTGTCCGATGCCGTCACCTGCTGTCCTGGATGCCTCCAAAGCAGCCCACCTGGCTGTCCGATGCCGTCACCTGCTGTCCTGGATGCCTCCAAAGCAGCCCACCTGGCTGTCCGATGCCGTCACCTGCTGTCCTGGATGCCTCCAAAGCAGCCCACCTGGCTGTCCGATGCCGTCACCTGCTGTCCTGGATGCCTCCAAAGCAGCCCACCTGGCTGTCCGATGCCGTCACCTGCTGTCCTGGAAGCCTCCAAAGCAGCCCACCTGGCTGTCCGATGCCGTCACCTGCTGTCCTGGATGCCTCCAAAGCAGCCCACCTGGCTGTCCGATACCGTCACCTGCTGTCCTGGATGCCTCCAAAGCAGCCCACCTGGCTGTCCGATGCCGTCACCTGCTGTCCTGGAAGCCTCCAAAGCAGCCCACCTGGCTGTCCGATGCCGTCACCTGCTGTCCTGGATGCCTCCAAAGCAGCCCACCTGGCTGTCCGATGCCGTCACCTGCTGTCCTGGAAGCCTCCAAAGCAGCCCACCTGGCTGTCCGATGCCGTCACCTGCTGTCCTGGATGCCTCCAAAGCAGCCCACCTGGCTGTCCGATGCCGTCACCTGCTGTCCTGGATGCCTCCAAAGCAGCCCACCTGGCTGTCCGATGCCGTCACCTGCTGTCCTGGATGCCTCCAAAGCAGCCCACCTGGCTGTCCGATGCCGTCACCTGCTGTCCTGGAAGCCTCCAAAGCAGCCCACCTGGCTGTCCGATGCCGTCACCTGCTGTCCTGGATGCCTCCAAAGCAGCCCACCTGGCTGTCCGATACCGTCACCTGCTGTCCTGGATGCCTCCAAAGCAGCCCACCTGGCTGTCCGATGCCGTCACCTGCTGTCCTGGATGCCTCCAAAGCAGCCCACCTGGCTGTCCGATGCCGTCACCTGCTGTCCTGGATGCCTCCAAAGCAGCCCACCTGGCTGTCCGATGCCGTCACCTGCTGTCCTGGAAGCCTCCAAAGCAGCCCACCTGGCTGTCCGATGCCGTCACCTGCTGTCCTGGATGCCTCCAAAGCAGCCCACCTGGCTGTCCGATACCGTCACCTGCTGTCCTGGATGCCTCCAAAGCAGCCCACCTGGCTGTCCGATGCCGTCACCTGCTGTCCTGGATGCCTCCAAAGCAGCCCACCTGGCTGTCCGATGCCGTCACCTGCTGTCCTGGATGCCTCCAAAGCAGCCCACCTGGCTGTCCGATGCCGTCACCTGCTGTCCTGGATGTCGCAAATGCAGCCCGCAACAACACCCACGGTCGGCGCCTGCTGTCTTTTCGGTTGCTGCTGGCGGGTGTGAACAGGCTGCCGAGACGTGTTGATCGACGTGCGTTTTTTTTTTTCCGGCTGTGTTCGCGTTCTTTCGCGGTGGTCTGTGGCGGGAAAGTCGTCGGAAATGGCTCAGCAAGTCGATCAATGTATGAGTCCTTTGGTTGTTTTGGCTTGGTCGTTTCCTTGTCCTCCGGTGAGACCCAAGGGTGCCCCCCCTTCGCCTCACAATGGAGCGGGAATCGCTCTGCGGCAGTTGTCGCTTTCGAGACAGGCGATCGATGAATCGGTGAATCGTTCAAGCGAATATTTCGAAGACACGAGGAGGAATCCTTGTTCCTCTGCATGTTTTTGTTCAAAAGTGTATATTTACTCCTCGCTGTTTGGTTCGAATGGAACGGACGGTGGTTGATCCCGCAGAGGAAAAAACTGGCTAATTTGTAGCCTGGCTACAAATAGATAAACCGCCCCCTCGAACCCTTCCCTTCAAGATACCGATATCTCTCGGCCGCATCGATATCTTCCACCGAGATCTTTGAAGATCTCGAAAGAGATATCGAGATTATGGAGAGAGATATCGATGGGTTCGAGGCACGTGTCGCAAAGTCGATCCGCGATCGCGCATGCGCGCGTGCTGCGCTCGCTGGACGAGGTGGAGCGCATGCAAGGACGTGATGGAGGGGTCCAGGAAGATGGTCACGTCCAGGAGGACGGGTGGATCCGCAAGAAGCGATCCCGTGGGGAACCGACGACGTGCGACGACGCGTCGAAACGTCCGACATGCGGTGCCGAATCGAAGATGCAAGAGGAAAGGAAAGCAGGAACGCATCCATGCACGAAGGAAGAGGAAACCTGCCGATCAATGCGTTCCGAAACGGAGGAAGTGGAACGAACGTCCACGTCGGGACTGGACCTGCCTTTGGATGTCGACCGCTGGACGAAAGGCCTCCAAACCATCCACCTCGGATTGCCATCGGATGCGAAATTGCACGCTTGGCAAGCCGAGTGTTTGTCCATTCCTGGAGTGCTCGAAGGGAGAACCAACCTCGTCTTCGCGGCACCCACCTCCAGTGGGAAGTCCTTGGTGGCAGACATCGTGCTGGCCAGGCGCCTGGAGGAATGCCACGGGAAGGAGTTCTGCCTCCTGGTCCTGCCTTTCGTCAGCATTTGCCACGAAAAAGAAGAATGCCTCAAAAACATGTTTCGGTCGCCGAGAAAGGGGATTCTGGGGCTCTACGGAACCAATGGGAAGAAGTTCTCTCCACAGGAAAGCATCGATGTGGTAGTGGCCACGATCGAGAAAGCCAACAGCTTGGTAGGCCAGTTGATTGAACAAGAGCAGTTGAGCACGTTGAGATGTGTGGTTGTTGATGAACTCCACATGGTTTCTGATCCTGAGAGGGGATACGTCCTGGAAATGATGCTCACAAAGTTGTTGTATGCGAAAAAAAGAGACATCGCCCTGACGTATCAGCTCGTTGGAATGTCTGCAACCCTTTCCAGCGTATCGGTTGTATCCAAATGGCTAAACGCCCAGGTTTACGAAACTTCATTTCGCCCCGTCAAGCTCTTGCATATGGTGAAGATAGGCAATAAAATTTACGGAGAATCCGGCAACCTGCTGCAGGAGATCCCACGTATGGGATTGAGGAGTGACGATCCGGACGATTTGGCGTATTTGTGCAGAGAAGTGCTTGAAGCCAAAGGAAATGCACTGGTCTTCTGTCCCTCCAAGCAATCCTGTGAGCGATGTGCATCCTTCCTTGCCCAAGAGCTACTAGCACTACAGCATTTGGACCTGAAAAGTAGGGGCAGGATCGAACAAGCGATACAGGAACTGCCTTTGAGAATTGACGAACGCTTGGATGCCTTGATGAGGAAGGGTGTTGCTTATCATCATGCCGGTCTATCCAAGGAAGAACGGGAGCTTATTGAGCACTTGTACAAGGCAAGTTGTGTTCGCGTGCTCTGCGCAACATCAACATTAGCTGCTGGTGTAAATCTCCCTACTCGAAGGGTAATCTTCCGCCAGCCATATGTGGGCTTACCTACCCTCCATTTGGATGCATCACGATACAGACAGATGTCAGGAAGGGCTGGCCGGACAGGACTGGACATGGTGGGAGAATCAATTCTGTTGTGCACCAATTACACCACACCGGATAAGCTATTTTCCCTTCTGAATGAAGAGTGTACCCCTGTCCGCAGTTGCTTGACTCAAGGCAAGCATGGGATTGCGCAAACCCTTTTAGAGGCCATTGCAAGTGGAAAAGTATCCGAGCCACAAGAAGTGGAAGATTACCTCCACTCGACATTGTATGCTGCAACTGTGGAAAGGTCATCCATCTTACAGGAGTGCCAATCAGCACTGCAGTGGTTGCGGGAGAAGCAATTTGTTGCCTGGATCAAGCCCGGCCAGTGGAAACCAACAGGTTTTGGCAAAGCTGCCTTTGCTGCATCTCTCAGTCCAGATGCGGCAATTTTTCTCATGAAGGAACTGCTTCACAGTCGAAGTGCCCTCGTTCTCACAGCAGATCTGCATCTTCTGTACTTGATTTCGCCTGAAGACGATGACTCGCCAATCGACTGGCAAAACTTGCATGAGCGAATATACAGACTCACTGACGATGAGAAGCAGGTGATCAACCTGGTAGGGATCGAATGGAATTTTCTAGAGCGCTGCACAATGCTTGGTAATCCACTACGGCCAAATCGCAGGACGCAAGAGCAAATTAACAGCTGCCGTCGTTTATTGCATGCAATCATGCTGAATGATCTCATCAACGAAGTACCACTGGAAATGGCCGCAGCTTCTGCGAGGAGATCCAAGGGCTTGCTGCAGGCGTTGCAAGAGAAAGCATGCACTCGTGCCGCTAGGGTCGAAGCGTTTTGCGAGAATCTGGCTTGGGGAGACTTAGCAAAACTGGTGGCAGTAATCAGGAATCGCATTGCGTTGGGCGTGAAGGCGGACATAATAGCTTTGGCTGAGATTCCATACGTAAAAGGTTTCCGTGCAAGAGTGCTACACAATGCAGGCATTCGCACGCCAGAAGCAATCGTGGGCTTGGGGTCTGTTGATTTCATTGCACAGAAGCTCATCGAGGCTAGTCAGTGCCAGGATGACATTGTGATCAAAAGAGAAAGGAGAGCTGCCAAAATGATCCTTGAAGGAGCCAAAGACCTAGTGGAAAGCAGGCTCCAGCATGCCCTGTCACTTGCACTTGAAGCAGCCAGTGATGGAAGGAAAGCACTCGGAGAGCAAACGATGTAAAACTACTTCCATTTGCAAGAACTTTGTGCCTGCAGTACAATGAATTTGAAAGTTGCAAGCATACTTGTGCAGTGCAGTGCTTGAGTGCTCAGTTTTTTTTTTGTTTCTTTTGCGAATTCTCTCCCTTCCTTCTCTTGCCCTTTCTTTTTCTTGACTTCTCCACTTTCGAATCCGTATCCTGGCCATTGATTTCACTGTTTTCGTGTTTCTTCTCTATGTGGCTAATATCCTCACTGGAGGACTTGACTATCTCTGCCCTTTCAATTAAAAGGGAGTCCCGCTTCCAATCCAAAATTGACTCCAAGATCGATGGAGAAGATACGATCTTGGGGGATGTGAGCATTTGAAATGCAAAATCGAAAGCGGACGTGACCTTGGAGATGTTGTAGGAGTTTTTTCCCAGGTCGTTGTTGGCATCCACCGGATCTTGCACAGAAAGGAGGTACGGCCGTCCATCGTTAAAAAAGTTCCTTTCATCTTTGCTGTAGAACATTCCTCCCTCACTGGCCGTGACTCCCACGCTCCTCTTGTTCAACAGCTTCCCGTACAGCCTGAAAAAATCAACTAGCAAGGCTCCTAAACTTCCTTCGAGGCTTTTCCTGTTGCCGAGGCGATTTCTGCGGCTAGGGTGCGTCTTCAGGTAGGCCACAATCATGGTCAAAAGAGCATAGCTTCCTATGCCCCCAGTGTACACTTCGTTGAGTTCCCTCTGCTGTAAGAAGAACTTGACTACGAGGCAGATGGGCCGCACTTGTGGGATTTCTTTCAGCCATTTGTTAAGGAACTGTGCCGCCTGTGGGCCATTGGCCACATCGAAGCTAATGTCAAACTGGAACCCGCTCTCTTTCTCCTGGAACTTGATGATGGGCACCCTGGCCTTGGAGATGACCTGCACGTTTTTCGCCATCCCTCTACGGGACAATGCGTTGGCCAGTGCTCGCAATCCATCCTGGACCTGTCTGCAGCCCGAGTGCAGGATCACAGCATCGATGTCACTGGTGGGGAGGTAGAGTCCAGTGGCGAAGGAACCGAAGACCTGCAGTTGGGCGTTCTTCCAGATGGATTCGACCACTATTCGGACGCGTTTCACGGCCTCTTCCCTGGCGACTTTCTCGCTTCGCGTGGGTGCGACGAACTTGGCGAAGGCCAGCACTTCCTCGTGGAGTCGGAGCCACGGGCTGGCTATCGTTTCAGGAGGGAGGTCCCAGGGGGGTCCGTCGCTCTTTCTCCTCGCGTGTTCCTCTTCTTCCTCCTTTTCGGGCATCCTTTCGTCCTCCATCGCGCCTTCGACGGCCGTTTCTTCTTCGTCTGGGAAGGCGATGAAGTCTTCGTCGTCGAGTGGGCCGTCGTTGGATCGATTCCTACCCGCTCCTGGGACGGATTCGTGGGTTCCATCCCCTCGCATCACGTCCAACACGTCCGACGTGAGGGCGGAGGATCCCAGGAAGGACGTGTTCCTTGCATCTTGCCGCTCGTAGAGCGGCACTTGGTCCATCGTCGCGCCGCCTCGACGTCTTCCCACGTCGACGAAAGGGAGACGAACCCGAACCGCCTCCCCTTTCCACCCCGATCCCCTTCGGGTTCAGACCCGAATCGATCCCCTTTCGACCCCCCCCTTCGCGACCCCCCCCCCTCGAGGGTAAACTCGGCCGGTTTTAAGCGGAGGGGGGATCCCTCCCCCGGTTAAGTCGAGGTTAACCTCGGTCGAAGGCCATGGAGAGGCGATCTTCGATCCAGTCGAAAGCAGACGACGATGGCGACGCGCATGGCGCCATGGCACGGACCTGTCGGGGGTCTGGGAAGGCCCAGGAAGGCGCTCGGAGGGAGGCACAAGGCGAGACGTGTGGAGAAGCGCGCCCAGGGAGCCGGAGGAGGCGAAGAGGGGAAAAATCCGATCGCACAGCTGTTGAAGAAAGCGCAAGGTTCGTTGCCAGTCATCGGACTGCTCTCGAGGATCCTCTCTCCAGACGAGACGTTCGGAAAAGACGTGATGGCGTACCAGACGTACTGCAGGAAGCTCTTCGACAGCACCGAAAGGGAGTGGTCGGTGGCGCTCTACGAACTGGAGCAAAAGCACGGGAGGAACCGAGCCAACGTGAAGTACGCCCAGTTCTGCTGCTGGATGGCCGCGGTGGGCGTAGGAATCGTGCCGAAGAAAGAAATCATCACGTCGGCCAGGAGGCTGAGGTACAGCGCAGATCTGGAGTACGAGATCGGAGGGATCAACGCCTCCGTGACCGAGACCATGCAAAAATACAAATACATCAGCACAGACGGATTAAAGGTGGGTGCAACGGCACGCGTGGCGGTGGCGCTGGAAGCAATCTGCGAGTGCTGCCTGGGGAAGAAACAGGGAGAAGATATCGACCAGGAAGACGCGGCGCTGATTCGAGTGATCCTGCATGGGGCTTTCCCCGAATGTCCAGAGGAGAAGCTAGATGAGATCTTCCAAAAACGCGCCCAGCCCATTGTCAATAAATGAAACATGCACGTGCAACAGCTTCGGGAACACGACGTCTCAAAAACTTGCGAACTCTCCACCGAGAAGACGGCCTCTCGATTGCGTTTATTATATCCTCAACTCTAGGCCAGGACCGTCTATGCTTATGCTGGAATTGATTTTGTGCTCAAAAAATGCCTCCAGCCTGTTGGCGCACTTCACGTAAGGCGTCTCGGGGCTATTGTATATCCTGCAATTGTTGAACATTCTCTTCAGGTCGGCAGCAAACATTTCCAAGTTGATGTAATATTCTTCGCTGCTTATTCTGTTGCCGATCAGGGTAAGGTGAATCGGGTCTTTAATGATCTCGTAGTAGTCCGGTACCTCTTCTTTCCTCACAGGTTCAATGAATGGCCAAGCATCTTCATGCTCGATGATTGCTTTGTACACTACTCGCAAAAAGTTGTGCAGTTTTTCCTTCGTCGGCAGCACTGGGCCAACGCCAGGCAAGAGCAGGCGATAACGCGGAGTAGTTTCAGGTACCCAACCTGCTTCCTTCACCCCTGGGATGTCCTCTATCCTGACGGGTTTCTTCACATTAGGGTCTTTGAAGCAAGCCAATCCTGGGAGGACAACGTGGCTATTAGACATCTCCCTTACCTTGCCATCTACAGCCTCTCGTTGCCTGCGAATAATCTCTGGGAAGTCTGAAAAAAACAGAGAATTTTCGAGCGCACACTCCATGAGTGTGCCTCCGTCGTAATCCTTGATGTACCCCGCCCAGTTTTCCCGTTCAAAATAAATTTCTTTCGTAAACCCTTGCTTTGCAAAATATCCGACTGCATTGTTGTCTGCGTACGTCAGGAAGTGCGTGAGACCCTCGCTCTTGCAATGTTCTTTGAGCTTGTTCATCAGCCTCGTACCATACCCGCGTACTTGCTCCTGGGAAGTGACGGCACAAAAGGCGATTTCCCCGAATTTTTGCTTGTAGAAGGGTCGGTACGTGATTCCACCGATGACTTTCATACCCTTGAGGATAACTAGGGACTTGTGGCCTCGATCCAAGACCAATCTGACGATGTATTCCTTCGGCATGTTGGGAAGTTGGCGAGAGAATATTCCTTTGAGACCCACGAGCCTGCGGTGTGCATCGCAACGCGGCCGGTCAGCACATTGTCCTTTCGATCGGTTAGTCTCCTCGACAGTTCTTGCAGAGCCATTCCACGCACCACTTCATGTTTTGCATGGTCTTGTCGTTTTGGATGACCACGAACCTCAGCTCCCCTTCTTCTTCCTGCTGTCGCAGCCATGCTTCCCTCTGCGCGTAGGAACCGACCAGGCCTCCTTTGGGCACGGCAACAGTTGCCATTTGGGTTCCATTTCGTCCATCGTTGTCCTGTTTCGTTTGCTCTTCGTCCTCAACTTCCTCCTGCAGGCGTGGCAAAAACCGACGTTCCGGTCAGCTCCACGTCCGAATTCGGTCGCGTTCTCGCCGCTTCCGCGTTTCCTCTCTCACTTTTTCCTTCTCTAGCTTCATCCTCTGCTTCCGAAAGGCGTCACCAGCTTCGTTTTCTTCCTCTGCTTCGTCTCGCTTGCGCTTGTTCGCGCCGTCTTCCTCCGCCATCTCGGCCACTTTCCTTCTGTTTCCTTTCGAACCCACCTCCCGTCCCCTTCGGAACCGGGATCCCTTTCCCTTTGGAACCCGGTCCGTCCCCCGGGTCTCGAGATCGCGATGACCCCCTCGATCGTATCGATACCTTTCCCTCGAGGTCTCGATCCCTCTCCCCGGTCCCGGCACGCGGGACGCCCCAGCCACTCGCTACAGGGGCGGCGTTCAGGTCGGGCAGCGAGGGGGGTTTGAGAGGGGGAGGTTTGAGAGAGGGAGGTTTGGGAGCGAGGTTTGAGAGGGGGAGGTTTGAGAGGGACAAAGCAGGGACGTCTCAAGGCCGATGCGCGCGATGGGAGCTCGGTTATGGCGCGCGTTTGCGCTCCTGTTCGGGATCCTCGCGCTCGTCGAGGCGGACGAGAGCACGCACAAGGTACGTGGTTGGATCGTGGAGGGGTGGAGGACGCCGAACGGCGCGGCTGACGCGTGTGGTTGCGGCGCAGTACGCGGATGGAGAGGTCGTCAAGCTCTACGTGAATAAAGTGGGACCGTACAACAACCCGCAAGAGACCTACAACTACTACGAGCTGCCTTTCTGCAAGCCGCCTGTGGCTTTGGGACACAAGCCCAAGCGCAAGTGGGGAGGATTGGGCGAAGTCCTGCAAGGGAACGAGCTTATCGACAGCGAGATCGAGATCCAGTTCAAACGTGAGGCCCAGGACGAAAGCGAAACGAACGAGAAGAACGATGGATGGTGGAAGGAGGCACGGTCAATCGAGAAGAGAGGCGCACTTTAATCGAAGCTGACCCACACGTGCGGACGGGATGGCGTGCAGGGAACGTGGACGAGCAGAAAAAGATTTGCTCGATCAGGCTCGGAGAAAAGGAGACTGAGATGTTCTCCAATGCGATCAAAGCAAACTACTGGTACGAGCTCTTCGTGGACGATCTGCCCGTCTGGGGATTCGTAGGAGAATATCCCGCTGGGGAATCACAAGCCTACATCTTCACCCACAAGACCTTCCAAATAAATTACAACGACGATCGGGTGGTCATGGTCAACTTGACAGCAGAAGAATTGAAGCCATTGGTCTCGGGAGCGGAAATCGATTTCACCTACTCCGTGAAGTGGGTGCCAACGATGAGCACGTACGAAAGAAGGTTTGAGAGGTATCTGGATCATTCCTTTTTCCAGCATCAGATCCATTGGTTCAGCATTTTCAACTCCTTCATGATGGTCATCTTCCTCACAGGGCTCGTGAGCATGATCCTGATGCGAACGCTCAAGAACGATTATGCGAAGTACACCAAGGAAGAGGATGATATCGAGCTACTGGAGAGAGATGTGGCGGAAGAGACGGGATGGAAGCTTGTGCACGGGGATGTGTTCAGGCCGCCCAAAAACTTGACCATGCTATCTGCCCTGGTTGGCACAGGTGCCCAGTTGGTCCTACTGACCCTCTCGATTATTTTCTTAGCTATTGTGGGCGCCCTGTACTTCTCACGTGGAGCCATCCTCACTGCATTCATTGTTTGCTATGCCTTGACTTCCGTGGTTTCGGGGTACGTTGGCGGAAGTTTCTATGCTCGGAACAGTGGAAAGCAATGGATTCAAGCCATGATGCTCACTGCGTCTTTCTTCCCTGGCACATGCTTTGGCATTGCTTTTGCTCTGAATGCAGTTGCAATAGCATACCGTTCCCTTGCTGCTGTGCCGTTTGGGACGATTGTTGTTGTCGTACTCTTGTGGAGCTTCATTTCTTTCCCTCTTACACTGTTTGGTACAGTTATTGGGCGGAACTGGGCAGGTGCACCAGACATCCCTTGTCGCATCAAGCGCATTCCATCTCCCATCCCAGAACGGAAGTGGTACTTGAAGCCTTGGATTGTTGCGATGGTGGGAGGTCTCCTCCCATTTGGTAGCATATTCATAGAGATGTACTTCATCTTCACCAGTTTCTGGAACTACAAGGTTTACTACGTGTATGGCTTCATGCTGCTGGTTTTTCTTATTTTGGTCATAGTCACAGTCTGTGTTACCATAGTTGGTACCTACTTTCTGCTGAATGCAGAAAACTACCACTGGCAATGGACGAGCTTCATGACCGGAGTATCCACTGCTTTCTATGTATTCTTATACTCCATTCACTACTTCATGGCGAAAACAAAGATGACAGGCTTTTTCCAGACATGCTTCTACTTTGGGTATACAATGATGTTTTGTCTGGGACTAGGAATCATGTGTGGGGCAGTTGGTTACTTAGGCTCGTCTCAGTTTGTCAAGCGCATTTATAGGAATATCAAATGTGACTAGTGCACCAGTCATCTGTCCCGGTGTAATCATCATTGGTCATTTTCATGAATTCAACGCCCACCAAATACGTAACCCAGCTCGAACCCACACTCCTCTTCGAGATCTGTGCAGTGCACGGCATTTTTCACCCGGTCAATTCCGTAGGAAGCACGGAGACTCGTGGGATCGAGGATCTGTGCAATGCTCGGATCCCTGGGTCCACACAACGCTCGCAGTCGTTCGAATGCACGAGGTCCGGCCAAGTGCACCGCCAAAAACCTTCCCGATGACATTTGCCGGACGTTTTCCCCATAAGAGGGCACGCATCCACGGTACAAAGTTAGAAAAATATCTGCCTCTTTTGTGCACCAGGTGGTCACCTTTAAGTTCACCACCTCGAAGTGCATTTCCAAGACCCGAAGGATGGAACCTGCACAATGGATTGAATGGGGCTTGATGATGCAGCACGTCTGATTGTACAAATTTGTCGTATTCGTTATTGCGACTGGTACCCGACTGGTTTGTCTCAGCACACATTCGCAGTTGGCGAACGGGACAGCACGCAAAAGGGAACCATCGCGTACCATGCTCTGTCCAACTGCGTTTGCGTTCTGCCCGACGACTTCTATCAACCAAACCTTCTTGGTTGGATCTTCGTGTCTAGCAGTTTGATGGTCGCTGTCCTCGAGGTATTGCTTCGCGCCAAGTCGATCTTCCACTTCTTCCACATTCTCGTTCCCTTCTGATGAATTTTCGGTTCCTGCAGCCAAGGCGCACTCCAAAGTTCCGGGAGTCGTGGGAACATCCTTCGAAGGTGCACAATAGACACCATCCCCTTCCTTTCTCGTGGATTGATTTGGATCTTTATCTTTCGCCATCCATTCGAATGACAACGCGTCTTCGCTGACGCAGTGGAAGTTTGCCAGGTCCAGAGCTTGCTCGAGGATGCGTTGAACGGTATCTCCCATCCCTTGCCTTGAAGTGGATGGAATCGTGAAGTGACATCTCTCTGCCATCCGTTCCATGTCTTGCTTCGTTCTTTCGCTGGCAACGTCGATAACACGCACCGTCCCACAGGTACCAAGTGTCATCCTTCCACCTGGCAGCAAATCTACAGGCTTGACGATGGTTCGTATCCTCCGCAGCAGGATGCGTTGCGTCCTGCTGCATCGAACGTCTGCTTGCTGCTTTGCGAGGCTAACAACGACTTCAAGTTCTCGATCATCGCCTCGCCCATCGTCCCAATGCGCACGAAGCATCCAGGAACGTTCCATCTCCACTCGTTGACCGCCGTCGACGAACCAGGACGTCGGTGGCTCCGGATCGTTCCAAAGCCGAACGTGGTTCGTGCCGATTACCTGCCGATGTTTTCTGCTCGAAAGGTGAACTTCGATGGATCGAAAGGAGTTGAGAGGACGACGTTCTTCGACGGTTCTTCGTCGAATTTGACCGCCGACAGCTGTCGAACTCCTCCGGGTCTGCTTCACGCGTGGTCTTCGCCGACCTCCTTCCGGGTTTGGAAACGTCCGTCGGTCCACGAGAGGTCGATGGAGGGCCTTGTACGATTCTCAATGCGCGCCTCTTGGTGCGGTTGAGGACTTCGTCTCGAAGTGCGACACGTGTTGGTGTTGGCGGATTGCCGTTCCAACCTGTGGGCAGCGAAACGTCGCGTACGGATACGCGTATCCAGACGGGATCGGAGCCCTGAACCGGATCGCGTCCGGGTTCGAAAGGAAGGGTCGATCCGATCGAAACGTCCTTGATTCGAGGGGAGATCCCGGTCTCCTCTCCCGGAGCTTCGTAGATCCATTCGAAGCCACGTTCGTGAGTGACCGTGATCCTTCGTGATCGCACTCGCGAACGAGAGGGACGTTCCCCTTGCAAATGTGAACCGTCTGGTTAACCCTTCGCCCTTCCCTGTCGTCCCTCAGCTTTTTTGGAGATTAACTGGTGATAAACAGGGACTGGTGATGTCAGTCCTTCGACGTGGACGTGGGAGAGGTTGCATGGCCGCAGTGCGCTTTCGATTCGGAAGGACGATCGCAGCCATGGCGTCTCCGACCCGCAACATGCAGTACGCCATCGTACGCGAGAAAAGACGCGGGAACGAGGCCGAGAGCGGGCCGGACGCCTCCACTTGGCTTGCAGAAGCACCCAGGGGAGCTTACACGACGGCGAGAACCGTGCGTTCACGATCCGTGTTCGAATTCGAAGCACACGTGGAGAGGTTGATTGCGTCTGCAAAAGCCATGGAAGCACCCTCAGAGGCCGCGGAGAATATGGAGCAGCGACTGCGCGATGCTATGGCCTCGGCCGTGAACGCGTTCGAAAGGAATAATCCGGGAAACGATGGAGAAGTGAGACTCACGGCGCTGCTCACGTGGGAAGGAAGCGACAGTGAACTGCTGTGTCACGCAGGACCCCTCCCGCCTAGACCAAAGCAACCTGTGAAGGTGCTTGTTCGCGGCGAGCCTCGTTCCAACGCGAAAGCAAAAGACAGTGAGTGGGTAAGGGACAGAAAGCCTTTGGAAGACAGCAAACCCAAGGATGTGAACGAAGTGATCCTGGAGGGAGAGGACGGCAGCCTTTACGAAGGATTGAGCTCGAACTTCTTTGTTGTGCAGGACGGAACATTGTACACTGCTGGTAAGAATATTCTGGAAGGAACAGTTAGGCTCCTGACTTTAGAAGTTTGTCGGAAGCACGGAATACCTGTAAAGCTTGAAGCACCCAACATCAAAGATTTGGAAAAGTGGGACGGCGTTCTCATCAGCAGCACCTCCCGTTTGCTCCTCCCGGTCATGGATGTATCCGCACCTGACTTGGATCCTCCTGTCCACCGCACATTCTCCAACGATTCCATGGTTTTCAGATTGGAGGAATTGGTCCTCCGGGAGATTGAAGCTCACAGTTCACTCATTCGCTCATGAAAATCGAGTTCATTTCGTGTACAGTGGTGATCGCGCTTGATTTTGCCCGGTCCGATGCACACGGTCATGTAGAGCCTGGTGTACCTCTCTTCCTCCGCTCAGAACTCTCCTCTTTGCGTTGGCTTGTTGGCGAAAGCGTTTGCGCATGTGTGGATCCATGTTTCCCATCTCTCTCCCGGTGTGACACATCATTCCAATGGCAGCGGCAGTAGGACATGTTCAGCAATGGGATCCTCCTGGGTGAAGATGTACCCAGTGAGGTGGATCACAGGCAGAGTACGAATAAACCACCTTTTCTTTTCTTTTCTTTTCATTGGGCGT
Organism: Picocystis sp. L7; assembly: GCA_020975725.1. Taxonomy (NCBI): domain Eukaryota; kingdom Viridiplantae; phylum Chlorophyta; class Picocystophyceae; order Picocystales; family Picocystaceae; genus Picocystis; species Picocystis sp. L7. The sequence continues at coordinate 374,871 of QXJR01000016.1, read as the reverse complement.
ATTGTCCACGGATTCTTCGTTGCTCTTCAATTTCGCGTTGTCACCCTCGGGTCCCTGCGTTGGTGAACGAGGGCATTGCATCCGTCCTCGACGCAGAAGCAGCCTGTTCTTTCTGGATGACCTGGCCTTTCGGTTGGGCAAGGTCACGTGCGGTTTGGACGGATCATTCCCCTGGTTCAACTCGATCCGTTCCTCCTTTCAAATGGAACGTAGAACCGAGGAGGTGGGTTCGGTTGAAACCGTATCGTGTGAGGATCTCTTCCGGGGACACCCGGGTGGAGAACCCTCTGCGGCACACGCTCTGCATCGGAGCTCGATCCGAACACGTTTCCCGACCTTCAGGGCTGGATCCACCGATCGCCGAGGGACACGGGGCGGGGCCGCCCTCCCCCCGCACCGGATCCTTCCCGCTCCTCGTTCCCCGCGGAGGATCCCATCCCCGTGGGCTTCCCCGTCCCCTCGTCTCCTCTCCCTTCCCTCCCTCCTCCTCTGCGGGTCACGGCGGCCTGCTCCTGGGCGCCTGTGGGCCCCAGGGTCGCGCCTCGATCGACCGCACGAACTCGTTCCATTAGAGGACTTCGGATTTGCCCCGACGAACAACTTCGGAGGGTTTTTTATTTTTGTGTTAAGCATCCGTGAAATAGGGCGGGTCGAGGACTTCGCTTTCACCGGGCATTTCAACTGCGGGAGGTCAGGTCACCGTCCTCGAAGGTAGTTGTAAGGTATTTGGAGTTTAAAACCAAGAGCAACGTAGGAGGGTGTCGTTTCAAGATCCCGTAAATGGAACAGGTTCCCGCCATCTTCTACAAGGCCTTTCCCGATAACTCCGTGTCCATTCACCCTAGGAATCGAAAATACACAAGGCGTGGAGGATCTTGCTGTCAAGGGCGCCAGGAGCAACTTCCGAATCGCGCATGCGATGGTGCAAGAAGAGGACAGGCCTCCTCTCAAAAGGAAAGATGTCAACGTAACAACCTCGAAGGCCGCCAAGTCGATGGAAGATCAAAGATCACGCAATACGTGGACGAACGCACGGAAGTACGCGCTCTTGAATCAGATTTGCGTGGAGTCATGTGACCCATTCAAGGTCGATGCAAATCGTGATCAGAGGAAGAAAGCGTGGGAGGCTTTGGTTGCATCCCTCCGAGAGCACACTGATGGACTTTTCGCGGAGTTCGAATTGTCTATCGATTCTGTTCAGCGGCGGGTAGCTATGTTGGCCCGAGAGGCGCGGAAGTGGAACGAGGATGCAAGGGCCTCTACTGGTCGAGGAGGGGGGTATGCCCATACAGAGGTGGAGGAACTTCAACAACGTTTGGTGGAGAAGATCGACGAGCGAGCTGCAGCATCGAAGGCTGTACGTGACGAACTTGCTTTGCGACGTGCAACATTGACGGAGCAAGGGCGCAACAACGTGAGTCGTCAAATGGAGACGCACCGCCAAACGGCGAAGCGCGGACGGTCGTCCATGTCCAAAGGAAACGATGGTGCTTTGTGTGCTGAGGTCGAAGACACTCGTAAGAGCATGGACGACATTTGCGATCTCACGCGTAAAGCTTTGCTCCATGCGACGCGTTCCAATGCACGTGCCGAGTGGGCACGCGAGTTCGAGCTTCACAAGAGGTTCCCGAACGACTTTCCAAGCCCAGGACCACGCGACGAATGGGTAGCAGCTGCTGTGAACACCTTCGAGGAGGAGAATGGGAGCCTTCTCCGCCGTTCATCTTCCAGACCCTCGACCATTTCGTCGGAGATGGAGGAGGTTGTCGTGAACGAAGCTACTTGAGAACGTAAAGTAGATTTGCAAATTTCTATTCCTACTTCTTTTTCGTCCATTCCACAACTTTGCGTCCTCGGAAGTTCCCTACTTGCGAGCTATGTCGACCGCGATGTTGTTGCATAAAAGAAATTTTGTTTCTTACCTTTATTACAAAGAGTGCGATGACTCAGTAGGGTGGAAAAGACAGAACACAACTCCACCACTTGCAACCTTTCATCATCCACATCCACAGGTTGTCACTCACCAATGCAAAACATTTCGCAATGTAACATTCATACTGTACACACCGTACTCCGCTTCCCATCCAGCAGATTTCTGCAACCAGCGAGAAACCATCCAGCAGATTTCTGCAACCATCCAGCAACCATCCAGCAGATTTCTGCAACCAGCGAGAAACCATCCAGCAGATTTCTGCAACCTTCCAGCAACCAACCAGCAGATTTCTGCAACCATCCAGCAACCATCCAGCAGATTTCTGCAACCAGCGAGAAACCATCCAGCAGATTTCTGCAACCTTCTAGCAACCAACCAGCAGATTTCTGCAACCATCCAGCAACCATCCAGCAGATTTCTGCAACCAGCGAGAAACCATCCAGCAGATTTCTGCAACCAGCGAGAAACCATCCAGCAGATTTCTGCAACCAGCGAGAAACCATCCAGCAGATTTCTGCAACTATCCAGCAACCATCCAGCAGATTTCTGCAACCAGCGAGAAACCATCCAGCAGATTTCTGCAACCAGCGAGAAACCATCCAGCAGATTTCTGCAACCTTCCAGCAACCAACCAGCAGATTTCTGCAACCATCCAGCAACCATCCAGCAGATTTCTGCAACCAGCGAGAAACCATCCAGCAGATTTCTGCAACCTTCTAGCAACCAACCAGCAGATTTCTGCAACCATCCAGCAACCATCCAGCAGATTTCTGCAACCAGCGAGAAACCATCCAGCAGATTTCTGCAACCAGCGAGAAACCATCCAGCAGATTTCTGCAACCAGCGAGAAACCATCCAGCAGATTTCTGCAACTATCCAGCAACCATCCAGCAGATTTCTGCAACCAGCGAGAAACCATCCAGCAGATTTCTGCAACCAGCGAGAAACCATCCAGCAGATTTCTGCAACCAGCGAGAAACCATCCAGCAGATTTCTGCAACCAGCGAGAAACCATCCAGCAGATTTCTGCAACCTTCCAGCAACCAACCAGCAGATTTCTGCAACCATCCAGCAACCATCCAGCAGATTTCTGCAACCAGCGAGAAACCATCCAGCAGATTTCTGCAACCTTCCAGCAACCAACCAGCAGATTTCTGCAACCATCCAGCAACCATCCAGCAGATTTCTGCAACCAGCGAGAAACCATCCAGCAGATTTCTGCAACCAGCGAGAAACCATCCAGCAGATTTCTGCAACTATCCAGCAACCATCCAGCAGATTTCTGCAACCAGCGAGAAACCATCCAGCAGATTTCTGCAACCAGCGAGAAACCATCCAGCAGATTTCTGCAACTATCCAGCAACCATCCAGCAGATTTCTGCAACCAGCGAGAAACCATCCAGCAGATTTCTGCAACCAGCGAGAAACCATCCAGCAGATTTCTGCAACCAGCGAGAAACCATCCAGCAGATTTCTGCAACCAGCGAGAAACCATCCAGCAGATTTCTGCAACCTTCCAGCAACCAACCAGCAGATTTCTGCAACCATCCAGCAACCATCCAGCAGATTTCTGCAACCAGCGAGAAACCATCCAGCAGATTTCTGCAACCTTCCAGCAACCAACCAGCAGATTTCTGCAACCATCCAGCAACCATCCAGCAGATTTCTGCAACCAGCGAGAAACCATCCAGCAGATTTCTGCAACCAGCGAGAAACCATCCAGCAGATTTCTGCAACCTTCCAGCAACCAACCAGCAGATTTCTGCAACCATCCAGCAACCATCCAGCAGATTTCTGCAACCAGCGAGAAACCATCCAGCAGATTTCTGCAACCTTCCAGCAACCATCCAGCAGATTTCTGCAACTAGCGAGAAACCATCCAGCAGATTTCTGCAACCAGCGAGAAACCATCCAGCAGATTTCTGCAACCAGCGAGAAACCATCCAGCAGATTTCTGCAACTATCCAGCAACCATCCAGCAGATTTCTGCAACCAGCGAGAAACCATCCAGCAGATTTCTGCAACCAGCGAGAAACCATCCAGCAGATTTCTGCAACCAGCGAGAAACCATCCAGCAGATTTCTGCAACCAGCGAGAAACCATCCAGCAGATTTCTGCAACCTTCCAGCAACCAACCAGCAGATTTCTGCAACCATCCAGCAACCATCCAGCAGATTTCTGCAACCAGCGAGAAACCATCCAGCAGATTTCTGCAACCTTCCAGCAACCAACCAGCAGATTTCTGCAACCATCCAGCAACCATCCAGCAGATTTCTGCAACCAGCGAGAAACCATCCAGCAGATTTCTGCAACCAGCGAGAAACCATCCAGCAGATTTCTGCAACCAGCGAGAAACCATCCAGCAGATTTCTGCAACCTTCCAGCAACCAACCAGCAGATTTCTGCAACCATCCAGCAACCATCCAGCAGATTTCTGCAACCAGCGAGAAACCATCCAGCAGATTTCTGCAACCTTCCAGCAACCAACCAGCAGATTTCTGCAACCATCCAGCAACCATCCAGCAGATTTCTGCAACCAGCGAGAAACCATCCAGCAGATTTCTGCAACCTTCCAGCAACCATCCAGCAGACTTTTGCAACCGTCCAGATAATTTTTGCAAGGAGCGAGAGATGACTCTCATGGCTCTGATGCAGATGACACATCTACATGCGCAGCAAACTTCGCCTTGTATTCACTCATAGATGGAGGCTGCATCTCGAAGAACCTATTCGCAACGCCTCCGTATGCACAAGTGTGGAAGTTAGTCAACATTGCCGCTACCCAGTCCTCCATACCTGTTGCTCGCGAACCTGTAACCTTCCTCGTCTTGTCAGTAATGAAGGGCCATATGTTCCCAAGCTTTCCAAACACCCACTCCACACTTTCACGGTATCGAGACATGTCCCGCGCCAGCATGCGTTCTGAGCGTGTGATCCTGTTTCCTTTTGGAGCGCGTAGGAGGACGTCACACTGTGGATAAGCTGAATCACCATACATGTACAGCGTGCTACCAAAACGATCGCGCATCCCCTGCAACCTCGGAATCAATCTAGAGTCATCCAACATCACCGAGTCGTTCGTTCGGCCACTTGCCGGTCCATGCCAATCACCAATCAAAAAATTAGGCAACACCACGCATTGGTATTTCGTTTTGTGCCCTCGCTTCCATCCGTTGTACATGCTTTCCTGGTCAATGATGGGACGACATATGTCAAACATCGTCCCATCAATGAACCCAAAACAATGAGGCAACGGACATCCCTGTTCCCGTAATGCATGCGCGAAAGCTGCCAACTCGTCCTCCCATAGCTCTAAACGCATTGATACTCTTGCGATCCTGTACACGTGACGAAGGATCACGTTGTACATCTCGGACAGGGCAGGAGGTGAACGATCGAAGATCGTGGCCAAGTGTGTCAGGGTTTCCCGTCCCGCTAGTCTGCGCAACAAGAGAAGGAACGCTTCTTCTCCCTTGAAAACACGTCCACAAGTAGGACTCCGCAACCGCTCGGGGATCTCTAACAAGCGGATAAGCTCCCGAATGTGACCACGATCAAAACGAAAGTTCCCACGCAACGTAGCGTCCTCGAAATCGTCCAGCCAACGCGCGTTGTTCGAAATAGCAACCCGAGGATTCCAGCGTTGCTTCATCTGACGCAGCAAGCGTTGGCAACGCAGGACCACCATTGCAAAAGCAGACGAGAGTGCAATCGACAGCTCCGGATGGTTAGGGAACGCGACGAGCATTGCCTCCCGCATCCGCAAGCTCTTCTCCCGCATCTCCTCCGTCTGGATGATCTGGAGCACTCGACCATACCTTTGAGGCATCGTGCTCGGCGTTGTTTGCTTCCCGCGTTCCTCGATGCGAATGTATACCGCGGAGGATCCTCTAGGTTTCGGTCGAGGCTGACCGTCCGACGAAATCCTCTGCGCATCTGTTTTTTAGGATCCCATACTGGGCCAATCCGTAGGCTTTCTCATCCCCCAACTGTACGAGATGCGTAGAGGACGCAAGGTTTCATCCGCCGAAAACCCCACGATTTCGTCCGGTTTTGGCTCGACGGAGGATCCCCAAATCCGGGTTTAGGGATTTTTTTTGGTTAAAAACCCTCCGAAGTTGTTCGTCGGGGCAAATCCGAAGTCCTCTATTGATCAGACGTGCACATCGTTCGACTTCCACTGCGCCATCCCACGAGCAAACGGGAGCTACCCATCGACCATGGCCGCCCTTGCCGCCGGCACCTCCACCTGCATGCGTGCCTCCATGCGCACGACGCCATGCCGCGCAACCAGGTCCGGATTCGCCGGTCGCCAGCGGCTCGTGCAGGCGGCCAAGCCTGCGGTGCGTGCGAAGGACGGACGAACGAACGACGCCAGAGGGACGAGCGAATGCGTGCTGACTCGAGCCGATGCGAGGCCAGACGGTGGGAAGGAGCGCCAACTTCGTCGTCCGTGCCAAGGAGGACAAGCTGGAACCGGAAGAAATCATCAAGACGCTGTCCGAGAAGGTGAGTTCGAGTCGAGGTTCGAAGCGACGACGATGGACCCCCGTCGAGACTCGTTGCGACTGACAAGCGTGCGTTCGATGTCGCCAAGTGGGAGGGAGTTGAGAACAAAAGCGAGGTGGCCATCATTGCCGGCGCCTCCCTCGTGTTCATCTGGTTCTCCAGTGCAGTGGTCAGCGCGGTGGATTCCGTCCCACTGGTAAGTGAACGCAAAGGCGCTCGCGTTCGGTCTCTGTGGCGAACGAGAACGAAGATAACCTGACCGTGCAATTCCACACCTTCTTTCCTTGCTGAATGCACTTACACGAGCAGCTCCCGAAGTTGATGGAGCTGGTGGGCCTCGGATACACGGCCTGGTTCACCTACCGCTACCTGATCTTCAAGAACTCCCGCAAGGAGCTCGTTGAAGATATCGAAGAGCTCAAGTCCAAGATTGCCGGAGCAACTATTGGAGAAGAGTAGAGAGCTCGACCACGAACGGACGAAATACAATCTTGCATCTCGCGTATGGCTCAGTCCTCCCTGCCTCTCTTGTCCTTTATCCTGCCCGTTTTCATCGGCCGTGCTGCCATTTTCCAAGCCACGCCTGCAGAGAATGCGCCAACTAATGGTGCCCCAATATATACAAGTTGTGTCTCTACGTCGTGCACGTTGTTTAGGTGGTATCCCCAACTGAACCCGAGAGCTGGATTCATCATCGGCCCGGTGTATGCTTGGAAAAGGACCAGGGATGCCAGGGTGATTCCCAGCGGAAACAACTGGAAGAACCTGCCTGGTCTTCCCATGCACAGGAGGAGGATGAAGTTGTTCACAAACGACAACAACAACTCTACCGCAAACCCTACGGCCAACGTCACACCCGGTTTCAAGCTGGGTGTGGGCACGAAGTTGACGTACTCTTGGGGAAGTATCGACAGCAACATGCCTGCGCCCAAGGTCCCTCCCACCATGGTCGCAGGGACCCTCACGGCCGCCTCTTTGATCCCTATCTTTCCTGCTGCAAGGAGTGCGGTCTCGTTGGCCGGATTCATAGACAATCCGCCCATTTTTTGGGCAACTGGAGCAACGACGAGCACCGAAGCCACGAAGATGGCGAGTGTGAGTAGGTCTTCGTCCACGCCTCCGAGTCGCGTCGCCAACAGGGATCCCATGAGACCGAAGCAGGAGCAGTACATGACCCACAGCACGTGGAATGCACATTCTAGCAGTGCAAACGCCGCGGGTGAAGGCGCACGGTCGTTCATGTTGCGCGCCTCGAGTGACCGCCTCGGTCGGTCACGTACCCGTACGTCCAGGCGGGGTTCAGGCGTCGGTTGGAGGCCAACCCTAGCAGGGAGAATCTTCTCACCCATGTTTCCTGGGACAGAGCCTTCCACTCGCACCATCGATGTGGTGGTACAAGGTTGTCCTGTACACAAGGTACGTGCTCGTTGCAGATTGGTATGCGCCGACAGGCAGTAGGAAAACATGGCATCAATTCTGTCAAGGACGCAGCGCCGTGTTCAGGTGGAGCAGCAATGCATCCTCGGCGAACGGTCCCGTTGCAAACGAGGGAAGAGGATGGATACGCCGAGGCGTCGACTGTGCTGGATCGAAGGGAACAGCAGTGGGACCGTGGATCGACCTGTGGCTCTGCACTCGACGGTCCATCGTTGAGTTGTCCCGGATTGGACATTTTTCGTTTATTTCAGACGGCGACAGCAGTCCTACAGGCCTCCTTCTCCAACTGGGAGGCAAGCTTGTGGACGCATCGAATCCTTCTACGAGGTGCGCAGGGGCGGAGAGATCAGAATGATGCCATCTCCTCGCACGTACAAGTACTTCATTTTCCTCTTGGTGACTTTGACGATCTCTTCGTAGGTCTCGTCGTCGATTTCCACCGTGGTGAGGGTCTCTTCCACGTCTCCAAGCACGATGTTCAGGTGTTGGTCGTAGGCATGCAGTATTCCCTTGAGCTCCCGATCCCCTCTCAGCTTCACTTTGACTTCTTCGAGCAAGCTGAGCCGGATGAGGTCCATGGGTTCGTGGACGACGGTTTCCTCGACCTCGGCCATTTCGTCCCGCTCCTTCCGGCGCGTTTCCCACCACGTCTGCGGCTGTACGAGCACCTCCTTTCTTCTCTCGCCCTCGGATCGATGGATCGCTGGCGCTCCTGCAAACGAGGCGACGAGGCGTGCGCCACAACCCTCCTCTCGCGCTCCCTCCCTTCCTGCCTGGACCCGATTCACGGTCGTTTTCGAGGTTAACTCCGGTCGGAAGCGGTCCGTATCGATATCTTTGCGTAGGTATCGATATTGGGGGCAAGGTATCGATGGGAGGGCCTCAGCTGTCTCTTCCAGGACCTTCCCTTCGTGCTTCCATTTCGACGTGATCGTGGCGCATCGTCGCCACGTGATGGGCGCTTCCGTCGCGATGGCGTGGACCGTGGCGGTCCTGTGGACGGTGGGAAGGACAGAAGGGTCCCTGGACCGCATGCGAGGCGTGCATCCGTCGGATCTGGCGCGGTACAGCGGCCAGAAGTTCGCCTGCAAAGACGGCAGCAAGACCTTCCAGATCGATCGCTTCAACGACGATTACTGCGATTGCGTGGATGGAAGCGACGAACCTGGTGCGTGAAAGGATCCCGTGATCGGTCTTGCGATGCGAAAGCGTCCTCCTCGTGAGGAAGGACTGACGAATGGACGCGATGGACCGCAGGGACGAATGCTTGTGTGAACGGAAAGTTCTACTGCAACAACTACGGCCACGAAGCCAAGACGATCTACGCCTCCTTCGTCGACGACGGGATCTGCGACTGCTGCGACGGAAGCGACGAATGGTCCGGAAAGGTGAGGTGCGAAAACAACTGCTTGAAGCTGGGAGAAGAGAAGCGAAGAGAAGCCGAAAAAGTGGCCAAAGCAGCCAAGAGCGGATTCGAAACCAGGATCACGTACATCCGAGAAGCGACCAAGACGATGAAGGAATGGAACGAAGAACTTCACGAGAAGAAGGAATCCCTCTTGCCCGTATCGAAGGAACTGGACATCCTGGAGAAACGAATTGCACAGCTCGAGAAAGTGGAGGAAGAGAAACGTGCCGCAGAAAAGACCGCGACGCCCGAACCACCACCGCCTGAAGTCGACGCGAAGCCTGTGGAAAGTGAAGCGGTGGGAAACGCAGACGTCGAACGCGAGGAGGAAGAACAGGTGCTTGACGACGTGACGAAGGAAGAGGACGTGGAGGATGAAGCGGCGATGGAAAGCGAAGAAGAACTTGATCCTGAAGAACTGGGGCGGAGAGTAGCATCCCGGTGGACGACAGATGAAGCAGCTGCAGGGTCCTTGCATGACATGGAGGATGATCATCCTGACGATGAGTATGATCACGGCGAGGAAGATTATACGGATGAAGATTACGACTTTGACCACGAGGATGAAGAGGAGGCTGACTTCGATGACGAGGATGAAGATGGCAGTGTAGCGGAAGAAGAAGAGCATCCATCAGAAATATCACCAAGATCCCTTAGCATTCGTGCTGTGCTGGATGCCCTGCAGGCCTTTCCAACTCGTCTGAAAAAAATGTTCTCGTCAGAATCTGCTAGGACCCTCGAAAGCGAAGACACCAGAGGTAAGCCAGCGCTTGATTTTTACTGCAGTATATTAGGATGACCGGCTAACCTAGTCTTGTGGTGTTGCAGATCTACATGTGCTGAAAAGAGAAGAAAAAGACCTTAGACATAAGAAAAAAATGTTGCAACAGCGTATCGATGAACTAACCGAATGGCTTGAGGCAGACTATGGGCCAGAAAGGGAATTCTTACCCTTGAAGGACAAGTGCTTCAGCACCAATGTAGAAAAGTACATCTACGAAGTTTGCCCCTTCAAAAATGCAAAGCAAAAAGAAGGACATGGGGCCACCCAGCTCGGGAAGTGGAGCGGATTTGAAGAAAACTATCAAGTCATGAGTTTCACCAATGGCCAGCATTGCTGGCAGGGGCCGAATCGCAGCTTGAGAGTGAGGTTGGCCTGCGGTGAAGAGGAACAGGTCGCCAAGATAGATGAACCAAGCAGATGTGAGTATGTGGGTGTTCTGACGACTCCAGCAGCCTGCTCTGCAAGCCACGTGGCTCACAGCCTCAAAGTTCATGAAGAGGCTGAGGCAGCTGCACAGTTGGCATCCATGCACGAGGAGCTCTGAGAGGAGCAGAAACTGGACACATTCATGAAGAGGCCAAGCGAGCCCCTGTTAATAATCGACTGGCATTTTTACTGCCCTGGAGGATCCTTGATTCGTAGATCTTGAGGTGCAGGTTTTCCGAGAATTTGAGGTGCGAGAGGTGGTTCAGTACCTGAGTAAGAACATGTCCGATACTTACCAGCCCATTCTCCGATCGTCTGTGTGTTTGTTTATCATCTCAGATATCAAGTTTTCGACGTGTTCATTCATGACTCAATGGATCTCGACCGGTTGTTCTGGTTTAGTGTTCTGCATGTAGTCCAGGTCCAGTTCGTTCGCAATCCAATGACACCATGCCACATTCCTTGAACCTTTCCTTCACGCAATGCAGCCCGAACGACATTCCCTGCCCTTTCCCGCCGCTTCATCTTTCCTCCTTGGGGTGTGGACGAGCCACGCCTGCATGGTTCCCCGCCCTCTTCCCTGTTCCATCTTGGGGTCCTCATCGAGGCCCCCCACGTCCACACGAACGATCCCCCGACAGCTCCCCGATGGGAAAGGGAAGCTCCTGGGTCAATCCTTCCCTTCTAAAAGGCCGGTTCCTCCGGGGATCGGGGATTCGAAACCCCAATTGACCGTTCGACCGACCGACGTGTGGGCGTCGGAATGGCGCAACCAAACGCGAACTTCGAGGAGATTCTGACGCCGATACGGATACGTCGGAGGTCCAGGAGAGGCGAGACGAGATCTCCAGCTGCGGGTGTAGGACTGATGTCGCCACTCGTGGCCGACGCCTACGAACAAGGTCGCAGAAGCGCACTCTGGGAAGCCTCCTGTCGGACACGTCTGCAGTCGTTGAGCAAAGAATGGCAAGTGGTCAAAAACACGCCGACCAAGAGAGAAAGGAGACAGGAAGACAAAACGGATGGGAAGAAACCTCACCTAACTGCTAAGCGGCGAAAGATGGCATCGCAAGGGATATCCGGCAACCAGAGGATCACCAGGGCCATGCTGGGAAAGGTAAACCAGGAGGGTGGCAAGAAAGACAACGAGATACTCCGCGAAAAGAACGTCAATTCTTCATACGCAAATTTCAAAAGGGAAGCAACAAGCGTTACAACCTCACCGAATACAATGATTGTCACCCCAAGACGTGTAGCATGCAGGACACCTGCAGGAAAAGAAAATGCGTGCTCAACTCAGCCCAGGGAAGGGCCCAACCCAGGGAGGAACACTCCCTACGTCTGCAAAAACTTGGCAGAGAGGAGAAAAGCAGCTGAAGAAAAATTCATTGCTCGCCAGAAAGCTGCAAAGCAGCGCTCATGCCAGAAAAAAAGATGAACAGCAAAATCACACTCGACTCATCGGTTCCACTCTTTTTGGTCACGGGATGATCATCAGAAGAACATGCCTTGAATGACCTGTTCCAGTCCTGTCAGACCCGATAGAAAATTGGTGTCTATAGTGCGATCTGCGTGGAAGGTGTGTGCAAAGTCTACTAGCTTTAACGTCACCCTCAAGTCTTCAACTGTCTCCGCAGCTCCCTCATACAGAATCAGGACGGAAGTGGAGTGGAATAAAAATTTCTCTTGGATCTTGAAGATATCCTTTATTCGGCGGAGTTGATCCAGCACACCGTTCCTTCCCAGATATATCCCCTCTGGAGTAGCTGCCGAGCCGTTATTCCCGAACGCAGCGAGCGCAACGTGTATGGATTCCCCACTGACCTGCTTGCACCAATTCCGATCTGCTCTCCAATGTTTCTTTTTGACTGCGTTGTACACTTGCATCCCGCAGATTTTGAACCCCAACGTGGAGGACGTGGTGGCCGCGTCTTTGGCCCGGCATTTCATTTTGTACTTCTCGTCGGCTTCTGGGTACCATGTTCGAAATCCCACCTTGATATCGACGATGGACGGGTTTTCGTATTTCCTAGTGAGATCCTCTAATTTGATGTGTTTCCTTTTCAGGCCCAATTCCCCGTGCAGCACGTACGTCCCGTAGTACCTTGGTACCACGCTGGCCAAGGCCGACATCACGCTTCGCAGTTCGTCGTCGACTCCTTCGTTCGACTCCGACGCCCATTCCACTCCCTCCTGGAACCTCGGTCCGATCATTTTTCGCAAGGTCTCGTAGAACTGCACTTCTCTGGCTCCTCGCACCTCGTCCTGTGGCGCCCTTCGCGTCAGAATTCGATCCTTTGCGGTCGCCGCGTCCACGTTCGACGTCCGTTCGACTTTTCCACTGCGCCGAGGAGGCCACGCGCCTGCTTTCCATCGTTCCTGTTTCGTCCTTGGCGTGTCCTCCTTCCCTCTCCACGTTCGAACACGCACCTGCATGGGCTTGTAGAAGTGCCCAAGCGCATCCACGAGGGATCCCACCTTCCCATCTGCGCAGTTGGCGAGGTCAGACGAACGCACACGTCTCCGTTCCGTCGCGCCTGGCGATCGCCTGCGACCCCCGTCGCTCCGTCGGACCCTTCCTGCGTCTTCCACGACCTCCCACACGCACCTTCGAAGCGATGTCCTGCGACTTGGTGCGCACAAGGCGCGAGCGAAGCTTCCATCGCGTGTGGCGGTTCGGCGCGAATTTCGTGGACTCCAGCCGACTCCTCCACACCACTGGCCTGGACCCACCCCAGAAAGACAGCAAAGACAGCGGTCCACGCGGGAATCGAACGGTCCTCGAACCCGGGGGGGAAGGAATCTCGAAACCCATCGGGGACGCCCGTTCCGATCGGACGGTGGGGATGCGAAGGGAGGTGGGTGGAAGATCCCATGGACGAAGCTTTGGGATTCTCTGGGAAGAAAGACGCGTGTGGCGATGCCATCCACCGCGTGGAACTGATGCACGTGCGTGCACGAACAACCTCCCGTGGTGTAGCGAGGGAGGTTGTTGTCGTTCGCGTGAGACTCCTTCGTGATCGGACGACGTGCGATCCAAGGGGAACGGACTCGAACCACGACAAGCAAACCCAAGACGCGGAGGCTTGGGGTCTCTTCTCGCGACATCCAATGTCCACCACACGTGTCGATCCATTCGACCTTTACGAATTTGCAACAATCCACGAACTCGACTTTTGAAATTGGCGCAAGTCCCAAGTGTGTCCGCCGAGGAGCATCTCAACCGTCACCCCGAAGGCTTTGTGGATCTAGATTCCCAACAACGAATCGAAGGCCCCTCGGTTTGCGATTCTAACATAGGTGTGCTCCAACGATGCGCCAATTTTCTTCTTTCCCGTGTCGCTAGGTCCATCTCGTCGGTCGCATTTTCGATGTGGTTTGCCAACTGCTTTCCCGTGTAAGTTGGCAAGACGGGTTTGATGTTCGACCACCTTTGTTCCATCGTGGATCGATGCAAGTTCAATCGTACGTGTCCGCTTGCACGCTTCTCACCATGCGGAGAAGCGCGAGGGTGGTGTTCACCCTTCGGCTCTTCTCCGCCATGATGCAACGACCGACATCCGTGCGCAATCGCCGCGAGTTCCTACGATGGCCGCGTTGGAGCGGGGTATGTCTTGGCGTTCCGTTCCATCCTTCGACCATGGAACCATGGGTTCGTTTCCTGCCATGCTTGGATCTTCCTTGTCATGTTTCCCATCCTCCATGTGGTTGAAACGGGGATGGGCCTTGGCTTGACTTTCCTGTCGGAAATCCAACCGGGACGTCTTCGGTGAAAACCGACATGGCGCCATGGCGCGTGCCGCCTCCGCCATTGATGGCGATCCAGCGCGGCGAACTGAAGTCCGTGGCGTCGTGGGAGGTGCGAGGGAGGCACGAGGAGGATCCGGTGGATTCGATGCTGGAAGAAGCGGTGCGTGGACCGCTCTCTCCGCGTCGGAAGGGAGAACTCGCCATGGCCATCGCGTCGGGACGCACCCGCGCCGAGCGCTGGTCGAGCGAATGGATGGACAAGCTTGTGGAACACAACCCAGAAGTCCTCGTGGAAGCGCTGTCTGCGGATCAAGGCGCAGGAGACGCGACGAGAATGGCCCTGGTGGCGATGGACGTCAGCCTCGCCAGCCTCGAAGTGGTGCACATGTTGGTGGCCAAAGGTGCTATGGCGGAAGAGTACGTCCTCGTGCACCTCCTGAATTGCTTGGAACGATGCAGGGAAGGAGACGAAGGATCTGGAAAGAACAGAAAAGCGAGGCTCTTCTGCTTGTACCTGCAGAAAATGATACGAGATGGACTCGTGGACGGTGCGTCGAACGCGCACGAACAACAACGGAAGCGAGGCGGAGCCGATGCTGACGAGCTGGTGCACGTGAACAGTGCAAGAAGCGCTGGTGGAACTGCAAGCGTTCTGTATCGAGTTTTCGCGCGTGCCGGAGGCGGTCCAGCTCTATCGGCTCATCAAAAGCGTCGGTTGAAGGGATTCCGTCTCCGGATGCTCCTCGTGTGCTCGACCCGATCCCGAATCTCCTTGAACACCTTCGTTTGCAACGATCCAGACTCGCAGGCGAAGAGCGTGACCGATGTCCTAGTCGCTTTCTCGTGTCCGAGCTGAAAGCAAGAACGTGGTCACAGATTCGTAGAACCGTTGGAATTGTTACTTTGGAACGAATCTGTTTCCATCCAGGAGCATGCCACTAGACTGTACATATTCACATCAGGCAAAGGCACGTGAACCCTCAAAGAATGAACCTGCCTGCATTGGATCGGCAATGCTAGCAGGGCTTTTGTAAATACAAGAACTGGTGCTCTGCAACGATGTTGCAGATGCACTTTATTGTTCACCTTTCATTCTGGAACTTGCTTTCTAGTCAGATGCGTGTGCTTTCCGCAGCTTCTTGTCGTGTCGCTGCAGCTTCTCCAACCTATGCTTGGCTTTCTGGGCATCGTCGAGATTCCCTTGTCCCACGAACAGTAGGTCTTCACGATAGCGCACATCGGACGGTAAGATGAACTCGCTTTCTGGCAGTGAAGCAAAGTGATCTGGTTCATCTTCAGCAAGCGTCCAATAGCGCTTCCCGTCCCAATTCAGGTGGGACAGCCAAGACCCGGAGGCATTGGATATGATCATGTTTTCACCTAATCTCGGAGTGTGATCTTCAGGCTCGATTGGAACTATCTCTCCTTCAAAATAATCTGAGCGGCTTTCAAAGGATTTCGTCGATCCTTCGGCATACGGGCCAAATTTGATCTCACATTGCAGCCCCTTCTTCTCGTTCACAAACATGGCCGACCCGCCGAGCTCTCCGCGCAATTCTCCGTAAAGAACGCCTCGCAGATAGTAGGCCGGATAAGTGATATCGATGCACGAACCATCCCTGAAATACACACCACGCTTTCCTTTGGCGGTTGTCTTCACAGTCTTCCCACTGAACGAAGCCGTCGGTTCAGATAAACCCCGAAACACAAAGCTACCATCAGGCATATCTGCTTCAAAAGCCGAAATGGGTGGGTGGTGGCTGATTTGCTCTACATAAATACGCAAGCCGCTGTCAGATATCCCTTGCCAAGTCTCCCCTAGGATTGGGTTGAAGGGTTTCTTGAAGCCAAGGAACACGAACTGCATGCCCGAGATGAACCAGGCTACGATCAATCTCATTTGCTCCACTGGATCCTCGGTCTCGGCCGCTTGTTGCAGGTATTTGGTGTGCACCCACACGTCGGTCAGCTTTTCCAGGTACGACCTGGGTTCAAACATTTTGACGGGCATGGATACGCTGATGAGGTTCATTTTCCCCTTGAGCAGGTTCCTTCCTGCGGATTTCATCATCTCCATCGCACATCTTCATCACGGTCATCGCGCAATCGTTGCAGAGGCTTGGTGTCAGCGTGTTTCTTCGATCGAGCGGTTCTGTTCGGATCTGTGTTTTTTTTTCGTTCGTTCCACGCACTTCCTCTGTTGGGCGAGTATGTCTGGCGGGCAGCTGAGCCCTCCGTTTTCGCTCGCCCATGGGTGCAGCTGTGCCTGTGCGCGTACGTCCGTCCGTCGGATGCCTTCGGTCAGCCTTCCTTCCGTTTCTTCGCACCACCATCTCCTTCGTTCGTGCCTCCCACCGATTCGTCCGTTGCACCTCCGCTGCCTCACCTCGCAGGCGTCGTAATAGACGTCGAATTCGCCCTCCTCTTCGTCGAACCTCGAGTCGTCCCCGTACACCACCGAGAGGCGTGCCGATCCGTCCCCTGGAGACGAAGGTTGAGACGTTCCGCGTCCGCTCTTCGATCGGCGAAGCCATCCCATCGCGAAAAACTAAAAAAGAAACAATCGTTGTGGAAACGTCCAGGATGCCCCGGGGGGGTCGAGATGCCCGAAGGAGAGTTTCTTCTCTCGAGAGGGTCGGTCCCTCGAGGGGGGAGGGTGAACCCGTTCTCGGCAGAGGAAATCGACTCCCCTTTTCGTCCGAGCGGGGGGAGGGACCCAGAGGAGTTTCTTCTCCGAAACCTGGACCCAAGGAGACGGGATGGGAAGGCAGAGCGGCAAGCCACGCTTACCTGTGCGCATCGGACAAGGATCAGGCGTGGAACCTACAGCCCTGCAATCCATCCGCCTCAGACCCCGCACCTCGTCCCAAGCGATCGCGAGCACCCTCACGATCGAAAGAGCCGGAAGAAGTAACTCTCCCTTGCTACAGTGCTTGTACCCGCCCTCGCATCCGGCATGGTCGCCGAGCTCCTCGAGTTGGACAAGACCGCTATGTCGTGAACACTTGTGATAGATGGTTCTACTCCGACATCCTTTCGCGTCCGTCACCGCTTCATGGCATGGACTTGCAATGCCTTTGTACTCCGAAGACATTCAATGAGTACTCATGCATACAATGCGGGGGCGTGTGTACATCTTCGATTGGCCTACATGCGAGGGCTACGCCACTGTCTGCAATTGGCTGCTGTTTTTCCCTATTCCTCAGCCCTGTGCACCGCACCAACGTACCCGCCCGGTAACTCTCAAGCCTTCACTTACAAAGCAAAGGATGAAACAGTGGGATGATTCTACATTCAAATTATGGCAAATAAAAAACACAATTGTGCATATCCACTTCCATGGGCCGTGCTTTAGCAGCATGTGGATCGATACCCAATGGGTAAAGCGAATTTACTAGTTCATTGCGAGCTTGCTTCCGTACCCGCGGCATATTTCCGAGGATCCGAGTGCAAGTGTAGGAATCAATTGCTTCTCAAGCATGGCAACAACTCTTCCAAGAAACAAAAGGTCGAACGATCGTGAATAGGAGGAATTGTATGACTAGCGATTCCAAAATGTGCTCGGACTATGTGTTTGACGAACTCATGACAAAGGGTATCGACAAGACCACCAATCATTTGGCCACCCCTTGAGGGTGGAAAAGGCACAATGGTTAGTGCAAGAGAACGCTTCTTGTTCAAAGAAGGGACGCGTCCAAGATTGCGAATCTCCCCCGCATGACCCAAGGAGAAGGGAGAAGGGGTGTTGGAAGTGCTGTTTGGGAACACGAGAGATGGAAGATGCACTTTGGCAAGACTGTAGGCTGGGAGCGTGGGGGTACAATTGACCCTGGCCTCGTCTTTTACAAGTGCCCATCAAAAGTTGCCGTCGACGATGCAAATAGATTGAATGCCCACAAAGAAACTACAAGTCCGCAAGGACTAAATTGCGACAAACTGAATTCGTGATTTTATGCACGCATGTTCATTTCCCCGGTTGCTAAAGAGAACATACTACATAAGAATGGTAAATCGTAGTAAGGGCTTGACAATAGAGTGATACACTAAGCGACTATGGATAGCTCAAACGTCCCCAAGAGGCTAGCAAGCTCTATCAAGCATCTGAGGACTTGCAAACTACAATTGAGGCAAAGCGGATGATGCATTGGGGTGGAAAGGACAGAAAGAGTTATAAGGAAGGGGAGAGGGCACCAGCCTGCTGCATGCAAGATGCAGGAATCAGATGTATGCCTCTGGATTAGGAATGATCGAGTGCGAAGCAGTTTTGCCATTGGAGCCTGTCCAATACCGCAGCCAAAATTTCTTGGTTCAAGGCCTTCAACAGTCGTCCAAGTACCTGTTGGTGAACGTTCTTCTAGAATCCAATTCTTCGCGTGGAATACGTTCATCTGAACCCCATCCCTCAGGCTCGTTGGAATTGGATCCCTCGCCAACAGCCGGTGAAGAGGAATTGATCAATCTAGTCAACAATCCATTGTCTGACAACCAGTCAATATTTCGATCCACACATCTACGATCAAACCGACCCCAAACCCCATCCTCATCCAAGAAATATTCGCTGATGATTTCTTGCGACCTCCGCACCAACTCGACATCTAGAGTAACAGGGTGATCTTTGTACTCTTTTGCAACAGCCGTCATGAACATCTCTGCAGCAGCTGCAGGATCTTTTGCTGCTTCTGTGTAGCCCTTTCTGCAAGCCCTCAAGAACGAATGTGCCAGATCTGGATCCTCCTCCAGTTTTTCCGTCCGTGCAAATATCACCTCCAAAAAGGTATACTCAACCCCATAATCTCCCATGGCAAAAGTGTTGAGTTCTACCCCTTTCATAGCTGCCTCGACGCCCTCCCAGTGCAGCAGGACCCAGCAGGCACTGCTCTCTCGCTCCAAAAACATATTCCAGGTGTCCATGTCTTCGGCTATACATTCGATGAAGGTGCCTTTGCCACCATCGCTCTGGATCAGTTTTTTCACAACGACTCCTTCGAATCTAGAGGCATAGGAGGCGTAATACTGGCCGTCAAGTTTCGCAGGTCTGTCGATACCGTCCTCTTTCAGAGTGACGATGCGGCTGATGTCTCTGGCCATGACCGACGCGACCGCTTGCAGTTTCGGCTTGGACGTCATCGCGCTGTATCCGTATATGGCCTCTGAGGTTCCAAGTGCGAAGTCTGCCTCGCCTGCATCTAACAGATTGATTGGCGTGATCTTGTATCCTGTGACATGAGGGCTGACCAGCTTGACGTCCAGCCCTTCTTGTTCGAAGTATCCGCGTTCTTTGGCCACGTACAGTCCCGAGTGCGTCGTGTTCGGCGTCCTGCGAAGTCCGACGCAAGTCTACGTCAGCGAATCTCCACGTTCACGTTCTCTTCCACGTGTTCGCATCTCCGCACGGCCTCTTGGCCCATGCTTCCACGGCCACGACTTTCGGCGGCTCGACGTCCATCCGTGGCGTTTTCTCTCCCTCGTCCCCCTCCTTCGCTTCCGTTTCGACCGCCTCGGACGCCGGGGTGTCCTTCCTTTCCTTCCCACGCACCAGTCGAGCGCCAGCACCACCCTTCGCATGTTGCTTTCGTCCCGCGAGGCGCACACGAACGCGCAGACGCGCTCGGGCCTTTTTGGCGGTCGTCGTCGGATCCACCAGGTGGGTATCCTCCCAGGGTCCCCCCGGATCGATACCTTATCCCGATTCGATCGAGATCTCGGGCGAAAACGCGATGGACGGGCGGGATGCTATCGATGGGGGGCGCCTTTTCGGGGGGGGGGGGGGTGGGGGGGGCACCCCGTGTCCAGGGTGGAGGGACGGTCGAGAGGGAGAGGAGAGAGGAGAGGAGGAGAGGGCCACCGTCCATGGCGGGATCCGCCACGTGCACGCCTCTTCGTGCATGGCGAGGACGGATCCGCACCGGGCGCACGAGGCCCGCCGCCGCTGCGCGGTGCAGGTCGCGGGAGGAAGCCGTCGCGCGCCGACGGTCCCTCCCCTTCCTCGCCACGCGCGCCAGTCACACCCACACCTCCCCTTTTTTCCTGGTACCTTTCGGTCCGTCCGAGGGTAGACCGGGGCGTTTCCCGGGTTCTCGGAACCCGATTCGGCCCGGGGGAAGCTCCCATTGGTCCGAAGGGGCTGACGTGTCACGTGACGCAGCACGTAACGAACGAGCCAGAGCGCACGAGTCACGTGCGAGGTCGAGGAACGTCCAGGAAGACGCCTCTGGGAGAAGGGAGGGGAGGGAAGACGGATGGACACGCGCCCAAGCGAAAGGAAACGTCACGTGCGAGCCTGATCCGGCCGGATCGCAGCCCGACACCGCCGCAAAACGGCACCGTGCACGGATGGGAAGGAACCGAAGGAACAGGACGGCGAGTGGGAGCACCCGTCGAGGCCCTCCAAGTCGCCTGCCTGGACCAGGTGATGGAGACGTTGCGGAGGGGAAAACGCAGGTCACGTGATAAACCCTAGCGGCGCACGTGTTGCCAGAAGTCTCGGGGCAACACGTTTCGTTGTGGCGGCGGAGGAACAGGTGGATGCGGATAGGGTCCAGGCCGTTGGTAGATGCGAGCACGGCAACAGTAGCAAGGCAAGATCTGTCCCACGGAGGAAGCTAGCCAGACCAAAGACGAACAGGTCGTGCCGGATGCTTGTACACGGTGATCAGCAGCAGCATCTGCGAGCAAGCGATTGGAGGAGCAAAGTGAGAGAGGATGGTAGGGGCTTTCTAGTACTGCGCGGTCATCGGGAAGAAAGATCACGAGGAGGTAGAATACAACATGTTCGTTCCTCCACCGTACATGGAAGAGCAATGCATTGCAGGCAACAGGCTGGTGTGAATTTGCATTCATGCCACTTCACAAGGGCATGCACCGATGCGCAATACTTCTCTTATTAA
Organism: Picocystis sp. L7; assembly: GCA_020975725.1. Lineage (NCBI taxonomy): Eukaryota > Viridiplantae > Chlorophyta > Picocystophyceae > Picocystales > Picocystaceae > Picocystis > Picocystis sp. L7. Next base: position 353,737 of record QXJR01000016.1, on the reverse strand, counting down.
TTGCGTCATACTGGCAGGTCTGAGAAGTACTGGTTGGTGAAAATCTCATCGGGGTTCACTTCGTCACAAGGGACAGGGTCTCCAGCATGTCCCTCTCGCAGTTCATCCAAAGTCGTGCTGACACCGGGAACAGGGCTGCGTGATTGCATCAGACTTGTGAGCAAACCGCTCTCAGCCAACCACTTGAATAAAGTATGGGCCTTCTCCTTGCATATGCGCCCCCACTTGCCATCCTCAGCTATGTAGTATTTGCTAATGATTTCTTGAGATTTGCGCACCTGTGCTGGATCCAAGCTCACCGAATCGTGTTGATGTTCCTTTGATACCGCGGTCAAGAAAATCTCCGCTGCAGCTGAAGTGTCCTTCGCAGCTTCTTGAAACCCTTTTTCGCACGCTCTCAAGAATGCGGCACATAGTTCGGGATCCTTTTCCAGCTCTTGTTTGCATCCAAATACGAGAAGCGAGAACCCGTACGGCACGCCGTAATCCTTCAATCTGAACTTGTTGAGCTCGATCCCCTTCAGCAGAGCATCCGTGGCTTCCCAATGCTCGAAAATCCAAGCAGCGCTGGTTTTACCTTCTAGGAATATTCCCCACGTGTCCAATTTATCTGGTACGTACTCGATGAAGGAACCTTTCCCTCCATCGTGTTTGATCATACACTTGATGATCCTCCCTTCGAATCTGGCAGCATACGATGCGTACGTTTCTCCGTCCAGTTTGGCGGGTCTATCTATGCCGCTGCTTTTCAGGGTCGCAATGCAGGTGGCGTCGCCCTGCAGAAGCGCTCCTATTGCCTGCATCTTCGGTCTCTCAGGCGGCAAGCTGTAACTAATGACTGATTCTGCGGGACCAATCGCAAACGTCGCCTCCCCTCGTTCGACGAAGGAAGCCGGAGTTCTCTTGTATTCGTAGATGTGCGGGCTGATGAACTTGACGTCCAGTCCTTCTTCTGCGAAATACCCCTTTTCCTTGGCTATGTACAAGCCCGTGTGGTTTGTGTTCGGTGTCCTGCACGCGGAAACGCAGATTGGTGTCAGACGTGTGTTCCCACTTTTTCTCCGAAACGTTATCCGATTACCGCGCGCCCTGCCTCTTCCTTCGAGCGTTCCAGCCCATCTCTTTCGTCTGCACGTACCAGTCGAGGACCAGCTTTACCTCTCTCATGGTGAAGCAGGCGTCTTGAACGCGTTCGTGAAGCGGTGCGGCACCGGTGTGCGAAAAGCCAGCGTTGTGAATGGGGAACAAGATCTCGTTGGGGCTCGACCGAGATCCATGCATCGATACCTTCGATAGATGATCGATATCTATGCGCTCCCATCGATATCTTCACGTGGCGGCGGCATGCACCCTCCTTTTGGCCTGCTTCGATTGGGGGCGAGGCCGGGTTCAGACCGAATCGCGTCGGGGATAGAAGGCAGCTTAGACGGGGTAGAGCCGTACCTCTCCTGGTGGACCTGTAGCACACAACCGTATCACAACTGTGGCACCTCGGTTGTCGAAGAAAGGCGGGAAAGGGTGCAACCTTCGCTTCCCGTTGTGTCCCTTTGTTGTAGCCTCTCCCGTACCCGAGGTGAGGTGGGGCGGGGCCATCTATCGACGTCGAATCCGATGCTTGTCAAGGCGAATCTCGAGGGCGTTGCTGCTTCCGCTCCGAACGCGTGGCTCGTGACTGGAGGCGCTTTCCAAACTCGATGCAGAGGTGGTTGGAAGACGCGTGCAGCCAATCGCCCCTTCACCATCCACAGGCGGAACGCCGCACAGGCGAGCAGGGCCCCTCCCCATCGTCCCAGCTCGCCATCCAACACGATGCGATGCAGGCGATCGCTTGGCAAGCAACGCGAGGCTCGTGTGTGCGCTGTTCGAACTCACCTCGGTTTCGTTTCGCGGTCGCCACCTTTCGGTGAATCCAGCAGGGGACCGTCCATGGACCGATAAAATGGGTCCTATTCACAGTCATTTCTGTGGGAGCGACATGGCGTTGACAGCGTCGGTGCTCGCCGCCATCGTCGCGGCCTTTGCGCCTCTCCTGGTGATCTTGAGGAGTATGAAACCCAAGAAGAAAGACGTGGCGTTCTTCCATCCGTTCGCACGAGACGGTGGAGGCGGAGAACGAGTGCTGTGGTGCGCCGTGCAGGCCGTGCAATCCGACCTTCCGAATGCAGTGGTTCACCTGTACTCGGGCGATGATGCAGATGCTGAAGAACTGCGTAAACGCGCGATTGAAGTGTTTGGTGTCGAGATACACCGACCAGTACACGTGGTGAGGCTGAAGCTGCGTCGCCTGGTTCAGGCCGAAACCTACCCTAGGTTCACGATGATCGGACAAGCCGTAGGTTCGATCTTGTTGGGATTAGAAGCCATTTTCAAGTTGACGCCTGCGGTGTTCATCGACACTTCAGGATATGCTTTTACGTATCCTCTTGCTAAATTGGCCGGAAGTAAGGTCGTGGCCTACGTGCACTACCCCACCATAAGCACAGACATGCTTGCGCGTGTTCGGCAGCGGAAGAGTATGTACAACAACGACCAGGGTGTGTCAGGAAGCGCTTGGAAGTCGAACATCAAGCTTCTGTACTACCGTTGGTTCGCATCTATGTATGGGATGGTTGGTAGGTGTGCCGACGTGACCATGGTCAACAGCACTTGGACCAGGAATCACATCGCACAAATCTGGCAGGGCAGGGAGGTGCACATTGTTTACCCACCTTGCGACACCGGCGGTCTAGAAAGGCTTGACTATGATGGACCAAGAGAATTAGAGATCATTTCAATCGCACAGTTTCGCCCGGAGAAGGATCATAGATTGCAGATAGAATCGTTCGCGCATGCTTTGTCCAGGGTGAAAGACGTGCCAGGAATGAAGCACCTCAGCAACATGCGGTTACGATTAGTGGGTAGCTGCAGAAATGCGGCAGACGAAACCAGGGTGAAGGAGCTACGCTTGCTCAGCGAAGAACTAGGTGTGGAGCATCACGTGCACTTCAGTGTGGGCATTTCCTATCCAGAGCTGAAGAAGCACCTGGGTGCTGCTACGTGTGGGATACATACCATGGTCGACGAGCACTTTGGCATCGGTGTGGTGGAGTACATGGCAGCCGGTACGATTCCCATTGCCCACCATTCGGGAGGTCCATTGACCGACATCGTCGTTCCCTATGAGGGCAGAGGTACGGGCTTCCTGGCCACTACCCTGGAGGAGTTTTCCTCGGCCATTTTGGAGGTGCTTTCTATGCCCGTGCCTGCCAGGCGTTCCATGGCCAGGGCGGCCCGTGCCCACGCCTCCACTTTCTCCACCGCACGTTTCCTGGCATCGTTCACCACTGCTGTGCGTCCTGTCCTCTCCACCCTGGCTTCCACTTGACCACCTGCACCATCCACATCCACCACCCTCCTCTGTAATGCTGGAACTCCTCTCGCCTTGTCTCCTCGGTTAACCATCGAGTTAACCTGGTCCCGCTCAGGTGCAGGCACAGACGCCATATCGACGCATTCCGAGGCGGCATGGCGGCGCTGATCGTCGGCGGCTTTGGCGCGCGGCTGAGCCCTTCGGACGTGCATGGCGTGGCCGTGGGACGCGTCCAAGCGAAGCTGGACGCCGCCGCACGTGCGCGGATGAAGCCAGAAGGGGGTCGCGACGCGGGAAACGTCCAGGAAAGACCGACCAAGGCCGACGTCGAAATCGCCTTGAGCGCACGTGAAATGCGTGCAGCCGCCTTGCTTCTGCTGTGGAGAGCCGCGTCTGGATCCCTGCGGATCGCTGCCGAAGATGCAGATCGACTGGAAACCCTTGCCAACGCAGACGACGAAAGGATGAACGCAGTGGCGAAGGAGGTCGCTCGAGTTGGACTCGTGAAAGCGATGCTGCCGGCTGCAGATGAGCGACTTGGAGCCATCGACGAATCCGTCGCATGCTCGGCCGTAGCCGCAATCGCTGCACACCGAGCGAGAGCATCTCTGCGCCTCGCCGACGCTGCGGCAGCCCTCTCGGCGGAAGCCTTGCGCGCCTGCGTCGAAAATGCCAACGTGGAAGAAACTGCCTCGTCTGCAACTGGCTTCAGGGCTTACATTGAAGGCTCGAAGCGTGTGCAAATGGCACGCCAGAAGTCCTCGTCCGGACGCCTGCGTGGCGTTACGATGGCCACGCGTGTCCATGCTGCACTGAAAGATGCAGCGCAGTGCCTGGAACAGTCGCTTAAGATGGAATTTGCAGACGCCTCGGATGACGGCGTTGCCATTGCATGTGCATGCGCTTCTGTGACAGCGGCATCTGCAGCGGCATACGATTGCAGCCTGGAACGCTTCAATGCCACAGCAAAGGGAATGGGTGTGGTGCACAGGTCTTCTTGGACTGTTCCACCCAGCTCGACTTTCGGAGCCGCACGCATGGCCTGTGATTCTGTGCATGCATTGTCACTTGTCCTTGCAAAGGAAGGCGCTTCTGCCTTCAAATCGCTTTCTATGGAAGCGCGCGCTGCGGAAGAGGCAGAAGAAGCACGCCTGAAGGATGGCAAGAAGCCGAAAAAGAAAAGAGGACAAGGTAGCGATCTTGGAAAGGGAACTGCGTTGTTTTATCAGTTCCTTGAAGCTTGCTCTGCCAATGTCGGATTGGAATCCATGAATCTGAACAATGGCGAACCAAACTCTAACGATGCACCTGACCCTCTAGAACTTGCATTGGATGCCACAGATGCCAAGCTTATCCAGGAGCTCGACGCCATTCAACGGGTGCTTGAGAGTAATCAAGGTCGTAGGAAGCCCAAGATTCCTAAAGGCACCAGGGACTTCATGCCAGAGCAAATGGCGATCCGAGAGAAAGCATTTGCCAAAATTGTAGCAGTTTTCAAACGTCACGGGGCAGTGTGCATAGACACTCCGGTGTTTGAGTTGAGAGAGACGCTGATGGGAAAATACGGGGAGGATAGCAAACTGATTTACGATCTGGCCGATCAAGGAGGGGAAATATTGAGCCTGCGTTACGACCTGACTGTGCCTTTTGCTCGCTACGTGGCACTGCACAATGCAGGAAATATCAAGAGGTACCACATCGCCAGAGTATACCGCCGAGACAACCCGGCAATGAACCGGGGCCGTTTTCGGGAATTTTTCCAGTGCGACTTTGACATAGCTGGTTCATACGCCACGATGGTTCCCGATGCGGAAGTTCTCAAGGTCATCGTTGAGATATTGTCTGATTTGGAAATTGGAGATTTTGTGATCAAATTGAACCATAGGAAGCTTTTGGACGCATGCATGGAGATTGCTGGCGTGCCTCCACAGAAGTTTCGCTCCATCTGCAGTGCTATAGACAAACTAGACAAATCCCCCTGGGCTGAAGTGAAGGTTGAAATGACGGAGCAGAAGGGTCTCCCCGAGGACGTGGCAGATCGTGTTGGGGAGTTTGTGCAGTTTCAGGGTAAGCCGTATGAGCTTCTAGAAGTGCTCGAAGGCGCAAGCAGCCCTTTTGCCGGCCATGAGGGTTCATTAGCCACCCTTCAGGAGCTCCGTCTACTTTTTGGTTATTTGGATGCAATGGGTGCTTTAGGTCGCATCCATTTTGATCTGAGCCTGGCAAGGGGGCTGGATTATTACACAGGGGTGATCTATGAAGCCGTGTTCTGTGGCGAGTCTCAGGTAGGTTCCATTGCTGCTGGAGGCCGTTATGATAATTTGGTAGGCATGTTCAGCGGCAAGGACGTGCCAGCAGTAGGGGTCAGCTTAGGAATAGAGCGGGTGTTTGCCATCAAGGAGGAGCAGGAACGGCAAAAAGCGCAGGCCGAAGGAACAAAAGTCAGAAGCAACGAAACTGAAGTGCTTGTTGCAAGCATAGGCTCTGGCTTGTTGACCGAACGAATGAAAATTGCTGGAGAGCTGTGGGAGGCAGGAATCAAAGCAGAGTTCGGCTTCAAGCCGAATCCGAAAATGGGGGACCAGCTCAACTTCTGCTTGGAGAATTACATTCCATTTTTGGTGCTTGTGGGGGAAACAGAACTGCAAAACCAGGTAGTAAAAATAAAGAATCTCTCTGAGAGGGCGGAGAGCACAGTGCCGCGGGAGGATATGGTTGCAACGCTGTGGCAAATGCTTGGGAGAAGCGCAGATGATGCTTTACCAGTCATGTGTGCATAATCCTGCACATGTAATAAGCAGTTTTTGTCTCAAAACCATTTTTTATTCTTGTCAATTTCCAGCGAAGGTATCTCTACTGGTCGGCTAGGACATATCAACCGAACTATTCCAATTTGGCATCGCTGCCACGTCTCCGAGGTTTCACATCTAGTATTGTGTTCCTTCCTATGTGAATGAGCATGGCTGCAACCATGAGAAGAGCACTGGCTGACATCCACAGCACCCCCCTCGTACCATCCACTCCCTTTTCTTCTATCCAATGGTATCGCACCAGTAGGTGATCCCTATCATGAACGCCTCCACTTGCTTGCACAGCTCGCATCTCCACCCCAATCAAGTTCCCGTCCCTGTGCTGTATTTTGACCAGCACTTCTTGCCTTTCCACGTTGACACGTGTCCAAGAGGTGGCCACGCTGCCAGATTCAAATGCCAAAGCTACGCTCCAAGCGCCGCCATCCTCATCTCCTTTGTCGTCCATCGCAGCTTCTGTGTCCACACGACCACGCAGCAGCTTTTGGAAAGCCCCGATCTGCTCCTCCTGTCTCTTCTCTAGGTCTTCCGCCTTCGGCAGCGGCACTGCGACCCGTGCATTGTGCTTGAACCGCGCACAATGGCGAGCCAAGAGGTCCTCCCACGGTGCTTCCTTGTCCTTCCAGCGCAAGCGCCGGGCCGTCGGCACCACGTCGCCTTCTCGGAATGCACCAGCACCTTCCCACACGATCGCCAGCAGCAGCGCTGTCCGCCAGAACGCACGTGCGACGCATTGCGACACGTGCATGCTGCCACCTTGGAAAGTGTCGGTGTCGGTTGCTACCGCAACCCAGTGGACGGGGGGGCTTTTATTGGCGGGAAAGGCCCCGTCCACGTGGGCTTCGTTCCCCCTCCTCCCCTCTTGGAGAAGAAGGATCACGTGGATGGGCTCGTGGCGCCTCACACATCGCGGCAAAGGCGACGTAGGGGTCACTTGGCTTTCATGAACTGCTCGATGGAAGGATAAAGTTGGACAATGAATCCGTGGCTCCACAAGAACACCCTAAAGCCGATCTAATCGCGCTTTCCAAAATCAAGTGAAGCGCGAGGAATGATTCTTCTCATCGGTGCATACTGCCAACCTTTTGTCCAAATGAATTTGGCGACAAAGCGGTTCGATACAAAATTGCAAGGTACATGGAGCACATGCAAGCAGCGGAAATGGAACGTCATGTGCACATTCTCCACGCGTTTATGAATTCTATCTATCACGCTCGGGACTTCAAAAACAGGAGCTTGTTCTCCATGCTAAAAGCATGGAGAATAGGTTTCAATTGCTTCACGACGTCCTACTATTATTGCGGAGAGCAACCTTTCCCGCACCGCGGAAGAGCCACGGTTTGCAGCGCAAAATTAAACATGTGGTCTCACTTGGTGCAGTTTTCTCTTGTCAAATGTTGTTGCTACATTCGAGTTGAAAGCATATGACAAGCGGGGCAACTTCGGCCTCACACAGCTTCGGTTGAGGTTTAATATGGCGTAACGCTCTTAAAGATTTTAAAGAGATCGATACATACAACCTTGACACGAAGTTTACTGCTTCACGGTCATCCTCGAACATCTCGCGCCGTATATCATAGGGAATGTCTATATGCTAATGGAAGCCGTGGACATGAACTTCACGGACAGTATGTCAAAGGTAACGGGCCACTATGCACCACTTCTTTACGTATGTCGAATATGCCATGGATTGGCGTCTCCAACAAGGTACTAAGTTGATCCAATGTCTTTAAATGCTTGGACTTAAGGTTCAGCTAGCGCATTATGCTCCTTCGCACTAGCCTTGCGAGCACGAAGCGCTCACCATGCTGCTTGTGGATGGAAGGCTGACCAAATGAATGGGACGTGAAGCTCCAGTTTCATCCCTTTCAAAAACATTTGTGGTTGGATGTGTCCTTGCTCTACAACGATTGATTTCATGAGTGGGAGTTCCGAGAGCACGAGGATCGAATTGAGACCCCCGGTTTTCTGACCCGAGTGATGCATTGGAGGTCGTTGGTTACAAACAAAGAGCGCTCAAGGCTTGAGGTACACCGCTTGAGTGGGAAGTCTTATCCAAAGACCCACCTCTTCAATTGGGCAACAAACCCATTCCATGTGAACACTTGAAATTCGTTCGAGTCGAATTCAGAATTGGCCTTTGAAAACGATGCCTAGGTGTGCAAGAGGGGACGTCACGAAGAAAGAAGCAGTGGAAGAGTCAAACAGGTTCAAGACATTGATCCTCTGTAGTTGTCAACCTACTGATATACCTCGTTCAGACAAACCCGAAGCGCTGCGAATAGTGCGCATGCCATCCTTGTGATGCTAGATTCCTTTTGCTTGATTGTCTTGATACGCTACTCCGAACCCCGGAGTTGCACTCCACCTTCGACCCAGGCGCGCCGCCGAAGGCGGATTGTCCTCTTCGATCTACACGAACCCACTTCGGGATTCTCAAGATCTCTCCGTCCAAGATTCACGACACATTCACAACAACTGGGTGAATGACGAGTTCATAGAAGGGACCGAGTGTAAGCTTACTAATTAGTTCCTCCCCATCAATTGACCGACGGAACGAAAAGGGAGATGTGCTTCGCTGGAAAGTCTACTTGCCATGGCGTCGCAGGACGGTGGTGAACAAGCGACAGGCAAGGTATGGACGCAAGAGATGGTGGAAGTGGATGGACGTGTGCATGAAGGAGGTGGGCAGGTGGTACGAGTTGCACTTGCACTGGCAGCCGCTGCTGGAAAAAGCGTGGCGGTATCCCGCATACGTGCCAATCGGAAACCTCCAGGTATGAGGCCCCAGCACCTCCTGGGAGCGCGCCTGGTCGCCTCCATCTCCTCTGCTAGTTTGAAGGGCGATGAGAAGAAATCTGAACGTTTGGAATTGATTCATCCGAAAGGCATCAGAGGAGGACTTCAGCAATGCTATGCTGAGACGGCTGCAAGCTGCGCCCTCTTTGCGCAGTGCGTAGTCCCTCCTCTATTGGTAGCCCATACAACTTCTCAGGTGGAGCTGACAGGAGGGACGGATGTACCAATGGCTCCAAGCATTGATTACCTAGCTCACGTTTTTGCACCAGCATTGAACCGGTGCATCGAATCCAGTGGTGCTATGTTGAACGTGGAATGCACGAGGCGAGGATTCAATCCCCGAGGTGGTGGCAAAGTGACGTTGTACGTCAAACCAATAGCAAAGAATGTTGTCAGTCCATTCGACTGCGTTTACTTTGGCAAATTGCAGCGCTTTCAGCTTTTTACCTTTGGGCCGAAAGAAGCGGCACACATTGCAGCCGATTCTGCGAAGCAGTGCATAGCAGAAAGACACCAAGTGGAAGTATGCTGCACAACTGATAAGAAATACGAGCAAAATGAGCGAGGGGGCTTGCTGGTCAGTGCTGTGTCTGATGAGGGGTGGGTTTTAGGGGTGTGTACTCCATTGCTGAACACAAAGAAAGCATCGGAGGCCGCTCAAGCCGGTAGGGAAGCTGCACTGGAAGTTCTTACTCTGCTGAAGCGTGGAGGCTGCACAGATAGCCACTTGCAGGATCAGCTGCTCGTATTCATGGCTATGGCGGAGGGCACCTCCAGGCTTGGCAGCTGTTGTGCTCCTACTGCTCATGCTCTTGCAGTGATGTACGTGGCAGAGCAAGTGATAGGCGCCTGCTTTGTAGTGAAAGAGCCCTCCACAGACACGGAACCTTGGATAATTACTTGCCATGGGGCAGGGCTCAAGAGCTCGCTGCTGCAATAGAATCCATTCGTGCACCCCCCAATACTGGATGCAAGTCACGGTCAAAACACTCTGACTCTTCGTGGTAAGAAAAGCGGTGCTGCATCTTCGGAATAACTTGTCCCCACCGAGCATGCTACTGGAAGTATTGAGTATGGGACGAATCAGTTGAGAATGTGTTCATTACTAAAAGATATCGCCGAGAATGCAATTGCAGACATGCATGGCTTTTGAACTTTTGTTGTTGTTGGATAGCAAGTGACTGGATCCTCAATCTATCTTAACTGCCGAGTAGATCTTGTTCACGAACCAATAGCTAGCAAGAAACCCAATTGTACCAGTGAGCGTGAAATATGAGCAGCTCACAATAGTCATATATCCAAAATAAAGAACTGCAGAAACTGGTTTTGTGATTTCTAACCTTGTCATGAAGTAGAAGATGGAATAAATGAACAGGTACACAGCTGATGATCCTGAGCTGAGATACGATCTCCACCACCAACGGTAATCTTCACTGCAGAGCTGGAAGTAGCTTAACACTATGCTTATTTCCGCACAAGTAACAATCAAGATGGTGAACACAATGAGAAGGAAGCCAAACATGTAGTAGAACTGATGCAGCCACATGGAAGAGAGGATGAAAAACAGCTCGATGAATACTGCACCGAATGGAAGCACCCCCCCTATTATTATGGAGAAGACGGGATTCATGTACCACTCCTGCTGTGGGATCTGGCGAGGGATGCGATTTGTCCTCACTGGCTCCTCGAAGGGGGGTTTCTTGATGCCAAAGTAACTGCCCAAGAATACTAGGGGGACAGAGATCCCGAACCAGAGGAAACACAATGCAAGGAGTGTTCCTAGAGGAACAGCCCCGGACGACCTCTGGCCCCAAATGAGAAGATCCAAGACAAAGAATATACCAAAGATCACCCCAGGAAAGAGAAGTGCTGTTTTGAGGGATGTTGCTCTCCAGTCTGTCAGTCTAAAGGTCTTGTACAATCTAGACGAATAGTAGCCTCCTAGTAGGCCCATGAAAGCGAAAAGCATGAGAGTTGCTGACATTAAGCCACCACGATTAGCTGGGGACAGGAATCCTAGAAGTGCGAACATCATGGTGATGACGACCATACCCAACAGTTGTACTCCAGTGCCTACAAACACACAAAAAAGAGCTGGTTGTTGGGGAGGGCGGAAGACATCTCCATGGACTAGCTTCCATCCCGTCTCTTCCTGCGCTTCTTCGATATTGTCAAGCTGGTTGTAGTTGGAAATATCTTTGTGAAGTGTGCGAAGCATGATCATGGCTACCATCCCTGATAAGAAAAACACAATCATCAGCGAGTTAACGATAGAGAACCAATGAATTTGCTCATCTCTCATCAAAAGATACGTATCCCATCGAGAGGCCCAGCGAATATCTGAACCTTCAAACAATACATCGTAGGAGAACACGATTTCCTCATCCTCTGAAACAGGCTGTGATTCCATTGCATCAGATACGTAGACTCCCCTGGAGGGGTTACATGTTTGCAGGAGGGTGTCTTCCTCCTCCCAGAAAGCTCCATAAGAGTGCTTGACACTAAGTGGCTCCACTTCGAATCCGACGATACGAGAGAGTCCAGATTCCGTGTCCCGATGATAAAGGATGGTGAACCGTAGATGATTGTTCAGGTAGTACTGAACAGTGTCGCCCCCCTCAATGCTTGACTTGAATCCCACAGGGAAGCCTCGTTCATAAGTTTTGATGGGCACCCCGTCATCGCTTTCCATTTTCACCACAGCGGCGGGCAAGTTATCCAGGATCATGTTGACCTTGTAGTCATAGCCAATTTTCTCTTGGAACTGCCTGGCTTGCACTTTGTTAAGCGCTTCAATTCTGCAACTGATCTTGCACTGTTGATCTTGGAGCATACGGATCTGCACGTTTTGCATCGTTTCCAAAATGCATCCAGGTCAGCTCGCCTGTATTTTCGCACGTTTCCGCACACATCATTGCTGCATCTGCTTGTTTGGATCCATTTCCTCACCTGGTACACGGAGTTTTCGATCCGGTCTCCACGCAGCAGCTCTCCCAAGTTCTCGGCGCTGTCGATGATTTTCTTCGGCTTGCAGTATGGAAGCGAATAGTACTCGTACGGCAGCTGCGTCCTCACGGAAGACAGCTTGTTCACTTTGATATTGAGTTCGTCTCCCTGTCGCACGTTCGTGTCCTTTGGTCAGCCACGTCTTCTCGTCCATGCCGCGCGTCTCGGTCCCGACCCTCACCTGCACGTAGTCCTGAGGTGCGACTCCAGGCAGGTAGAACCCACGTGCAACGTGCAGCAGCGAGGCGAGCGCCAGGAGAGACGCCATCTTCGTGGTGGTGCGCATCTTGGCGACGTCCATCTGCCACACGCGGCACGTCCAAAGGCTGCACCCCTCCTGGCCCAGTGTTGCGATGCACGTGGAGGATACGACAGGGGCGAAGAGAGATCCTCGGCGAGGAATGACGGAAGGACGAGGAACGGGAAAGCAAAGCTCACAGAGGAGATAGCAGAGGCAGCTCGGGGGTCCTCCGCGGGCGATGGAAGGATCGACCCGGAGGGGGGAGCGGCTCACCATCCTCTACCATGGGCTCGAACAGGGAGGCTGCTCGAACGTCGCATGACGAGGAGTCTCTCTGTCCTCTGCGACAGACCCTCGACGATCGATGGTAGCATTCGCATGGTTTCCGGCATGGGGTCGGCCCGCTCCCGCCAAAGCTGCTGCAGATCCAGAGTTTTCGAAGGGGGTTAACATCGATGAGGGTGGATTGAACACTGTCGATAGAGCAATTCGATGGACAAGGTGGAATGGAAGCCAAACCAGGATCCTGAAGTGGCCAATCCTGGGATCAGAGGGCTTCAGAATGGAAAACGATGCTTTTCTGGCCTCGAATGACCTCCCACAGTTCTGGTGCTCAACGTGTTGAGGGTTGGGAATGCGTGGAGGGGAGGAACAGAAAGAAGCAAACCACATACCATGCTTTGTGATGAAGGGCAGCGAAAATCCTACGAGCGGCAATGAACGGTCACTCCAAAGCTCGCTCCTGAATTCGAGCTTGATGCTGTCTCTTTCTCCTCGGGTTCGAGGCTGATAGTTGGTCGGAATCTCTCTTCCTGCATAGCAGTATTGTTCTGGACTCCACAAACCAACCGCTGAGTGGTATCTCCAGGTCATTCCCTTCCTAATTCAAGTCATGCACGTAGGTTTCATTCAAAAAGTGGAATGCATGTGCCCACCGTTCCTGAAGGTGTTTTATTATATTTCTCGTGGAATCGAAAGTGCAAATTTGTAGTGCATATACCTGTGGATTGCTGTGCAGTGAATCACCGATGATACATCCGTTGCAGGTTAGAAGAAACCAAGCAGTGCATGTCCAGATCCGCAAGGGGGCCATAGGTAAACGCTGCCGTATGCGCCTATGTCCACGGATAGGCGTTTGTAAAAAGGAGGCTTCCCAAAGCGATGTAGGTGTACGAGTATCCCCAAATGATCCTCTCCAGATTGCGTGACCGCTGCGCGATATGTGCAGCAAACCAGTACAGTGGTGGACTGGCTGCTAGAAAGCGTGTGGCAACTTGCACATTCATGAAACAGAAAGAAAATCCAGATAGAAATGCAAGGTGCACAACTAGACAAAATGATATCCTGCCATATAATCCAGTTGCTGGCCAACCTTTTAGCGTGAGTTTGGGGCTGCTGCATGGAAGTAGTGCCCTCCAGAAGTGTGTCCATCGCTTAGAGATGCACATCCAGGATGTGAAGAACCCAAACGACAGAATTGGGGCTGCAAGTATGAAGTTAGGGATCTGCTTGAATTGCCAGAATGCAAATAGACCATTTTCCCAATAGACCTTTTGCACATGTCCATAGAGAAGAGGCAATCGAGACGTACACCAATTTGGAAGAGGGTCCACACCCACGCATTGTCGGTGGTAGCCAAAGGCCTCGAATGCCAGGAAAGGCACGAAGCAAACTAACGTGCAAGTCAAAGTGCCCAGGGTTCTAGCAAGGATCCTTCTTGAGTAACCAAAAGGTGCGGGATGTAGTTTGATGAGGAATGCATACCAGAAAAACCCAGCACAGAGCATCCCATTCGACCGAGCAGCACTGCAGTGGAAGAATGAAAGTGCTGCTAGCCACCAGTTCTGTCTCACGTAGATCTGATACAGCCCACCGAAGAAGAACAAGGCGTAGATGCTTTCTGTGTACACTGCGCTGCAGAATATCGATGCTGGATTGAAGCAGTACAGAAGCGTCGCGTATCTCGCAAGTTGTCTGTTGGCAATCACATGGTTGCTCATCTTTTGGAAGACGAGGGCCGAGGCCACAAAAGCAGCGTTGCACAGGAGCAGACCCCAGAGCATGGCCGTGGCCTGGCTTCCAAGCCAGGAATGCATGCTCAGGGGAGTGATACGCAAAGACAAGCGCAGCAGACCCGGCAGGAGTGGGAAGAACGCGTGATTCTGCTCGTGTGTGTATCCACATTGTGCGATGTACAGGAAGTGTTGGGTGTCCCACTGGGCGAATCCTTCCAAGATCCGCTGGAACGTCCCACCTGTCCCTTCCCACCTATCCTTGCCTGTACAAACCAGCTTCTCGGTGGACGTGGTGGGGACATGGTCCTCGAACAAGCATCCGAAGAGGAGAGACAGGCTCAAGGTGAGTATCCTCGACGCACATGCAATCTTCCAGGTCGCTCTCGATCGCTCCATCTCCTTCGTTCGTGCGTCGGAGCTGTGGTTGCCTGGTGGACGGATGGTTGTCCTTGTGGTCGGGACGGATCCCATCCGGTTCGATTGGACAGGACTGAACCCGGGGTGTGGGGTGGGAACCCGGGTTCCCACCCTTTCGATCTGCCATTCGTTCCCCTTTCTCGAATCCTCGTCGAGGATCGGTCCGATCCAGGGAAAACCAGGGTTCGATTCCTTTCGATTCCTGGCTTGATCGGACGGATCGGACGGGTCCATTGGGGCTGGGACCGGGTTCGAGGCATCTCGAAAGGGAGACGAAAGGGAAGGGGGCAGAAGGACGTGATGGCGATGGCGGTGATGGCGGTGTTGAAGACGGGATGGACACGAGGGATGGCGCATCGATGGAGGAAGATGGAGGTCCGAAAGATGGCCATGGCGTCCACCAACACGAATGGAGACGCCGAGGAAGAAACGGCGGCGCGAGGAGCGGAACTGGAGAGGGTGGACGAAGCGCGAAGGGCCGGCGGCGCAGCGACGTGTCGCGTCGGCGAGACCTCCGTCCTCGCCGTCGCCACGTGCGAAAGATGGCGTCCACCGCGACCTCCCACGTCCTCCAACTTCCTGGGACGCGGAGGGAGCCTCCTGGAGGTGGCGTATCGCGAACGTGCAGCGGCACGTGGACGCATCCCCGCCACCGCCACGAGGAACGAAGCGCACATGGCCAGCGCCAAGGAGAAACACGTCGCCAGGAGCGTGGCCAAGGCGGTGAGAGCCTGCCTGGAGGACGATCCCAAGAGCAGGAGAGCCGAAACACACGTGACCGCCACCCTGACCAGCGCAGGAAAGGAAGGCGTGCAAGCCGACGCAGTCGTCATGGCCATACGTGCAGCATCCACTGCAGTGCGGCTGGTGAGAGATGCACCTACGTGCAGACCAGTGACAGGTGTGTGCCAGGAGGTGGACACGAAACGCAAAGGGGTACCATCCCCACCCACCGCCAATGGGAAAGGAAAGGAAAGCCATGGAGCATACGTGCGGGTGGCTGCAGATCCAGAACGCGTGTATTGGATGGAATTGGTGGTGAATGGAAAGGACCAGACCTGCCAAGAAGCAGAGGTCGTCGAAGCGGTGAGAAAAGCTATGGAGGGGACCCGGTCGCTGCTGGAAGAACAGCAACAAGTCGTCGAAAACAGCAGTCTGGAACGGCGGTCACACGAGGATGTGGCTTGGATCGCAAACGAAAAGATTGATCCTGCAAGCCCTGGGTGGAAGCGTCCGTCCCCGTTCCGGAACGACCACGGACCGGTGCCACACCAAGCATCACGGGATCGGATACGGCAGCTGGCACATCGACGCATGACAGACATCCTCGTCCATGGAAGTGCTGGAAGTGAACCTGAACAATTGAAGCAGGCCTTAGAACAGCTCAAAGACGAGGTTAGGGAGAGGCTCAGGCTGGAAGGACTGGCACGGGTCCCACACATGGCACATGCTGTGCATGGGAGACTGCTGGAGGAGCTGGAGAAAGAAGTGACGATGGATAAGCTCCAGGCCACGGGCACAAGACAAGATGGGAGGAGGGTCAACGAACTACGCAAGGTGGCAGCAAAGGTAAACACACTGCCGATTGTGCATGGCAGCAGCCAATTTCATCAAGGAGACACCAGTGTGTGGACCACTGCCACCCTAGGAGCTCTGGACGATGCGCAGCGAGTAGATGGGGATGATGGACCCACTGAGAAACGATTCATGGTGCACTGCACATACCCGTTGTACAGCGTTGGAGAGACAGGGATGAAGAGTGCCACCCAGGATGTAGAGGCCGCCCACGAATATACGGTCGAGAGTGCCCTGCTGCCACTAATGCCCTCTGACAAAGAATTCCCGTACACTGTAAAATTAAACGCAGATGTGCTGGCCAGCGACGGAGGATCCGCAAGTGCGGCAGTTTGTGGGGCTTCCTTGGCTTTGGTGGAGGCTGGTGTGCCCTTGCCCTATCATTGCGCGGGGGTTACTATAGGCATGCATGCCTATCCGAAGAGGACCTTGCACAATTCATGTAATGATGGCAAGGAAGGTGTTGAGGTAGAGGATTTGAAGCAAACTGACGGAGGTATTGCTCTTTTGACAGATCCTGCTGGGGTGGAGTCCTCCCTAGGAGAGCTGGAACTTCAAGTAGCTGGTACTCTGAAAGGAATCACTTCCCTGCAATTGGAGATGAACGGCCCAGGCATCCGCCTTGACGAACTGGGATTGGCACTGGAAAGGGCCAAGACTGCGCGCCTGCAACTTCTTGAACGAATGGAGCAGGTGCTTCCAGCAGGGGTAGAGCGGCCGCAGAAGGAAAATGCGCCCCACTGCGAAGTAGTTTCGATAAATCCAGAGTCCATTGGAAAGCTGATTGGACCAGGGGGGAGTGCGATCCGGGCTTTGGAGTCTGAGACAGGAGCGAAGCTGTCCATCAATGACAACGGCGACGTGCTTGTATTTGGACCTAGTAAGAGTGCCTTTGAGAAAGCCAAGCTGTCCATCCTACAAAATTGCAAGAGCCGCGTCGAGATAGGAAAGGTGTACAATGCTAAGGTGGTCAAAATCATGGACTATGGAGCATTCGTGGAACTGGAGGGAACTGGCGGATCCCAGGGACTCGTCCATATCAGCGAACTTGCTCACGAGCATGTACGGTTTGTACGCGATGTAGTGGGTGATGGAGAATCATTAACCGTGGAATGTGTTGGGGTTGATCCCAAGACTGGAAATGTGAAGCTTTCGAGGAAGACGTTGATACCCAAGGTGGGTTCAGCCAATATGGATGGTGAAGCACCATCACGGGGTCCCAGGAAGGGGGGGCATGATAGAGCACGCGCATTTCATAATAAGAGGTGAAGGAACTTTTTGCAAGAATCCACTGGATTTTCAAATGAAATAAATTGGTTGGCAAAGCATCCTGCTTTTTTTCAATCTCGATCTACAAGGCAACATTTTCCTTTAGTGCAGTTCTCTCGCCTCTATTCTTCTCCTCGTATTTTTCTACGTGCAGCATATCTATCTGATTTTCGTTTCCGTATTCCTCGCAGTCCTTGAAGTCGTTATCCGATCCATCTGATGTAGGTCCTTCATCACTGCTTGCTATTGTTGATGACCCGTCCCTGGCCTTTTTCAACCGCGTGGTTCTCCTCTCCATCACCTGCTCCTTCAATTCAAAGGGCAGAGGGGCTTCTTGAAGCTGTACGTCGTTGCTGTGCATCTGCATTGCAATGGTCCACAGTTCATCCAGAGCTTCCTCAGACATGGGCTCGTGCTTTTCTGGTATGGTTGCGTGAAGGATTCCCTGCAAATTTTCGAGATCCTTTCTTGCGCAACGGTCTGCCCTGATGGTGTTGATGTTGGCCAATTGTACAGCCAAGGTGTACAGGTGAAAGGTACGCTCCCTTTCCCTCAAATCACAAGGCACAGTAGCGAGGGCTTTGCACAAGGCAGCAACGAATGCTTTTCCCTCTTTGTCATAACAACCAGGTGCACATGATCGTAGCTCGACGGCAATTTTGAACATCAAATCCATATGTCCCGTGTCTTCACCTGCATCTGTGCCTAAAGAAGAATCGACAGGTTGCTGGAGAAGCTGGATCAGAAAGCGTGAAACTTGTGCAGTGCCTGATGATCCTCGGCCCCTCTTGGGTGCTACACACCATCCTGCCTTTCTGACAGAAGGTAAGAAAGCTGCGCATATGATACGGTGATGCCTTGCCGAAGAGCACGCGAATGCATCAAAGAACACTGACAAACACTGCCTTAAACGGAGGCAGTTTTCAGTGGAAGAATCAAAGTACAGCAAAACAAGTTTCGAAAAAACTCTTGCTGCCTCTTCCTCTGAAAAACTTTTTCCAGCTGGCATCAGGTCCAGATGCATCAGCAACTTAGCCATTCCTTCTGCCACAACTGTCCTGGGCTCATCCTCGTCGGCCGGAAGGCCGATTGCGTTGTCCTCCGGCAGCCTTTCCTGGAGGGCTCCCATCATCAAGGACAACAGAGATTGCTCTGTAGCCCCATCAGCTTGAGGAGCAGGGAAGTACTCTTCCACCGAATGGAACCCCCTCAAAAGGGCTAGGTCAAGAAGAGCACTCACTGCAGCTGCACGCACAGCAGGGGCCTCCATCTTCGAAGCTGCTGCACTGTAGAAGAATTGGAAGTACCTTGTGCTCCCAGTGGGGTCCACAATGCAATATAGCCCGAGGCACTTCATGGACTCCCTGCGAACAGCATGATTGTCATGCTGCAATGCAGGAATAACCAAACGCTCTAGCATAGTGCAGGATGAAAATACACTTGAACTGGCGGTCCTGGTGCTTGCAGCAATCTCCCAGTAGGCGCCCAACAGGGCCAGCACCTGGGTCCAGAGGGCACCGTTACAACTGAGGTTTCCATTTCCCAACCATGTTTGGAACAACTCTAGAATGATGCCAGACATAAAACTGGCAAACTCATTTGATTCCAGATGGACATGGTTTGCCATCTTCAGAAGTGTGCGTTCCCAAGAACCATCTCCTCCATCAGCAACTAGTGTGCGGTCTTCACCAGTTGGCATTTCTTGCAGCAGCTCCGCAACCAGTTTGGAAGCTGATACTCTCCCAGTAGCTTCTGTCATATCCATACGACTCGAGAGTTCCAAGAGCTGACGTGTGGTGAAGCGAAACTCTTTTCCTGCGTGTGCATGTTGCTCAATTCCAGCAACGTATTCTTCTACAGTGGCGGGCAGGGCGCTCTCAATTGCTTCCAAATAGTCAGATGTCACCGCAGCCTCAACCGCTGCGGTAGCTCCCAGGGAATTTGCAGCTGCACTACCGTGCTGCTGTGATTCTTGGTCAAGCTTCTCCACTATGACACGCCATAGCAGCGCTTCTTCAGACAGGAGCAATCTGTGAGTGGTGACTCCTCTTAGCCCCTCCCCGTTCTCTGCAGCTTGTTTGGCTGCCTCCATGGGCTTAACGATACCAAGATTGATGAGAGCCTCCGTTACAACGACAGCCTCTTTCTCGTACAGTTCTACATCAAGCATCCCAAGCAGTTTCAATACGTCCCCCTGGGCCGAAGTCTTCAACCAATGTTCCAGAAGCTGGTGTGCAGCATCAGCCACACGCTTCACACGATCACCTAGACCTCGACGGAGCACCAATACGCGGTCCGCTATCTTCATGCTCTGCAGGGGCACCTTTGCGGCCAGCACGTGGTAGGCAACCCTACGGACCTCATCGTTGACGTCGCTAGTCCTGTCCACAATGTCTGGCATGGTGGTGTCTGCGATGGCCACTGATGCCAGCACTGCCTTCCTCACGTCCTTGTTCTTGTCACAAGCCAGTAGATGCCTGTACGCCTCCACAATGGGATCGTGTTCGAATGTGGCATCATCTCCAGGATCCTGCAGCCTTGCCAGGGCCCGAGCTGCCTGTGCTCTAACCTGCGGTACTTTGTCCTGCAGCCTTTCTAACATGGAGGACATGATTTCTTCGGCCAGATCATCGCTTACTTCCGCATCTTCTTCCATGCCGTTGAATATTCCGGCGATGAGTTGACATACGCGGTATCTCACGGCTTTGTCCTTGGCTTTGGCGATGCAGACAAGGAAGGAGAGCATGTTCTCCAGGAACTCGTCGCTTTCGTCCTCTCGTCCTTCTTCTCGGTGCGTCACGAACGCCACCACGAATCCCAGCACGCGTTCCACGCCTGCATCGTGCTTGAACACAAGCAGCACGTGTTGCAGATGAAACACCAGCTCCTCCAAGAACGCCTCCCCCATCTCCCTCCGCTTCTCGAGCAACATCCGCACGCATTTCTTGTGGGCCGCTTGGCTGCGCTGGCACTCGTTCAGAAGCACCCCAAGGGACGTCATGGTCTCATGCAGGCGCTCGTAAAAGCACGTGGAAGGTTTGAGGCGTGGTCGCGAATGAACTTGTTCCAAGTTTGAAAATGCGACAAGGACAGGTCCGACCCCTGTCTCGCGAAACCCGAACCATCCCCGTCGAGGAATCGATTCAATCCCGAAAGGAAATCCTCCGCGGTACCGTCGGGGAAGGGCGTTTGCAGGTCCCCAACGGTCACCTGGACGGGGGCTGTCGGGCCCGGGTTCGAAGTTCGATCGAGACTTCGAGATAGATATCGAGATCTCGATGAAGATATCGATGGGGTCCGCGAACCGTCGGCACAGGTGTCGGAACGCGCGTGTGGTGGCGAAGGGAAAAGGCGGAACCGATGGAACGCGTGGTGGGAAAGGGCGCAAATGATTCCCCAATGCCCCTACAAACGAGGCGTAGGTGCTGGTGCAACGGATTGTGCGTGGTGGGTGCGACATAGGCGAAGCCCACAAGAGGCTTCGGAGCAGACCTGTGCAAAAGGGCGGTCCGCACGCCGCAGGTCGGCTTTCGAGCGTCCGATGGCGGACGGATCCTGCCGTGATCGATCCCATCGCCAAACGGAGGGTTCTTCGTCTTCGGATGTGGCCACGTCTCTGCGGGTCTCCCTGTTTATCTGGAATCCGCCACCGAGTCTAGGGCTTTGGCCAACCTGTGCAAGCTCTGGACTTTCTCGGCCACGTGTTCCAACCTTCCCAATTCGTGCTCGAGCAAGTCCATCTCCACCAAGATCTTGGAGGACTGCTCGTCGTTTCGAACGCAGACTACCCGTACCGCCTCCGCAGCGTCGGAGGAAATCCGCAGCAGCTCTTCGGTTCCTTCGTTGGCATGGCTGTACCTGGCTTCCAATTCCGCCATTTTCTTCGCGAGTGCTTCGGACAATCCCTTTCCCGCCTCTTCCAGATCCTTCAGCGACTCCTCGGCCTGAGGCAGCGCCTGCAGCACCTGTTCTCGCCGGTCTTCTTCCGCCATGTCCATCCTCCGGTGCCCACGTCCGACTCGAATTAAGCGACCCTTTTCGCACTTAACCCCCTCGCCCCCGACCCGTGGTGACACGGTTCTCGTCCCGGGTGGGGTTCCGAGAGGGGTATCCGTTCGGGGTTGGGGTGGGAGTTCCTTGGATCGTCCGAGCCTGGCCCTGGGTGTGGGCCTTGCCCAGGGGAGACTGATCCGCACCCCATCGGCTGACCTATCAGCGTGCAAGGACAAGATCCGCCCCCGGTGAGGCGGGACGGGACCGTGCCCGTCGAGGACGGAGACCGAAGTGGACAGCCGCTCCTCGAAGGGTAGTGGTGGATCGGACGAGGTCGGATCGAAGGAACGGGGTCGTTCCCGGGGATCCGGCGGGTCCTCGTTTATTTCCTCGGGTCTAACCAGGAGACGAAAGGGACCTCTCCTCCAATCGATTGGGGGACCTTCCCTTTCCCACCCATCCCATCGTCCCTCGATCGACCGATCCTACCCTGCCTCTGCACCTCGCCCGCCGAGGACTCTCCGAAATCCACGTAGGTTTCCTCTGCGGTGATGGACCGTGGTTGGGGTGGATGGGCAGGGAAGGATGGACCGGCTTCCTTGCCGAAGCACAACCGCCTTGTCGACCTGCGCATCTCCACGAGCTCCACCGTGCTTTTTCCATCCGCCATGGCCGTCGCACAGCTGTCTTCTCGTGCCCACGTGGCCCGCCTTCCTCAGGCCAGCCGCAGGAGCGCGCCACGCGCTTCTCGTGCGGTTCGCTGCAACGCCGTGGCGGGATACATCGGATCGCCGGAGAACGTGATCATGGTGGCGTCCGTCACTGCTTTCATGGTGGCAGGACGTTTCGGACTCGCACCTGCCACCAACCGCAAATCTGGACCTGTGGAAGGAAAGGGTGCACTCACTCTCACCGACAGAGACGCGGGATTGGTCTCCAAGGATCCAGCAGGTGCGGAAAACGAAGCCGTCGACCCACGTGAAACGAAACGCGCGAACGTCTGCGAAGCAAGGCATGCGTGCTGACGCGAGCTGGACGGCGGAACAGGCTTCACCGGTGCAGACGTGCTTGCCTTCGGAGCCCTCGGACACATCTTCGGCGCTGGAATCATCCTCGGACTTCAAAACGTCGGAGCCATCAACTGAACGCCGTGGAACGTGAAACAAGGAAACCGTCCGCGCTCGTCTCGGGATCGCGTGGGCGCCGGTGCGAGCGCTGGATGCGCTATGTAAATTTTCCCTTTCGATGGGGATGACGCTAGGTGTGGTCAAACAATCAATCTACCCTGTGCGTTTATTGCATATCATCTTTGAAACAGATGTGCCCCCGAAGGATGCCCGCGCTGCGCAACCATCGACGTCAATCTTTCAAAGCAATCAAGTAAGCTTCCCAGCCTGCACTGCGGTACTCCTCTGCAGCCTTCTCAGGAGCTTGAGCCTTGATCACACCACGGCCGACGATGATCACGTCACTGCCTCGTTCGCGGATCACCGACTCGGGAGTGTTGTACTGTTGGCCGAGATCGTCTCCTCCCTTCTGCAACTGTACACCAGGGGTCATGTGAATCAATCCTGGAGAACCGGGACCGTTCTTCCAGGAGGATGGGGAAATCGAGATGAAGCCCATGACAAAATCTTTGTTCGCCTCGGCCGCTGCAGCCACTGCTTCGGTGTATTCCCCCTTGCAGAGGGTCCCCTTTGAGCTCATCTCTGCCAATAACAAGAGTCCGCGACCCTTTGAAGCACCGCCCCGCTTCAGTCCATCGATGATTCCAGGGCCAGGTACAAGGTGCGCATTGGTGATGTGGGACCAGTCGGCGATCTTGTAAATGCCACCCTCGTACTGCATGCTAACGGTGTTTCCAATGTCTGCAAACTTTCGATCTTCAAAAATCATAAAGTCATGCTTCTTCGCCAGCATTTGGATTTTCGTGCAGAATTCCGGGGTGAAGTCGGGCAGGATATCGACGTGGGTTTTGAGCACACAGATGGAAGGTCCAATCTTATCCGCCAGTTCCAACAGCTCTTCAGCCGTATCGACGTCCGCAGCAACACTCAGGTTCGTCTTCTTGCGAGCCATCAGCTCGAAGAGTTCCTTTGCTACTTGGTTCTCCGCAACCTTTGCCCTTTCTTCGTACGTCAGGCGTTTGCGTTTGGCAGGTGCCTCGGCGACCTTCGGCTTCTGAGTCTGGTTGGATGTGATAAAGTCTTTCACCTTCTGTACGATGGACGCATCCAGCTTGCCATGTTTCTCAAGCACTTCCATGATGAAGGTGATCTTGCATGCTGAATGAAGCTTCAGCCCTTGGCTAGCCAGGTGCTGGGCACCACCTTGTTCGCGGTCAATGAGCACAACTACGTCATTGACTTTCAGGCCTTCAGCCTTGAGAGGTTCCACGGTTTCCATGACAGACATCCCGCTCGTAACCAAGTCTTCGACAATGAGACATGTCTGTCCGGCTTGGAACGCACCTTCAATGGCTTTTTTCGTCCCGTAATCCTTCACCTCTTTCCTTCTCATAAGCATGGGTACGTCAGTGTACATCGACATGACGGTGGCAATGGGCAGCGCGGTGTATGGGACCCCACACATGACCTCGTATTCCGTTCCTTTCATGGCACCGTTCATCGCACGAGCCACGTCGGCGAGCAGGTCAGGGTACGAGACGATCACCCTGAGATCGAGATAGATGGGCGACATGATCCCGCTTTTGAGTTTGAATTCTCCGAACTTGACAGCCTGCGGACGCGCAAGGTGAAGAGTCCGTTAGGTTCGGTTGGCGGCCGCCTCGCGGGTTCGGTTGACATCTCCTCGTGCGCAGCGTCCCTTCGCGTATCTCCTCACCTCCACTTGATGAAGCCTCAACACCAGTTTCTCGAGCTCATCCTTCGTGAGTTCCTTGGCGTCTTTTCCTCCCATGGTCTTGGTGGGTTCGGTTCTCCACGGTCAGCTGCTCGTCGCTTCTCTTCGCACGCACGTCCGTCGCACATCGTCTCGAGGACACACCAGGGCGAATTCTCGTATCCTCGGGTTTTCTTCTTCCCTGGACACGGGCCTGGCGCGACGTGCGACGCCGCTGGATCCGCTGCGCGCCGCCGCAAACCTTCGCAGCTGCGCAGTGCGCATCCACGATGTCGGTGGACGCCTTGGATGTTCACCGCCATTTTCGAGGTTAACTCCACCGCCCAGGGATCCCGGGGTGGGCGGTTGTCTCGATCGAAAACGCTTCCTTGTCCGGATTCTGGCGCGGTTCGATCGGGGAAACGCATCGGGTTCGAACCCGGGGTCTGCCCGGGGTCGACACGCGCTTTCGATGGGGACGGACGAACCGGTCGGATGGGTCCCGGGTCTTTCTCTCCCCCCAACCGCGGGGGACCGACCCAGGGGCATCGATCGATACCTTGTTCGGAAGATATCGATGATGAGCCCTCGGATCTCGATGGTTGGACCCGCGAGAGATCTATCCATCCATCCGGGTCCACGTTCTCCACCACTCGAACGGGGAAGGCGAAGGGGAAGGGGCGGGGGCGATCCTCGCCGATCGCAGCCCTTCTCCGGCCCTTTCTCAACGGGGTTCGAAGGCACGTTTTCTACCCGATCGACGTCTTGTCGACGAGGCGTTTGGGGATACGAGCGTCCTCCCGGGGATAAGCATCCGGGACTCACCTCCGCATTCTGTTTCGGTATCGTTCGTCCTTTTTCGTACCGAATCGAGGGACTCACGCCGCCGGCCGCACCCACACGTCGGCTCAGGATCCATCCGACATCGCCACCACGTGCAGGCGGTGCGTGCGCGCGAACACACGGCTCTGGGAGGTCGCCTTTCGTCTCTCGTTGGACGTTGGAACCCGTCCGAGGCGCTGCAGGAGCGGCGGGAAGGACGGGCGGACGGAGCGACGGGGAAAAGGAGGAGACCTGCCTCCGGATGCGTCGGGAAACCTTCGTCCAAGAACGCGTGGACTGACGAATGCTCGCGCGGAACTCTCCACGACGGCGTGGGTGGGACGAACAGGCTCTATCTGCTCGTCGGATCGATGGAAGGGACGGGATTCGCCATGCCCGCGAACCAGGACGCCGAGGGAGGACCAGGAGGCGACCTGCCGAAGATTGGACGCAGGTGCTTCGTTGGCAATTTGGCCTGGAGCACGTCCTGGCAGGATCTCAAGGACCACTTCCGCGATGCTGGAACGGTGGTGTATTGCAACGTGACCCGAGAGCCCAGCGGTGAGTCGAAGAGATCCGATCCAAGACCCTCCGAAGGGTCCTGGAGGTTCGCCTCGCAACACACACGGACGCAAGACTGACGTGCAAGGACGACTCCGTTCCACGATGCGCGCATGCAGGTCGCTCCAAAGGCTGGGGAATCGTCGAGTTCGAGAAACCGGAAGAGGTGCGCGAAACATCCGGACGAACCCGCTCGTCGACTCGACCCGTCTCGTCGAACAGGGCTGACCCACGCCGTCCCACGCGTCCCGCGTCGCTTACATTCGCGCATTCAAGGCCATCTCGGCTGTCAGCATGTTCAACGGGACGGAGTTCGCGGGACGCACCCTGATCGTCCGTGAAGACCGCGAGGATCGCGACCTGCAGGAGCCAGGGACCTTCCGTCCCAGAGCACCTCGCGGCGGAGATACAAGCAAGTCCAGCGGACTACAAGTTGTTGTTCAGAACCTGCCCTGGTCCCTCACAAGCCAAGAGCTGCATGAGATGTTCTCACCCTGCGGTGCAATCATCAGTGCTGAGGTCGTGGCAGGGCGCGACGGGAGAAGCAAAGGGTACGGAACGGTTCGCTTCGAAACCCCAGATGCCGCCGAGAACGCCATCGCCCGCTTCAACGACAACGAAGTGGAGCAGCGCAGAATTGTTGTGAGGATGGACCGATTTGCCTGAACCACAGCTGGAACATCCCCGAGCAATGGAGAAAGGGCACCATGACGACCATCAAGCGGGATGTTGACTTGATGTGTGCTTGATATTTTGGGTTGGCAATGGCGCAGATACGCCCACTGTGGATTCTCGTCATTGAAATGAAACTTTTACCCATACCTAGAACGTTTCCATTATTCGTGATGCGTACCAAAATACTTGGTAGGCATGATGCCATCATATCGTGGCCATCGTACGGATCCCATCCTTGTCCACAATCTTTATGCAGAAGGTGGGTGGGGCAACCACCAGCCTCTTCTTGATCTCGTTGATCCCTTTCATCATCACTTCTAGGGCCTCTTCCTGGGTCAGATCGGGCCTCCACAGCTTGTCGAACATGCTCAGGACGAACCACGCACCGTATCCATAGCCCGTCGCATTCATTCTATGAAGCGTGCCTAGATAGTCGAGATAGTACATGGAAGCTCCCACGCCCTCGTCGTACCCAGCGATGATCAGGTTCGTCGCTTTCGGTCCCTTTCGCAAGGCCTTGGCGAGCTCCGACCTCGTGAAGTTCGCCACCGCCTTCGTGCTCAGAGGGATGCCGTTTCTCAACCGATAGAGCTTGCAGTTGGCTTCGATGTACTCGGCAAACCGTACGCGATCGCCTGGCTCGCCGTTCGTGGACACCAGTTTGTGGCTGTCCAGTGCGAAGATCTTGTCCTCGTCATCCTTCATGGTGATGATCTGGCTGGTGGCCGCCATGTCCGTGCAAAGCAACACGAATTCCTTGCAGGCAAGTCCCATGGACACGTCCATGGCGTTGGATCCTCCTCTTGCGAATCCACGACCGACGAAAAACGAGCGAGCACGCTCGTCCACCTGCTACACGATCCCACGTCTCACGGACGCGATCCTTCTCGTCCGCGTTACTCCTGCGCTTCGGGACCCTCCAGGCGTCTTCCTCGACCTACCAGTAGCCGATTCGGGCCACGAGATGCGATCAGGGAAAGGTCAGGTGCGATCGCGCACGCTTGCGATCCGAAACCCGCGCACGATCGTGGGATGCGATCGCACAAGTGTCGGTTAAGTCCATCGCAGGCGATTAACACACGTGGGACGGGGAGTTTCTTCTCCCAAGGGGGGGGGTGGACGGTGGAGGCAAGGGTGCGGCATGGGTTGTGCCACAACGGGGAAAGGAAAGAATCGTGCATGGCGGACGTCAAGCCAGCTTCGAAAGCAGGAGAGGTGGTCCGCGAAGGTCCCATGGCACGGTCGAAGATCGGACCCCGTCGGCCCTTGCACGTCGACCTTGCACTGCCAAGAAGAACGTTGTTTCCGACCGACGAAAAAGGATACAATCCTTGCAAAAGAACGCCTTTCAAGTAGAATGGGAGGCGTGGCGTCGAGGGCTCAGCAACGTGAGTCGAGTACGGATGGAAACGTTTTGTTTGGCACCAAGTCAAGATGTTGCCCATGTCGAGCTGTGCATGGCCTGGTCCAATTGGGAAAGCGATCTCATGCACGTAACTCAATTGTAGCATAGGTACTGATTTTTGCGATCACGTTGGGTACTTTTTCTCCATCCATTCCCCAATCCAAGCTCACGCTTTGTGCGAGCCCCGCAAGTGAATAATATTGCAAGCCAGACGTTTAGTTGCTCGGCGACGCCTTCCGCTCATGCCATCTCATTCATTCTCCAATGGGAGAGGAAAGCAAGGCCGCGTTTGGCCACGCTTGCGGTTCTTCCATCCCATCCATGCCCGTTGACTTCGTCTCTTCGACCTCCACCTGTCTTCCCATTCGTCCTCGCCTTGGTCATGTTGGATCATCCCTTAAGAGCCACTCCATCGCGCGGTGTGCACGCACCGGCGTTGCATGGGAACTTGTTGTTGCATGTGTCCGTGTTTTTGTGGTTGATCGTGGTCTTGTGTCCATGTTCACGTGTGGGTCCGTTCCATGCATGTTCGTGGTGGGTTGGATGGAAAGAATGGGACAATGGTGAAGGGGGGGAAAGGATGGGATCCATCGACAGATCCATGGATGATTCGTCCATTGACGTCCATCTTCGTCGGACGGTGTCGGCAACGAAGCACGTGGCGAAAGGTCGGAAAAAGAGCGTCCACAAGCGACATGGCGGTGGCGACACGTCCCAACGAATGCTGCTACGCGCAAATGCTGGCCTGTGGACGTGACATGGGTCCCAGCACCGCGTCGGTGCTGCTGTTCTTCGACACGCAGCGATACGTGTTCAATGTGCCTGAAGGATTCCAGCGCTTCTGCACCGAACACAAGGTGAAGCTGGCCAAAGTCAACCGCGTGTTCCTCACCAGAAACGCGCCAGAGGCGGCCGGAGGGCTGCCTGGCGCACTGCTGACCATGGCGGACTCAGGAGTCGGCGCACCGCTCTGGGCCAGCCATGGCGGCGGGATGGCGCTGCACGGACCCACGGGCCTGCAGAAGCTGGTGGGAGGGCTGAGAACCTACGTCAACGTGAAAGGAATCGGATTGCACGTGGAGGAGTTCCAAAGGGAAAAGGAGCGTGCGCGTGTGGTGCACCAAGACGAGAGACTCACCGTAGAAGCAGTGCTGGTGGGAGGAAAAGAGACGGAGGCGGTCCAAGAGCAAGTGCTGGTGGTCGAAGAAACAGAACAAACGCACAAGAGACCTAGGATAGACTTGAACGAGAGAAGACTCGAACGACGCACCTCTACCATGGCAGCCAGCTACATTTGCAAGCTGGCGCCCATACCCGGAAAATTTATGCCGGAGAAAGCAAAAGCACTCAACATTCCCAAAGGACCCTTGTACGGGAAACTGGTCAAAGGGGAGACCATCCAAGTGAACGGACTGACCATTCGACCCGAGCAAGTGGTGGGACCCACAGTGCCAGGACCCATCCTGCTGATCGTGGATTGTCCAACTGTTGAGCTTGTGGAGGAGCTGGCTGCATCGGCTCCCATCAATGCACTGTGTATACAAGATGAAGGAGAGAAACTTATGTGTGTGATCCATCTGGCCTCACAGGAAGTGATCAACCACCCGACGTACAGGGAGTGGATCGCCTCCTTTCCAGAACGTGTGCATCACATCGTAAGCAATGCCGAGGCTTGTGCGAAGGAAGTGCTCTTCCCAGCTTCCTCCAAACTTTGTGGTATGCTCAGCATACTGCATCCTGAATTTTTCCCAGAACTTGTGAACGATGCCACTGACGTGCGAAGCCCAATCCAGGGCTTGAAAAGCGTCTGTGGCGGCCAAAACTTGATGAAATTTCATTTGAAACCTATTGCAAAGCAAGGGATAGATACAGCTGATGTGCCCAGCCTTTTGCCACATCATCTCATCAAGGATGAAGTGAAAGAAAACTTTCCCAAGTCGCTTGAGGTGGCCGAGGCAGCAAGAAGCAAATGGAACGGGGCACATGACAGTCAAATTGAACAACTCATCCTGAGAGCTGGTAGGGAGTCCCTCGAAGTTACATTTTTTGGTACGGGCGCGGCAGTGCCTTCCAAATATAGAAACGTTACATCAATTTATCTCAATCTGTTTGCAGGTGGGGGAATGCTGCTGGATGCAGGAGAGGGGACGCTTGGGCAGATGATACGTTGCTTCGGAAAGAAGCAAGCCGAGCAGATCCTGGAGTCTTTGAGCTGCATCTGGATCTCGCACATTCATGCGGATCACCATGCTGGCCTAATCAACATTCTTCAGACACGAAGACACCTGATCGGAGGACACTGTGAGCCCCTTCTGATAATTGGTCCACGTCCACTGCGTCGTGTACTCGACATGCACAGCAAGTTTTTGGACCTGTCCATCCAATTTGTGGACAGTTGGTCAACCGTTGCTGGGGACATGAGAGGCGATCACCAATACAATCAAAGCTCTGCCTCTTTCTTGGAAAACGCACGCAGAAGAATGAGGCTCGAAAGCCTCGAGAGTGTACCAGTGATTCACTGTGCTCACTCCTTTGGCATCGTCTTGCAACACGTGGATGGATGGAAGTTCACATTCTCTGGGGATACAAGGCCGAGCCAATTATTGGCAGACAAGGCTGCTCATTCCACTTTGCTGGTACACGAAGCCACATTCGAGGATGCACTGCACGAAGAAGCCGTGCACAAGAATCACTGCACCACAGGAGAGGCAGTTCGAGCTGGACAGAAGGCCATGGCTTTTCGAACGTTGCTCACGCACTTTAGCCAAAGGTATCCCAAAATACCTGTTTTCGGAGAGTCATTCCAGTCTTGCACATCGATTGCATTCGACATGATGCGCGTGAATCTTGCGGATGTCCCACGGCTCCCTACTATTCTTCCTGCATTGAAAGAGATGTTTCCTGCAGACTCTGACGAGGTGGATGAAAAAGGGATCGGCAACGGTGTGTTGGAAGCTTAAACATTTATTTGGATTTTCCCCCAGTATTGTAGAGGAAGACTATGCCAATGGCAAAGAAACTAATCATGTTGCTGAAGGCACTCACGTAATAGGGGTAAGCCGAGTAGATGAATCGCTCATACTCGTTGTGCCGGAATGGCCTGGCAGGAACCCTCTCCGTGTACTTAATCCAGCTGTACCCTGGATGATGGTAGTTGACGACAAATTTGAAAACTCCGTACACGTCGGGCAACTTCATTTGCACATAAAAATCCCCCTTCCCATTGTGTTGCATGGTACGTCGAACATAAGGATCCAGCATGACATATTCCACCTGAACAAACATTGCGTAGCAAAAGTCAGCCCACTCTCCTTCTCTATGTAATAAACGCAAGTTGTCT
Organism: Picocystis sp. L7; assembly: GCA_020975725.1. Lineage (NCBI taxonomy): Eukaryota > Viridiplantae > Chlorophyta > Picocystophyceae > Picocystales > Picocystaceae > Picocystis > Picocystis sp. L7. The sequence continues at coordinate 322,619 of QXJR01000016.1, read as the reverse complement.
GGCTGCTCGATTGAAGCGATGGTCACCATTTTCACATCAGCCGCCCACAGAGCCAGATCGTTGATATAGCACCTGTTTTTGACTCAACCAACAATGCCAGATGTTGATTGAGCTTCGATACAGTGCCGTCGCGTGCATCGTACACCGTGCTGTTTGATCGCAACGCGTACCTGCACATCATTGCCCTGGAACGGGACCCATTCCCCATCCGAGTACTCCTCAATGTGTGCGAAGAACTCCACCTCGTCCTTGATCCTGTAGATGCTCTGTTTTTCACCTCCAACGATCCGGTGTTCAAAGTTGCTGGCCTTCAGAACGGATTTTTCTTGGAGCGCCCATTTCATGATTTCCCTGCCGAAGGCCTGGTTTGCAGAGTCCACATCTTCTTCGGAGTTCGTTCCGGGTAGAAGCATGTCCATGAAGTCGTCCGAAAACATCTTCATCGACCCGGAGAACACCGCTCTTGCATTGTTGCGTGCCTGCACGGCGGCGACCAGCACGACCTCCTTCCCGGCCAGGATAGGCGATCCTTGTACCTCTTCTCCTGGAAAGTAGGAGTATGTCGTGGGGGATCCAGTGAGCAATGGGCTGAGGAGGTCCGAGGTGGACAGGAGGGACATGCCGATCCCTTGGTACACCACGCTTCCTCCCGTCACTTGTTCTCCAACGAAGGCAGGTTCGGGGTTGATCTGATCCGTCACAAAGACGGTGGGATCGTGTTCGTGGAGATCCACGTTGCGTGCAAAGTCCATGGCCATCCTTCCACGTGCATCGAGCTCGATACCGAACTCGGCGGCGAGATCCACCATGCTTTTTTCCACGTGTTCGTCCACCGCCACGACGAGGTTTCCGCCTCTTTCCACGAACCGCACCACGTCTTTGACGTTGACGCCTTTGAACTCTACGTGTTGGGAGGGTTTGGGTCAGCATCTACGTCCTCGCGGCGCGTGCGATCGCAACGCGTGCTTCGGTCCCTATCGATTCCCAGGCGCACTTTTGAGATCGTTGGCGAAGACGATCAACGCATCGGCGACGTTCGCGTCTTCCGAAGCCAGCTGCACGACGCCGCGTCCAGGCGCTTGCACCTGGACCTGGTGTCCTTCTTCTCGCAGGTTTCGCAGCTGTTTCGCGTGCTTCCACGCCAGCACGGGCGCTTCCATCAGCACCAGCACCTCCTTGGCCGCGCCCAGCGTCCACCACGTGCATCCCAGCGCCATCAGGAGGTGCCTGAGCCGCGCCATGCCGTGCAGATCCGATCGAGGATCCGATCGAATGGAATGGAAATGGCGTCGGTCCTGGATCCCTCCCCTTGGACTTACATCGGAACTTAACCCCTCCCCTTGGACTTACATCGGAGCTTAACCCCTCCCCTTGGTGCCTGCCAGGGGGGAGGAAAACAAGGGGGGAACATCCCCAGGGACCGCCGCCCCCTCCCCCCCCAAGGGGGGAAGCAGGGGGCATCGATACCTCTTCGATTCGTATCGACGAAGGTATCGAGATCTTCGAGGGAAGGTATCGGGAACCGCCGCCCGGTCGCCTTTCGGGTTCGATCGGAAACCCCCTCCCTTTCTTCCGAAAGACCGCCGTTCCCGTCCATACTTTGTGGGGTCGAACACCGAGGGACCGTCGGTCTTTCGGGTCGGAGCTCGAGGCGAGTGGCACGAGCTCGGCATTTCGCGTCCATTCTTCGCGTCGCGCGCACCTTCGAGGCGCCATGGACGCGTCCGAAGCGATCCAGGAGGCGTCCCCACTCGACCTCGAAGGCGGAAGGCAGGCTGGAAGAGGTGGGACGCGTCGAGAGCGAACGGACGGACGGATCGAGCGCGGACGTGCGTCGCGACACGCCTTCCACGACGCGAGAGGAGCGGATGGCGGAATGGAAGAGGTCGACTGACGAGCTGCTTCGGCGTAAGAAGGCTCCGATCGAGGTCATGACGCAGCCGAAGGAGTGGAGGAATGCAGGATGGCCTCGGCCGACGGAGCGCACCCAGACGCACGCGCCAAGGCGCGGAACGAGGCTAGAAAAAAAGAAGAATACGAGCTCGATGACGCGAAGGACGTCGCACCGAGATCGAACGGATTCGTAGGTGGTGTCTGGTCCCGCGTGCAAGCGGCGCAGCCGCCTGGAACGGAGGTGCAGGTGGCAGGCGGGAAGCACGACGTCTGGGACCAGGATGGCGCGTCCATCCAAGGGAAAGTGGACGGAGGTGGACGTTCCATCGATGGACCAAGCCATCGTCCTGTGGACGGGCCATCCGCGAACGGACCGTCCGCCACGGATGAATTGCGAACGTGCGACGATGCCAAGAACCATCCTGCACCAGCGCACAGGCCTGCAGAAGAGTACAGGATGACTACTGGTCGTCTGGACCCGAACCATGCAATGCCAGATCTCACAAGTCAACCGCCAGAAAGCTTGGCAGGCGCCCTCCTGCCGAAAGTCGAAGGTGTCGAAGCTCTGAACGTGCAAGATCCAGAGAGAGACCCAAAGCCTCCGCCGCAAGGCATGCTCGATGCTAGGAAAGAGAATGGAACTGGCGCCGTTTCGATTGCCTTGCCGAGTGCAGCACCCGAAAAGATCCGCTCTGAACATGGGAAGGCATCCCCAACGTCCCCCGTGGAAGATGAAACGTGTGGCTTGGTGACTGCCAGGCCTATGAGCGGGGAAGCTGGACCTCTGGCTCGTCTCCTGGACGGGGCCAGGAAGAATGAACAAACGTTGCCATCCGGGAGCAAGGCAAACGCACGCGAACTCCTGGGGAGTGGTGACCCTGACCTGGAAAACGATGAGAAGGACAAATGTGCATTGCCGGAAGGGGATGTTGATGCAGAAGCGAAACGTGCGATCCACGTGCAAGGAGAACAGGATGCCGGAAAGGGCAAGCGCAAACTTGGGGAAATTGTCAATCTGAAAAGCAAGAAGTCCTCTAAGAGGGGAACAAAAGCAAAGCAAGCCCAAGCGACGAGAGAAAAGGAGCAAACCGTTCAGGTAAGTCAGACCGGTAATACCGCAGGTTTTTTCTCGAAAGAGCGTAGCTGACGTAGATTCTGTGTCAAAAGTTGTATGGCATTGCGGAGACAGAGTCCTTAGAATGGTGCGGCCCTGTGCGCCTCTCAGACGCATTCAAGGCCTCGACCATGGAACTCAGCTTTGATAAATTGCGCGTAACTTCATGGAAAGGATACCGAAGCGTTCTTGCAACTCATGGGGTGACTGCAGGCACGTGGTACTTTGAAGCCACTCCAACCCACCTGGGCCACGGGGGACACGTACGCATTGGATGGGCGACCCGGCACATGGAAATTCAGGGACCGATTGGGTTTGACAAGCATGGCTACAGCTACAGAGACATTGATGGATCAAAAGTGCATTGTGCCTATAGACAGGAGTACGGGGCTGGATACAAAGAGGGGGATGTAATTGGTTTTCTCATCCACATTCCCGAAGGTGCCAACGACCAAAAGATCGACAGGGAGCTTGTTATGTGGAAGGGGAGAACCTTTGCGATGGACAAAAAGCTTCCTGAAACAGCGCCGATGCCTGGAAGTTTCATTGCTTTCACAAGGAACGGGGAGTTTCAAGGAATTGCTTTTAGGTAAGTGGCTACCAATACTCTTGTTCTCACGCTGAATCACCACGCCTTCCATATCGTATGTGCTGACATTTTGGGGTTTCGGTTCGCAGAGACATATTTAGTGGCGTGTACTACCCAGGCGCTTCAATCTTCACAACGCCAGAACAGGGGGAAGGTGCTACGGTAGAATTCAACTTTGGACCGAACTTTCGGCATGAACCTCCGAAAGATGAAGGCATGGCCTGTGCAAATCCAATGTGCAAGATGACGTTCACTGTGGGAGTCGCACCTAAAGTAGAACCTGAACCCGTGAAGAACTCCGAGCCTACGAGGAACATCACACTTGACAATCCATCACCTGCCGAGCCCAAGTTCGATCCTGCTAATGGTGACGTGAAAGCCGAAGAAACAGGGACAGCGCAATGTGGTTCATGATTCCTGCCGCATTCAATCCGCACGGAAAGCACAACCTTCTCTCCCTGCACCATCACAGTTGTTACAATAATTTGAATAAATTTTCCTACCTTGGTAATAATTATCCAGAAGGTCTCGTGCCCAAACTACTAGGAGCCAGACACCGATGCAATCCTCCACTCTCCTTGAGCCAGTTGGCAAAGCAAGGGCTGCGTCATTGGGCACATGAACATGGTCGCAAATAATTGAGAAATCATCATGCTTAACAGGGCACAGGAAGATGTTCCACTGCAGCTGGGTCCCTACAACACTTGCCTGGCATTCTGTTTGGTCATGAATCTGCCGTTTGCAGAGACACCCATGGGGCTTCGTGTCACCTTGCAAAGGGCATATTACAGTGATAGGAATTTCACGATGCACAATGACTTGCTTCAGTTTTAGGTGGAGACAAATGATCAGTTGTGCAACGACAGAATTGGCAGAGGACTCCCACACTAGCTGCCATCACAGGAGGGGATATCCCTAAAGACAACAGCGAATATCACCGAAGATCGAGGAAGTCATTCCATTTCCAACGAGCAACCAAGCGTTCTAGAAGGACATTAAGGATTGAGTTGACCCTGTCCAGACAAGACAGTGCTACTTGGAGAGTCAGGACAATTGTAGAGTTGATGATGTTTCTCTTGAAGGGTGGTGTTTTTCGAACACCGTTTGTGGCAAAGCTATGCCATGTGCTGTGCAAAAGTGCAATTTTGTTTTTTTCTTTTCTCATTCGACACGTGAATGCCGTGTCATGTGGTGAAGAGGGAAAGTATTTATCCCCCGAAGCCATACAGTGTACGTCCCTGGCGTTTGAGGGCGTACACCACATCCATGGCAGTCACCGTCTTGCGGCGTGCGTGCTCCGTGTACGTCACGGCATCACGGATGACGTTCTCGAGGAACACCTTGAGCACACCACGGGTCTCTTCGTAGATCAGGCCAGAGATACGCTTCACACCTCCACGACGTGCCAGACGACGGATGGCGGGCTTGGTGATTCCCTGGATGTTATCACGAAGGACCTTCCTGTGGCGCTTGGCTCCTCCCTTTCCAAGTCCCTTTCCTCCTTTTCCACGTCCAGACATGGTGTTGCTTGTTGTTGCTCGACGGTGTGGGTCGTGCAGCTTGTGCGACAAGTTCTGAGGTTGCAAGTGGGACCGATGGGTTTATATGGGGGACCGTCCCCTCCCTCGGACGATCCGGGGCAAACGAAGACACGCGCGGGGATTGGTGGAGAGGGAGATCTACCAATCAAAAGGCGAGGATGAGTCTCACCCAGATCGACGATCGAAGGAGTCGAGGTAAGTCGATTGAAGACTTAACTTCGCCTCGATCCGGGGTTGGGTTCTCTTTCGCTTCCGACTGGAGCAGGGCTTGTTCCCCCCCGGATCAGGCCCTGGATCGATCCCGGTCGGATCGGGGCGTCCCCGCCTTTTCTTTCCGTCACTTCACTTTCGTTCCTCATCGCCACACGCTCCATTTCGAACGCAACCGGGACATCAATCTCTCAGTAATCTTCGATCCCAACGCGTCGCGAAGAGGTAGAGGCCGCCCCCCTCTCCAAATCACGAGTCCCTGCTTTCCCCTTCTACAAGCCCTGACGACACTGAAACTGTCCTCGCACGCGAGTCTCCGGTCCCGTGCTCGGTGCCCTACTTAGGGGCGGATTCTCCCACACATGAAATCACTTTTTCACGTTCGTCTTGCCCACGCGCCTCTTTCGTGCGCCTCCAGCCTCGCCGATCTCCATACGCCATGGCACGTACCAAGCAGACCGCTCGCAAGTCTACGGGTGGAAAGGCACCCCGCAAGCAGCTGGCCACCAAGGCAGCTCGCAAGTCCGCACCCGCCACCGGCGGAGTGAAGAAGCCTCATCGCTACAGGCCCGGTACCGTGGCTCTCCGTGAGATCCGCAAGTACCAGAAGAGCACGGAACTGCTGATCCGCAAGCTGCCCTTCCAGCGCCTGGTGCGTGAGATTGCACAGGACTTCAAGACCGATCTGCGCTTCCAGAGCTCTGCAGTGCTGGCTTTGCAGGAGGCAGCTGAGGCATACCTGGTTGGACTGTTCGAAGACACCAACTTGTGTGCCATTCATGCTAAGCGTGTGACTATCATGCCAAAGGATATCCAGCTGGCTCGTCGCATCCGTGGAGAGCGCGCATAAGCACAGTTGAAAAGCAAAAAAAAAGAGCACATTACAACCATGCACTGAGCACAACAAACGGTGTTAAACAATTAACACCACTCTTTCAAAAGAAACCTGATCAACTCCACCTCCTTGTTTACTTCTACCAGCTCCCACCGGGCCGAATGTCGTCTGCTATTTGGCTTCCAGTCAGTTTGTCAGCTGACAAGAGCCTTATTCTCTCTGGTGTAGCAGGTGAGTCCAGCTCGAAGTCAAGGGACTTGGATTCTTGAGACCTAGCAGCCCTAATTGCATCTCGTATTGCGAAGAATACAGAGGTGGACAAGAAGAAAGGCGGCTCGCCAACTGCCTTCGACGAGGCAACTGCACGGTCGTTTGGCCTTCCAGCAAGTAGGGATACACGGAAGTCAATGGGGATGTCGTTTGCAGTGGGAATCTTGTATGTACCGGGGCCACGGGTGTGCAACTGGCCTGGTTTGACCCACTTGTGCTCCTCGTCGCCCCAAACAAGCTCCTCGATGCAACACCACCCCATCCCTTGCACGAACGCCCCCTCCACCTGCCCAACATCTATAGCAGGATTCAGTGGATTTCCAGCATCCATGACTATGTCAGTCCGGAGGACTTGGAAGTCACCGGTAAGACAATCGATTTCGACCTCGCTCACTGATGCTCCGAAGCAGAAGTAATTGAACGGCCTAGCGCTTCCGAACCCCTCGACGTCCGGAGTTTTGTAGAATCCGTGGGCACTGAGGTCAACTCTGTCCAAGTAGGCGGCATTCACGACTTCCTTGAAGGTCTTTCCTGGCATTTCATCCATGTACGGCCTCAGCCTTACCATCAGCTGCTGGCATGCGTCCAGCGCAGCTGCTCCGTACATGTCACTGCTAGCTGATGCCGCAGTGGGCGAGGCATTGGGCACTTTGTCTGTGGCAGTTTCTGCAACGTACACACTCGACAGCGGTATGCCCAATGTTGCGGCGGTGATTTGTGCAACCTTTGTATGTAGACCTTGTCCCATTTCCACTCCACCATGTGTCAAAAGGACGGTTCCATCAGTGTAGATGTGAACCAACGCACCGGCCTGGTTGAGGAACTTGGTTGTGAAGGAGATGCCAAACTTTGTTGGGACTGCGCTTATGCCACGCTTTCTCAGCTTTGAAGTCTTGTTGAATTCGTCAACTGCAAGCCGTCTACGGTGGTATTCCGAGTTTTCTATCACTTGTGTCCAGCAGTCAAGGTGCCTTGCATTATCCAGAGCTTGTCCGTAATGTGTTTTTTCGCCAACCTTGTAAAAGTTCATCTCCCTGATTTCAACAGGCGTCTTGCGCACCTGGGCAGCGACCTTTTCTAGAATCATCTCCATCACCAGCATACCTTGGGGACCTCCAAATCCACGGAAAGCAGTGTTACTCATCTGATTCGTCTTGCACACGTGTCCCTTGCACGTCATGTGTGGAATGTTGTACACGTTGTCTAGATGCAACAATGCCCTATCCATAATGGATGTACTCAGATCCAGCGAATTGCCTGCGTTGTTGAAGAGATGGGCATCAATGGCTACAACTTTACCGTGAGGCGTGTAGGCAAGCTTGTAGTAACACAAAAAGGCATGCCGATGTCCAGACGTCTGCATATCCTCATCCCTGTCCAAACACAAGCGCACGGGGCGGTTCAGAAGGTAAGAGGGAACAGCGGCAGCACAAGCTACATAAAAACTTCGTGTTTCCTTTCCTCCGAATCCGCCGCCTATACGCTTGGTGCGACAAACAACTTTGTTGGCTGGGACACCCAGCACCGAAGCTACCAGTTTTTGGTGCTTCATTGGGGCTTGAGTACTGCTAAACATGCTGATCTCAGAACCTTCTCCTGGGATAACCAATGTGTTCTGAGGCTCCAAGTAAAAGTGTTCCTGTCCGCCAATCCGGCATTCCCCTTCCATTACAAGGTACTCGCCACTTTCAAACACACCATCAGCATTCCCTTTTATGATTGAATGTCCCTCTCCCTTGTACTCGCTGCCTGCAGCAATCGCATCCTTGATAGATATAATGGGTGGTAGTTCTTTATATTCAACGTGGACCTTCAATGCAGCAGCTCTAGCTTGTTGTTCTGTTTCTGCCACAACTATACCAATCGGTTGCCCAACTGCGGTCACTATTTTCGTTGCAAAGCACTCTTCATCCAATGCAACTGCGCCAATAGCATTTGATCCCGGGACATCTTTTGCAGAAAAGAATCCTTGAACTCCTTCCATTGCTATGGCATCCGCTGGATCAACAGCAACAATTTCTGCATGGGGGTACTTGCTCGCTACCAATGCCCCAACCAAAGTACCTGCTGGCCAGCAATCATCTGAATACTGCGCTTCACCCGTGACCTGTAACTCTGCTGCCATATGCATCACTGGCTCTCCCACAGGGATCCGCTCCCCACAAAGCTGTCTCCCATCTGCAGGCGGGCCCCAGTATTGGAGCCCTTTGGAAGGGGGACGCTCGTAAGGTTTAGCCGCAGAATCTGCACCCGCTGGCATCTCCCCAACTGCTTGCTCTCCTGCATCTTTAGCCAGTTTTAGCCCTGAAATGGCAAAGAACTTGAACAAGAACGATGTCACCAATGAGTTTCTAAACTCAACCATCCCACCAGGAGCATCCTTGCCCACTTTGATTTCCTCAGAAACTATGTCCACAGCTTTCCTCAGAGTGTCTAGAGTCCATGGCTTTCCCACAATGTGAGCTGCAGTCTCCTCAGCTGCAACTGTATTGGGAGCGACACCGCCATAGGCGATTGCTATATCCTCAACCACCCACAGCAGGCTTGAACCTTCTGGGGGCTTGAACTGAACACGCATCCCAGCGTTGACAATTGCAATGTCATCGTCTCTACGATGAGCCTGCTTGAACTCTTGAACATATTCATATGGTTTTGAAAGTGGAATGTGAACTCTAACCAGTACTTCTTCAGGATGCATGGCTGTCTTCCTGTAGCCAAGAAAGAAGGAATTCGCACTGATGAACCTTGAAGCACTCCCTCTCCGTTGGACTTCAAAACTTGCATTGCAACAGACGAGCAGCGGATTGAGATCCGAAATAGGAGAAGCTGTGCATATATTGCCTCCGATGGCAGCAGCATTCCTAATCTGCAAACCCGCGAACCACTTGAGCTGACCCAGAAAGGCCATTGCCATGCTACTTCCTTTGCATTTCGAGTTGTATCGCAGGTAATCCACTATTGTCGAAAGTGTGACGGAAGATCCCACTACAAGAGAATCTTGTAGGATGTGGATTTCGTTCAGTTCTCCTACGATAGAGCCATCAACAAGCTGTGGATATCCTGCATGTTTGAACTTCATCTCTATACCAACCTCCGTATTGCCCACAATGATCTTCGCATCAGGAAAGCGGTGTTTAACGTCCAGCAACGACTCTAAAGACAGTGGCCTATGCCATGTGCTCCTCTTTCCAGGTACATGCAGCTCTTCAGGAGTACGCGTAACAAGCTCCGGCGGGAAAATGAGCTCCGCATCACCACAATCCAAATCCACACTTCTTTCCTTGCCGTTGTGGCCTCCTTTCTCGCAGCAAGATTTCTGCTGGCTACATCCTCCCCTACATGGAAGGCCAGTCCCTGGACAGATTCCATCTTTCATCTTTTCCTTACCATCTTTTCCACAGGCACGTGTGCCATTGCCTTCCAATTCATGTGTGTATGCTCGGGTGTCGGCCTTGGCGAAGACCCGAAAGGCATCCAAGATGGGTCGATAACCTGTACATCGGCACAAATTTCCAGCGAGTGCTTCTTCGATGTCCTCTTCAGTAGGCGTTTCATGCTTGGATCGCAGGAGTGCATACATGGACATGACGAAACCTGGTGTGCAGAATCCACACTGGGACCCATGTGCATGGGCCAGCTTTTCCTGCACAGGATGCAGTCCTTTCCTGAGGTTCCCGATCCCTTCCACGGTGATCACGTGGCAGTTCTCCACGGAATAGAGCGCGCACAAGCATGCGTTCACCGCTCGATGTTCGATCCGATCCGTCCAGACGTTTCGACGCGACACCATGACGGTGCATGCGCCGCAACCTCCTTCTCCACAGCCCAGCTTGGTCCCAGACAAGCCGACGTGTCGCAGGTACTGCAGCAGGGTCCATTCTCCCGCTCCGTTCGGCAGCACGTGTCGCTTCCCGTTGACGTAGGCCACGAGCTCGTGCGCCTTCGCCATGTTGCTCGAGTTCGTTGTGAATCGAGCACGTGGACCCCGATCCAGTCGGGGGGGCACCACCCACGTGGGTTGGACGGTCCGAGGAAAACCGGGGAGAATGGGACGGGGCAAGACCATCATCCAACGTACACGTGCGAGGAGGAGGGGGGGACCTGGACGTAGGTGGGGTTGGACAGAGAAACGACCATGTCCTGCAAGGATCGATGGGTCCCTTCCGCAGCCGGACGAGACAGCAAAACCAATGAAGGTGTGGGATTGCATGTCAAGCCTACATTCCCCTATCCAGCATGTGCCTTTGAATCCAAGGCGGGAATCCACCACGAAAGGGAAGTCCCACCTGCCCATACTAGCTTGCAATGGGGAAGAATCCACGTGATCAGACTCCTCAAAACATGGACCATGCTTGCATGAAGACAAGGGGGAACCGACTGGTTGAATACGAGATGCGAAGGTGGCACCCTGTCTTGAACCGCCAACACTCCGATCGGTTGGCACGGAAAGTAACCTCAATACATGGCACATGAAGGAATCATCACCAAGGTGCAGAACCACCGAAGCAGTTTCTTTGCTTCACACCATGGTATTCAAGGCTTGCCCATCAAATTCAAAAGATCGTGAGCTAGGATGGAGTTTCAAGCGTTGGACCGACATCCTGTTGGCTTTGTTGTGTTGTATACTTGCCTACTTAAATGGACACGCTACCTCACAAAACCATTCCTCAACCACTTTGGCTGCGGAGTCTCTATTCCTGGCTATCCAATTCGTATCCAATCATCCTTGCACAATGTGGTTCACCTGACCTCGATGTTCGGAGAGGACAATGTGTGTAAAAGTGCTCAAACACAACCGATTGGTCGCTGAAAGGCATTGAAGCTCTTTAACAACGCAGAAAAGGACAATCGTGGACATCTTCGATAGTAATTGAACGCGGCGACTTCAAGCATAAGACACTGGTCTGCATGCATGGACAGCACGAGCCTCCTATCATCCAACAATACGAGCCGTCCCAGAAAAAAGGAAGGCATGATCATACATTCCGCCCCAAAGCAGTACTTGTCCTTCAAAGGTTGTTGTGATTTCGACCAGGTTGTGGAGTGCTCCATTTGTGCTGCTGATCATCGCTGCACCAGGATACATTACTACAATGTTTTCATTCTTGACCAAACACTGTGATCAAAAGGGGAACAAGCAGCACCGCGAAGTAAATGGGTGTGGTCCCTGCATCTTGTGCAGGACTCGTGGAGTCACCTGCCCCAGGAGAGGTAGAGCTCCCAGGTGTTCCGGTTGGTGATGAATTGTCAGGTTGAAGACCAGACCCTGCGTCCGTGCCAGGGATCTCTTCATTAGGAGGTTGCGGTCCAGCACTTGCATTTAGAAAGCTACCTGACAGCACATGTACCACAGCGCTGCAGTCATCATGACGTATGCGCAGTTGACCGCCTACATTCACGATCTCGTATGAACCAACTGAAAAGCTCACAGGCAATGAATATACCACAGCATCCCTTGAGCCGCTTGCATATCCTTGTAGTTTTGGGCAGGTTCCATCTCCTCTTCCCAAGTACACGTAGTCTTGATCCTCACCAGTTGTCATCATGGCCATGGTGAGGTTGTATGCGCAAGGGTCCATGCTTCCGCCGTTAGAGCAGGTTGGTTCATGCACTGTCAGGTTGGCTGCTTGGATGCATGTCCGAGGTTCGTACGGACGAAACGAGCATTCTGCGCCCCCCCATCGTCCCAAGACGCCGTTGCAGGTGAAGTTCCCGGAGGAAAAGTCTCCTGCCATCTCGTAATTGGTGTTGGAGCCGGCTAGCTCGGAGCAGGCACCGCAGAAGCGGGAGCTGTTCAAGCTCGCGAACATGAAAGGCCCTTGGTAGCACAAGCTTTGCACGTCCACTTGTTCGGCCTTGGTCTGCCACAAGCTCTTGTCGACAGCAAATACGAACGCCATCGCGGCGAACAACCACAGGATGGTCTTCTCCATTTCCAGTGTGGGTTCCCCTCCGGCACCTGGCCCCTCTCTTCCCGTGCAGCTGCGTTTCGGTCGAAGCCGCGAAGAAACGATCAAGTCCTACTCGTCTCCTTCGTTCGTGGCCATCGATGCTGACGAATCACCGCCCGGTCGGATCCCCTTGGTTCCTGGGATAGAACGAAAGGAAGGAGGGCCCGACTGGGAGGACGCCCCACTGGGGTCGGGTCGCCCCGGGTCGGGGGAGGCATCCAACGGATCGAACGGGGGATGGGGCGGTTCCCCCGAGACCGGACGTCCGTCCGATCCGAGGGTGGGGCGGATCGAAACCCGCCTTTCTGGACGTCGCACCACCACCACCACCACCAAGGCTTGTGCATCGCACCTCGGCAACGGTCGGGAGGGCATGGGGCCCAATCCGGGATCCCGATGGACGTCGCGGAGACAAGACTTGGTCCGTTTCCTGCCTGGGCAATCCGAAGTCCGTTATTTCCCCCTCAGGAACACAGTGCATCGCAGGAAGCCTCAGGAGGCACGTTCCGGAATGGACGGAGGCCCGTGGGTTGTGCCGGTCGCTTCTTCGGTCATTTCCAGATCCTCTCCAGTGCGGTTGCAGATGGGTGGGCAGAAAGGGAAGCACACGCAAGTCCTCCGGCCTTCTCGATCGTGTCTCAGGAAGCCCGCGCTGCTGCCATGGCGGTTCGATCCTCCTTTCGTCTGCTGCTTGGCAAACAAGGTCGACGCCAGCTCACAGCAGGAGCGTTCCGGGCGGGATGTGCGATCGCGGATGCAACTCCTCCTCCTTCGAAAGACAGCTTCCTTCTCCCCCTCCTCCCGTGCCTGCTTGGAAGCCTGTTGGATTGGAGTGGTGGGACCGTCCTCCGCAGGTGGTTTGTGCGTGCTGGGCGTGCGCCATTTGTTCTGAGCATTGGCTTTCCCGGGAAAGGGGCATGCCCTGCGACACGGGGTGGCAAGCCCTGAACTCAACACGACCGATGGTCTGCAGATATGCCTATTGTTATGGCCCCCCCCTGTTGGCAAGTACGGGGTCGGCAAGCAGAGGTGCTGCATCAGGTCTTGTCTGCTGGTGTTCACAGGATGGCCGCATTGTCTGACGGCCCCTCCTGGGAGGGCCTGACCTCGATGGCCAGAGGAGAGCTCCTGACCGTCCAGGACTCCATCCGCAGCTACTTGGTTTCGAGGGCTGCTTGCTGGGCCAGCAAAGGGACATCAGAACACATCGATTGCATTACAGGGTGCCTTGTTTCATCCAGTGCCCGGTCCCAGGCCAACAGAACAGGGGCGATGCACTGGACGTGTTTGCCATCAGGGCCAGGTGGACATGGGTCCGTCCAGATGCACGGGTCGATTGTGTAGAGCCAGAAGCCCGTCTTCGCTGCTCTTACAGCCACGACCTCTACCCTGAAAGTCCGTACTAGAAATGGTGCACGTACAGAAGGAAGAGCAGGACCAAGGACAAAGGTAAACTAGCAACCATGTTCCTCAAGGATGTTGCGCTGTTATCCGTTCCATGAGCTGACACATCGAGGAAGGATCCAGAAAGCACGACAACCTCAGCCTGGCAGTCACTGTAATCTAGTTTCAGTTGTCCATCAACGTTTCTCATGGTGTACACGTCACTCGAGTTCTTTCCAAGCCAGTACGTCGCTTCATTCTGTGAGGGTGTTTTGTATCCTTGCACTCTGGGACAAGTAAAGTTGTATCTGCCAAAGTACACGTACTGCTGGTTCGTTCCGCTTGTCATCATAGCCATGGTGAGGTTGTATGCGCAAGGGTCCATGCTTCCGCCGTTAGAGCAGGTTGGTTCAAGCACTGTCAGGTTGGCTGCTTGGACGCATGACCGAGGTTCGTACGGCTCAGGTAGGCAGACTGTTTGACCCCAACTTCCTGGCACGTCTTCACAGGTGAAGTTTCCATTTGTGGTGCCATTGATGGTTAGGCTTGATTGGCTGAATGTGAACGTGGACTCAGCAAGAGTAGAGCATCCGAAGCAAAAGGCGGTGGGAGTTGACGCGGCATCGGCATAAGGATAGCTGTAGCACAGATCTGGCACAGTAACATCTTCGTCGCTGGTTTGCAACGCGCTCATGCTATCACAACGCACAACCATGGCCAGGAAGACGGCCCACATGGTCCTTGTCATGATCGGTAGGTTTATGTTCCGGTCAGCTGAACCTTTTCTTATACTGCCGGGTCGTTCTGGTCAAGTGCCGCGCGGTGGCTCCGTCACACTTTGACGTGACCTTCGAACACTTATCTGGTGCTTCCTGGATTAGAGAGAAGTGGTAGATGATCGCTCCCATTCCGACAGTCCAAGGATCTTGACCCGGATTCAGAGGGAAGACGCCCCACTGGGGTCGACAGCCTGGACTGGGGCGATCTACGTGGGGAAAGAGATTGTGAATGGACGGTTGAAGAAGGACACGTCTTCTGGTCTTACAGGTTACGGAACTACACAACTTTCGTCTGGCGGATCACTCACGTACGAACGCGCAGGATCCAACAACCTCTTTCCATGGAACAGGTTCAACGCCAGACGAAGGTGGGGCCTCGTACCGATGGGACTGCGGATGAACATGCTGTGATGGTGGGGCACGACGGGCGAGAAAACACTGCTTCCTGGTCGAACCCGACATGACAACCAGCGTCCAGTCCATGAACAGTGCCAACGTGAGCGAGTGACGTGCAAGCACGCTCAGCTGGGAAAAACAAATGTTCAGTGCGGATTCCACAAGGCGTCTTTTCTGACCACTCCGCCTGCCTGTGGCATATCCCAAGTGCTGGCCTCCCTACAGGCATTAACGCCCACAGGTGGTGTCGATGTCTCCAAACCTTCCAACGCCAGGCGAATCGCTGTCTTGTGGGGGGGCATTCTACACGTATGTGCATAGAGGAAGTGGAAACTCATGACAGATCTCTACTTCAAAAGGAGGCATGTACGTGCTGGCTACAATCATGTACCTGAAGACGATAAATGCGAGCCCTCATCCCTGGTCTTTCTAAGGATTAGTTTTCGAGCGTCCCTTGTCCATGCATGTCACACATCCACACAAGAAGTTGGGCGCAGCTAGTTGCTCCAGGAGCTCTTCATCTTCAGGTGCATGAGAGAGGAGCGAGGGTCCTGAATTGCTTTGTGCTGTCCCATCCGGTCATGTCTTCTGAAATCCCATGTCGAACATTCGACCGCAATCACGGCATGTTTTTTCTTCCCCTGGCGGTCCGTCTCTCGTCCTCCCAATGTTGGACCACGAAGTCTTCAGCTGTGCCTCCTTCAGGTTCCTTGGATGGATCCATCAGCTCCTCCCCACCTGGCCACACCCGGCCACCACCGTTCCCGTTCTTCGGAGAAAAAACTCCTTCCTCCTGAGGATGGCTCCCTCCTGTGAACTTTCCGGTTAACATCCGTTCCTCTCTCGAGTTTCCCTGGAGTTCATCCCTTCGATCGGGGTTAACTCGATGGACGTGGTGGACGGGCATCACATGCGCGAGCGGACGAAGGAAATGGCGCATGGGACGTCGCACAGGGATCGCTTCGAGGGAAGAAGCGATGCAGGAGGGTTGTGGACGACCAGAAGAAGGAGGAGGAGGAATAACGCCGGACTGGACGGGGAGGAACGACGTGTGCGACGCCTGGTGAAGGAGGAAGGAGCGTACGACGTGCTGCTTCGAAGCTTCGTCGACGGCCTTGGTGGAGAAAGTGGAGATGACGGTTTAGCCAGAGAAGCCTTGCAGAGGAGAAAGAGGGAAGAAGAAGGCGATAGTGGTGGAGAAACGGAGGATGGACCGACGCAAGATGGAGACAGAAGGAATGCCGAAGGAGCACTTTCCAGCGGCGGCGGCACCGAATTGGATCCACAAAGCCTTGCCAAGGAGGAAGAAACGAACACCAATCCATCGGAAGACGACGAAATAGAAGCCACAACCGACCAAGACGAGGCTGGGAGTGCTAGGCTCGATGAAGAAGAGTTTTCGCCGGGACAGGACGATCCATTCCGCACTCACCTGGAACGAGAGTTGGACAGCGAGGCCATGAAGTCCGTCGAGGAAAGGAAGATGACGACATACACGGACGTGATTGGAGAAGAAAATGGAATGTGGCAAGAAACATCGGAGGATCATCCTCCTTTCGTCTCTCTGGACGAAGCGTCCATAAGACCGCGGCTCCTCAGCAGGTGGAGAAGTCTGTGTCGGCTGGTGATTAGAGGGGAAACAAGGGGGAAGAATGATCATACAGGGAATCAAACGAGCCCCGCTGATCAGGATTTCGAATCGTCTTTCCAAAAGTCAGTCTTTCAGAGATTGAATAGCTACCGTGATGTGCTGGTTACAAACCATACGTTGGAACAATCGACCAAGCAATCCAACCCCACAAGGGATGTGTGCCTCCTACATGTGTTGAACCACATTCTCAAGACATCTGATTATATAAGGAAAAACAATAAGTTGATGGAAGAGGATCCAAAGCAAGAACCTCCGCGTGATCAAGGTTTTACCCGGCCAAAGGTCCTCTTCCTGGTCCCACTACGTCACACTGCACTTGCCTTGATCAACCGGATGATGGAGCTTGCACCTTCAGTCACGCAGAAGCGTCATGATTCAGTAGTGAACCGAGACAAGCTAGCTAGAGAGTATGCACTGGATCCTGATCAAGAAGAGCTTGAGCCTGC
The DNA here is from genome assembly GCA_020975725.1 of Picocystis sp. L7. Lineage (NCBI taxonomy): Eukaryota > Viridiplantae > Chlorophyta > Picocystophyceae > Picocystales > Picocystaceae > Picocystis > Picocystis sp. L7. The sequence continues at coordinate 305,561 of QXJR01000016.1, read as the reverse complement.
TCGAGTAAAAGAGGCTCGTAAAGCCAAACCAATTGAGTACCAGCAGCTCTTCGGCGGTAACAGTGATGACGCTTTTCGAATGGGTATCAAATTTACCAAAAAGTCGGTCAAGCTCTTCGTGGACTTTTATGCCGCTGATGCCATAGTGGCCTCTCCCTTGTCTTTGATCACTCAAAGAGCGGAAGGAAAACCCGGAGTAATGGACTATCTGTCGTCCATTGAAATGGTTGTCGTGGACCAAGCAGATGTGCTTTTTATGCAAAATTGGCAGCATACGGAGACAGTTCTGTTGAACATTGTTAACAAGTTGCCAGCTGAGCAACACGGAGCTGACTTCACCCGGATCCGTAACTGGTATCTGAATTCGCAATCATGCCATTACAGGCAACTGGTTATGCTTACGTCTTTCACCAATGCAGAAATGAATGCGTTGTTCAGCCATGCAGCGCACAGTCATGCAGGGAGGTCGAAGTGGAAGGTGAAGGCTGTTGGAGTTCTCAGTCGCGTCATACCACGTGCGCAACAGGTGTATGAGAGGTTCCCATGTCCAAGTATTCAGAGCATGGATGACAAAAGATTTGAATACTTCTGCAAGGAGCATTGGCCGAGTCTGAAGAGCACTGTGAAGAGCGGTGTGCTCATCTTTGTGCGTACCTACTTTGAATTTGTCAGGCTTAGGAACTTCATGCGATCTGAGGCAGCTTCCTTGGTTCTTTTGAGCGAATATTCAAAGCGTTCAGATATTTCCAGGGGCAGGTCTAATTTCTTCCACGGCAATAAAAACCTCATGCTGTACAGCGAGAGAGCGCACTTTTACTATCGGTTCACCCTGCGCGGTGTGCATGAAGTGTTCTTTTACTCCCTTCCAGAACAAGGCCATTATTATGCGGAGCTGCTGAACATGATGGAAGGGACTGATGCACCCCTTTGCACGGTGCTGTACTGCAAGTACGACAAGTTGCAGCTGGAACGCGTCGTAGGCAAGAAGCGAGCCCAGCGTCTGCTTCAGGCGGAGAGTTCCACCTTCATGTTCCAATGATTCGATCTTTGCTTCTCTGCCTCAAATAGCCGAAGCATCTAGGGTAATTGCGTCGTTCTTAGGGTCTTCCAGCTCTAACTCACCTGTATCCCAGCATGCGTCACGGTTGGGTTTGGCCCCACAGAACCTTTGAATTCTCTCCTGTTGGACTGTTGGTAAAGTTTGCTTTCTTGAGGCGTCTATTCTTGATTGGAAGCTGGCATCGTCCTCATTGGGGTCAGAGGAAGTGTCTGTTCTTACTGCTCCCTTTCCTACAGGTTAGGATTGTTCCTGTCTACCTATCCGAACCACTGACGTGGCACTCCCTGCTTCCCTGCACGGTGCTCTGTCCTTCCCTTTCGTGGGTGGGACGAAGACGTACTCCCCTGCCCTCTCAAAGGGCGATACCCCGGGTTCAACTCCCCCTTTGTCCCATGGAGCGAGGTCTCTTGACCAATGGTCTCGCCCATCCCACCGAATCTCTCCAAGTGGCACGAGGGCACTCCTTCGGCCAGATTTTTTTACCCGGGTTCTTCCTGGTAGAACGGAAGGGACCGGACCCCGGGTTCACGTGGGACGACGCCCGCAGAGGAATCCGGAACGTGTCCCCAGTCCCATCGGTGAAGGAACGAGGATGCCTCCGCGGGTCGAGGAAATGGGTCCACGTGCGCCACGGTGGAGGGGCGATCGGGGACGACGACCCCCTTCTCCAACCGCCGACCACCGAACCCCCCAAAACGCCATAGCCCGTCGAGGATACATTGGCCAAACCTGACGTCCTCGAACGTCGCTGTCGAGAGCGGTGCTCCCCACGTCTCGACCGGGATCTTCCATTCGTCGCAGAGGAGGGCTTTTTGTCCCCTGTCAGTCGTAGGCCAACGACATTCCTTCACGACGAACGTATAAACCGCCCTCACATGGTCCATCGTGCTTCGCCGTGCTTTGCTCTACGCATCATTACGCGAAGTGCTCGCGAAGAGCGCACACGCGAAACGCCGCACCTACCTTCCTCTCTCCGGCATCCAAAGGCGTCGGTGGAAGAGCAGCGACGTCTGCAATGGACGTAGCCACCTGGAGGACCGCGCACGCGACGCAGGCCTGCGTCCTCCCGCGTGCAGGAGGGAGAATTCGAGCAGCCAGGCGCGCCGCACGCCGAAGTGTGCGTCGGGTGCCAGATGCGCTCGTTTCGAAGCTGCCGGAGGTGGAGACGAGCCGAGCTCTGTTCGGAGCTCGCCTCCCGCACTTCTTCAGCAACTGCGAACGAAGCCGTAGCTACGTATGTGAAGCCCATAGCGAAGTCCCGGAAGCAATGGGACTGTACGATCCCGCAATGGACCGGGACGCTTGTGGTGTGGGATTTGTGGGTGAATTGTCCAAGAAGGAGACGCACGCAACCGTGCAAGACGCGTTGGAGATGTTAGCAAGGATGGCCCATCGCGGAGCATGTGGGTGCGAAGTCAATACCGGGGATGGAGCGGGTATTCTTGTCTCCATGCCGCACAAGTTCTTTCAGTCGGTGGCAGAGCTTGACCTCGGTGTAGGCCTTCCCTTGCGTGGTGAGTATGCGGTGGGAATGTTCTTCCTCCCCCAAGACGGGGAAAAGAGAAATGAAGTCAAGAAAATTGTACAGGACTCGTGTAAGAAATTGGGCCATCGCATGCTTGGATGGCGCAAGGTCCCTACCTGCAATGAAGGTCTGGGGGCATCTGCCTTGAGAACAGAGCCAGTGATTGAGCAGCTGTTTGTAGTCCCGGCTTACCATAGCAGAGGTAGGAGTGTCGAGCAACTGATGTTCATCTTGCGCAAGTACATTGAGAACCTCTCTAGGGCGGCCGGCTTTTCCGAATCAGACTTTTACATCTGTTCGCTCTCAGGAAAAACGATCGTGTACAAAGGGCAGCTTACCCCAGAGCAGGTCCCAGGGTACTTCCCCGATCTGCAGCACAGATTGTTTGCCACTTATATGGCTTTGGTACATTCAAGGTTCTCAACCAACACTTTCCCAAGTTGGCATAGAGCTCAGCCTATGCGTGTGTTGGGCCATAATGGAGAAATCAACACATTGAGAGGAAACAAAAACTGGCTGCGTGCACGAGAAGGAGGAATGGAGTGTGAAACGCTAGGTCTTACGCCGGAAGAATTAGAGGGCCTTTTGCCAATTGTGGACGAGTCCACATCAGATTCTGGTGCCTTTGATGCAGTGCTCGAGCTGCTTCACAAGTCCGGACGTAGTTTACCCGAAGCTATGATGATGATGATCCCTGAGGCTTGGCAGAATGACCCTCTCATGCCAGCAGATCGCAGGGCTTTCTATGAGTACCACTCGGCGCTGATGGAACCTTGGGACGGGCCAGCTCTAGTCTCCTTCACGGATGGCCGGTATTTGGGTGCCACCTTGGACAGGAACGGACTGCGTCCAGGTCGTTTCTACATCACCAAGGGGGGACGCGTTGTGATGGCAAGCGAAGTTGGTGTGGTGGATATTGCGCCTGTAGACATTGTGAGGAAAGGTAGGCTCAAGCCTGGCAACATATTCCTCGTCGACTTTGAAGAGGGCAGGGTGATTGACGACGCAGAGATGAAGTCTGCTATTTCAAGCAGGAAGCCGTACTCCAGCTGGCTAGAGCAGCAAGTTGTCAGGGTTGATGATTTGGTCAAGTCAAGCCAATGCCAGCCTGAAATTAAGTACGTTGGTGGTGGGCTCAAGTCGCTTGTGCAACCTCTGCGTGCGTTTGGATACACAGTGGAATCCCTGGAAATGTTGTTGCTCCCAATGGGCAATTCAGGTGCTGAGCCTCTGGGATCAATGGGCAACGACATCCCCCTGGCATGCATTAGCAAGCGTCCACGTCTTCCCTACGAGTATCTGAAGCAGATGTTTGCACAGGTCACAAACCCTCCCATTGATCCCATCCGTGAGAAAGTTGTGACCTCGCTGGAGGCAATGATTGGACCGGAAGGTGATCTTTCGTCGACGACAGAAGAGCAGTGTCACCGCATCAGCCTCAAGAGCCCCATGCTTACACTTGAAGAGTGTGCAGCTCTCAAGCGTCTTGATATAGGTGGGTGGCGCACCAAAACAGTCGACACCACCTTTAGGGCTTCTTCTGGGGTGAAGGGCTTCTCGAAGGCCCTAGATCGAATTTGTGCTGAAGTCCACCAAGCAATCAAGGATGGGTATTCTCTGCTCTGCTTGACAGACAGGGCTGCAAGTGAGAATCGTCTGTCAGTCAGTGCATTGTTGGCCACTGGAGCTGTTCACCAATACTTAGTTGCACAAAAGTTACGCACCCGTATCAGCATTATCGTAGAGACTGCAGAGGCGAGGGAAGTCCACCACTTCTGTACTTTGACTGGTTTTGGGGCTGATGCAGTTTGCCCATACCTTGCGATCGAGACCCTTGCTGCTTTGCGAGACGATGGAAAGATTAACGCCAATCTTTCTGATGAGCAATTGGAGCGCAATTACTTGGATGCTGTCGATGCAGGTATTTTGAAAGTCATGGCGAAGATGGGAATCAGTACGCTAGCAAGCTATAAAGGAGCCCAAATCTTTGAAGTGCTTGGCTTGGGTGATGAAATCGTACATCGCTGCTTCAAAGGAGCAGCATCCCGTATCGGTGGTGCAACGTTTGAGCATTTATGCGCTGATGCTCTTCGTCTTCATGCAAGTGCTTACCCCGACGAGGCAGCAGCAGCTGCTGCCATCTCTTCTCTACCCAATCCCGGCGATTATCATTATCGCAGCGGGCCTGATGCTGAAGTGCACCTGAACGATCCCGCTGCCGTGGCCAAGCTGCAAGCAGCCGCCAAAAGTGGCGATGCAGATACCTACAAGGAGTACGCTAAACTTGTGAATGAGCTGAACAAGCAGTGCACTTTGAGAGGCCTGTTGCAATTCAAGACTGGCAAGAATGAACCGGTACCACTTGAGGAGGTGGAGCCTGCTTCAGAGATAGTCAAGCGGTTCTGCACTGGTGCAATGAGCTATGGATCTATATCGCTCGAGGCACATACTAGCCTTGCTGAAGCAATGAATTCCATCGGAGGTAAAAGCAACACAGGGGAAGGTGGCGAGAATCCAAATCGTTTGACACCTAGAGCAGATGGATCAATGAATCCTCAACGCAGTGCCATCAAACAGGTTGCCAGTGGACGGTTTGGTGTATCAAGCAATTATCTAACAAACGCAGATGAAATTCAAATCAAGATGGCCCAGGGTGCTAAACCAGGTGAAGGTGGAGAGCTTCCAGGTCATAAGGTTATAGGTGATATCGCTGTGACTAGAAACAGCACCCCTGGTGTGGGCTTGATTTCTCCACCCCCACACCATGACATTTACTCCATTGAAGATCTAGCACAACTGATATTCGACCTGAAAAGTTCCAACCCATCGGCTCGCATCAGCGTCAAATTGGTCAGCGAGGCCGGAGTCGGCGTAGTGGCTAGTGGTGTTGTGAAGGGCCACGCAGATCATGTTTTGATCAGCGGTCATGATGGTGGCACGGGTGCAAGCAAGTGGACGGGGATCAAATCTGCAGGGCTTCCATGGGAGCTAGGTTTGGCTGAAACTCACCAGACACTAGTTGCAAATGACCTGAGGGGTAGAGTCGTCGTGCAAACTGACGGTCAGCTTAAGACAGGCAGAGATATTGCGATTGCTGCATTGCTTGGCGCTGAAGAGTATGGCTTTTCCACAGCCCCGCTTATAGTTTTGGGTTGTGTGATGATGCGCAAATGCCACAAGAATACTTGCCCTGTTGGGATTGCCACGCAGGATCCAGTGCTGCGTTCCAAGTTTGCTGGTCACCCAGAGCATGTGGTCAACTATTTTTTCATGATAGCAGAAGAAATGCGCGAGATCATGGCAGAACTAGGTTTCCGTTCTGTGAATGAGATGATTGGTCGTGTGGATGTGCTGGAGCCAAACCACGAACTCTTGAACTCTTCTGACAAACTTCGCGGGATTGACCTTTCAAAGTTGCTCACACCGGCATCAAAACTCCGCCCTAATGCACCGCAGTACGCTTGCGAGACTCAGGATCACGCGTTGGACGAGCGCATCGACATGGCTCTCATTCCCCAACTGTCCACTGCCCTGAATGCAGAAGATCCACTTCCTGTGTACCTGGAGTCACCCATCGCAAATACTGACCGCGCCGTGGGTGCAATAATCAGCAATGAAGTTTCCAAGAGGTTTGGCCTTGAGGGCCTGCCTGATGGCACTGTGCACATCAAGTTCCGTGGCCATGCTGGTCAGTCACTCGGTGCCTTCTTAGCCCGTGGGATATGTTTGGAAGTTGAGGGGGATTCGAATGATTATGTTGGCAAGGGCCTCAGCGGTGGAAGGGTCATCGTGTATCCACCGCGCGAGAGCAACTTTGCTGCAGAGGAGAACATGATCATTGGCAATGTTGCTCTGTATGGAGCAACATCTGGCGAAGCCTTCTTCCGTGGCATTGCTGCAGAGCGCTTCTGTGTACGCAACAGCGGTGCCAAGGCCGTGGTAGAGGGAGTCGGTGACCATGGCTGCGAATATATGACCGGAGGAATTGCAGTTATCCTGGGCCCAACTGGTAAGAATTTTGCCGCTGGAATGAGTGGCGGAGAGGCATTTGTGTATGACCCCGAACGCAAGTTTTCCGAATTGTGCAATTTAGAGCTTGTGGACTTGGATCCAGTCCTTCCTGCAAGCAAAGATGACTCCAAGCTCAGGTCACTTGTACAAAGGCACCTGAGGTTTACTGGCAGCACACTTGCGAAGCGAATTCTTGCAGATTGGAGTAACTCAATCACCTGCTTTACGAAAGTTATGCCAAGGGATTTCAAGCGTGCACTCCAGGAGCTTGAAGCAGAAGAGTTGGAGGCACAGAAATCCAATGAATCAAATGGAAATGGAAAGAAAGAAGTTGATGCCGAAGAGCTGAAACGCCTTGAGGCTGGGGATGCATTTTCAGAGCTTGTTCGGTTGGCACGGAGTGGACAACCTGTGGCTGGTATGGATGTGACAAAGCTGCAAACACGCCCTGGTTCAGTCAAAGGAGCAAAGAACATGCGAGGTTTTGTGGAGTACAGCAGGGCCTCTGTTCCCTATCGCCCAGAGGCCGAGCGCATCAAAGATTGGAAGGAGGTGATCCAGCCTGATTCTCCCGAGTCCCATGAAGAACGGCTTACTACCCAGAGTGCAAGATGCATGGACTGTGGCACACCCTACTGTCACCAGCTTTCAAGCGGCTGTCCGCTTGGCAACAAGATCCCGGAATTCAATGCGCTCGTGCATGCAGGGCGATGGAAAGATGCACTGGAGCGGCTGTTGGAGACCAACAACTTCCCGGAATTCACTGGACGTGTGTGTCCGGCTCCGTGCGAGGGGAGCTGCACGCTGGGCATCATTGAGGACCCAGTTAGCATCAAGAGTATTGAGCTTGCTATCATTGATAAGGCTTTTGATGAAGGTTGGATGGTGCCTCGGCCTCCTACTGTACGTTCTGGGCTGTCTGTGGCAATTGTAGGTAGTGGTCCAGCAGGACTTGCTGCTGCAGATGAGCTGAACAAGAAAGGCCACAGAGTGACTGTATACGAACGCAGTGACAGGGTGGGTGGTCTGATGATGTACGGTGTTCCTAACATGAAGTGTGACAAGACAGATGTTGTGCAAAGGAGAGTTGATCTTATGGGCAAAGAGGGGATCAAGTTTGTGACCAACTGCAGTGTTGGTTCTGATACCTCCCTGGAAGAGCTCCAACAGAACCACGATGCTCTTGTCTTGGCCACCGGCGCTGGTCTCCCACGTGATCTTCCGGTGGAAGGGAGGAATTTGGAAGGCGTTCACTTTGCAATGGAGTTTTTGCATAAGAACACAAAGAGCCTGCTGGACAGCAACTTGCAAGATGGTAACTTTATCAGTGCCAAGGGCAAGAATGTCATCGTGATCGGTGGTGGTGATACTGGCACAGACTGCATCGGTACTTCCATTCGCCACGGCGCCAAGAATGTGGTGAACTTTGAGCTGATGTCCCAGCCTCCAATGTCCAGAGACAAGGATTCCAACCCTTGGCCGCAGTGGCCCAAAGTATACCGCGTGGACTACGGGCACTCTGAGGCCAAGCATGTCCTAGGCAAAGACCCTCGGCAGTACTGTGTGCTGACGAAGCGTTTCATCGGAAACACGGAAGGGCACGTGACTGGTATAGAAACCGTACGCGTGCACTTTGAAGGGCGCAAATTGGTTGAAGAAGAGGGCACGGAGGAGGTGTTTGAAGCAGACCTGGTCCTGTTGGCCATGGGGTTCTTGGGCCCAGAGCAAGGCCCTGCACAGGAGCTCAACTTGGAGACCGATGAACGATCCAACTTCAAGGCGGATTATGGCAAATTTGAAACTTCAGCAGAGGGTGTCTTTGCTGCTGGGGACTGCCGGCGTGGGCAGAGTTTGGTAGTCTGGGCCATTGCGGAGGGCCGTGAATGTGCCAAGGCGGTTCACTCCTTCCTGAAGCAGTCGTCGAACGGAGCCAAAGCGGGATCGGGCGGAACTGCGGAAGTGTTGCAGCCTATGAACCGCCACGAGGATGGTATGTAGTCGAGGAATGTTGCTTTTTAAGATGGAAGGGAGCTTCAGGAATTTGGTTTGCGGATGCTGGCTCCATTTCTTCGCTCCGTGACACAGGGCAAGCGTGGCTCTGTGTTGTTGTCCACAACTTTGTGAATTAGTTGACTGATCCTTGTAAACATTTGAAAGGTTGATGTTTATCCTTGATCGTGCATGTGATGCCACTCTTCTGTCAGGTCCATTGAGCGCGAGGGTGGATGCCTACTCGAACATCTGTGGTTTGTTTGTGTTCATCCGATTCCTCCCAGTGGATTGATTGCCGGTTCATCACACACGGAGCAGGCCCTGGAGTGCCTCCCCAGACGTGCTGGTCATCGTGCCTTCACCCCAGTTGACGTTGGTGTTTCTGGTGGCGAGCGTTGGTCGACCATCTCCTTTTCACCGCACCAGGCACGATCGGCCACGAGTCCGAGGAAGACAACCAGACCGAGCCAGGCGTGGCTCCGAAAGGCCAGGTCGCATCGCCGCGGGTCGTTTGCATCTAGGGTGTAGGCTTGCCATGCACCATGCGCGACGTAGGCCGCCAGAGCAGCCATGCCTGGCGCATGCATGGTATCGCTTCTTTCCATGGCCATGGCCAGCATCCACGCCGAGGAGGCGGACCACGCCATGAGCGTGGCTTTTCCGCGCCCTTCCCCACCAATGCGCAGTGCTGCCGATCCCACGCCCACCTTGGCGTCGTCCTTGCGATCCTGGAAGGCGTACACGGTGTCGTAGGCCAGCGTCCACAGCACACAATGACCCATGAGTGGAGCCACGACGCTCCATGCTTGTGCATCCAAAGCATTCCATCCCGACCACCACACCTCCCAGGAAGGGATCCAGCTGCAAGGCATGGACGATGCGCGCTGCGCCGCGTATCCCACCGGCGCGCCGCAGCTGAAGGCGAGGCCGAGGAACGCCTGCGGATAGTGAAAGATGCGCTTGGCCCGCGGATAGAGCGCGGCGAGCGGCGTGGCCGCCAAGGCTGGCAGGAGCGCCGACGGCGCCAGGAGGCAGGTGGATGCGCCTGCGACCGCCGCCATGGCTCCTGCAGCGCACCACGCCTGTCGAGGTTCGATGGCGCCACGCGCCACCGGCCTGGACCTCGTCCGCGCCACGAGGCGGTCCACGTCGGCGTCGGTGGCGTCGTTGGCCGCGCATCCGCTGCCGCGCATCAGGGTGGCGCCCACGGCCATGGCCGCCACGACGCGTCCGTCCGGATGATGGCCGACTTCTGTGGCCATGGATGCGCCGTAGAGGCACGGCCACAGCAGCAGCAGCGCGCCGGAAGGACGATGGAGGCGCGCCAGCTCCACGTACGGCCGCCATCGTCCCTTTCCGTCCGCGCTCGCTTCCCCTTCTTCTCCTGCCGTCGGCACGTGCTGGCTCGAGCGGCCCCTCCTCAGCGTCCATGCGCGCACGCACGTCCTCCAACGCGCACGTAGCATCCCTTCCATCGCCGATGGGCGCGTCTCGACGGCGCACCGTTCGACGTGGTGGGACGTCCGTCGGCGTCCATGGGTTTCTGACCGGTGGGCGCCTCCATCACGCGCCATGGACGTCGCCAGGCACGCACGAATCCGCCATGGACGTGTCCGAAACGCGTGCGGATGGGATCCAAAGCGAAGCGAACGACGCGATCAACGCGGCGCCGACGCTTCCATGGACGTCGGCACCACCTCGCCTTCCTTCGATTCGCCTTGGGGATGGACCTGATCCACTGCCGCGTTCGCCGTGCTCGGACGCAGGACGGGAAGCGGCTCCCACTCCGAATGGCGCGCACGTGGCGTGTGCGCTTCGGATTCGCTTGGATCCGCGGACTCCAACGCCGTCCAACGCAGGCGCGTGCCGCTCACGGCACCGGATGCAGGCACCTCCTGCTGCACCCATCGCCTCACGCGTCCTTCGAAGGTCGCGGGACCGTTCCCGCCGCGTCCATGGAGCGCCTCGGCGCGCGAAGCACGCGTGGCCATGTCGGAAGGACGAGCACGTGCGGATCTCCGAACCGCACCAAACCTCGGTGGCGAACGCTTCCACGTGCGCCTGCGGGTCCCGAACGAGGCCGCCAAGTCCCCTTCCGACCCGAGTGGATCCTCGGCACCGCCTCCAAGGGATCGCTACGTGGCCGAGCGGAGAAGAAGCGCCTGCAGATGGACGCGACAACGCGTCGGATGGGATCGAAATGGACGTCGCGAACGTGTGTGTTCCTCGGGACGACCCCATCCATGGACCGTGAAAAGACCGCGAAAGGACCGAGTTCGAAGCGGTCTTTGGATCGGTCTTCGAAAGACCGAGAATGGACCGGGCAGGGACCGTGGCCGAGCGGTCCCCCAGGGGAAGGGGGTCTCGCATCGTCAGGTGGGGAGGGAGAGGGGGGGTCTTTTTCCCGGTTCGGGAGGTGGACCGGGGAACGGTCGAGGGTGGAAGGACAGAAGCAAGGGTTGGACGCACACGTCGACGCGATGCGCTTCATGGTGGGCAAGGTGCGTCTCTTCCGGACGTCTGGCGTGCTCGAGGAAGGACGAGGGAAGGAGGGAAAAGGCTGACGCGAGAACGACGCGCGGATCGAACGGAACGGATCAGATCGTCTCCGACAAAATGCAAAAGTCCGTGGTGGTGGCGGTGGAGAGGCTCTTCCGCCATCCCAAGTATCAGAAAGTGATCAAGTCGAGGAAGAAGTTCATGGCCCACGACGAGGAAGAAAAGTGCAAGATGGGAGACGTAGTGAAGATCGTGGAAACGAGACCGCTCAGCAAAATGAAGCGATGGAACGTCATCGAAATCCTCCAACAGGCGAAGATTTACGACCCCGCAAGCTTCGCTTCGAGCGCCAAGACCGACACAACTGCACCGTAGCCAACCCCCTCCTGCAACGGAAACGTTTGGGAAACCGATAGGCAAGCAAAAGGTCTTCGAAACCACGCTTCTACCAGATACGCACCTGTCAGGACCTCCGGAAGGCCGCTCGCGGGGACACGGGCTTGCCCTGGGTGGTGTGCCAACACGTCACGCACCATCCAACGAAAAGTGTCGCACATCGGGTCTTGCGTCGCGCATCGCCTTGAAAAACGAATGTACGATGCGGCACGGGATGACCCCTGTAGCCAAGGTGGACCACCGATCGGAAGAGCTGATCTCGCAATAAAATACTTTACAGTTTTTCTGTGACTCGCTCACTGACTGGGCGGTTCCGAGTTTGCTTGGTTGTACTTCGGCCCTTCTTTCATTCTCTGGACTTGTCCCTTGAACCAAGAAGAGCTGGTTTCCCATGCATCTTTCACGGAGGACACTGCTCGTTGTACATGTTCATCCTCCTTCACCTTGTTATACCGGGAGCTAATGGCATGACCCGTCTTCTGGGCTGCCTCGTTGATGTTTTGAGAGATGTGGTATTTCTCGTTGGTTTCCTTGCAACGAGTGGAAACGCTTGCTGCCGCTTGCTTCGATTTCTCGACGAAACTCTTGCTCCTGTCCGCCATCACACTCCTCGTGCGTTGGGTGATTTTGTGCTCTTCGTCGTAGGCCTTTGCTTTCTCCAGCATTTCGTGTCCGATCCCGTATCCTTTCTCGACGAGCATGTTGAGCATGAGTACTGCGCTTTTTCTTAATCCAGAGAAGGTGGTGCTGCTGTCTTCCACGCCTTCGACGTGGATCGGTTCACCATGGACCACCGTTCCATCCAGCAGCAGTCCACTTTCCGCCGAGGTGCTGTCCACGAACTCCACCATCGCAAAGGAAGTGCCGTTGAGATCCATCCTCCACTCGAAGCTCACGATCTCTCCGCAATGAAGGAAGAGATCTCGGAGCTCGCTCTCGCTCACGTCTGCTGCGAGTCCGGTGACTTTCACCGCTCGTGAAGGCGAAGCCTGCCCTCCTCCAACGGTTCCGGAGGACGCGTTGTTCGGTTCAGGTTCCTCTGGCGCAGACGGCTTCGAAAGCAGCGTTTCTTGCATCTCGTTCGAGGTCGGTGTTGCCATCTTGGCGCGCGCCTGTGAACGGACGTGGGAAACGTCTCTCTTCCCATCCCATCCCTCGAAAGGGAACCCTCCCTTTCGAAGGTTCCGGTCTGTCCGATCAAGATCCCCCCCGCGTCCCCTTCTACCCTTCCATCGAAGGGAATGGACTCCACCTCGGTCCGTGTCGGCCGGGTTGCGACGGGGGTTTCAGGGACCCCCCCTTTTTCGTCAAAATATGGGTCATTATTACGGTCCATCCTCGGATGGTCGGAAGGGGCGCCCGTACCGTGGCCAGATCGACCGACCCGCCGAGGATCCCTCACGAAAACGATGGCATTCCTCCGCGCTTGATGTCGTTCCCGCGAGGTCGATGTGCACCGGTGTCTTCCGTTGGCGCAGAGGACGGGGCGCACCGCCTTCCTCACACCCGGGGCCACCTTCCACTTCCTCGTCGGGTCACGTCCTCCTTTCCTTCGGGTTCCGCCTGATCCAACAGCGGCCGACGCGTCGCAACGTGTTTGGCGACGATTTGGCATCGGCGGCGGACACGTTTGTGCGACAAAAGACGTCGTCATGGCGGCCGTGGGAACCCTGACGACCTCCTTCGCAGCCATGACGGTTGGAAACGCGTCCGGAAGGAGCGTCAGGCGCCAGCGCTCGACCGCCGCACCCCGTGGCCTCGCGTCGTTCGAAGGGTTCAGGAACGCAGCCGAGATGCCTGGACGAGGTGCGATTCGATTCGAACGCCACACGAACGTTCGAAAGGCGTGTGCGCCTTGCTGACGAAAAAGGGCCTTCGTTTCGTCGATTTGCACGTGCCGAAACAGTCTCGCCTGTCACTTCTACGGTGAGCTTTGTGACCAACGGGGCCAAGGTACTGGCCATGCGTCACGGATACAAGACGCCCAAGCTCAACTTACCCGCGGATCAGAGGAAGGCTCTCCTCCGCAGCCTGACCACGGAACTGCTGCGTCACGGTCGCATCAAAACCACGAAGGCCAGGGCCAAAGCGGTTCGCAAACACGCGGATAGAATGATCACTCTGGCCAAGGGAGGTAGCCTGCACGAGCGTCGTCAAGCTTTGGGTTATATCTACGACAAGGATCTCGTGCATGCGCTGTTCGAGGCTGCTGCCGATCGCTATGGGGATAGGAACGGTGGATACACCAGGATCCTAAACACCGTCTCTCGCCGCGGGGACAACGCCGAAATGGCTATCATCGAGCTCGTGTAAACTGCAACTGGCATAAATCAGCACTCTTGGTTCCTCCTTGCCAGCAGCGCCACAAGTTTCGTTCGCATACTCCTTTCGTCCAGCTTCTCCCCGGCTTGGTCCACGTCGCACCTGTCTTCGGCGACAAGTTGGGTACGGTTTTCCTCGTGTCTCCTGCAGCCCCATCCATGCTACGCGGCCATCACCTGGCCGTCCCTTCGATCTGTCAATCCAACTCGCCTGGATTTTGACTGCACAAGGCATGCATCACGGACGTGATAAGCATGACAGCACCACATGCCCGAGCAGCGTTGCGTGCGGGAGTATTGCACCCTCCGGGTCTTCATATGCGTGGGCCTTGTGATGCAATTCGCACCTTGCAAAGCATCGGCGTGGGAGGTCGAAGAACCATGATCCAGGAAAGCAGCCGTAGAGCTCGCTACGGATGAAATGCGGCATGATCTCCAGCACCAGTTCCAACCACCCCCTGAAGGATGGGATTTGGAGAGGCAGTCCATGTGGCCTGCCCAGGAGGACCCTTCCTGGGAAGATGGAAAGAGGAGGGGTGGCCACCCAACCCCGATCGTTGTGAACATCACAATCGTGCATCGTGCTTCGTCGCATTGCCGATCGGGATCCATCGGCACGTGCACGCGTGCTGCGCTCGCAAACGATGATGCAGGGGGCGATGGAGCGCTTCAAGCGCAACATGAAGCTGGACGAAGCCACGTCCGACGACCAGGGAGTCGCATCGGGTGCGTAAAAGGCGCTGCGGACGTCCGAGGGAGCGAGATCCAACCGAACTGGCACAGAATTGGAGAGGAAAACATGGCGAAGTGTGTCCTGACGCGCAGTGTGCTGGTCCATGCAGTGTATTTGTTGGATGAACTCGCGCAGATCAGCGAAAGGCTCACCGAAAACGGACTGGACGACGTCGCTAGGCATCTCGTCAAAAAGCTCGAACACAAGTCTCCGATCGTCAAGCAAAAGGTAGGTTCCGACCCACGAGCGATATGGCTTTCTCAGCAATCCTCCGAAAGCTTGTGTGCATGTTCCTGTCTAACGTGGTGTGTTTCCAGTCCCTGCGCGTGATCAAGCACCTCTGCTTGAAAGGAGGGAGGAGTTTCCGACGTATTATGAACAGGAAGCACTATTCGAAGGCTGTTCGGGAGCTCGTGCATTTTCGCGGTATGCCCGATCCGTTGAGGGGGGACAGTCTGAACCAGAAGGTCAGAGATACCGCGAGAGAAGCCGCAGAAGCTTTGGCCGATCAAAGCTCTCAGAGGGAAATGAACACTGCCCGTGCTCCTACGCGTGGAAGAATTGAAGGATTTGGCAGTGGGACCACTGCAGCTCACTCAGCGCCATGGGATGAAGACCCTGGACGAACTAGCGGAGGGACAATGGAAGGATTTGGAAGGGATAGTCCGAAAGCTTTTGAGGAGAAGAGACCAGCCACCCTGTCTTCCGGGCTGAGTTCGTTCAAGGAATGGGGGGCAGGCCTCAGGTCGTCACAAGTCTCCAAGTGGAAGAGCGGATCATCACTCGCAGGTCAGGCCTTCTCTGATGAACCAAGTGTGGGAACCTCGTATCGTCCATATACTGAAGTATCACCTGTGGGTCCAGTGTCTTCCGCCCAATCGGGCACAGCTGCGGATGGTCTCGTTGAAAAGCAAATGGTCGAAAGTATCTGTGCTGCAGGTGGTGTAAGACTGGAACCAACCCCCGAAGTAGTAAAAAGGTTCTTTCATGGTCTGAATTCGTTGGATCCAGTTGGGGTGAACTTCGTGCTAGAAACGCTGGATCTCAAGGTAACCAGCGAATCCCCGGCTGTTGCGTACAGAGCACTCTTTGCCATTGAGCAAGCTATCCAATCGAATGGAAAATACAAAGATACATTTTGTCAGCATTACAGAGAGTACCCGGACTTGGTACTTCAACACAGGACTTCACGCAACGCAAGTCTTCAGGGTCAAAGTATGCGCACAGCAGTCGCTCTCGGGCTTGAATCTGGTGCCACCCACCCTAGGGCCGGACACCATGCCCCACCTCAAAGAGAAATGGGAGATCTTCTGGGAGACTTCGGGGAGGATCAAGGAACAGAAAGAAAGGAGGACCCTGCTGTGGATCTCCTTTCCTTGGATGCTCCGGCCAATGAGCAGCAAATGAAGCCAGTTGCTAGCAGAGAAAGTGTCACAACTGCCCCTGAGAGATCTGAACATGCTTTGGCACGACCTTCCCATGAGATTGCTGATTTACTGGGACAGCTGACCACAGAACATCCAGGTGTCAGTTCTGAACTTCAGGCTGGCGATCAGCAAACCAAGCCTGCCGCTGTTGGCAATATGCAGCAGGGCGCCAGGGGAGCGTACCCTCTGCCAGATGCGTCCACACCTCGTCCTCCCCCTCCACCACAACTGCCTGATTTGTTCATGCAACCAAATGCACAAGTTGCACCGGCTGCTATCCCAGGAATGGTTCCCTTCCCCCCGCATCCTACTCAGACAGGACAGCTTGCCAACCCCATGGCATTTGACCCATACCACGCCACATCAATGGGGCAGTATCCGAACATGATGAGCCAGTCGGCCGTCGGTATGCAAGTTTATCAACAGGCAACAACTCCGTATACTGGGCAAGCATCGTATGCGCAGGGTTATCACTTCAACGGCCAAGCATCAGCCATGTTCTATCCACAAAGCTTTCCACAAACTGGCGGGCCGCAGCCATACATCCTACCAGAAAGTAGCAGCAATGGTAACAACACCAAACCTACAGGGAAGAAGAGCAAGAGTCCTGACAGCATTCCAGAGTTTGACTTTATATCTCAGCACATCAACAGCGAAATAAAAAAGTCCTGACAGATTCTTTTCGATTCTGTGTGACGAGTATGAGTGCTGCAGGTAGATGTACGGTGGAGCCAGGGATACACTTTACCACTACAGGGTGGGGGAGAGACAAAACTTACTTCAAGACTACTTGATAAATTTGTTACAGCAAGTCTGCGGAAATCACTCGTCCTCCACAGCGGCCTCAACTCGCAGCAAAACGAATCCAACAGCCACACCCTACAACAAAACGACAAAAAATATGTTAGTAACAATTCCTATGCGTATTTGCCGGGCATGGGTGCAAGTGATCCATCGGCATGTGTTTGCTTACCAACAGCGTCATCGCAAAGACGACCCATGCAGCCGTGAAGATCTCATCGGTCATATGGTTGGCCAGCTGCATCACTTCTGTAGCGCCGGTGGCTCGGGACACCACTACAGGGCGACGTGCAGGTGCAACACTGCGCCTCACTCGTGGGAGCACAGGGGCTGCAGAACCCATTCTGTCCCTCGCCGAGTGAGAGGGAGGTCACAGTCCAGCAGAGAACAGGGTGAAGCGTGGTCACGTCGTCCCATGGATTTTTCGAGTCGGAGCGGTTTCCAAAATATTACGCACTTTCGTCAGCAAACTATTCATGCATTTTTCGCCCAAGCTGCGCGGTCCTTCGACCTCTCTTTCCGACAAGTTCCCCATCCTGCCGCGCACAAGCACCGGGAAGCACGGGTGGACCCAGCAACGAGTTTCCTTTCGCTTGCCCTTTCGTCCCACGCGACACCTCCTGCCGCAAGTGCTTCTTCTCTGCATCCGCTTTCGCAGGCGATCCGTCTGCCATGGCCATCGTTTCACGCCTTTTCTTCCCTCGTCCGTCCTTCCCCTCGTCCCACGTGCGATGGCCCGTCGCCTTTTCGACGCCTTCACGCACCCGCTTCGCTGGTTGGTGGTTCTTGCCACACGTGCTACGCGTGCAACCGCCACGGGTGCCATGGTCAAGGCCATCGTCATCGCCATCGTGCTCGAGTCGATCGCGCAAAAAACCACACGTTTGTGGGACAGGCGGCTGCCACACCTGACAACTGCTGGGTCGAGAGCAGGGAGAGAAGGATAAGGCACCCATCCCCCGGGTTTATTCGGAATTTCGGTCCCGAATGCACAGGATTCTCCGGGCAGAAACGAGGGGGAGAAAAGGAAGGAAACGGCGGATTTCCAACCGGGGTATATCCACCCGATCCGGTCCCGAGCAGGGAAGAGGGAGGGTTTCCTAGGAGGTTGTTGCTCACGAACTCTTCTCTTTGGTGGCGTTGAGAACTTCCACCGGAAGAAGCACGAGCGGTGCAATGGAACTGGCGAAACCATCAGCATCTTGTCAGCGAGGATGGCCGAATAGGTTTGAGATATCTCCGCATTCTTATTGGTGTGATCGCGTCAACCGAGGGCCGGGTGAGAAACAAACCGGAAACCAAGCCATGTTGGGTGAATATGTGAATCATTAGAGAGATGCACCGACTCGAGCATTTCTTCAAGAAGATGTGGGTCTCTTGTTCAAACTGCTTTTGTCGGAGAGGTTCACGAAATGAAGCCCACTTGCACAACGATTCCAAGTAAACCGAAGAAAAGCCAACGATGCGCTAGAGGATACCAATGTGTGGAAAGCTTCGTTCGTCGCGCAATCCGTCAACAGAAACTTCATGAACACTACACCCATGGATGCAATGCATGTGTTCGTGTACAAATGGAAGTGCTTCAAACTTGGACATGGATATGAATTTGCTTGAATAGGATTCGCTTAAATTTTGGTCATTGTTATACGGATTAGGGCGTCGGAGCCGATGATCGCTCTACATTCATCCTTGTTCTTGTATATTTTGCCGCAAAGATAAATCGATGTCGGCGTAGTCAAATCGAGTCGTTTCTTTTTACGAATCACAACCCCCTAGTTATTGAATTCGCGTTCAACGTTTGCAAGTTGACTTTCGGTGCTTGATAAGAAGTGGTTCGCTCGTTTGTATGCGTGGGCGTATTAGTTTCATCACAAGCTCGTGCTACAAATACCCTAGGTTGTGGTCAAGGTCTAGATTATCTCGCGAATGCTATCGACGAAACAGGGCACACCTTTTCCTCACGAAAATGTGGACAATTCAATTGTAGGCTACAAGTTTGACCCATGCCGTGTAGAGTAACTTGGCAAGTCATCTCACACAATGACACGATGATGCACAAACGTCGCACTGTGGATTCTCATCCATCACCGAAACATGGACTTCATTGTGCCTTTTCACTCTATATCTCCTTCTCCAAACGCACAACGAATCTTGTGCAACCCTCGTTTCCACTCTAAACCCATCTCTCCTACAAATTGGAGGCAAAAGTTCGCCGTCTTCAAATGAGAACTCGGTTTCCTTCACACTCAACAAAGCGAGCACAAGAACATAGGCGATGTGTGCGTGTTTTAGCTTCCTAGTTTTCCTAGTCCCTGTGTACCACTTTGATAGTGCACCTAAAGCCATGCATCATCATAGTGATCCAATCTTCGATCCCTTTGTGTAGGGCTTGGAAATTCTTGACAACTCCATGGCAATGTGTCGCTTCGTATGGTTCATATGTGCGGACCACAATTTGGCGAATCCATCTTCCCATTCCATCTTGCTTTGAATTGCCAGCCGTTTTCGCATGCAAAGGTCTTCCAAAGAGGCCTTCGGTGAGCTTCCGTCGACTCTTCATCATTTAGGAATGGGAGTTCCCCTTTGTCGTTTGTTGGCGGGTACCATGGGATTTTGTCTGATGGCTTTGTTGAATACGAGTGGAGGTATGGTCTAAGCGTTCGGCATCGCCCTCAAAAGTGTGTACACACGCATTCTGCCATGTATTTGCGTTGCCCATCATCCAATCAACATGGCTTTGGCTCGGCGTCTCGCAATCCTCCCCGAAGTATTGGAACCTCCTTGCACAAATGCAGAATTCAACGAGGCCTCTCGTGTGAATGAACTCCTCCGATCGCAGTTCCAGCCCGTCATTTCGACACGTCTACGCCAACGGATCAATACGCCTTATCGGTACGGTTTCCCACCGAACCGTAGTTCGTCCGAGGGAGGGATCGATCCGCTACAGCCTTCCTCCCCACTCATTCTCTCGGAGAGATGGGAAACGCTACAGCCCCAGTCGTTACGAAAGGGGGCGTCTCCGGGTTCGCCCTTTTAAAAGCTTCCAATTGTACCGGAACTCGCCCCCGATCCACTGACGACGACCTCGAGGCGGACTTTCGTCGATTGCGTCGAGGAAGGCTCTCGATCCTGGATGATTCCTCTGCGGGCACGGTTCCATGGGGGTATGTGCCACCCACACGTCACACGTGTCCTGGCATGTAGCGACCAACTTCGACGCACCTGCGCGCTTCCTTGCAGCCATGGCGTCGCGAACGAGGCTTCGAACGGCCGTTGCGATGTTGCTGATGGCCACCATGACCTCCCGAGCACGTGCCATGGTGAAATTCTGCACGCGTTCCGATCTGCCGAGACAGGACGGTGGCGACACCTTCGACTGTATGGTGGACGTGGTGGACGAGGAGCCAGGAAAGTACACGTTCCATTGGACCGTGGATTCCTCGCAAGAATTCGTCGAAAGCGCCGTCCATCTCAAAGAAAACGACGCCTGGTTCAGCCTGGGATTCGGTTCTTCCTGCAGGAGCGACCGCGCAGCCTACCCCTTCACCACCACGCAGTGTGCTATGGTTCCTGCTATTGCAGCCATTGCACAGGTAAACGGAGAAGAACAGGTGAGCGCGGGGACATACAATGTCACAGGATTCAGCACCAGTCAAATCACGAGCACAGACGATGCTGTGGAGTGGATGGAAGTTACTGGGGGGGAGTCGTCAGATGAGTTGGATGGCACCGTCATGTACATCACGTTGAAGATGGTCGATGGAGACACAGGGGCCAGCCTGGATCTTGGTACGTCCATGAACTTTGCGTTTGGAAACAGCGGGACTCTGTCAATGCATGATCCTAGCAATGCGGGTACGTTCACGGTGGAGATGGCCTCCGAACCAGAAGAAGATGAATCAGAGCCAGAGGATGACTCTCAGTCTACGGAAGAGCAGGTCCAAGAGGAAGGGGAGAACGAGGAACACGGAGCCTCTTTCTCTGGAGGGTGCTCCCCCTCCCCGCTGACCGTCAGCGTAGACTCCACCGGAGATAGTTTGACTTTTGAATGTAGACAACCACTGAGTGCTGGTACAATGGAGGATGTTGTCCTGGACTGGACTGTTTCTGAGGATGGTAATAGTTTGACCGTGGCCGTTTCTGCAAGAACGGATGGATACCTAGCCATTGGATTCCCCGTACAGGCAGGAAGCATGGTTCCGGCTGATGCGGTGATCGGTGCTTGCTCTAGTGAGGAGGAGACTTTAGAAGTGCAGCCGTACAAGTTGTCTGGCTACTCAATCAATGGTGTTGAGGTGGATGATGATCAGGTCATCACCAACCCAGGATGCGTCTATGAGGATGGCATAACCACAATCTTCTTTACTCGCGAAGTACACAATGGAGGTCAAGTTGAACTGATGTTGTCTGGGGAAGGGATGCCGCTGATTGTCGCATCCAGAGACTCCTCGGCCTTAGGCAGACATGATTCACAAGGAGCTGTAGAAGTGAACTTTGGAACCGGTGAGGTCGAAGAACAGGCTGTAGCTGGATCGTCAAGCAGAAAGAACCATGGGATTCTGATGGCAGTTGCCTGGATCTGCATGCTGCCACTGGGCGGAGCAGCTGGGAAGTTGATAAGGAAGCTGCGCATAAGCCTCTGCATCTGCAGAATCCTTTTTTACACACACGCAACACTTCAGGTGCTAGGATTGATAATAGCAACTGCTGGTTTTGCCATTGCTGTTGGAAAGTTCGATGCAGGTATATCCGATGTACCTTATGGGCATGGATCCATAGGCGTGTTGGTTATGGCATTGACATTTTTCCAACCAATGAACGCTCTTGTGCGCCCTGATGCTGCAATTTTAAATACTAGGAGAAGGGTCTGGGAGTTTGTACATGCTGGGATGGGGAAGAGTGCACTTTTGCTGGGTGCTTTCAACGTCTTCACAGGGATACACATACTTGCAGTCGACTTTGGCGAGATCAATGAGTCTGTTTGGGTGGCGCTGTGTGCTGGCAGTTTGTGCTTGATTGTGTTTTCTCGCGACATGGTCGAAAAGTACTGTGATCAAGAAATTTTCTTACAGCAACAGTCATGCCATCAGGAGAAGGAACACCAAGCATATCCAGATGGAGAGGATAGTGCAAGTGCCAATAGTGCAGAACGCCTAATGAAAGGTGAAGTTTGAGTTTGCTGACCATGATACTTGTAATATTTCTGCCCTTGCCACTCTGACGAAGTTGGACATGCCTTTCTTTTGCACATCTTTCAGCAATGACCCCCCAGGAACTGCATGGAAGTAGCTACCCCCGATTGATCAAAGCTTGTTGCCTACCTCCCCGTACACGATGTTCCTTGCTGAAGGCGCAGCGAATAATATCACGAAAAGTATAGACTGTTCTTACCGCAGAGCCGAAACCCAACACCAAATACATCGCAGCGGTCCGCTGACTAACAACACTCTTTTCCTATCAGAGTCTCTAAAACGTACGTAACGTATCTACTTGTTCCATGGTGCCCCATCTGGATTGCCATGTGAGTGGGTAGAAGAGTGGTCGGATGTTGCCGCCAGCGATTCAACTTCCTTCTGCATCTCATGTTCAAGTTCGGTGGGGGGCTGCAGGCAAGGTATCGCATAGGCACTCCTGTCAAATTTGGAGAGATGCGATGCATCCATATCTTCATATTCGAGCCTTTCGAGCCTCAACAATTCGCCTTGCGATCCCTTTGGCTCTATCTGCTCCAATGCACAAACAGACTGTAAAGGTGCAAATTGCATGGGTTTCCCAAACTTATCCACGCAATATACGTAAAAACCATATGATAAAAACCAAAGCGGAATGGTTAATGCTGCAATTATAGGGACTTTCTTCAGTAGGAAGACCCCCGCAAGAGTCAGGTGCATAAGGAAGAATATCCACATGATCTGCCTCAGCATGGACAACCAAAGCATTCCTCCGCTTTCATAACTATTCTTGCTACACACAAACAGAAAGTGATGCAAAGTAACAAAGTAGACAACAGCCATACCAAGGAGAGCAAAGGGTGTGACCAATGGATTGATGATACTGAACACCACGGAAACAAGCAGGATGAACATGATGCTAGGAATAAGCTTACCATAACCTGGAGGCTTTGCTTTTCCGGCACTTTCCTTCTCTTCAACGGTACGACAAAGAAATCTTTCTTTGATATGCATGATGAAAATGTCCACAAGCCTGGTCACATCTTGAGGCGACCCAGCCCACGCTTGCAGCAAGATGTAGTTTAAGAAGAACAACGAGGTTGTAGGCACTGCATCACCAAGGAGCTCTACTATCTCCATAAAGTCAATTTTCCCATCGACAATCTCATCGAGCTCTGACAGCAAAGATGACATGACTGTGACACCAAGGAATGTGTTGAACACTTGAAAGCCAAAAAGCTTTGAGGCCATACCATTATCTAGGTCAAGCACCGTTTGGACTCCTTCCAAGGATGTCAGCCATCTGCACAAAGGTGGCAACAGCATATTGAAAACAATGAGTGCAAGTCCGGGTAGAAAACCTTGCAGAAAGCCTCTGAACCACTCGGGAAGGTCTGCGACAAACGGGAGCCATTCTTCCAAATTAGAGAGGGTCGTGAGGGAGGACACAAAAAAGACGGGTATCATCCAAAGAAAGATGAGGCAAATGTGCAAAAGAGCGACTGCAATCGAACGCCCATACCGAGTCCACTTTCGCATGCCCAAATTTTCCCAGTAAATCGCGCCAGGTTCTAAAGCTGGGCTGACAAGCCAAAGGGTACCATCCTGGGTATGCAGAACCTGTCCAGCGGTTGCTGCGGCCCTCATTGTGCTGAGTGTAACAATGGCGGCCACCGCTGGGCGGCTGACAGCTTCTGATTGTAGCTCTTCCAGATCCTTCTTCAGTCGACTTGTCTTCTCTTTGTAGTGCTCAAACCTTTTTTCAATGTGTTCCAGTTTCACTGCTTGTTTTTTTATGGTAGGGTCTAGCTTTGGTGCATCCTTCTTGAAAAGGACAACTCCTTGGCCATCACCAATCTCATAGTCAATCTTTGCCCTCTTCAGCTTGTTCAGATTCCTGTTGTAACGGACCCAAAGATCTTGCACATCTGCAAGATGAGCCGGAATGCAAGAAACATTGTGTACTTTCCCAGAAAATTCCGTGTCAAAAAACGTTTCCACGTCCTCCTTTCGGATGGAGTGTTTCGGAAAGACAGTGTTCTTCAGCATTGTAGTGGCTGCCGCTGCATTTCCCAGCATGGCACTTTTAGCTCCGGAGATGCTCAGACTAAGACGTGCACTTTCGCTCCCTTCATCGTTGGCAGCCGCTGGTTGAAGCGGCAGATCGGTGACCATCACCGAGTACGCTTCGATTCCAGCGTTCTCCCTCAACACGTGCTTCACCCTGGCTTCCATAACGCGTTTCGTTGCATCCAGCAGCAATTTGAAACTTACCAGTGTGAAAAAGTAACAGACAACAAGATGTGCCCAGAATCTGTGCGATTCTTCTTGAACCTTGGCCATGGAAAGTTTGTTGTACCACTGATTACTCAACGCTGGCAGCTCACTCCCACCGGTGAGGTTGATCGGAACGATGATGGCCCATCCGAAGAAGGCAAACACAACGGACACTTTCATGATGAACTTCTGAAGCTTGAGCACAACGCACATGTCGGCTCCTCGATGCTTGAGCACATCGTTTTCCCCGTACCGGAAGAACTGGCGAATCGCCTGCAGGAGATCCTTCGGCAAGTAGTCGATGGCCTTGGGACCTTCGATGGCTGCTCCTTTTTCTTCCTCGAGCAGTCTGGGTGCGTACACTCTCTTGTAGTAGCTATCCTTCTTCCTCAGCACGGCGAAGATGGCGAGGAACACGCATCCTGTGATGGCTGGGATCAGTAGGAGCCACAGGAACTCCGAGGCCGTGCCTGCTTGCGGTTCGTCTTGGTCCGACACCGGCACGTCCACACCCAGCAGGTCTGCTGTCTCTTGGTTCGGCGCGGGTGTCAGTTCAAGCTGCGACATGCCTCTTTCGCTGGCTGATTGCGCCGCACACGCGGGTTTCTTCCTGTTGTGTTTCGACACGTGAACCGTCGATGGTGTCGATCCACATCCACAACCCCAGAACGCCTCCGCGGGCCACGCGACGGTTGGGGTCGTCCCCCCGGTCGATGGGACCGAGGTGGGGGAACCACCCAGTCGGATGCGTCGAGGACGTGCCGGACACGCATCCCTGGGAGAACGGGGAAGGCGAATGGACGAATGGACGGTCCAGATTGAAAGGATGGAAAACGCACCCGCACTTGGACGGTGGAGGTTTCGCGGTCGACGCCCATCGGGTGGAGGCGCGGGTGTCCAAGGACCACGGGCCTGGGACGGGCCCCGTCTTACGTGTGTTTCCAGGCGTCGAAGAGGCACGGAAGGGATGGATTCGCAAGGGACAGATTCGCGGCACATCCATCGCTCCAAAGCATGGGCAATCGCCGACACCGCGCGTCCTGTGGCGTAGGAACACGGTCCAGGGAGACGGTGCCATGCAGCACTGGAGGTGAAGGCAGCGCTCCATTCGTAGAGGAGGTTCCAGGAAGGCCTCCAGGTGGCTGACCGAGGACGTTCGGTCGACGCGGAGGTTCTCCTGTCCGCATCCATCGTTTCGAATGGACGTGTTGTGCCCGCAGGAGGGAACCCACCATCCTCCTTGCTTGGATCCACAACGATGCTTCCGGAGGGTTTCCACCTGGCCATCCCTGCCGAATGCCTTCCCATCTGCGCCTGGTGCGTCCAGAACGCTCCCATCCCCTCTTGCGCCATCCCATCCTCCTCCTTCTTCCACGAAAACAACGTGCACACGTTCCTTTCTCGCCACCTGCTCCGCTCGTCCCTCCCATGCGCAGAAAACCGGTCCCATTCACAACCCTTCCTCCCCCCACAACCATCCCGACTTCACAACTGTGTGTTTCTCTCGGTCGGGGGGGGGGAGAGAGGGGCAGAGGTGGGTTCGGAAGACCGTGTGCTTCGCCACACGCGCGCACAGGCGAAGGAGGCACGCAGCTCAGGCGGAACCGCCATGTCCTACGCGTACGTGAGGGGAAGGATCGAGGCGAGGGAAGGACGTAGACGAAGAAAGGGAGGGACGAAACCGTGCGGGAGGGACGAGCGACGACGATCGGAGACGGCGGGCACGCGAGGAAAGCACGAAACGAGACGAAGCACGACTCGAAAGCGGACGTGGTGCGATCGGTCCGTGGGATGGAACGAAACGGATGTGTGGGTGGACGGATCTAAGAAGACGACGGAACCGAGCGATGGAGACTTGCTGACGGCCGACTCGAACCCTCCCCGCAGATATCTCTTCAAGTACATCATCATCGGAGACACAGGTGAGCGAGAGCAAACACGTAACAGCGCGGAAACGAGTCCAACCGACGATCGTGCGGTTCGACTGACGCAAGGCGGGACCTTCGTAAAAGGCGTGGGAAAGTCATGCCTGCTGCTCCAATTCACCGACAAACGATTTCAACCGGTCCACGACCTGACCATCGGAGTGGAGTTCGGTGCGCGAATGGTGACCATTGACAACAAACAAATCAAACTGCAAATCTGGGACACGGTACGCTTTCGATCCGTTGGAGCGCTCGCACCTTTTCGGTGGGCTTGGCAGTCGACGTGGACTGACCTCGAGTTTGACCATCCTCCTCTCCTGAAGGCTGGTCAAGAATCCTTCCGCTCTATCACGAGGTCGTACTACAGGGGTGCTGCTGGCGCTTTGCTGGTCTACGATATCACCCGGCGCGAAACATTCAACCACTTGGCGAGTTGGCTGGAAGATGCGCGGCAACATGCGAATGCCAACATGACAATAATGTTGATTGGAAACAAGAGCGATCTCAATCACAGACGTGCAGTTACCTATGAAGAAGGAGAGCAGTTTGCAAAAGAACATGGCTTGGTCTTCATGGAAACTTCTGCCAAGACCGCCCACAACGTGGAAGAAGCGTTCATAAACACGGCCAGGAAAATTTACGAGAAGATTGAGCAGGGTGTTTTCGATGTCTCCAATGAATCGTACGGAATCAAAGTTGGCTACGGGGCAGGAGGGGCCAATTCCACGGTCCAACCGGGAGCAGCTGGAAGCGGCAGTAGGTCGAGCTCTTGCTGCTGAGTGCATACACAGTGCCTTAGACCTGACGGTGTCTTTTCCTCCTTGTAAGACGGGGAGGAGCTTTCGTAGGGGAACTGTCTATCATTCTCAAAACGCAAAACCTTGTAATCTGATCAAAATTTGATTTTATTTAGGGATTAAAATGAACAACGCATACTTGGGTAATGTTTCCGCAGGTTCTATGTTCCTGCCATGCCAGAAAGTGTGGGGCTCAGAGCCTTGGACATCAGTCCTTGGGGTACAGACACCTGTGCACCCTTGGAAGCAACGCTCAGTGGCTTCGTAGGTTCCAGAAACCCTGTGCTTCTCAAAATTGCTGCCCTGCATCGCAGTCTCTCGCGTTTGATTCCATAATGTTCCACAGAAAGACCCTTTTCGAGAAGGGTCTGATGGTGCTGTTCTTCCAGAAGGTGGGGTGGTACAAAGGTAGCTGGCATCTGCAAGTTGCTGCGTTCGTCCTCTTCCACCTCCTTCTTCGTCTGCAGAGAGTACTGCGGAATTTTAATCGGCATGGACGTTCCTAGTGCTACGTATTCGTCCACCTTTTCCTGGACCGCGTTCTGAATTCGGACGGCCCGTACGGTGGTCACCGGCGAGGGCCTCTCCGGTGACACAGAGCCGGAGGCTAATTCGCCTGCTGGAGTCAAGCGAGTGAAGCAGCCGGTTACGAAGGCGGAGAAGCACGTCGCGGTTCGATCGGTCAGCCATTCGTCCGGAACGCGAGCAGCGCTTCGGCGAACGCCCCGTTTTCCGCGATTTCCGACGTCTGTACTACGTCTGTTGCGTCCTTGCCGGCTCTCGTCTTTTTTTCCACGATCCGTACCTGAGTGGTCTTCATGATCTAGCTCCTCCACGCTCCTTCCGGCTTTTTCGCGTTCGTCGTGCTCTTCCATTCCGAACAACACTTCTTCGGAGAGGTCCAAATCTCCGCTCATGGTCCCGTTCGCTCGCGTGGAGCTCGATGTGCGGTTCTTGGGAGTCGTGCTTCGAAGTTCGGCCGGCCGGTCTCCTTCGCGGCGTTCCTCGTGTCCGATCCTTCTTCTTCTTTCTTTCCCGTGTGCACCAATCCCTTGTCCTGCCTTTCCAAGGCTTGTCTCGTCGGTTTGCGAAGCTTCCCTTCCTCGCTCGGTGCTCGTGCTGCGCGTGCTGCGCTCACCCAAGTGTCGTCCAGGTTTGTTCTCATCCCGGATCCCGTCGGAGATCCCCCCCCCTTGTGGCCCCCACCCCGAAGTTAACCCCGAGTTCACCCCGTTTTCCTCCTCAGAAACTCCCCACGTGTCCTGCGAAACGCGAGGGTTAACCCGACCCCTGCGGCGGGGAAGGGCACGTGGGGTGGGAGGAAGCCCTAGAACAAGACTCACCCCGGGATGCTGCGTACAGAACCAACCCCGAAATATTCGATTAGTTTCGCGCGGACGAGAGGATCGGAGGGGCGATCCCGTTCGAAAAAGGTCACCGAAAAAACCCGACGTGGATGGATTCGATGAGAGGCAGTAAGAGGGATGCTCGTGTCAAAATACCTTTTTTTCTCGTGGGGGATCGGAGGGGTCTCGCGGGTCCTGCGAAACTGGCGGGAAAAGTCGCCATCGCGCATGATTGGAAGGCGCAAAAGCGCACCTGGGAACCACGAACCGCTCTGCAAACGATTCCGCGGAGGATCCATGGCCGTCGGAGGTGAAGGTGCAGTTGCAACCGCAGCAATGGGAACGACCCTGCGCGTGAAGAAACTGTCGGAACACGCGGTGACGCCCGCCAGAGGATCGGAAGGAGCCGCTGGATACGACCTCAGCGCAGCATACGAGTGCGTCGTGCCAGCGAGGGGCAAGGCCCTGGTCAAAACAGACCTCAGCATTGCAATTCCGGAAGGAACGTACGCAAGGATTGCACCCAGGTCGGGCTTGGCGTGGAAGCATTCCATCGACGTAGGAGCTGGGGTGGTGGACGCCGACTATCGAGGGAACGTCGGCGTGATCCTGTTCAACCTGTCCGACCAAGACTTCCCGATCGAAGCGGGAGATCGGGTGGCGCAGCTGATCCTGGAACGAATCGCCACGCCAGAGGTGGTCGAGGTGGAAGATTTGGACGACACGAGTAGGGGTGCCGGAGGATTCGGTTCCACCGGAATCAACCACAAGGATCAGTAGTGATGTGCTGTAAATACAAAACTCCAATCATCGCGGGGTCCTCGATTACTTCGGACCAATCATTTCCGCAGGTACCACCCACTTTTCGAATTCTTCCGGCGTGCAAACCTGGAGAGCCATGGCTGCTTCCTTCAGGGTGGTCCCTTCCTTGTGCGCCTTCTTTGCCACAGCCGCTGCCTTGTCGTACCCGATGTGTGGGTTCAGGGCTGTCACAAGCATCAGCGACTCTTTGAGAAGGGTGTCGATTCGTTCTTTGTTGGCTTTGATCCCAACGACACAATTCTTCCTGAATGAATCTGCCGCATCCCCAAGGAGACGCATGGAGTTGAGCACTCCAGCTGCCATCATGGGCTTGAACACATTCAATTCGAAATGGCCGTTCGATCCTCCAATGCTTACTGCCACGTGATTACCCATGACTTGCGCGCATACCATGGTCATGGCCTCGCATTGCGTTGGATTAACTTTTCCCGGCATGATGCTGCTCCCAGGCTCGTTCTCAGGGAGCGATAGCTCGCCCAGACCGCAACGTGGCCCACTGCCCAGGAACCTGATATCGTTTGCAACTTTCATGAGAGACACAGCAATCGTGTTCAGGGCACCACTGCACTCTACGATGGCATCGTGTGCAGCAAGTGCTTCAAATTTGTTCGGAGCAGTGACAAATGGGAGGCCTGTTTCTTCTGCTACGGCGGCAGCAACCGCAACATCAAAACCTTTTCGAGTGTTCAGTCCTGTACCGACTGCCGTGCCTCCCTGGGCCAATTGGTAAAGTCTTGGCAGCGTGTCCCTCGCCCTCGCTATCCCGTATTCCACTTGCATTGCGTATCCGCTGAATTCCTGCCCCAGTGTGAGCGGTGTAGCGTCTTGGGTGTGAGTGCGGCCAATCTTGATGATATCTTTGAACTCCTGCGACTTTTCTCTCAGAGCTCCAAGCAAACCTTCCAGTTTGGGTACAAGAGAGTGATTGATTTCAGTGGCTGCAGCGATATGCATGACAGTGGGAAAGGTGTCGTTGGACGACATGCTGCGATTGACGTGATCGTTGGGATGCACGAGGGATTTGTCTCCTCGTGATCCTCCAAGAATCTCGACGGCCCGATTGGCGATCACTTCGTTGGCGTTCATGTTGCTTTGTGTCCCACTTCCGGTTTGCCACACGACCAGTGGAAAGTGGTCGGAGAGTTTTCCTTCGGCGACCTCCTGCGCCGCCTCGACCACGGCTTTTCCGACCCTTTCGTCGAGTCCGTACTTCATGTTGACGATGGCAGCGGCCTTTTTTAGGGTTCCAAAGGCACGCACGATGGGTTCAGGCATGCGCGCCTGCGGTCCACCGATGTCGAAGTTCTGCAACGACCTCTGCGTCTGCGCGCCCCAGTAGCGGTCCTCCTGCACCTGCACCGGTCCGAAGGTGTCGTGTTCGGTCCTGGTGGCCATCCATCGGGCCAGCACCATCCTTGCGGAAGCGCGGTTGCGCACCAAAGCCGCCAACGCCATCGTCGCTTTGCGTCCAACCACTTGTTCCGGAATCGAGTGTCGGCGGATACCCCTCGAGACCGGGGTCCACCCGCGACTCTGCCTTACATAAATGCACGTACCCGATGTGTGTACAGTCGAGTCGTGTGGTTCCTCCCAGAGCCGCACGGGTACGATTCTGCGTCCGGTTGGTGTAGTTGGTTATCACGTTCGCCTCACACGCGAAAGGTCGACAGTTCGACTCTGTCATCGGACAGCCGAAGCCCGTCCCGATCAGGATGGGTTCGCTTTTGGTCTGAACCCGAATCGTCCCCGGATGGAAAGGGGTGGTTGCCCTTTCTGTCCGATGCCAGGATCGAGAACGACACGAGTCTCGGTCCAGAATTTTTTTCCTTCTTTTCAGGCTTGGGACAGGGTGCACTGTTCCTTCCAGTGGCGAGGCGACTTGGACGCTTCGCGACACGTGCGAGCTCAACACCACGAAACGAAGGCCTGGTGGCCAATCGGACGACTCGAAAAACGAGGAAGCGGATCCCCCAGTCTCGCATAGATGGCCGAAGAAGCAGATGAACCCAACCGTGGGACGAGGACCGAAGACGCACCGGAGAACGCGGTCGATGAAAAGGTGAGTCGAGCGAAAGTGTGCCGAGCGAATGCAAAGCGATAGTGGCGCGTCTTGCAATTGCGCCGAACGGAACTCCGCGTAGATGCGCTTTCCGTGCGTAGGTCGTGATGCACCTCCGTTGACAACCAGACCTGCTAACGTTTCACGGTGCATTCCCCGGCAGACGATCTACCTCAGAGTCAAGCGGAAAAAAATGACCGTCTTCTTGCAGGTCAATCCGACAGATGCGGTAAGCTTGGTGAAAGAAACTTTGGCAGGATTGCTGGAGAAGAGCTCGGACGATATGAGGCTATGGAGCGATAGCACACTGCTGGATGAAAACAAAACACTGGAACACTTTGGGATCGGGAACGATGCTGTGTTAGGGCTAGCGTATAGACTAGGTGAGTCTTCTCCGTCAAAATATATCGTCCTTGGTGCACAGGTGCGTGCCCTCGATCCACCATGCTGACTGAAGTCTCTTTTGGAATGAAACGACAGATACAGGAGAATTCGAAGATGTCACCATTGAACAGGTTGACAGTTAGGTGCGCACTTTGGCAAATAGCGCATCGCCATGCCTTTGATAATAAAAGAGTTCGCATTTTTCTTGCAGATTCGTCGCTACAGAGCATCTTTATTTCAACTGGCGCCGAGAGCACACGCATGCATTGGGTACCTCATGCTAGCCGTTGCATTGTGGTACGTTCGCAAACTACCAGAACCTCCACGCCATAACAAGTATCAAGATAAACACTATCACAGCAAGAGGGGTGTACTTTTTGATGAGTGCCTGCCTGCTCAGCTTCTTTGCTTTTTTCGAGTACACACTTGATTCCTGGGCCAATGTGCTGGTGAGGCGGGACACATCTGCAAGATACGATGGGCACACGGTCAGCGTCCATTGTCGTGAAACGGAAGGATCCTTACAGGGCACGGAGGATGGCATGTTCCATTCTCTGTCCCTTGCATGTAGGGCAGGAAACTCGCGACGCACGATCTAGTTTCTCTCCTTGTCCCAAAACCTCTTGAATGTTCCTTGTCATGATTTGCTGCACTTCATTGAGCTCTTCACTGAGTTTCAGCATATTTCTCTGCGTCCTCGTATCCATGTACAGCTTTCTCGTCTTTTGGATGAAGGTATCGAACTTGATGAAAGCATATGGACGAGCGACGGTGTCGACCTCGCCTCGATACAGATTTTCGAATTCCTGCTGGATTTCTTCCAGGTACTTGAACGCTAGTTTCTTCGGGTAGTTCCTATCACACACGACGACGTAGACGACCGATCCGTGTATCAAGTAGTGAACTACGAAAGGTCCAGACTCGTAGGAAAGCTTCGGTTCCGGCCGCGTTGTGTTGCCGAGTTTCCGTATGAGCGTTTTCGCCTGCCTCTTGCACACGTCGAGATCGGTGGATTTCTCTGAGTCCAATCCTTCGCAAAGCGGCAGTCCGTCCCCCAGGCGAGCGATCATCGTCACGCGCACCATGGCGCTGGTGTTGAGATCGACGATCCACTGCGCTCTTCGCACGTCCGAACAGAACCGTCTCCTACAGGTCCCTTTTCAACGGAGCGGAAGGGCGGTTTGAACCCGATCCGATCCCTTTCAACGAAGCAACACCCCCGGGTTCGTCCAGCCTTCTTGCCCGCGAAGAGGGGGCGAGGATCCCTCGAAGTTTACGAGGATGTTTACAACAAGGCGGGGGGGGAAGGGGGAGGGGCGGTTGCGACTGAAAAATGGTCCCCCCCAGGGGCTGAATTTTGGGCCCCCCCCTCCAGATGCACTTTCGAACAGATGCACCCCACTCGATCGACTTAACCCAGTGTTTACATAGGGAAGACGGGGAAACAAGAAGAGGGACGGAACTGCCATGCACGAAACGATAGGAACAGGGAAGAACGTGGGTCTGAGCAACAAAATTAAACCTAGTGGGTGATCACGAGGTCATTCACTTCCGTCTCTGGGCACCGTTGATGCAAGTTCTCCTCCCTTCTAGGTTCTTCATGGGAGAACAAAATGGATGTACAAAACATTTCCCAATCTTGCGCACTACAAATGCAAGACGATCTTCATGTGATCTCAAGGATGCCGCGTTGAAAGCGTCTCGAAGCCTCACGTGGTGGTTCCATGACAAGACGTCTGCAAGTTCACGTTGCCACTCCTCCATGTTGCATCCCTTTTTCGGAGCACGTGATGTACAATTCGCTTCCAAATGGGCCACATGAGGCATGACCCAAAGCAGGGACCTTCAGACGATTTTGTTGGTTTCGAATCGACCTTCTTGTTTGTGGCCGTTCCGTTCTTTTCGATTGTCCCCGTCTTCCCTATGTAAACACTGGGTTAAGTCGATCGAGTGGGGTGCGTCTGTTCGAAAGTGCATCTGGAGGGGGGGGGGGGGCAAAATTCAGCCCCTGGGGGGACCATTTTTCAGTCGCAACCGGGGGAGGGGCACCCGGACGTGGTGGGGTCGGTGAAGGCATGTGTGAGCACATGCGTTGACCGAAAGGCGCAATGGATCGAAGCGATGGCGCGGTTTTCGCGCCATTCGGATCCCGGAGAGACGTCAGGAGGGGAGGAGGATGGTTGGAGGAGGTACAGGAGGCGCGCAAACGACGACGGATGGAGAATCTGGCGCTTGGCGGAACGTATGCGATCAGAGGAAACACGACTCCAAGCCTCGAGGGAAGCTTGCTTTCGATCTTTGCAGGAAAAGTGCCAAGAGAAGGAAAACAAAGCTAGGAAGTACAAAGAAAGGCTCCTGGACGTTTGCCACAGGTGGAAACAACAGCGAAAGAAAAGGGAGGCGATCGACAGGGAAAACGAGGAGAGACACAAGAGAGAGCTGGAACTTCTTCGGCTCGAGAACCAACAACTGAAAGCGTTGGTGGAAAACAGAGAAAGAGAACTCCTGGATCGAGAATCGAAACTTGCATCCGAGTCACGGAATCGGGCATCCGATCTGGCCGAACGAGACAGGACGAACCTGCTGCTGTCACAGGAAGTGGAGAATCTCCAAAGGATCGTGCAAGATTTGCGCCAGCAAGAAAACGCTTCGAAAGAAAAACTTGCGAGAACGCAACAGCAGGTCGACGAACTGCAAGCTGCGCAGGAGAACGTAGGAGAGAAGGAAAAAACCATCGGTGCACTGAAGAAGAGGGTTGACGAGGTCGAGCACCTGAACGAACTGCTGCAACGTCAACGTTTGCTAACGCAGCCCCCACAGCAAGAGTGCTCGAACCTTTCACAGTGCGGAAGCGCATGCAAGGCTGAAATACAAGCGCAAATAGAACAGAATTCTCGTCTAGAAAACCAAAACCAGAAGCTGCTGGCCACAATATCTGTCATGAGAAAAGAGATGGAGCAGAGCAAAAATACAGCAAAGGACAGCGGAAATGAAAAGTCGGCCAGGCAGGAATTGGAAGAAGCCAGGGAACATTTATCTTTCTCAGCACGGGTGAACGCTACTATGGAGCGGGATTTGGTGCTTGCAAGAGAACAGGTGGGAGAAATGGCACGGGAACTGACCGCGTTGCGTGTGGACAGGGACAAGCTCCTGGAGTTGAGTAACCGCCTTCATGCGCAGCTAAGGGATTCGGAAAGCCACAGCGCGCAGAGGAACTCGGGAAACCTTTTGCACAGGACCACACTCTCCACATCTTTGCTTCCACCACCAGCTTCACGGTCAGGCAAAACAGGCCATGCGAAGCCTTTGGTGCGCAACTACAACCTGAAGGACAAGTAGCAACCGGTTTTCACGCCCCTCTCCTGACGTTCAGGTAGATTTCCACCCATCCATACCATTGTCCACTGCATCTTCTCGAGGTCCCTGACGTACACCCACTTCGCCTGCGTTTAACTGCATGTTCTGGATGGGAGGGAATGCGACAGCACTGACCCTTCTGGTCCCCGTGTCTTCCTCAGGACCCCCTCGCCTGTTGATCCGAACCCCTGGGTGGACGAATCCGAGGAGGCAACCCTTTTGCTCCAGGGGCGGACGAAGCATGGCAGTCGAAGGACGTCCCACGACTTGGGATTTGGGACGGTCCATGACACGATGTTCCGAAAGTGCGCATCGAACGAATGGACGTCGGATTCGTAACCGCGCGGTGGGTTTGGTGGAGAGAGAGAGAGAAATCACGTTTCTGACCTGGAGACACGTACTTTCAGGTTCACGAAGGAAGAGGTCAGCGGACACAGCCGTGTGAAGTCGTCGGCGGCGAGAGGGATCCGAGGTAAGGACCGATACGAGTAGAGAACGAGAACGTCTATATCGCGCAAACGACGATCCCAACTGACCGCACCTGGGACGGCTGTCGGGACGAAACAGCGAACATCGCCGAAACGTATCCGAAGCTGGACGAAGAAGGGATCCTGGACGTGCTCTTTCCGAAGAAGGAGCCAGTCATCGTGCTCAAATGTCCAGGGCCGAAGCAGGTGCAGGTGGTCGTGATTCAAGGAGAGCCTCGCTTCTTCTGCTGCGAAGGGGATTACTACCCAACGCTCAGAATCCTGTGCCAGTACCCGGACATCATGCCGCGGCTGAGAATCGATAGAGGTGCCATCAAGTACGTGTTGTCTGGAGCACAAATCATGTGCCCTGGGCTGAATTCGCCAGCGGCAATCTTCCACGACGAGGTTGAAGAAGGAGAACCCGTCGCAATATTTGCCGAAGGGAAGGAAAACCCCTTGGCTATAGGATGCATGCTTCTGTCCACGGCCGAAATTAGGAAGACCGACAAAGGTCCTGGTGTGGAAAATCTCCACTGCTTGAACGACGGGCTTTGGAAAACTCCCCTGATTGATACTTAAGCTTCTCGGTGCACAGTGGGCCTTAGGAAAGATAAAAGAGAAGTGAATCACACGTTTTGAGGGTATTGAAAAAGACCCACACCATTAACACGGTCTTATTGCGCCCTTCAGTCTGCCAATCTCCTCCCACGACCTTGCCAAGTTTGACGTGTCTGTGTCTGGTGCACACTTGGCCTGTTCTCGACCATATTTGTCAGCCACCTGGGGGTTGCCAGTGGGTTTTTCCCAGTCCGCAGAGGGTACAGCGTTCCGAAAAAGTAGTACAGATGTCCCACGAAGATTCCTAAGAGACTTTCTACAGGGCTCATCCCCATGATCATATCTATCCCTAGGTACGCCCATGGTAAATAAAATCCTTGCAGTTTGAGAAACCCCATGATGCTGACTGGAGAATCGGAAAAGTTCCGGCTCCACACGTACAATACCACGTACAAGAGGGGCCCGCCTAGGAAGCTCAGTTGAAGCCCTGGGAAGAGGTAACTGATGCCCAGAAGGCATCCACCCGCAAACACATGCATGTACACATAATCGGCTGTCCTGTATTGGTAAGCGGACCTTTCCAGTGGCACTCCATGGTTGGCCAGCAGCATGATCTTGACGAGGTACCGCATCGAGAACCCTCCGATAAAGCTGAAGCACGTCACGAGCCTCCACACCTGCATTTTTCGCGTCACCAAGTACCAGTCCAGGTACAACGTTCTAGGTTTGTTGGTCAGCCTCGATTCACGGCACCCTTTCACCTCGATTGCAGGCTTTCGCTTCGCACTTGGCCCTTCCCTCACCTCACGTCGATGACTTGCATCATGGCTCCGACCGTTGTGATGAGGAACACCGTTCCACACGTCTTCGAGACCTGTGGGAGGGAGGCGTACCACTCTCCTGGCGACGACATGGCGCGTTCTGCACGCGCCTTCCCGATTCCACACGACCGATGGTTTTCCTTGGTGGTTCAGTCGCTCGTTCCGACCCCAAGCTTCCCCTCCTGGGTCCTGGTCGAGAAGATTCTCCCCTGGGATCGTGGAGCTCTTGGATCGCCCTCGTCGGGGTGGTTCGGTTCCTTCCCTTTCAAGCTTCCCCTTTCGAAAGGATACGTGGCCTCGACTGCCCCTCCCTTTCCATCCGGAACCGATGCCGATTCGCTTCCTCCCCCCCCCCATCGCAAAACTCGAGGTTAACCTCCCTCCCTTCCCTCCGACCTCCCTCGAGTTCATGCACGTGTCGTGGGTTAACCTCGCGAGCCCAGGCTGGACCGTCCCCACTCCCCCCCCCTGGGCCCGAGCCTGGACACAACTCGGTGGTGGGAACGGTGGGCGCCGCCATCCTTCGCCATCACGTGTGTCACGTGCCGCGCACATGCCTGGACTCTGCACGGCCATGGCCGAGGAGAAAGGAAGCTTCGTGAGGTGCTTGGCGCACTCCACGGATCCGAAGCAGCGGAAACGTGGACTGGAAGCCCTCGCGGCCTGGATGAAACAAAGGACGGAAGTGACCCAAGTGGACATGTTGAAGATATGGAAGGCGCTCTTCTTCTGCGTGTGGCACTGCGATAAGATAGTGCCGCAAGAAGAGCTCAACGAGGAACTGGCCAAGATGATGGGAACCATGTCCGCAGAAAACGCGCACCTCTACTTCTTCGCGTTCGTCACCGTCATGCGGAGGGAGTGGGCCAGGGTGGACAAGCACAGGCTGGACAAGTTCCTGGCACTTACCCGGGCGATGGTGAGGGAAAACTTCCAACGGATGCGTGCGAGGAAGTGGATGGAGGACGACTGGCGCGAGCACGCACAGTCCTTGCTCTCCAATTGCTTGGTGCCAGAAGATGACTTCCCTGCAGTGGGCTTCAGCATGCACATCTGCGACGTGTACCTGAAGGAACTTGCGAAAGTGGAACCCAACGCCGAAGTAGGGCTGCTCACGGGATTGCTGGAACCCTTCGTCATGGCACTTGCGACCAGCAGTAGACCTGCCTTGCGGGACAGGATTCATTGTTGGATCTTCGAACCACTCCTGGGACAGTCCCCGCTCTTCAATCTCACAAGTAGGGAGCTCCACATTGTGAGTGAAATGCTCTTTGTCGTTGCAGCGGACGAGGACACGCGATCCAAAAACCGTGCCCACCTGTATAAAGTGCACGCCCAGATAGAGAAGGAGGTTTCACGACGCAAAGGAGAAGAAAGAAAGGCATCCACTGCAGCAGGCGGCAAAGGAGGTCAAGACTCCCAGGAGAAAGGTGATATGGCTAAAAATTCGAAGAAGCGCAAAGGGGAAAACCGCGTGCAGGAAGAAAACCTCTTCACACCGAAATCAACGGGACCATCGCCACCACTGACCCGTGCTTCTGCCAAGAAAAAGAAAACCGTGCGAAGTTCTCCTACACCCATGGCATCAACAGCTTCTGCGGTCAAGGAGAAGCCAGGCAATGGCTTGCACTCTCCCAAGTCACCCAACAGCAGAACGAATTCCAAGGACAATGCAGTGGTAGAGCTATCAGGCACAACTCCAGGGTCGAGAAAGAGCAAGCCAGCAAAGAACCGTTTGCAAGAGCACAGCCCTGTCACTCCCAACAGCACACCTCGCACACCGCACCCGAACAATAGAGTCCGTTTTTCATTGGAAAAAAACATGACTAAGTTATTCAGGAAGGACAGCCTGCCCTCTACCCCATCGGTACTGTCTCCTCTACAATCCAAGGGCGTTCTGAAGAAGTCACCAGCTAGAGGTAAATTAGGAAAACAGGATCACCATGGTAAGGAGGCATTTGCCGTGAAAAAAGTCACCTCTAAAGGACTAAAGTTGAAGATAAAAGCGCCGGTGCATGATTGAGTTGAACGTTTCGTGCAACGAGTAATAAATTTGGCTACGACTCTGCGCACACCATGTTGTCACTGCGTTGCAACAGGACGAACCAAGCCCTTTTGTGCGACGAATTCCGTCTACACAGAAACCTCACACCTGTGAAGGTAGGCACGCATATGCTACAAACTTCAAAGTGGGAGTGTTTGCATCCACAGAAAACAGTGTGTGGAGAGTACCGCCAGGTTTCCTATGTAGCCTTGCAATCTTGGCATTCGATGCATATCCCTTAGTTTGTACCCACAACCCCTTGCCCACTGGATCAAGCTTGACTTGTGCCAACCAAGAACTTTCGAGAACCGTAACAACACATGCGGCAACACGCCAGGCTACGTCCACTGAATGGAACAAGAGCTTGCATAGAGAGTTCAAAAGTTCAGTTGAAATGTATTGCAATCTAACAAAAAGTTCGAAAATCGCGTTGGGCAAGTTCACAACACTGCAGCTCAGTCTTTTCCATCGCCGGCGCGGAGGGTCCCTAGTTCCTTAGGTGCACTGGTTTCAACTACCTTGGAAGACACATACTTGGAGCCGTCTCCCCCTTCTTCTTGGATCTGGGTGTTGATCCAATCATACGTGATCTTCAAGCCATCCTTCAACTTGATTGTCGGGTACCATCCCAACTTCTCCTTGATAAGCGTGTTGTCTGAGTTTCTGCCGCGCACTCCCTCGGGTCCAGGAATGTGCTTGACCGGAACATTTTCTCCACGGAATCCAAGCGCCATCTCGGCCATCTGATTCATGCTGACCATCTCATCACTTCCCAAGTTTATGGGTTCAGCAAAGTCCGACTTCATCAGCCGCAGCACACCCTCCACACAATCGTCAATAAACGTAAAAGATCGGGTCTGCTTGCCATCACCCCACATCTCAAAATACTCTTTGGATGTGATTGCTTTGCGGCAGAATGCCGCGGGAGCTTTTTCCCTGCCACCTTTCCATGTTCCGTAAGGACCATAAATGTTGTGGAATCTTGCAATATGAACTTCGATTCCAAAGTCTTGCCCGTAGTGCTTGCAGATTTCTTCAGAGGCGAGTTTCTCAAGTCCATAGGCGTCCTGAGGCTGAGCCGGCCATGCATCTGACTCCTTGAGGCCACCTCCTTCCACCTCGGTTTCCATCTGCCTGTGTTCTGGGTAGATGCATGCGGAGGAAGCATAGAAGAATTTCTTGCACTTGACGATACGCGCTGCCTCGATCATGTTGAAGCTGATCATCGTGTTGTTGTAGAAGATGACGGAGTGGTTGGATTGGATGAACCCCATGCCTCCCATGTCCGCGGCGAGGTTGAAGATTTCCTCGCAGTCCTTGGCGACCTTCACGCAGTTGTCGAACACGCGCAGATCGACGAGGTGAAACTCGTCACAGAACATCTCCTCCTGCAGCAGACGTGTCCGTCGGAGTTCGTCAGCACGCATTCAATCGCAGTTCGAATGGTCGTCCTAGCGTTCGATCCAGGCCGCGTCGTTCGTCGGTGGTGGTGGGTCTCAGGTATCGGTGGACCCCTTGGGTTTGGTTCCGAGACGCACCGTCATGTGCTCATTCCTCTTCCAATCGGCTGCCACGATGTAATGTCCTTCTCTCTTGAGCCTCCTGGCGAGATGCGAAGCAATGAATCCACCTGCACCGGTGACGCAGATACGCAGCTTCTGTCCTGGCGCGTACTCCTCCGTGGGAAACGTGGAGAGGTGGCTTCCGTCGTAGGCGACTGCTGCAGGTGCCATGGTGTTCCGACGGAGCCGCGAGGTCGTTCGCTGCTCGATCCGAAGCGGATGGAAGAGACGTCGCGCACACGTGTGCTGCGAAAAAGTGATGGAAACGTCGAAAGCTTCGTGGTCGGGCTGGGATGCAGGCGGCGCCTGGATCCACCCCCAGGGTCTCTCCAATGAAAAGGGAAACGACCTGCCTTGGGAAAGGGAACGGCGCCCCCGATCGAAAGGGAGGAGAAGTGGATAGGAGGGGAAGGGGATGCGCACGTGGCACGCCCTCCCCCCCCCCCTGCCCCGGTGGAGGTGCGCCTCGACGATCCATGTTCCACCTTCGGACGATGGGATCGGGAAGAGACCGGTGCTTCGGGAACCCTTCGGGCGATGCGTGCAGAGGAAAAGGAGGGTCGACGTGGGATCGGTGGGACCGGGGCCAAGCTCCTCGACGGGTGTTGGCGAATGTTCGACATAAAAGGAGAGGTGCGATACCCGTCCTTCGGTCCTGCCCGGGTCGAACCCGTTCCAGCGTTCCTCATCGGACCAAACGCGGTCCCATCGAAGGGATGGGGCGAACGTACCGTTCGCTTCCCTTCGGGTGCTCCGAGACGAGGTGCGCAGAGGATCGAGTCCCGAACCAGGCACCCATAGGCCGTCATCATCCACACGGTGATGGGAGGGCGATGTGGACCCAAAAGGTTGGCTATCTCGAGGAGAGAAGGACACCGCAGGATGAGAATGGCCAAGGCCATGCTCGGACCAGTGGGGTGGAACGTTCACCATCGAGGAAGCACCACTCCAAACGAAACGAGAGGATCGCCAAGGAAACAACCGATGCCTGCAGCAGGGGATGAAAGATGTACGTGCAGCAGGCAAAGGGTGGGGGAGAAAGGATGAATGATTACGTCCACAACGGGCGTGCAATGAAGCATGGCAGTGCGTCACGACGACCCTGTGCAAACAGATCCCTGTGCAATGTACTGAATGGAAAGATCGTACGGCCCGGTTGCGCAATAGCGCAAAAAAACGGGAAGCTCCGTGGCAGGGAACGGAGGGCCAAAAAGCAGGCCCATCCGGTGGTGTTTTTCGACGGTGCTCCTGCTTCGTTTTCCTCCAATCCTTCCTGCTCCCTGATCGTAAAAAATGGTGCTCGATCGTCGGGTGCACCCCACAAATCAATCCCCACGACCATGCCGAGTTTGGCACAGTCGCAAGTGCAAGGATCCATGGTGGGTGCCTTTCCTATCCTCTCCTCCCGTGCCTTGGCTTCTCTGAGGTGTTCGTTGCTAGCCCGCTTTCTTTGGGAGAGCAAGGTGCGAGAAGAAAACCTGGTCAGCAACGTGGTTTGCGCGTTGGTTGCAAAGCCAGCTTGTAGGTTGGCTTCTGGCCAGCATGTCTCGTCGTTCGATGTTTGCGACTCCGATACTATCACGCACCGAACTTCGCATCTTTGCCATGCGTGGTAAGGAAGAGGAAGAGGCTGTTGAGCTTGTCTATTTTCTTCAGGTCTGCAGCAGATTCTGTCTTGTATTGCAGGCACTGCGAGGGGTACAGACACGTGTTTGGACGCGCATGGTCAGCTTGTTTTCGGCGGATGCACCGGCACGTTCGATCCGGTGCGGAAACACGGCATTGCTCGGTATCGGATCTTCTTCGATTCCATCTCTCGCGCGCGATCCGACGCACCTCCACGTTGTCGGTGACCTTGAGCACGAGTTTCGCGTCGCAGTGCCTGTACTTGGACACGTATCTCGTTTCCATCGGTTTCCTTCGGAACATGTCTTCGGCACGTACGGCGAATTCGTCCCAGGATTCCACGTACACCATGGTGCACGTGTGGTGGCTTGGACCTGTTCGCTCCAATCCGTCTCCAACCCTCTTCGTCGAACCGGACCGGATCTCCTCCCTCTGCTCCCCCCCCCCTCCCTCCAGAGAAGAAACTCCCCTCGGGTCGTCCCGAACGGGACGGGGAGGGGGGTCTCGATCCCTCGTGTGGGATCGGGGGGGACCTCGGTCGATGGACGCTCCCTCCCGCACCGATCCCGCGTCCCTCGTCGTGCCACGAGG
The DNA here is from genome assembly GCA_020975725.1 of Picocystis sp. L7. NCBI lineage: Eukaryota > Viridiplantae > Chlorophyta > Picocystophyceae > Picocystales > Picocystaceae > Picocystis > Picocystis sp. L7. The sequence goes on along the minus strand of QXJR01000016.1, from coordinate 262,986 downwards.
AGGGGACGTACCCGTCCGCATGCACCCCGATTGGGGGGTCCGGATCCCCGGCCCCGGACCCGGACGGCGTCCCCCTCCCCTTGTCTCCCGTGTGTATTCTTCTTGGTTTTCGTATTTTATTTCTTGTTTTTTTTCTTCTCATTCGCCATTTTTTTTTTCCATCGCGCGTTGGCGTCGACGATGGCGTCGACGGCCGCCTCTCCGCTGGTCCAAGCGAGCCACGTCGATCCCACCACGTTCGAAACGGGACACGTGGATGCCGTGCACGACGCCCAGCTCGACTTCTACGGCAAGCGATTGGCCACGGCGTCCTCGGATCGCACCGTGCGCCTGTTCGACGTCACCGGGGGTCGACACGCGCAGATCGCCAAGCTGGAAGGACACGAAGGACCGGTGTGGCGCGTCTCTTGGGCCCATCCGACCTACGGGAGCCTCCTCGCCACCTGCTCCTTCGACGCCACCGCGGCGGTGTGGCAGGAGGTCGCGCCCAACCGTTGGGACCGAGTGCGTGACGCGTGACGAAGCGAAGCGATGTGCGAGAGACGTCGTGGGAAACTGCTCGATGCAGGAAGCAAGAGTCGAAAGAGGAAGAAACGAAAGGAAACGGACGGTTCGTTCCTCTCGAGCGAAGGCGTGGAAGCTGGATCTGCGTGTTGGTGGACCTGGGGCTGACCCGCTCTACGCACCTGGCGATGGTGCACCTACAACGCGCGCACAAACAGGTGTATGTGACGCCATCGAACCTCCACCAGTCCTCCATCAATGCTGTGGAGTGGGCACCGCACCAAGTGGGACTCTGCTTCGCCTGCGGATCCTCGGACGGCACACTCTCCATCGTGTCCCAACGAACCGACGGTGGATGGGACGCGCAGAAGATACCCGACGCACACGCGCTCGGCGTCACGTCCGTCTCGTGGGCGCCGTTCCAAGCAGGTGCGACGGGAGAGGGCGGTGGTGGAACCATGCCCAACTATTTGGTCTCCGGCGGATGCGACAACTGCGTGCGCATATGGGCGCAGAACGACAAAACTGCTACATGGGCAGAAGTCTGCTGCCTGGAAGGACACGACGATTGGGTGAGAGATGTGGCATGGGCGCCAGGAGCGTGGGTGCCGAAAAATACCATCGCATCCTGCTCCCAAGATGGCACGGTGATTGTGTGGACGCTTGGAGATGCGTCCCAAGATTGGCAGAAACACGTCGTTCAACAAGTGGACGTTCCCGTGTGGAGCGTCAGCTGGTCTCTCACCGGCGACATCCTTGCCTGCTCGGACGGGAACAACAACGTGAACCTGTGGAAAGAAGCTCTGGATGGAGAGTGGCAAAAGCTGAGCGATTCAATCTAGGCATCCCATGAAGGAGTGCCCCAAATAAGCGGAGTCGAAGGACACGACCAGAGGGAACACTTGCAGGGCAGGTCGTCTCCTGATGAGCTCGTGCGCGCGTACTTGTAAACCAGACAAAAAAGTATATGCTTATTCTGAGTATGCATCAGTCGCCAAAGATCCTCACCGGCCTTTCAAACGCTCGGTTGGATGCCGGAGGGTTGCGCCTCGGAAGTTTGTCGTCGTGCTCCAATCCCAAGTAACAGTCCAGCTGTCCCACGCTTTCCTCTGGCATCCTTGCCAGGACGATGTCCTCGTCCTCCAGTTCCTCCACCTTCGATGTGCTCACTGCCGCAAACTTCCACTTGGCAAACTGCGAGTCTTTCACCTTCAAGCGCGCCTGGATCTTGGGCTTGACATCCTCCAAAGTCTCCGTTTCATGCAAAACCATCAGAAACGGCTCTCCAAAATTTTGTACTGCTTGAGGATTCGCGCTATCGCGGGTGAAGTGGCACACTTGTATCACCCTTTCTCCCTGGCCCAAGTGTTTCTCCTCGTCGGTCACCTCTTCGGCTCGTAGGGTCCAATATTGGTCATTCATTGCATCGACCGAAATCGTCTCGGCAAACACCCTGCTTATCCTGCTGAAATACACCTCCATCAGACGCAGTTCTTCGTTTGCCTCCATGCCCAACTGTTCCTTAAGAAGGAGCAGAACGTCCCCGATGGTCTGATCCCTCGGGACTCGGATCTCATGCTCTGAGGCAAACTCTGTGCTCTGGCTGTGGTACTTGATGGTGAGCACTTTCATCTTCTCGAGCTCTGGCAGGGGCATGTCGACGATCTCGTAGTAGAACGTGGTTGCTAGCTGGTTGTACTGATACAGGATGTCAATCAGGCGGTCGAAAGAGTTGTACCGCAAGGCTGAGGAGGCAGGCGTTCCACTGTACACATTCTGCTTGGTGAGACGCAGAAGTCGAGGGTCTGCCATGCCAAGCTCTCTGGCTAGCTCCTCTACCACTTGCAAGTAGCTGTCTTGTTTGCTAAGTTCCAGCTCCAGGTCAGCGGAGGCGTCTGTGCCAGTAATAGGTTTGAATACTACCTTGACCCTGTTTACCACGTATTCAAAAAACTGAGGCACTGTCGGATATGGCACCGACTGCATTTCGGCTCCCAGGAGCTTCTTCTGGATGCATAGAATGTCCCCGTTTTCCAGCTGACCCTGGTGCAGCGTCAAAGCTGGATCTACTGGGTCGCACATGATCGTGGGCTCGAATTTGATTTCTTCGAACACTTCAATCTGTGTCCCAGGTTCAAACCCTGCCAATTGTGCAAGCCTGTCGTAGATTGCTGTGACACTTTTGTGTGCATCAGCAAATAGGTGTCCGAGGTATCTAAGAGTCTTCTGGTGAGGGTCGTAGTGCTTGACAAAGAGCAGAATATCGTTGGCTGGAATGTCCTTTGGTATTCCTGGGGCGGTCCTTTCAAGAAGAAGCTTCAAGTCTAAGGCTGGATGGTTCTTTGAATACTGGGTGAGCTCCTTCACTTGGACAATCTTCATGGCCTCTTCCGCCAATGTGAGGGGACGTGTTGGCCTGTAGGTGTGGTTTTGCCTTCGTGACCATAGCCAGTACCTTTGCTGCTCCACGGGAATACCAAACTTTTCAGCCACTTGCTCTTTGAGAAGCAAGAAGGGCGCCGTCTTTTGTAGCTTGAACTTTTCACAAGCATCGTGATTTACCAGGTCAAACCAAGCATCGTCATGGCCGATTTGTTGGGCAAGGTCCTCATGCCTTGCAACCTTGATCACTGTAAACAGGTGAGCCTCGTCTTTTTCCTTCCTCTTCATCTCTTTTTCCAGCTGCTCCTTCAGCATGCCTTCACGGAGGTGGTCGGCGATGTCTGAGTCATTGATTTTGCACATGATGTCTTCCTTGTCATCATTACGAACATATACTAGCATATACGCATTGGAAAACTTCACAAAATTGTAGGAAGGGGGCGGGAGTCCTTTTGCTCCCTTCGTATCTGAACCTCCAAACTGCTCATCCACCGCGACCTTTTGAGGAACCTTAGACACCCTTTCATCGTCGAACTTCAACCACTGACCACCTAGGTCTGGACGGATGAAAGCATAGTAGTGCCCTCCATTGACCCCACCGCTGTGAACAAGAACACTGTGGAGAGAATACGTGTTTCTCTTCGAACAGTCTGCATCTGCATCTGCAGCCATGAACTTGCGATCATCCACATCCAAGTCAAGTGTTTCAGGAAATTCATAGCGGTCGTTGATCTTCACCATTGTGTCTCTCATAAAGTCATACTCGAAGCGTTTCAGCTGCAAGAAGAGAACAGGAGGAAAACTCGTGAAGAGCACACCTTTCTTTGCATCTTGAAGGCCATGTCCCTCTGCCCTATACTTGTTTTCTCCATCCAACATCTCCACCTCCACATACTTGTCGAAAGAGTCGTACACGTTTTTGCACCCTTTCACATCCAACTGAAGATCCATGAAAGACTCCTTTCTAGTCGAGTTGTAGTCAACATTCACACACTTGATGTAGTTCATGACGTTCCCCTCGAACAGGTTAGATATGGTCCCATCAACAGAAGTTCCCTTCATCTTCTCCTCCAGCTTCTCGCAGAGCACCCGGTTCAGCTCCTGCACGTCGTGCTGCATGAAGGAGTCGTACGCTTCCCATCCAAAGGAGCGGGTGAGCTCTTTGGTGGCAACGCTTGTTTCCTGAAATTGGAGCTTGTAGAAAAGCCTTTGCAGAGCCAGGGGGATATTTTTCGAGTTGGGTTCTGCATCTTCTGTGGGGATTCGATAGACGGCTTTTCTGAACTTGGGCAGATGGAACAGAGTTTGTAGAAGAGAGTTCATGTAGCATGTGGCCCCCTGATTCTTCAACCCCACGCATCCAGTCTCTTTTTTGGAATCCCAGAGGTAATTCTCTTCCTTGAGGGCTTCCACTTCGCAATGGATCACCATCACGTCGTCCAAGAGGAACCCTGAACCTGGTTTGTGCACTTCTCCTAATGGCATGAATTGAGTGAATCCCCAATCACTTTCTCTGGCGTTGAAGGTGTGGGAGGTCTCTTTCCTCGCACTGCTCTTCTCGTCCAGCTGGTTCACCACGCTGAGGAAGAACTGGGCGGTGTGTTTCCATCCATAGGGCAACTCGTCTGCATTGGCTACGTCCAGGTACAGGGACACGTATTCGCAGTTGTTCCCACGCGGGAAGAGCAGCACGCGCCTGTGCGTTTCCACCCCGATCGATCCAAACGCAGGAACGCGTTCGTGGCGCGCGTTCTCCAGTCAGTGTCCATCCTGGGTTACGTCGACGTGAAGACGCCTTCCATTCGTTGGTGTGTGGCAAGTCCGTTCGTTCCGGTCTCTCCTTTCCCTCTTTTTCTTCGTTTCGTCGCCTCCTCGCAGTTGCATCGCTACGTTTCGTTTCGTCCTTCGTTTCTTCCACGATCGGGATCGCCTCGTCTCGTTTGGTTTTTTTTTTTCTTCTTCTTCTCGTACCATTGGTATCCGCCGACTTGGAAGGTATCGGAGTAGATCTTCCTTTCTTTGCGCATGGAGAACCCTGGGATTCGCCAGGTGAACCCGCCTTTGGCGACGTTTGGATCTTCGTTCGACGGTGGTTCTTCTTCTTCTTCTTCTTCTCCACCAGGCGGTCCTTCCATCGGCTCGTCTTCTTCTTCGCCTTCGGACGTGGGTTCGCGATCGTCGCTCCCGTTCCGATCGGGACCTTCCCCTTCCGCCGTGCGAGAGGAAGGCACGTCCACGTGCATGTCTTGTCCTGCCTCGTGTCCAACACCACCTGCTGGTGCTGCTGCTGCTGCTGCTGCGATGGGTGGTGAAGGATGTGGTCCCATCTTCCCTTGTGGTGGTGTTTGGTGGGTCCAATTGGGGAGGAGGTTCCCACCCACCCCGCCAACACGATCTTCGACTTCCCAGCCTTGGCAACCATCCATGGCTACGTGCGCCTGTGGAAAGGGATCCCTGCGATGGACCTGTGCTCCACCATCCACCCCCATCGCGTCTTGTGTGGTGCCATGCGCCATGCTTCCCCACACAAACCCCACACAAACCCCACACAAACCCCACACAAACCCCACACAAACCCCACACAAACCCCACACAAACCCCACACAAACCCCACACAAACCCAAACAAACCCCACACAAACCCAAACAACCAAGGAAGGGGGGTCGAGCACCACCACCCCCGCCCACTCCCTCCCTCTCAGAGGTGGGTCCCTTCAGACCCCCCTCCACCACCACCACCACGAACACCACCCCACCGGACCGAGGCCATACCAGCACGACCAAGAGGGAGGGGGTAGGTGGAGCAAACCAACCGAACGACGCGAAGATGACAGGCATCCTTCCCTCCGTCCGTACGAGGGGAAACGGAGGAGAAGATAGGAAACACTACACCGACATCTACCATGCACCGCAAACACCGTCCGTCCGTCGTACCGCATAAGTCCACGAAAAATTCGAACCAAACGAAGATCCTCGCGGGAAAGGGGAAGCAAGATCCCCATGCATCCCGTGAGGGCAAAGAAAAGAAGAGAAACAGGCAAATCGTACGGAAAGTCCGTGAGCACGCGTGGGATTCTTCCTCTAGATCACATGCGCGGAGACGAAAAATGGGCAACGTAGGTAATGCCTCGATGCTACACCGCCCTTCCAAGGCTCCACATCGATACATCGTATGCTCCTCGCGGCAAGTGGCCTACCTCTCCAAATGGTGAAAACTGATGTTTCGCGTCGCCCGCAACAAAGCGAAAACCGTAAGACGCCCCCTCCCCGTTCACGTTCCACCCTCAAGACATTGAGCGGATCTTGACGAGTTTTAGTTTACCAATGGCCAACCATGGGTCATGGGATGCCGGTTCCGATCCAACGAATGTTTGCATGCGAAACCGAACTTGTCGTGTACTGATGGATGGCTTTCGACACGAAAACCAACACTCCATCTTATCGACTTATCCATGCAAGAAACGACAACATGGTCACCAAGAGCTCCATCGATGCCGTTGGCGAGCACGTTGCCCGAGGAAACGGCCCGAGCAAGCAGGAAGGGATTCGAAGCGCGTGGATCACACAACAAGAACTCGAATTCGAATGCAAAGGATAGAGCAAAATCTTGGTCTTGGGAGCAATCCACCTCAACATGGATCGCCAATAGACATCGATAAAAGTTACATTGAAAATGAGCATGTGTAGCGAAGGTGCAGATTCTCGAAAAGATACAAGCACTTGACCAATAAATCGAAACAAGTGTGATTCCAAAGTGTTGCCGATGTTGATCGTACCATCATCCCACTTGCAAGTATATAGGGGGATTTGTACGTTTGAGGGCGAGACATGCAACAGCAAGCTTTCCTTCACATAGTGATGGTAACGGAGCTCTATCCTCGGCTTTCAAAACATGAATCCCTCAACCATCATCATCTAGCTTTGTCGTCGGGGGTTATCTGTGGTCTAGCTAGTTAATCTTTCGTCAATTCAATTCGTGCCTTTCAAGACATTGGAACTTCTCTTGGCTGTGCACCACGCTGCATCGAATTGGGCGTCGTGTTTTCGCAATTGAAGTTCGATCCTCCGGTTACACTTATGATTGCCATGACATGAGAATGAGGAGCCTACAATTTCCGCATGGAACGCGTCTCATGCACGTTTCGACAACCGAATGGGTGTTGTAAGGATCCTCCTTTGACTTCGTGGTCCAAGGAATCGTTGCTTGATCGCACTTGGTGGTTGTCTTTCAAGAAATTCGTAATCATGGCATTCGATTTCTTCTTGGACATTCGTGGTAACGTAAGAGCCTACATTTGCTTCCCGGAGATGTAACCCCACGTTCCTGAAGCAATCCAAGGTTGCAATCTTTTACTGTTCATGTTGCATGGAATGCCTCCTTCACGAATGGGCTCTTGTCCCCTTGTTGAGGATAGAACGATGCTTTTGCACATCGATGGAAGGAATGCGACTTCTACTCTTGCTCCAATTCATTGAGTGCCACTGTTTGTGTGTATCGGGTTTTCCGGGTGATGACTTTTCTTGGCCAGGAAGCCACGACATGAGATTACCTCTGGAAATGAGTAACGTCCCTTACTTCCATCCATTACTTGCATTGGTTTTGAAATGCGCTCTACCTCGATTTGAAGTTCCTCCCTTTCGTTGCTCCTCCATTGATGAGAGGCATGCCATTTTTTTCGTTTTGGTAGGCTTGACGTGGGCATTGAAGGTCCACTCTTGTTTGCGCAGTACTTTTGTTTGTCGGGGGAGTTACATTCCCATGTAGGTTCCTTTGTCTCCCACCATCGAAGGTTTAGGATTGTTTCGTGAGATGCTTCGAAGATGTGCGAGGAACGGCTCATTCGTATTCCACCATCTCCTTAAACGACCTCCCCATTGCACCTTCGTGCGTGTACGGTCCATCCTCTGCATTTGACGGCCGCTTACATGCGCAACGACCGCGTTATCCATGGAGAATGTAGTCGAAGGCGCGACGTGAAGAGAAAGGAGCCTCGTGCGTTTTGTTGAACGACGCCCCCGCCCATCCCGACGTCCACTCGTTCCATGGAAGCCGGCGCGGTGGGTCCGCGAGGGAGCGGGGGGGGCCCAAACAAACGTGCTTGCGTCTTCCCGTGTATCTGTCCTTGTCGTCGTGGGTATCCATGGCCTCGTGCGTTTGGATGTCCATTCGTTCGTGTCCTCTTGTTTGTGAAAATGCATGCATGGGTGTCCTCTTGTTTGTGGAAGTGGATGCATGGGTGTCCTCTCGTGTATGGGAGGTGCATGCATGGGTGTCCTCTTGTTTGTGGAGGTGCATGCATGGGTGTGGAGATGGGTGGTCCTTGTCGATGGAACCCGAACCCCACCTCGATGGGGTAGGAGTGGGCGTGGGACAGAGATCCCTGAAGTGGCGATGGCCACGTCCACGAGCGGGAACGGGAACGCACCCGTGGTGTCGGCACAAGCCGCACTCCTGCTCCGTGCACTGGGAGAAGAGAAGAAGAAAGATGGGAGCGAGAACAGAAACAGAGAGGGTGATCGCGGAAGGAACGAACACGTGACGCAACAACTCGCACAGGTGCGTCGAAAGCAACACCTCCACCTGCGCGATGGCGAGGCTTCCCACCACCAGGAACGTCCACGGATGCGAAGGACGTCGAAGGCAGAGACGCGCAGATCCGGAAACGAAACGTAAAAGACACCCTCGCATCCGATCCGACGCGCCGAAGGTCTCGAGAAGGCGCGGTCGGAACGAGACGAGACGAGCGGAAGCGAACCCATCCTCAAGCACGCCGCGCGCACGGATCGTGCGGCAGAGATGGACGTGGACTGACCGCGTGCACGCACACCACACGTTCGTTCCTTCCCTCCTTCACCTCCGGCCACGACGACGCGCGCACGTGTGTGCAGCTGGCGGGTCTCTTCGGACCCGAAGGGATCTTGCGCGTGTTGCAGATGACGCTCGATCACTGGGAACGGACAGCTCGTGCTTCGAGCGGCAGTGCGGCGCCATGCGGTTTGGGAAAAGACACGCCACACGCGATGGTGGTGGCAGCGCTCCTGGATCGGCTGTCTACCTTCACGCAACAAGAAAGGATCGTCGGTGCGGTGGTCGCACGTGCGATGATGGGAAACGGAAGGAAGCCGCAAGACGAGATCGTCGCCGACCTCTGCCGCGCAGGAAAGCTTTCCTTGCGGCAGCAGATCGCCGTGGCACTCACCCTCGTCGAAACCAACGATCCGGAATGGAAACTCGAAGGTGCGAAGCGAAGGAAGCGAGAAAAGGAGGCGAAGGAACGAAACCAAGGAATGGACCGTACTGACCCATCCCCACCCGCAACGACACTGTATGCGAACACATGCGCTCGATGGCGTATGGGCGAGGCACGCAGGTCAAAAGTTCCTCAAAGCCAAGATTGGAGAAATCCAAGGACCCAACGCGCAGCTGCCGGAAGAACTCCTGTACTGGCTGGTCTTCGTGCTGAAGCAAGGCGGAGAAGCGCTGTCCAGACAGTTCGCCACCCTGCAAAAAGTAGTGCCTAGCCTCCAGCCTAATCATCCAGATATCCCACCCACGTTGGCCCCGCTGGTCCAAGGCGCAGGCACGACCAACGCCGGGGCGGACGAAGAAGACGCGGGCCGTGCAGAAATGGAGGATCACGAACAGGCGCACACGACGGCTTCTGTTCCCGTGGCCACCATCTTGCAGGAGCTGGGGTACGCATGTGGGCGGAAAACGGACCTGGCCCAAGTGCTGGGCCTTTTCGTGCCCTTGGACGAGACGTCGGTGTCCCAGATTCTGGGCATGATGTGCAGGACGCTGGTCGGGTTGGATGTTGCGCCAGGGGTTTACGCAAGCTTTTGTTCCGCCAACGGCCTTCCAGATCCAGTCGACGAACCCGCCACTACTTGGGACCCCGATGCAGTGGTGCAGGCCGTGCAATCGGTAAATCCTGACCTGAACTGGGAGACTGTGCTTTCCAATTTAGACCACAAAGATTTCTGGGTTCCGGACAGTGCCTCGTTTCTCTGGCTGGTGCATGCATGCGATCTCGCAAGGCAAGACGAACCATTCCCGTTGGACACTGTGCTGGGGAGGATCTGGAACAACAAGAGGGGACAGGTGACATTCCTCAAGTACGCGGTAGATGCCCCTGCGGACGTTTTCACCTTTGCCCATTCACAAAGGCTTGCGCCTCCCTTGGAAGGGATTGCCGGTGGAAAATCACCCATAGGCACGTCCAACTTTGCGTGGCTGTGCCTGGAGCTGCTGGAGACCCTGGTCGCCCTGGCAGACAGCGGCCAGATGCTCGTGGTCCGCTCTATCCTAGAGAAACCCCTTCAGATGTGTCCGGAGGTGCTAGCTGTATCTATGGCTGGGGTGAACACCTGGGGCACTCTCAAGCACGAGGTAATGGCTGCCACCGTGCCATCCTTCGTCCTTGGGACCAATGCCAGCAGCAGCCTCGTGCTGCACCGCTTATGGTCGTGCTGCAGAAATACCCTTGTTAGCACCATGGTGGAACTTTACATGAAGGATAGGAGCATCATTTCAAGGATTCTGGATGTTTGCCAGGAGCTCAAGTGCCTTCCGGAGGTCCTCGCCATGTCGCCCTACATATTTGCCATTGAATTGGCCTGCTTGGCCACGCGAAGAGAATACCTCAACCTGGAAAAGTGGCTGCAGGACATGATCGCCAAGCAAGGGACGGTGTTCGTCCAGTGCTGTGTTCGCTTCCTCGCTGACAAACTGCAGGCTGATGCTTCGGTTCCCAAGCCACCAGCAGTTGTCACATTGCCTCTCGAGACCCTGGCCATGTTTGTGCGAGTGCTGCAGGGGCAATCTGCAGGTTTCCCACCCGAAATCTTGCAAGAAATCACGCAGATCAGCGAGCTCATGGGCACTTCATTTCCCCAGCTAGCAGAAGTTGGATCGGCAGCAGAAATGGCAGTCCTTGAAGAAGTGTTCGCTCCGGACATCGAAGAAGAAGCCAATGCATACTTCCAGAAAATATACACCGGGCAGCAATCGGTTGATGATGTGATCGCCATGCTGGGTCAATTTCGTTCAGCTGAAGACGAGAGGAAGCAGCGTGTTTTTGCCTGCATGGTCCATAACCTCCTGGATGAGTATCGATTTTTCCCCAAGTATCCTGACAAGGAACTGCGGATCACCGCTGTCCTGTTTGGTAGGTTAGTGGAATGCCAGCTCGTATCGTCCGTGACGCTGGGGATTGCCTTAAGGTATGTTCTCGAGGCCCTCAAGAAGCCGTTGGGTTCCAAGATGTTCACCTTTGGTGTAGAAGCCCTTTCACACTTTAAGGACCGGTTGGCGGAGTGGCCTCAATACTGCAGCCACCTGCTTCAGATCCCTCAACTCCGTCAGGCCGCGCCGGAGCTCGTTGACCTTGCAGATAAACACACCCTAGGAGCAATCGTTTCCACGAAAGAAAAGAAGGGCGGAGAAGAAGTTGGTGCACCTAGTTCCAGCCAAGAGGAAAGTCTGTTGCAGGATGCCAGCACACCCATCCTGGAGAGCGCAACTGCACCAACTGCTGTGCCTTCCTCTTCTTTTACACCTTCCGCTAGTGCAAAATCGCAGGCATCACAGCCTTCGTCTCAGGCATCGCTCAAGGTTGAAGGGAAGGGGTCTGCCACGCTGGCCTCCGCATTCGCAACTTCTTTGAACATAGACACGCTTGTATCAGCTGCGAGAGAACAAAAAACCCCGGATCAGGAGACACTTGACAAAATCCACTTCACTATCAACAACCTCTCACTGGCCAATATAGATGCAAAGGGGAAGGAGGTAGAAGCCATCCTCCGGGCAGAGTGGTACCCTTGGTTTGCGCAGTACATGGTGGTAAAGCGTGCAAGCATTGAGCCCAACTTTCATCCTCTGTACTTTGCCCTGCTTGAGAAACTGAACAAGTCCCAGCTATACAAAATGATTCTCAAGGCAACGCACGACAACATCCGTGTGCTGCTTCAATCAGAGAAGATCAAAACCAACAGTGGTGAAAGAAGCTTGCTTAAGAATCTTGGTAGTTGGCTTGGGCAACTCACAATCGCCAGGAACAAGCCTCTTCTGTTTAAAGACCTTGATATTGTGTCCCTCATTTATGATGCTTACCAGACAGGTCGGATGATTGCAGTTCTGCCCTTTGTTTCCAAAGTCGTGGAACCTGTGAAGATGTCCAAGGTTTTTCGGCCGCCGAATCCCTGGACCACTGCAATTCTGCAGCTTTTTGCAGAGATATACTCTGCTGATGACCTGAAGCTGAATCTAAAATTCGAGATTGAGATGCTCTTTAAGAGCATGAAAGACATGAGCAATACCGAGGTGAAAATTTCTGACATGAAGCCCACCATAAACACCTTGAAGAATTATCAGCGGGCCAAGGTTGACAATCCCGACTTTGCCATGGACAAGTCATCCATTGCTGCTGCAAAGGCATCTGGTAGCAGTTCGGAGTCTGCTCCTCAAAGCCCACGCTCTGCAACCACGTCGGCTGCAACAGCGAAGGACTCAGAAGAGCGGGAAGCTGCATCTACTGGTCCAGTGAATCTACAAGCTTTTGTCCAGGTCAGCCCCCAACTTGCAGCAGTGGCAGAGCGCCTTCAGCTGAAACGTCTGGTACCTGTTGCAGTGGACCGTGCCATCAGAGAGGTCATATCCCCTGTAGTCGAACGAAGTGTCACTATAGCATGCATGACCACTCGTGAACTGGTGTTGAAAGACTTTTCCATGGAAGGGGATGACGACAAATTGCGCAAGGCTGCATACTTGATGGCTTCCTCGCTGGCAGGCAGCTTGGCTTTAGTAACCTGTAAAGAGCCGTTCCGCTCCAGCCTTGCGACTGCCCTTAGGCAGCTTCTTCAGCCTGCTGGCCTGGAACAACAAGCACTAGAACAAGCAGTGCAATTGGCAGCCAATGGAAACCTTGATCTTGGTTGCGCATTGATAGAAAAGGCTGCAACTGACAAGGCAGTGAGAGATATTGATGAGGCTCTGAACTCTGCTTATGTGGCAAGGAGGAAAGCTGCCAGTGCTGGCCAGCAGTTTGCCGATGTTGCACTGCTGACTCAGACACGATTCCCACAGACTCTTCCTGACGTACTGCGCCCGAAGCCCTGCAGACTCAGCCCCAGACAGCTTCGCTTGTACGAAGACTATGCAAAGATTGGCCGTACAATAGTTCCACAGGCAGGGGGGAGCAAAGGCACACCCGGAACAACAAACCAGGGTGGGGTTTCAAGGCAGGAGATGCCATTGCCAGACGCTGACAAGAAGCTTACCACCACAAAGACAGAGGTACCACCACTTCAAGCAACACCTTTTTCCACCCAGCAGGTGCTTGAGAAGATAAGTATGTGCATGGCAAGGGTAGAAGCAGTTGTACAGAAGGATCCTAACGCGGCTTTTGAAGCTCTCCCTCCTGACAACGACCTTAGATTGGCTGTCGGAGAGATGATCGAGTTGATGTCCAAGTCTGGCAACCGCGATGAGGTGATTGTTGCTGTTGCAGTGCTGGTCCTTAAAAAGCTGTATGAGGGCGTTCCTAGACGCCTTGGCGTGGGCGTCTATTTGGGGTTACTCAAAAGCTGCAAGCAGATGAATGACAAGGTTCCGCGAGAACTAACCAAGTTGTTTGGTTCACTCTCAGAGGAGCAACAGCTCAACAGAGATTTGGCTGAATTACTGATTGGCTCTCGTTTGCTCTTGGTCCCGGAATTTGATGCTCTTCTCGTGAAGCACCTGCAAGGTCCACGGTTTGCACACGCACTCGAGCTGGCAGTTCAACTTATTCGCCAGTGCGTTGTTGCCAAACCTGTAGTTTCCCCATTGGAGATGGCTGGCACTCTGGATGTGCTGAGTAAGGTTGCAAACCGTCCCGGTGCTCCAGAGGCCATTCAGCAACTGATAGACCGTGTAAGGTCAATGTTTCCAGCAAAAGAAGCCGCTAAAGCCGCGCCTGGAGGCGTGCCTTCAAGGAAGGGGGAAGTTGAGGGTTTCAGGCAGAGGGTCATCATGCTGTTCGACGAATGGACTCGTATCATTGACGCGCCAGCTGGAATGAAGTTTCATGCAACATTTGCGCAGCAGGTCCAACAGGGTGGCTTCCTGAAGGATGATGAGACAATCGAGCACATGTTTGGTATACTCACAGAAATTTGTGTAGCTCACTGCCTAAGCTCAGCGTCTGGTGCAGGGCAGGGGCAGTTTTCATTTGTTGCTGTGGATGCACTTTCTCGACTGATAGTTATGCTGTCCAGGTTCGTTGGGGAAAGAGGAGCGAATGGGCTGTCCGTTCGGGCAGGTCTACTTGCAAGGGCACTATCTGCAGCAACAACTGTTCTTCAGAGGCACGCAGCAGAAAGGAACATTGCGTTCAACAGCCGACCGTATTTCAGGTTGTTTGCAGGCATCTTGAATGAGCTTAGTGTGTCGGATCCACAGCTTGACAGCACAAACTTTGCAGTTCTTACAGCTTTTGCTGGCTTACTGCAGGCAACCCAGCCATCAAGAGTGCCTGTATTCTGTTTTGCTTGGTTGGAGCTTGTTTCTCATCGCTATTTCATGCCGAAATTGCTCCTTGCCCCAAACCAGAAAGGATGGAGTCTTCTGGAGAGACTTCTCACTGCGATCCTACGGTTCATGGAACCTCAACTAAGAAATGCTGAGCTTTCTGATCCTATCAGGCTGCTTTACAGGGGTGTACTCAGAGTATTGTTGGTTCTTCTGCATGACTTTCCGGAGTTCCTGTGTGACCATCATTTTATGCTTTGTGATGCCATACCGTCCTCTTGTGTACAGATGAGGAACCTGGTGCTCTCTGCGTTTCCACGCAACATGAGGCTCCCAGATCCCTTTACACCCAATTTGAAGGTTGATCTGTTACCTGAGATTTCTCAAGCTCCCCGCATTGTGGTGGACGCTGGTGCAGCGATTGGGGATGCCCAATTGAGAGCCGACATTGACAACTACCTGAAGAATCGCATGCCAATCACATTGATGCAGGACTTGAAAGCACGTTTCTACTATTCTCCCACCGATGCAGCAGCACATGGATGTAGGTACAACATGCATTTGATCAATGCGGTAGTATTGTACATTGGTATGCAAGCTATTCAGCAACTACACAATAAGGCCTCTCAACTGCCAGTTCAAGTCAACCAGGGGGTTCCAATGGAGATGTTTCTGTGGCTCGTTGCTGAATTAGATCCAGAAGGACGATACATGTTCTTGAGTTCGGTGGCAAATCAACTCCGCTACCCTAATAACCACACCCATTACTATTCGTGTGTACTGCTCTATCTATTTTCGGAGTCCCCTCAGGAACTTGTGAAGGAGCAAATAACGCGTGTCTTGCTGGAGCGCCTGATTGTCAACCGCCCTCATCCATGGGGGCTTCTGATCACTTTCATTGAGCTGATCAAAAACCCAAGGTATAGCTTTTGGAGCCATTCATTTACAAGGTGTGCACCTGAGATCGAGCGCCTCTTTGAAAGCGTGGCCCGGTCTTGCATGGGAGCTGTCAAGCCTGGTGAGGAAGACGTCAATTCCAAAACAGCTGCTTCAGCCGCCCCCGCTTGATGGTTCCTTTGAATGGTTCCTTGACAGTAAAATGGCTTTTCTTATTGACACAAGGCAGTACCTGCAAATTTTCAATGTACATGTTTTGATTGATGACGTGAAGACTTGTATGCCCACGACACTTTTGGTCTTGCCTCTCTCGTTATCATTTCACTTGATATTAGCTCTAGCTTTACTCCCTAATATCTTTCACACTGCTGAGAAATCCCCGTCTTCCCTACTTCCATGTCCACAACGTTGGCAAAGTCAGCATGGGAATTCAACGGGTTTCATTCATCCAATGGATTGACCACCTAAGCATGTGATGATTGCTAGGGATCTCGTTCGTGTTTTCCTTGCTTCCATTACATATTTCTCATTTGATTGAACGCGAGGATCAATTTTGGTCCACGGTTGTCCTCCGTGCTAATCACCTCATTCTCTTCCCTTCTCCATTTCTTAGTCCTTTAGGCTTGACCAAGTTTGCATCGTTGCTACCTCCCATGCAATCGATTAGCCCTCATTATTCCGTTTATCTTTTATACTATCGTTTTACCTCTACCTAGCGTGCAAAGACAAGGATTCACCATTTTTGGGGCTGATTGTCTCCCCTTTACGAACATAATGTAGTGAAATGCTTACGTGCGATTACCTATGCTTGTGTTCGTGAGTAAGGCTTAGTGTAAAATAACCGGGGTATAAGACAATGTTGTTTTGGGTTTGTGCTTTCAAGCAAATGGTACCTCAAAAGACTCCACGCCTTTCATGTAATGTAAACCGTTATCCCCAACAG
Organism: Picocystis sp. L7; assembly: GCA_020975725.1. Taxonomy (NCBI): domain Eukaryota; kingdom Viridiplantae; phylum Chlorophyta; class Picocystophyceae; order Picocystales; family Picocystaceae; genus Picocystis; species Picocystis sp. L7. The sequence continues at coordinate 246,752 of QXJR01000016.1, read as the reverse complement.
ATGCCCATCGGGGGCAAGTTCTACAGTGAAGCATTTGAACGCGTTTTTCAAGATTAATACCAGAGCGTTTGTTTGCGAGGCTTCGGCAAATTACGAGGTACCGAAACATTGGCCATACCAATTAAATGGTTGGTTCCTCGCATTCTTTGAGGGAAGCGACAACACCTGAAGCTCTTACCATCGTTGATAATCATTTAGAAGATGACTAAATTTAATGCCTTTCACCCGCATATTGAGCAATTGATTTATTGATGGCCACGATACCCACGAGACTTCGTCCATGTGCCTCTTACTTTCCAAAGACGGTTGAGTCGACGTGACTTGAGCTCGCGGGGTCGACCTACTTTGCGACGCTGTACGACATCCTACTTTGCTGACCTATGGCTCGTTTGTGAGCACGAGTGGGCTTTATAAATTCGCTGCGCCAGTGTCACTTGTTGTCTTATGCTTCCTATTTTTCCAAAGCATGATCGCTCCTCGATCAAACGTTTGTGGTTCCCCCGTCGACGCTCCTTGTAGGACATGTGCGTTTTGAATGGATCTTTTGCCTTCATGGGGCCATAGCTCAACCCATCCGGGCGGATTCCGCTGGAATCCAGCTCGTCTAGATCCCCATTCCTGCAATCTTTCATCCCTCCGTCCCCTTGGGCCCGTTCCATGGGCATCCTTCGACTTCCGCCGTGTAGTTGTGGTTGGTTTTCTCCCACCTGGGGAAAGAAACCACCGCCAATCCCGGTGTGGATCGTGAGGGGCAGGTGGACGAGCGAGACCGTTCGGTTCCTACACTGCGGGACGGGAGCGTCCCGGGGAAAATCGGTCGAGATATCGATCCACCCCCTCCAGGGACCCGAGCTATCGATCGATCCGCCCCGAAAATCCCAAGGAGATACTGAGGGGTTCGGGGGGCGTCCCGGGGCCTATTGAGGGACCCGTCGTCTGAAAGACCATCGTCCCGTCCATCGGGGGTGGGATGAAAGTTAAGCAAAGCGGTCGAATTTCAGGTGGAAAAACCGCGCGTCCGGGACGCCCCTCCGGGACGCCCGGGACGCTGAATCAATTTTCATTTTGATTCACTCTCAAACGTCATACGAATCCTTTTTGATTCCACGCAGGACGGAACCCGAACTTGAAACCGAAATGATTCCCCAATCGACCGCGAGGTTGACCCGGGCTCACGGTCTACTGCTTTCCAATGAAGCCACCTTTTTGACCTCGGACTGTGCAAGAACAGGGCCGAGGACACGATCGACGTCGCCTCCGACTTCGACACCGGAGGTGACGAAACCAGCAAGAAGGGAGCGCCGTCCACGGGACGGACGCCACACAGACTCGAACCAGATGGAGAGAGGGACGTTGATAGGGCTATGAATAGAAAAATCGCGTGCGGGCATGGAAGAAGAAATGGGTAAGGCACTCCCAATAAGAACGAATCTTGCCATCCAATCCACGTACGAAGTGCACGTGTAGAGTGACTCGTAGAGCCAAGCAATGGAAATCTGCAGGTGCACCTGCAAGGCCCAGCACTTTGGAGTGCTTGATCCTGCAGGTGCACCACCTGGAGAGGCAAGCAATGGAAATCTGCAGGTGCACCTGCAAGGCCCAGCACTTTGGAGTGCTCGATCCTGCAGGTGCACCACCTGGAGAGCCAAGCAATGGAAATCTGCAGGTGCACCTGCAAGGCCCAGCACTTTGGAGTGCTCGATCCTGCAGGTGCACCACCTGGAGAGCCAAGCAATGGAAATCTGCAGGTGCACCTGCAAGGCCCAGCACTTTGGAGTGCTCGATCCTGCAGGTGCACCACCTGGAGAGCCAAGCAATGGAAATCTGCAGGTGCAACTGCAAGGCCCAGCACTTTGGAGTGCTCGATCCTGCAGGTGCACCACCTGGAGAGGCAAGCAATGGAAATCTGCAGGTGCACCTGCAAGGCCCAGCACTTTGGAGTGCTTGATCCTGCAGGTGCACCACCTGGAGAGGCAAGCAATGGAAATCTGCAGGTGCACCTGCAACACCCAGCACTTTGGTGTGCTCTATCCTGCAGGTGCACCACCTGGAGAGCCAAGCAATGGAAATCTGCAGGTGCACCTGCAAGGCCCAGCACTTGGGAGTGCTCGATCCTGCAGGTGCACCACCTGGAGAGGCAAGCAATGGAAATCTGCAGGTGCACCTGCAAGGCCCAGCACTTTGGAGTGCTCGATCCTGCAGGTGCACCACCTGGAGAGGCAAGCAATGGAAATCTGCAGGTGCACCTGCAAGGCCCAGCACTTTGGAGTGCTCGATCCTGCAGGTGCACCACCTGGAGAGGCAAGCAATGGAAATCTGCAGGTGCACCTGCAACACCCAGCACTTTGGTGTGCTCGATCCTGCAGGTGCACCACCTGGAGAGGCAAGCAATGGAAATCTGCAGGTGCACCTGCAAGGCCCAGCACTTTGGAGTGCTCGATCCTGCAGGTGCAGCAAGTAGGACAAATTGTGGAGCTGAAATAGGCTAGGAGTGTATTGATACAATTTGTTACTCCTGCTACTGAACGATCTTTTTGGGATCCATGAATCCATCTCGACAACAACATGCTATCATGTATGCATCTGCGATCCCAGTGCAACTTGAAGCTTGTTGAAGGTGTGACTGTAAACATACTTCAGCATAGTTGTAGATGGCTGTTTTTCTATCTTTGCCCTTCAGTCCTCTCAAGCATGGGAAATTGGTTTGCCATGTTCTAGGGTGCACAACCTGCACAGTGGCTTCAGGACACACAGATGCAAAGGCTGTCTCCCAAATTCCCAAGCAGTAACCAATAGTCTTTGCTGCAACAACACCATTATTATAGACTGGGGCAGATTCAATGTGCACAATGATTTGCTCAGCCGGAATACCATTAGTGAGGGATTGTATGTCACAGATCAGCCTAAAGATATCAATCTTCTTCCTTTTCTTGCTGTTTGAGACGGAAGTGAAGGTGCGTGTAGGATACACGATTGGGTCCTTTCGTGTGTGATGAAGGGCGACCAAACCTCCTTTCAGGTCCGGGTCCACACCTACAAACAAGCAAGGTGTCATACGTTCAATCTTCTCGGGCCTACTACGTTTTGAAGGATAGGGGGAGTCGGTCAGGTGGACGCTGGACGAACCCTCAGAGACGGACACGACTTCGTGGTGCATGTCGCTGAAGGACGATGGACCTTGCGAGGGCGGCGGTGCTGGTGAACGAGGGAAGAAGCAGGGCAACTTCAAAAGGTCGGGCTACGTTTCGTGTACGTTTTGGGAGTCGTGCCTTGAGGGGACAAGGTCCAAGAAGTCGCTTCAAGGGGCGTGTGCATGTCGCTTCGTGCACGCTCCCCAGCTAGTCAAAATGCTTCGAAACGCACATCTTTGATTGGCTAGGGAGCGTGCATCGTGGACGGGGGCGGTCAAAAAGAGAAAGGGAACAAGAGGACACGCACGTGCTCGTGGCTGGGAAGGCGAGAGCCATCGAAGCGACATGAATGCCGGATGGCAGACTGTCGACGCCTCATTTCGAGAAGTTGTCGATCCTTGGTTGGGTATCGTTGCCCTCTCAAAGGGCACCTTCCAAAAGTACAAGCCTTTCTGGATCCGCTTCAGCGAGTTCATTGCACGCGAAGTGCGAGGGGGCTTGCAAGCGGTAGAGTCGGAGGAGAATCTGATGCACTTGTGTGACAAATTTGTTGAAGAGGTGAAGAATGGAGGACGGAGGTACGGGAGCATGCGCACATGTTCCTCTGCTGTTAAGCACATCCCGCAAGCATATGCCAGGTTCAAAGGGAAAATTTGCAAGACTAGTAAGAGGAGCCCTGCAGTGAAGAGCATATTGAGGAAGTGTAGGAGGGAGCAAGCCGAGAGGCAGGACGATGGCACCATTGACATCGGGGGACAGTATACATCCTGCCTCACACGAGAAGAGAGGTTGGGCATAATCTCAAATCTAGATGAACGGCACTGTATGGCATTCACAGTGTGCTTCCAAAGTCTCATGAGGGGAGATACCATGAGGAAGTGTAAGTTGTCTAGACTTGCATTGGATGAATATGAGTACAGTGGGCCAGACAAGCTTCCCATTCTATACTTTCACAGCCCCACAAAGGAATCAGAAGGTCAAAGCCGGCCGCATGCTGTGGGTCGCCATGTTGATGTGTGGATGTGTGCAATGGGTGCAACCTTTCGATACCTTGTATGGAAGTACGACTTAAACGGAGATACATGGCCAGACTTCAAGACTCCTGGGCGCGTTTGGTACAAGGACAATCCGTTGTATGATGTAACCTTCGGAGGCATGACACTGGCGTTTAAACAGGTGTTCCTTTACCTTGGTATGTCCGTAGGAAAGGTGACCCATATGAGAAAGTATGGAGCGATGCATCTACAGAGGTTGCCATACACGGATGATTTGATGATTGAAAGTCTTGGGTATTGGTGCGATGGCCGAGGCCAATTGAACTCTAACATGCAAAATTCCTATTTGGATGTCAATCCCAAAGCCGTGGCCCATGCAGCTGAACATCCCGACTCACAGATGGTGTACCTTCCCAGGCAACGTGTCACTCCATCAGACGATTTGTTGAACTTGATCTTTCCACAGTTGAAGACATCTAAAGAATTCTTGAAGAGCATTGCGAAGGATCCACGGACAAGGGACATCACTGCAGAGAAGGTCATTGAGGTGCTAGGTTTTGCTCGAATTTGCTTTCTACAAGACGCAGCCGTGCTCATGCACAATGGGTTCAAGTGTGCAGCGTTTCACCACCCCGTCTTCAAGCACAAGTCATGGACAGCTTTCCAGAAGAAAGTGGTGAAGAAGATAAGAGAATTCAACCAGGTTGCTTCGAAGGAAATCCAAGCCAATGCTGAAAAACTACGAGTTCGCAAGCTCTTGCCACATGTGGCCCAACAACTTACATGTGTGAACAACCAGCTCTCATGCATCACGCATACTTTAAACGAGTTGAAGGATGGTACTCACGAAAGAAGAAATGTCACGGGGGTGGTCATTGAAGGCAGCTCGGTGCCCGATGGAGGAAGCAAGGACTGCCCACCTGCACCAGTCAACACCAAAGGATTCACATCCTTGCAACATTTGTGGGAGCAACTCGCAGATGCAAGCCCTTCCTCCCCTTATTGCTCTTTCATGGAAGCGGAGGCACGTGGGATAGAATGGAGGAGAGATTCTCCACCCTCGTCACGTAGGAGAAAGTTTTGGTTTAAGCGGAAGCGTCTACATGCTTGGGTCACAGGGGCTGTGGGCAAAGGGTGCTTCGCCACTGCCAAGGATGCCCTCGATTGCTTGGAGGGATGGAGAAAAAAGGAGAACATTGGTCTAGGCACGCTCCTCATGATGGTGGAGACCCAAAAAGTGCCGTCCCCGGCCGCTCTTGCGACACGAGGGGTGCCCACCGTTGTGTAAGCAGCCGTTCCCATCCCCCCCCCCCACCACAGAATATTCTCCCTCCCCGGTGTTCCTCCCTCGAACCCGGGCCCCGTCCCTCCGGGACGCAGGAATCCCACGGTTCCTACACTGCGGGACGGGAGCGTCCCGGGGAAAATCGGTCGAGATATCGATCCACCCCCTCCAGGGACCCGAGCTATCGATCGATCCGCCCCGAAAATCCCAAGGAGATACTGAGGGGTTCGGGGGGCGTCCCGGGGCCTATTGAGGGACCCGTCGTCTGAAAGACCATCGTCCCGTCCATCGGGGGTGGGATGAAAGTTAAGCAAAGCGGTCGAATTTCAGGTGGAAAAACCGCGCGTCCGGGACGCCCCTCCGGGACGCCCGGGACGCTGAATCAATTTTCATTTTGATTCACTCTCAAACGTCATACGAATCCTTTTTGATTCCACGCAGGACGGAACCCGAACTTGAAACCGAAATGATTCCCCAATCGACCGCGAGGTTGACCCGGGCTCACGGTCTACTGCTTTCCAATGAAGCCACCTTTTTGACCTCGGACTGTGCAAGAACAGGGCCGAGGACACGATCGACGTCGCCTCCGACTTCGACACCGGAGGTGACGAAACCAGCAAGAAGGGAGCGCCGTCCACGGGACGGACGCCACACAGACTCGAACCAGATGGAGAGAGGGACGTTGATAGGGCTATGAATAGAAAAATCGCGTGCGGGCATGGAAGAAGAAATGGGTAAGGCACTCCCAATAAGAACGAATCTTGCCATCCAATCCACGTACGAAGTGCACGTGTAGAGTGACTCGTAGAGCCAAGCAATGGAAATCTGCAGGTGCACCTGCAAGGCCCAGCACTTTGGAGTGCTTGATCCTGCAGGTGCACCACCTGGAGAGGCAAGCAATGGAAATCTGCAGGTGCACCTGCAAGGCCCAGCACTTTGGAGTGCTCGATCCTGCAGGTGCACCACCTGGAGAGCCAAGCAATGGAAATCTGCAGGTGCACCTGCAAGGCCCAGCACTTTGGAGTGCTCGATCCTGCAGGTGCACCACCTGGAGAGCCAAGCAATGGAAATCTGCAGGTGCACCTGCAAGGCCCAGCACTTTGGAGTGCTCGATCCTGCAGGTGCACCACCTGGAGAGCCAAGCAATGGAAATCTGCAGGTGCAACTGCAAGGCCCAGCACTTTGGAGTGCTCGATCCTGCAGGTGCACCACCTGGAGAGGCAAGCAATGGAAATCTGCAGGTGCACCTGCAAGGCCCAGCACTTTGGAGTGCTTGATCCTGCAGGTGCACCACCTGGAGAGGCAAGCAATGGAAATCTGCAGGTGCACCTGCAACACCCAGCACTTTGGTGTGCTCTATCCTGCAGGTGCACCACCTGGAGAGCCAAGCAATGGAAATCTGCAGGTGCACCTGCAAGGCCCAGCACTTGGGAGTGCTCGATCCTGCAGGTGCACCACCTGGAGAGGCAAGCAATGGAAATCTGCAGGTGCACCTGCAAGGCCCAGCACTTTGGAGTGCTCGATCCTGCAGGTGCACCACCTGGAGAGGCAAGCAATGGAAATCTGCAGGTGCACCTGCAAGGCCCAGCACTTTGGAGTGCTCGATCCTGCAGGTGCACCACCTGGAGAGGCAAGCAATGGAAATCTGCAGGTGCACCTGCAACACCCAGCACTTTGGTGTGCTCGATCCTGCAGGTGCACCACCTGGAGAGGCAAGCAATGGAAATCTGCAGGTGCACCTGCAAGGCCCAGCACTTTGGAGTGCTCGATCCTGCAGGTGCAGCAAGTAGGACAAATTGTGGAGCTGAAATAGGCTAGGAGTGTATTGATACAATTTGTTACTCCTGCTACTGAACGATCTTTTTGGGATCCATGAATCCATCTCGACAACAACATGCTATCATGTATGCATCTGCGATCCCAGTGCAACTTGAAGCTTGTTGAAGGTGTGACTGTAAACATACTTCAGCATAGTTGTAGATGGCTGTTTTTCTATCTTTGCCCTTCAGTCCTCTCAAGCATGGGAAATTGGTTTGCCATGTTCTAGGGTGCACAACCTGCACAGTGGCTTCAGGACACACAGATGCAAAGGCTGTCTCCCAAATTCCCAAGCAGTAACCAATAGTCTTTGCTGCAACAACACCATTATTATAGACTGGGGCAGATTCAATGTGCACAATGATTTGCTCAGCCGGAATACCATTAGTGAGGGATTGTATGTCACAGATCAGCCTAAAGATATCAATCTTCTTCCTTTTCTTGCTGTTTGAGACGGAAGTGAAGGTGCGTGTAGGATACACGATTGGGTCCTTTCGTGTGTGATGAAGGGCGACCAAACCTCCTTTCAGGTCCGGGTCCACACCTACAAACAAGCAAGGTGTCATACGTTCAATCTTCTCGGGCCTACTACGTTTTGAAGGATAGGGGGAGTCGGTCAGGTGGACGCTGGACGAACCCTCAGAGACGGACACGACTTCGTGGTGCATGTCGCTGAAGGACGATGGACCTTGCGAGGGCGGCGGTGCTGGTGAACGAGGGAAGAAGCAGGGCAACTTCAAAAGGTCGGGCTACGTTTCGTGTACGTTTTGGGAGTCGTGCCTTGAGGGGACAAGGTCCAAGAAGTCGCTTCAAGGGGCGTGTGCATGTCGCTTCGTGCACGCTCCCCAGCTAGTCAAAATGCTTCGAAACGCACATCTTTGATTGGCTAGGGAGCGTGCATCGTGGACGGGGGCGGTCAAAAAGAGAAAGGGAACAAGAGGACACGCACGTGCTCGTGGCTGGGAAGGCGAGAGCCATCGAAGCGACATGAATGCCGGATGGCAGACTGTCGACGCCTCATTTCGAGAAGTTGTCGATCCTTGGTTGGGTATCGTTGCCCTCTCAAAGGGCACCTTCCAAAAGTACAAGCCTTTCTGGATCCGCTTCAGCGAGTTCATTGCACGCGAAGTGCGAGGGGGCTTGCAAGCGGTAGAGTCGGAGGAGAATCTGATGCACTTGTGTGACAAATTTGTTGAAGAGGTGAAGAATGGAGGACGGAGGTACGGGAGCATGCGCACATGTTCCTCTGCTGTTAAGCACATCCCGCAAGCATATGCCAGGTTCAAAGGGAAAATTTGCAAGACTAGTAAGAGGAGCCCTGCAGTGAAGAGCATATTGAGGAAGTGTAGGAGGGAGCAAGCCGAGAGGCAGGACGATGGCACCATTGACATCGGGGGACAGTATACATCCTGCCTCACACGAGAAGAGAGGTTGGGCATAATCTCAAATCTAGATGAACGGCACTGTATGGCATTCACAGTGTGCTTCCAAAGTCTCATGAGGGGAGATACCATGAGGAAGTGTAAGTTGTCTAGACTTGCATTGGATGAATATGAGTACAGTGGGCCAGACAAGCTTCCCATTCTATACTTTCACAGCCCCACAAAGGAATCAGAAGGTCAAAGCCGGCCGCATGCTGTGGGTCGCCATGTTGATGTGTGGATGTGTGCAATGGGTGCAACCTTTCGATACCTTGTATGGAAGTACGACTTAAACGGAGATACATGGCCAGACTTCAAGACTCCTGGGCGCGTTTGGTACAAGGACAATCCGTTGTATGATGTAACCTTCGGAGGCATGACACTGGCGTTTAAACAGGTGTTCCTTTACCTTGGTATGTCCGTAGGAAAGGTGACCCATATGAGAAAGTATGGAGCGATGCATCTACAGAGGTTGCCATACACGGATGATTTGATGATTGAAAGTCTTGGGTATTGGTGCGATGGCCGAGGCCAATTGAACTCTAACATGCAAAATTCCTATTTGGATGTCAATCCCAAAGCCGTGGCCCATGCAGCTGAACATCCCGACTCACAGATGGTGTACCTTCCCAGGCAACGTGTCACTCCATCAGACGATTTGTTGAACTTGATCTTTCCACAGTTGAAGACATCTAAAGAATTCTTGAAGAGCATTGCGAAGGATCCACGGACAAGGGACATCACTGCAGAGAAGGTCATTGAGGTGCTAGGTTTTGCTCGAATTTGCTTTCTACAAGACGCAGCCGTGCTCATGCACAATGGGTTCAAGTGTGCAGCGTTTCACCACCCCGTCTTCAAGCACAAGTCATGGACAGCTTTCCAGAAGAAAGTGGTGAAGAAGATAAGAGAATTCAACCAGGTTGCTTCGAAGGAAATCCAAGCCAATGCTGAAAAACTACGAGTTCGCAAGCTCTTGCCACATGTGGCCCAACAACTTACATGTGTGAACAACCAGCTCTCATGCATCACGCATACTTTAAACGAGTTGAAGGATGGTACTCACGAAAGAAGAAATGTCACGGGGGTGGTCATTGAAGGCAGCTCGGTGCCCGATGGAGGAAGCAAGGACTGCCCACCTGCACCAGTCAACACCAAAGGATTCACATCCTTGCAACATTTGTGGGAGCAACTCGCAGATGCAAGCCCTTCCTCCCCTTATTGCTCTTTCATGGAAGCGGAGGCACGTGGGATAGAATGGAGGAGAGATTCTCCACCCTCGTCACGTAGGAGAAAGTTTTGGTTTAAGCGGAAGCGTCTACATGCTTGGGTCACAGGGGCTGTGGGCAAAGGGTGCTTCGCCACTGCCAAGGATGCCCTCGATTGCTTGGAGGGATGGAGAAAAAAGGAGAACATTGGTCTAGGCACGCTCCTCATGATGGTGGAGACCCAAAAAGTGCCGTCCCCGGCCGCTCTTGCGACACGAGGGGTGCCCACCGTTGTGTAAGCAGCCGTTCCCATCCCCCCCCCCACCACAGAATATTCTCCCTCCCCGGTGTTCCTCCCTCGAACCCGGGCCCCGTCCCTCCGGGACGCAGGAATCCCACGGTTCCTACACTGCGGGACGGGAGCGTCCCGGGGAAAATCGGTCGAGATATCGATCCACCCCCTCCAGGGACCCGAGCTATCGATCGATCCGCCCCGAAAATCCCAAGGAGATACTGAGGGGTTCGGGGGGCGTCCCGGGGCCTATTGAGGGACCCGTCGTCTGAAAGACCATCGTCCCGTCCATCGGGGGTGGGATGAAAGTTAAGCAAAGCGGTCGAATTTCAGGTGGAAAAACCGCGCGTCCGGGACGCCCCTCCGGGACGCCCGGGACGCTGAATCAATTTTCATTTTGATTCACTCTCAAACGTCATACGAATCCTTTTTGATTCCACGCAGGACGGAACCCGAACTTGAAACCGAAATGATTCCCCAATCGACCGCGAGGTTGACCCGGGCTCACGGTCTACTGCTTTCCAATGAAGCCACCTTTTTGACCTCGGACTGTGCAAGAACAGGGCCGAGGACACGATCGACGTCGCCTCCGACTTCGACACCGGAGGTGACGAAACCAGCAAGAAGGGAGCGCCGTCCACGGGACGGACGCCACACAGACTCGAACCAGATGGAGAGAGGGACGTTGATAGGGCTATGAATAGAAAAATCGCGTGCGGGCATGGAAGAAGAAATGGGTAAGGCACTCCCAATAAGAACGAATCTTGCCATCCAATCCACGTACGAAGTGCACGTGTAGAGTGACTCGTAGAGCCAAGCAATGGAAATCTGCAGGTGCACCTGCAAGGCCCAGCACTTTGGAGTGCTTGATCCTGCAGGTGCACCACCTGGAGAGGCAAGCAATGGAAATCTGCAGGTGCACCTGCAAGGCCCAGCACTTTGGAGTGCTCGATCCTGCAGGTGCACCACCTGGAGAGCCAAGCAATGGAAATCTGCAGGTGCACCTGCAAGGCCCAGCACTTTGGAGTGCTCGATCCTGCAGGTGCACCACCTGGAGAGCCAAGCAATGGAAATCTGCAGGTGCACCTGCAAGGCCCAGCACTTTGGAGTGCTCGATCCTGCAGGTGCACCACCTGGAGAGCCAAGCAATGGAAATCTGCAGGTGCAACTGCAAGGCCCAGCACTTTGGAGTGCTCGATCCTGCAGGTGCACCACCTGGAGAGGCAAGCAATGGAAATCTGCAGGTGCACCTGCAAGGCCCAGCACTTTGGAGTGCTTGATCCTGCAGGTGCACCACCTGGAGAGGCAAGCAATGGAAATCTGCAGGTGCACCTGCAACACCCAGCACTTTGGTGTGCTCTATCCTGCAGGTGCACCACCTGGAGAGCCAAGCAATGGAAATCTGCAGGTGCACCTGCAAGGCCCAGCACTTGGGAGTGCTCGATCCTGCAGGTGCACCACCTGGAGAGGCAAGCAATGGAAATCTGCAGGTGCACCTGCAAGGCCCAGCACTTTGGAGTGCTCGATCCTGCAGGTGCACCACCTGGAGAGGCAAGCAATGGAAATCTGCAGGTGCACCTGCAAGGCCCAGCACTTTGGAGTGCTCGATCCTGCAGGTGCACCACCTGGAGAGGCAAGCAATGGAAATCTGCAGGTGCACCTGCAACACCCAGCACTTTGGTGTGCTCGATCCTGCAGGTGCACCACCTGGAGAGGCAAGCAATGGAAATCTGCAGGTGCACCTGCAAGGCCCAGCACTTTGGAGTGCTCGATCCTGCAGGTGCAGCAAGTAGGACAAATTGTGGAGCTGAAATAGGCTAGGAGTGTATTGATACAATTTGTTACTCCTGCTACTGAACGATCTTTTTGGGATCCATGAATCCATCTCGACAACAACATGCTATCATGTATGCATCTGCGATCCCAGTGCAACTTGAAGCTTGTTGAAGGTGTGACTGTAAACATACTTCAGCATAGTTGTAGATGGCTGTTTTTCTATCTTTGCCCTTCAGTCCTCTCAAGCATGGGAAATTGGTTTGCCATGTTCTAGGGTGCACAACCTGCACAGTGGCTTCAGGACACACAGATGCAAAGGCTGTCTCCCAAATTCCCAAGCAGTAACCAATAGTCTTTGCTGCAACAACACCATTATTATAGACTGGGGCAGATTCAATGTGCACAATGATTTGCTCAGCCGGAATACCATTAGTGAGGGATTGTATGTCACAGATCAGCCTAAAGATATCAATCTTCTTCCTTTTCTTGCTGTTTGAGACGGAAGTGAAGGTGCGTGTAGGATACACGATTGGGTCCTTTCGTGTGTGATGAAGGGCGACCAAACCTCCTTTCAGGTCCGGGTCCACACCTACAAACAAGCAAGGTGTCATACGTTCAATCTTCTCGGGCCTACTACGTTTTGAAGGATAGGGGGAGTCGGTCAGGTGGACGCTGGACGAACCCTCAGAGACGGACACGACTTCGTGGTGCATGTCGCTGAAGGACGATGGACCTTGCGAGGGCGGCGGTGCTGGTGAACGAGGGAAGAAGCAGGGCAACTTCAAAAGGTCGGGCTACGTTTCGTGTACGTTTTGGGAGTCGTGCCTTGAGGGGACAAGGTCCAAGAAGTCGCTTCAAGGGGCGTGTGCATGTCGCTTCGTGCACGCTCCCCAGCTAGTCAAAATGCTTCGAAACGCACATCTTTGATTGGCTAGGGAGCGTGCATCGTGGACGGGGGCGGTCAAAAAGAGAAAGGGAACAAGAGGACACGCACGTGCTCGTGGCTGGGAAGGCGAGAGCCATCGAAGCGACATGAATGCCGGATGGCAGACTGTCGACGCCTCATTTCGAGAAGTTGTCGATCCTTGGTTGGGTATCGTTGCCCTCTCAAAGGGCACCTTCCAAAAGTACAAGCCTTTCTGGATCCGCTTCAGCGAGTTCATTGCACGCGAAGTGCGAGGGGGCTTGCAAGCGGTAGAGTCGGAGGAGAATCTGATGCACTTGTGTGACAAATTTGTTGAAGAGGTGAAGAATGGAGGACGGAGGTACGGGAGCATGCGCACATGTTCCTCTGCTGTTAAGCACATCCCGCAAGCATATGCCAGGTTCAAAGGGAAAATTTGCAAGACTAGTAAGAGGAGCCCTGCAGTGAAGAGCATATTGAGGAAGTGTAGGAGGGAGCAAGCCGAGAGGCAGGACGATGGCACCATTGACATCGGGGGACAGTATACATCCTGCCTCACACGAGAAGAGAGGTTGGGCATAATCTCAAATCTAGATGAACGGCACTGTATGGCATTCACAGTGTGCTTCCAAAGTCTCATGAGGGGAGATACCATGAGGAAGTGTAAGTTGTCTAGACTTGCATTGGATGAATATGAGTACAGTGGGCCAGACAAGCTTCCCATTCTATACTTTCACAGCCCCACAAAGGAATCAGAAGGTCAAAGCCGGCCGCATGCTGTGGGTCGCCATGTTGATGTGTGGATGTGTGCAATGGGTGCAACCTTTCGATACCTTGTATGGAAGTACGACTTAAACGGAGATACATGGCCAGACTTCAAGACTCCTGGGCGCGTTTGGTACAAGGACAATCCGTTGTATGATGTAACCTTCGGAGGCATGACACTGGCGTTTAAACAGGTGTTCCTTTACCTTGGTATGTCCGTAGGAAAGGTGACCCATATGAGAAAGTATGGAGCGATGCATCTACAGAGGTTGCCATACACGGATGATTTGATGATTGAAAGTCTTGGGTATTGGTGCGATGGCCGAGGCCAATTGAACTCTAACATGCAAAATTCCTATTTGGATGTCAATCCCAAAGCCGTGGCCCATGCAGCTGAACATCCCGACTCACAGATGGTGTACCTTCCCAGGCAACGTGTCACTCCATCAGACGATTTGTTGAACTTGATCTTTCCACAGTTGAAGACATCTAAAGAATTCTTGAAGAGCATTGCGAAGGATCCACGGACAAGGGACATCACTGCAGAGAAGGTCATTGAGGTGCTAGGTTTTGCTCGAATTTGCTTTCTACAAGACGCAGCCGTGCTCATGCACAATGGGTTCAAGTGTGCAGCGTTTCACCACCCCGTCTTCAAGCACAAGTCATGGACAGCTTTCCAGAAGAAAGTGGTGAAGAAGATAAGAGAATTCAACCAGGTTGCTTCGAAGGAAATCCAAGCCAATGCTGAAAAACTACGAGTTCGCAAGCTCTTGCCACATGTGGCCCAACAACTTACATGTGTGAACAACCAGCTCTCATGCATCACGCATACTTTAAACGAGTTGAAGGATGGTACTCACGAAAGAAGAAATGTCACGGGGGTGGTCATTGAAGGCAGCTCGGTGCCCGATGGAGGAAGCAAGGACTGCCCACCTGCACCAGTCAACACCAAAGGATTCACATCCTTGCAACATTTGTGGGAGCAACTCGCAGATGCAAGCCCTTCCTCCCCTTATTGCTCTTTCATGGAAGCGGAGGCACGTGGGATAGAATGGAGGAGAGATTCTCCACCCTCGTCACGTAGGAGAAAGTTTTGGTTTAAGCGGAAGCGTCTACATGCTTGGGTCACAGGGGCTGTGGGCAAAGGGTGCTTCGCCACTGCCAAGGATGCCCTCGATTGCTTGGAGGGATGGAGAAAAAAGGAGAACATTGGTCTAGGCACGCTCCTCATGATGGTGGAGACCCAAAAAGTGCCGTCCCCGGCCGCTCTTGCGACACGAGGGGTGCCCACCGTTGTGTAAGCAGCCGTTCCCATCCCCCCCCCCCACCACAGAATATTCTCCCTCCCCGGTGTTCCTCCCTCGAACCCGGGCCCCGTCCCTCCGGGACGCAGGAATCCCACGGTTCCTACACTGCGGGACGGGAGCGTCCCGGGGAAAATCGGTCGAGATATCGATCCACCCCCTCCAGGGACCCGAGCTATCGATCGATCCGCCCCGAAAATCCCAAGGAGATACTGAGGGGTTCGGGGGGCGTCCCGGGGCCTATTGAGGGACCCGTCGTCTGAAAGACCATCGTCCCGTCCATCGGGGGTGGGATGAAAGTTAAGCAAAGCGGTCGAATTTCAGGTGGAAAAACCGCGCGTCCGGGACGCCCCTCCGGGACGCCCGGGACGCTGAATCAATTTTCATTTTGATTCACTCTCAAACGTCATACGAATCCTTTTTGATTCCACGCAGGACGGAACCCGAACTTGAAACCGAAATGATTCCCCAATCGACCGCGAGGTTGACCCGGGCTCACGGTCTACTGCTTTCCAATGAAGCCACCTTTTTGACCTCGGACTGTGCAAGAACAGGGCCGAGGACACGATCGACGTCGCCTCCGACTTCGACACCGGAGGTGACGAAACCAGCAAGAAGGGAGCGCCGTCCACGGGACGGACGCCACACAGACTCGAACCAGATGGAGAGAGGGACGTTGATAGGGCTATGAATAGAAAAATCGCGTGCGGGCATGGAAGAAGAAATGGGTAAGGCACTCCCAATAAGAACGAATCTTGCCATCCAATCCACGTACGAAGTGCACGTGTAGAGTGACTCGTAGAGCCAAGCAATGGAAATCTGCAGGTGCACCTGCAAGGCCCAGCACTTTGGAGTGCTTGATCCTGCAGGTGCACCACCTGGAGAGGCAAGCAATGGAAATCTGCAGGTGCACCTGCAAGGCCCAGCACTTTGGAGTGCTCGATCCTGCAGGTGCACCACCTGGAGAGCCAAGCAATGGAAATCTGCAGGTGCACCTGCAAGGCCCAGCACTTTGGAGTGCTCGATCCTGCAGGTGCACCACCTGGAGAGCCAAGCAATGGAAATCTGCAGGTGCACCTGCAAGGCCCAGCACTTTGGAGTGCTCGATCCTGCAGGTGCACCACCTGGAGAGCCAAGCAATGGAAATCTGCAGGTGCAACTGCAAGGCCCAGCACTTTGGAGTGCTCGATCCTGCAGGTGCACCACCTGGAGAGGCAAGCAATGGAAATCTGCAGGTGCACCTGCAAGGCCCAGCACTTTGGAGTGCTTGATCCTGCAGGTGCACCACCTGGAGAGGCAAGCAATGGAAATCTGCAGGTGCACCTGCAACACCCAGCACTTTGGTGTGCTCTATCCTGCAGGTGCACCACCTGGAGAGCCAAGCAATGGAAATCTGCAGGTGCACCTGCAAGGCCCAGCACTTGGGAGTGCTCGATCCTGCAGGTGCACCACCTGGAGAGGCAAGCAATGGAAATCTGCAGGTGCACCTGCAAGGCCCAGCACTTTGGAGTGCTCGATCCTGCAGGTGCACCACCTGGAGAGGCAAGCAATGGAAATCTGCAGGTGCACCTGCAAGGCCCAGCACTTTGGAGTGCTCGATCCTGCAGGTGCACCACCTGGAGAGGCAAGCAATGGAAATCTGCAGGTGCACCTGCAACACCCAGCACTTTGGTGTGCTCGATCCTGCAGGTGCACCACCTGGAGAGGCAAGCAATGGAAATCTGCAGGTGCACCTGCAAGGCCCAGCACTTTGGAGTGCTCGATCCTGCAGGTGCAGCAAGTAGGACAAATTGTGGAGCTGAAATAGGCTAGGAGTGTATTGATACAATTTGTTACTCCTGCTACTGAACGATCTTTTTGGGATCCATGAATCCATCTCGACAACAACATGCTATCATGTATGCATCTGCGATCCCAGTGCAACTTGAAGCTTGTTGAAGGTGTGACTGTAAACATACTTCAGCATAGTTGTAGATGGCTGTTTTTCTATCTTTGCCCTTCAGTCCTCTCAAGCATGGGAAATTGGTTTGCCATGTTCTAGGGTGCACAACCTGCACAGTGGCTTCAGGACACACAGATGCAAAGGCTGTCTCCCAAATTCCCAAGCAGTAACCAATAGTCTTTGCTGCAACAACACCATTATTATAGACTGGGGCAGATTCAATGTGCACAATGATTTGCTCAGCCGGAATACCATTAGTGAGGGATTGTATGTCACAGATCAGCCTAAAGATATCAATCTTCTTCCTTTTCTTGCTGTTTGAGACGGAAGTGAAGGTGCGTGTAGGATACACGATTGGGTCCTTTCGTGTGTGATGAAGGGCGACCAAACCTCCTTTCAGGTCCGGGTCCACACCTACAAACAAGCAAGGTGTCATACGTTCAATCTTCTCGGGCCTACTACGTTTTGAAGGATAGGGGGAGTCGGTCAGGTGGACGCTGGACGAACCCTCAGAGACGGACACGACTTCGTGGTGCATGTCGCTGAAGGACGATGGACCTTGCGAGGGCGGCGGTGCTGGTGAACGAGGGAAGAAGCAGGGCAACTTCAAAAGGTCGGGCTACGTTTCGTGTACGTTTTGGGAGTCGTGCCTTGAGGGGACAAGGTCCAAGAAGTCGCTTCAAGGGGCGTGTGCATGTCGCTTCGTGCACGCTCCCCAGCTAGTCAAAATGCTTCGAAACGCACATCTTTGATTGGCTAGGGAGCGTGCATCGTGGACGGGGGCGGTCAAAAAGAGAAAGGGAACAAGAGGACACGCACGTGCTCGTGGCTGGGAAGGCGAGAGCCATCGAAGCGACATGAATGCCGGATGGCAGACTGTCGACGCCTCATTTCGAGAAGTTGTCGATCCTTGGTTGGGTATCGTTGCCCTCTCAAAGGGCACCTTCCAAAAGTACAAGCCTTTCTGGATCCGCTTCAGCGAGTTCATTGCACGCGAAGTGCGAGGGGGCTTGCAAGCGGTAGAGTCGGAGGAGAATCTGATGCACTTGTGTGACAAATTTGTTGAAGAGGTGAAGAATGGAGGACGGAGGTACGGGAGCATGCGCACATGTTCCTCTGCTGTTAAGCACATCCCGCAAGCATATGCCAGGTTCAAAGGGAAAATTTGCAAGACTAGTAAGAGGAGCCCTGCAGTGAAGAGCATATTGAGGAAGTGTAGGAGGGAGCAAGCCGAGAGGCAGGACGATGGCACCATTGACATCGGGGGACAGTATACATCCTGCCTCACACGAGAAGAGAGGTTGGGCATAATCTCAAATCTAGATGAACGGCACTGTATGGCATTCACAGTGTGCTTCCAAAGTCTCATGAGGGGAGATACCATGAGGAAGTGTAAGTTGTCTAGACTTGCATTGGATGAATATGAGTACAGTGGGCCAGACAAGCTTCCCATTCTATACTTTCACAGCCCCACAAAGGAATCAGAAGGTCAAAGCCGGCCGCATGCTGTGGGTCGCCATGTTGATGTGTGGATGTGTGCAATGGGTGCAACCTTTCGATACCTTGTATGGAAGTACGACTTAAACGGAGATACATGGCCAGACTTCAAGACTCCTGGGCGCGTTTGGTACAAGGACAATCCGTTGTATGATGTAACCTTCGGAGGCATGACACTGGCGTTTAAACAGGTGTTCCTTTACCTTGGTATGTCCGTAGGAAAGGTGACCCATATGAGAAAGTATGGAGCGATGCATCTACAGAGGTTGCCATACACGGATGATTTGATGATTGAAAGTCTTGGGTATTGGTGCGATGGCCGAGGCCAATTGAACTCTAACATGCAAAATTCCTATTTGGATGTCAATCCCAAAGCCGTGGCCCATGCAGCTGAACATCCCGACTCACAGATGGTGTACCTTCCCAGGCAACGTGTCACTCCATCAGACGATTTGTTGAACTTGATCTTTCCACAGTTGAAGACATCTAAAGAATTCTTGAAGAGCATTGCGAAGGATCCACGGACAAGGGACATCACTGCAGAGAAGGTCATTGAGGTGCTAGGTTTTGCTCGAATTTGCTTTCTACAAGACGCAGCCGTGCTCATGCACAATGGGTTCAAGTGTGCAGCGTTTCACCACCCCGTCTTCAAGCACAAGTCATGGACAGCTTTCCAGAAGAAAGTGGTGAAGAAGATAAGAGAATTCAACCAGGTTGCTTCGAAGGAAATCCAAGCCAATGCTGAAAAACTACGAGTTCGCAAGCTCTTGCCACATGTGGCCCAACAACTTACATGTGTGAACAACCAGCTCTCATGCATCACGCATACTTTAAACGAGTTGAAGGATGGTACTCACGAAAGAAGAAATGTCACGGGGGTGGTCATTGAAGGCAGCTCGGTGCCCGATGGAGGAAGCAAGGACTGCCCACCTGCACCAGTCAACACCAAAGGATTCACATCCTTGCAACATTTGTGGGAGCAACTCGCAGATGCAAGCCCTTCCTCCCCTTATTGCTCTTTCATGGAAGCGGAGGCACGTGGGATAGAATGGAGGAGAGATTCTCCACCCTCGTCACGTAGGAGAAAGTTTTGGTTTAAGCGGAAGCGTCTACATGCTTGGGTCACAGGGGCTGTGGGCAAAGGGTGCTTCGCCACTGCCAAGGATGCCCTCGATTGCTTGGAGGGATGGAGAAAAAAGGAGAACATTGGTCTAGGCACGCTCCTCATGATGGTGGAGACCCAAAAAGTGCCGTCCCCGGCCGCTCTTGCGACACGAGGGGTGCCCACCGTTGTGTAAGCAGCCGTTCCCATCCCCCCCCCCCACCACAGAATATTCTCCCTCCCCGGTGTTCCTCCCTCGAACCCGGGCCCCGTCCCTCCGGGACGCAGGAATCCCACGGTTCCTACACTGCGGGACGGGAGCGTCCCGGGGAAAATCGGTCGAGATATCGATCCACCCCCTCCAGGGACCCGAGCTATCGATCGATCCGCCCCGAAAATCCCAAGGAGATACTGAGGGGTTCGGGGGGCGTCCCGGGGCCTATTGAGGGACCCGTCGTCTGAAAGACCATCGTCCCGTCCATCGGGGGTGGGATGAAAGTTAAGCAAAGCGGTCGAATTTCAGGTGGAAAAACCGCGCGTCCGGGACGCCCCTCCGGGACGCCCGGGACGCTGAATCAATTTTCATTTTGATTCACTCTCAAACGTCATACGAATCCTTTTTGATTCCACGCAGGACGGAACCCGAACTTGAAACCGAAATGATTCCCCAATCGACCGCGAGGTTGACCCGGGCTCACGGTCTACTGCTTTCTAATGAAGCCACCTTTTTGACCTCGGACTGTGCAAGAACAGGGCCGAGGACACGATCGACGTCGCCTCCGACTTCGACACCGGAGGTGACGAAACCAGCAAGAAGGGAGCGCCGTCCACGGGACGGACGCCACACAGACTCGAACCAGATGGAGAGAGGGACGTTGATAGGGCTATGAATAGAAAAATCGCGTGCGGGCATGGAAGAAGAAATGGGTAAGGCACTCCCAATAAGAACGAATCTTGCCATCCAATCCACGTACGAAGTGCACGTGTAGAGTGACTCGTAGAGCCAAGCAATGGAAATCTGCAGGTGCACCTGCAAGGCCCAGCACTTTGGAGTGCTTGATCCTGCAGGTGCACCACCTGGAGAGGCAAGCAATGGAAATCTGCAGGTGCACCTGCAAGGCCCAGCACTTTGGAGTGCTCGATCCTGCAGGTGCACCACCTGGAGAGCCAAGCAATGGAAATCTGCAGGTGCACCTGCAAGGCCCAGCACTTTGGAGTGCTCGATCCTGCAGGTGCACCACCTGGAGAGCCAAGCAATGGAAATCTGCAGGTGCACCTGCAAGGCCCAGCACTTTGGAGTGCTCGATCCTGCAGGTGCACCACCTGGAGAGCCAAGCAATGGAAATCTGCAGGTGCAACTGCAAGGCCCAGCACTTTGGAGTGCTCGATCCTGCAGGTGCACCACCTGGAGAGGCAAGCAATGGAAATCTGCAGGTGCACCTGCAAGGCCCAGCACTTTGGAGTGCTTGATCCTGCAGGTGCACCACCTGGAGAGGCAAGCAATGGAAATCTGCAGGTGCACCTGCAACACCCAGCACTTTGGTGTGCTCTATCCTGCAGGTGCACCACCTGGAGAGCCAAGCAATGGAAATCTGCAGGTGCACCTGCAAGGCCCAGCACTTGGGAGTGCTCGATCCTGCAGGTGCACCACCTGGAGAGGCAAGCAATGGAAATCTGCAGGTGCACCTGCAAGGCCCAGCACTTTGGAGTGCTCGATCCTGCAGGTGCACCACCTGGAGAGGCAAGCAATGGAAATCTGCAGGTGCACCTGCAAGGCCCAGCACTTTGGAGTGCTCGATCCTGCAGGTGCACCACCTGGAGAGGCAAGCAATGGAAATCTGCAGGTGCACCTGCAACACCCAGCACTTTGGTGTGCTCGATCCTGCAGGTGCACCACCTGGAGAGGCAAGCAATGGAAATCTGCAGGTGCACCTGCAAGGCCCAGCACTTTGGAGTGCTCGATCCTGCAGGTGCAGCAAGTAGGACAAATTGTGGAGCTGAAATAGGCTAGGAGTGTATTGATACAATTTGTTACTCCTGCTACTGAACGATCTTTTTGGGATCCATGAATCCATCTCGACAACAACATGCTATCATGTATGCATCTGCGATCCCAGTGCAACTTGAAGCTTGTTGAAGGTGTGACTGTAAACATACTTCAGCATAGTTGTAGATGGCTGTTTTTCTATCTTTGCCCTTCAGTCCTCTCAAGCATGGGAAATTGGTTTGCCATGTTCTAGGGTGCACAACCTGCACAGTGGCTTCAGGACACACAGATGCAAAGGCTGTCTCCCAAATTCCCAAGCAGTAACCAATAGTCTTTGCTGCAACAACACCATTATTATAGACTGGGGCAGATTCAATGTGCACAATGATTTGCTCAGCCGGAATACCATTAGTGAGGGATTGTATGTCACAGATCAGCCTAAAGATATCAATCTTCTTCCTTTTCTTGCTGTTTGAGACGGAAGTGAAGGTGCGTGTAGGATACACGATTGGGTCCTTTCGTGTGTGATGAAGGGCGACCAAACCTCCTTTCAGGTCCGGGTCCACACCTACAAACAAGCAAGGTGTCATACGTTCAATCTTCTCGGGCCTACTACGTTTTGAAGGATAGGGGGAGTCGGTCAGGTGGACGCTGGACGAACCCTCAGAGACGGACACGACTTCGTGGTGCATGTCGCTGAAGGACGATGGACCTTGCGAGGGCGGCGGTGCTGGTGAACGAGGGAAGAAGCAGGGCAACTTCAAAAGGTCGGGCTACGTTTCGTGTACGTTTTGGGAGTCGTGCCTTGAGGGGACAAGGTCCAAGAAGTCGCTTCAAGGGGCGTGTGCATGTCGCTTCGTGCACGCTCCCCAGCTAGTCAAAATGCTTCGAAACGCACATCTTTGATTGGCTAGGGAGCGTGCATCGTGGACGGGGGCGGTCAAAAAGAGAAAGGGAACAAGAGGACACGCACGTGCTCGTGGCTGGGAAGGCGAGAGCCATCGAAGCGACATGAATGCCGGATGGCAGACTGTCGACGCCTCATTTCGAGAAGTTGTCGATCCTTGGTTGGGTATCGTTGCCCTCTCAAAGGGCACCTTCCAAAAGTACAAGCCTTTCTGGATCCGCTTCAGCGAGTTCATTGCACGCGAAGTGCGAGGGGGCTTGCAAGCGGTAGAGTCGGAGGAGAATCTGATGCACTTGTGTGACAAATTTGTTGAAGAGGTGAAGAATGGAGGACGGAGGTACGGGAGCATGCGCACATGTTCCTCTGCTGTTAAGCACATCCCGCAAGCATATGCCAGGTTCAAAGGGAAAATTTGCAAGACTAGTAAGAGGAGCCCTGCAGTGAAGAGCATATTGAGGAAGTGTAGGAGGGAGCAAGCCGAGAGGCAGGACGATGGCACCATTGACATCGGGGGACAGTATACATCCTGCCTCACACGAGAAGAGAGGTTGGGCATAATCTCAAATCTAGATGAACGGCACTGTATGGCATTCACAGTGTGCTTCCAAAGTCTCATGAGGGGAGATACCATGAGGAAGTGTAAGTTGTCTAGACTTGCATTGGATGAATATGAGTACAGTGGGCCAGACAAGCTTCCCATTCTATACTTTCACAGCCCCACAAAGGAATCAGAAGGTCAAAGCCGGCCGCATGCTGTGGGTCGCCATGTTGATGTGTGGATGTGTGCAATGGGTGCAACCTTTCGATACCTTGTATGGAAGTACGACTTAAACGGAGATACATGGCCAGACTTCAAGACTCCTGGGCGCGTTTGGTACAAGGACAATCCGTTGTATGATGTAACCTTCGGAGGCATGACACTGGCGTTTAAACAGGTGTTCCTTTACCTTGGTATGTCCGTAGGAAAGGTGACCCATATGAGAAAGTATGGAGCGATGCATCTACAGAGGTTGCCATACACGGATGATTTGATGATTGAAAGTCTTGGGTATTGGTGCGATGGCCGAGGCCAATTGAACTCTAACATGCAAAATTCCTATTTGGATGTCAATCCCAAAGCCGTGGCCCATGCAGCTGAACATCCCGACTCACAGATGGTGTACCTTCCCAGGCAACGTGTCACTCCATCAGACGATTTGTTGAACTTGATCTTTCCACAGTTGAAGACATCTAAAGAATTCTTGAAGAGCATTGCGAAGGATCCACGGACAAGGGACATCACTGCAGAGAAGGTCATTGAGGTGCTAGGTTTTGCTCGAATTTGCTTTCTACAAGACGCAGCCGTGCTCATGCACAATGGGTTCAAGTGTGCAGCGTTTCACCACCCCGTCTTCAAGCACAAGTCATGGACAGCTTTCCAGAAGAAAGTGGTGAAGAAGATAAGAGAATTCAACCAGGTTGCTTCGAAGGAAATCCAAGCCAATGCTGAAAAACTACGAGTTCGCAAGCTCTTGCCACATGTGGCCCAACAACTTACATGTGTGAACAACCAGCTCTCATGCATCACGCATACTTTAAACGAGTTGAAGGATGGTACTCACGAAAGAAGAAATGTCACGGGGGTGGTCATTGAAGGCAGCTCGGTGCCCGATGGAGGAAGCAAGGACTGCCCACCTGCACCAGTCAACACCAAAGGATTCACATCCTTGCAACATTTGTGGGAGCAACTCGCAGATGCAAGCCCTTCCTCCCCTTATTGCTCTTTCATGGAAGCGGAGGCACGTGGGATAGAATGGAGGAGAGATTCTCCACCCTCGTCACGTAGGAGAAAGTTTTGGTTTAAGCGGAAGCGTCTACATGCTTGGGTCACAGGGGCTGTGGGCAAAGGGTGCTTCGCCACTGCCAAGGATGCCCTCGATTGCTTGGAGGGATGGAGAAAAAAGGAGAACATTGGTCTAGGCACGCTCCTCATGATGGTGGAGACCCAAAAAGTGCCGTCCCCGGCCGCTCTTGCGACACGAGGGGTGCCCACCGTTGTGTAAGCAGCCGTTCCCATCCCCCCCCCCACCACAGAATATTCTCCCTCCCCGGTGTTCCTCCCTCGAACCCGGGCCCCGTCCCTCCGGGACGCAGGAATCCCACGGTTCCTGAAATGCCCGAAGGGGGGTTCCTCGGTCTCCGTCCGAGGAGATCCACACTGAGAGACAAGGCGGGTGGGAGAGGCAGACAGAGAGGGTGTGTGGGCGAGACCCAGTCCCGGACCGATCGAGAGAGAGTGCGAGAGTGAGTGAGAGACGATGGAAGGCACCGCGAAGATCCTCCACGTGTCTCGTGGCGTCTTGAAAGACGCACAAGGCGGTCCGAAGAGTCCCATGTGGACGGTCATACACGGCAACGTGTACGACATCGGCGCGTGGGTGGATCGACATCCAGGCGGGGACGTGATCCGTGTCGCTGCGGGGAGGGATGCCACTTGGCTGTTCCAGAGCTACCACGGGAAACACGTGGAAGCCATCCTCGACCAATTCTACGTCGGAAAACTCGTGGACGAAACCCATGGAACAGGAGTGGGACATGGAGAAGGAGAGGCCAAAGAAGAAAAACGAACAATCACGTCCTTGGAGACATGGAGGAAGCAAGAGGAAGGTACACACGTGGAAGAACCCGCGGAAGACGCGCCAAAGGAAGGAACAGCACCACCAGAAAGAAACGCCAAACTAACCCATGCGAATTATCGTGGACCAGCCAACCGCGATGGCATGAAACAGACCAACGAACGTCGGAGCTCTCCTACACCCATCGAACACGAAGTGCTTGGCAAGGCGGAACAAGACCTCGAACCCGTGGCCCAATACCAAAGCGGCCCCTTCTACGACGAATTGAAACGGAGGGTGGCGAAGGACATGCGACAAAACGGGTTGAACCCGCGCAAATCCACCTCAATGTACGTCAAAACTGCACTCATCCTGATCTCCTGCGTGACCACCTGGTGGAGTGCCTTCTTCTCACCGTTCCGCGCACTCAGAATGTTGTGCGCAGCTCTGCTTGGATTCTGCAGGGCTCAGGTGGGCGTGTCCATCCAGCACGATGCCAACCATGGAGCGTACAGTAGGAACAAGCTCGCCAGCACCATCGCGGGGGCATCGCTCGACTTTGTGGGGGCATCCTCCTTCATGTGGAAGCAACAGCATGTTGTGGGACACCATGCCTACACCAACGTGGATGGGATGGACCCGGACATCCGGGTGGGAGAAAAAGATGTGAGAAGGGTGACCAAGCACCAGCCATGGTATCCGTACCATGCGTTCCAGCATCTTTACTTGGGATGGCTGTACTCTCTACTTGCCATCAAGTCGTTCGCCATCGACGACTTCCTGGCTCTGAAAACCGGTCGTATTGGAAACGTGCATATCAACAAAATGACCTTGGCAGAAAGGCAAATATTTTGGGCTGGGAAATCGTTTTATTTCTTCTGTGTCTACATGCTCCCCGGGCGGATGTCGACCGCTGGTTGGACAGAGCTCCTCCTCCTCTGGGCCCTGAACGAGGCGTTTGCAGGCTGGACCTTGGCCTTTCTCTTCCAAGTTGCGCACGTGGTCGGGGAGGTGGATTTCATCAAGGCAAACGAAAAGACGGGCAATGTGGATCGAGAATGGGCCATTGCACAACTTGAAACAACCGCAGACTTCAGCCACGGTTCCAGCTTTTGGTTACATGTATCCGGTGGGCTCAATCACCAGGTGGTGCACCATCTTTTCCCTGGAATTTGCCACACTCATTATCCAAGGATAGCACCGATCGTGAAGCAGCTATGCGAGGAAAAGGGGGTGAAATACCGTGTATTTCCTTCCTTCTGGACTGCACTCCAAGCACACTTTAGGTACATGAAGCACGTGGGTTCCGTCAAAGTGCCATCCTTAGCCACCATCGGATGAATGTATTCGTGATTGCTTCGACTTTCAAACCCCATCGATGACGTTTAGTTCTCATGGTTGTTTGTAACAACTACCTTTTCTGAGGTCGTGTCCCGCGTCAAAGCATGTACTAGTGGATATGTCAGCTGGGAGCCTGCCAGGGTTGCATCGGACGAGCCTCTGGTTCTTCTCGGAGGGTTATTACCACACTGTGTAAGCATCTATTTTTATTTTACTCGCACTTGATTGCACCATAGATACGCTTCACAAATAGGAGGGCCGAGAAGAACCCGACCGCCCCCAACATAAGGAAAAATGCGTAGGATACCAGCATCATGTAACCAAAGAAAAAGGAGGTCTGAAGCAAACCAGTCATGTCAGACTTGACGTTGAAAAAGTAAAAACAGTACGCAAAGATAAACAGGCCCGTGGATCCACCGCATAATACCGACCTCCACCACCATCTCCAATCTTCAACAGCAAGCTGAAAGTAGGTGAGGGCTACGGTCACAAAGGATGTGACAATTAGCAGGAGGACAAACACAATGAATATGATGCTATAAATAGTGTAAACCTTGTGCCCCCAAATGCTGGCAAAGATGTAGTACAGTTCAATGTAAATGGCGCTAAAGGGCAGAAAGCCAGCCATGGTCATCTGTGCGATCACACTGCGATACCAAGGCAGCTGTGGTATCTTTCTCGAATACTTACTGGTGCGGCAAGGCGTGTCTAGTTCCTTCGCCATGTTCTTCCCGGCAATCCCTCCAACCACGGTCAATGGCAATGTAATGAGTGCCCAAATGACCAGAATGATCACTATGGTGCCGAATGGAAGAGCAGCAGTGGAACGGTAGAATATTGCCACTGTGTTGAGGTAAGAGAAAGCAACCAGAAGAGGTCCGCAAAAAACACACACTGTTAGGAGGATGTTGTTTGCCCAGTTTGTTCCACCCAACTTCCTGTAAAGTGAGGCCGAGACATATCCGGCAATTCCAGCCGTGAGGGAGTATAAGACAACGCAAGCAGTAAGCAGCGTGCCGCGATTGTAGGGGTAGAACATCCCCACGAGAGCCAAAGTGAATATGCACAGGGACATCGCAAACACCTGACTCCCTGTCCCTATCAGAGCTGCAAAAAGGTTGGCTAGCGGGGGCGCACGGAAGACATCTGCGTGGATCAGTTTCCATCCAGACTCATCCTCATCCGGCACCTCAGGGTCTGTGTCTGTGTATTTCAGGAAGTCTCTTTTTAGCGTCCTGTGCAGAATGGTTGAGAGGAATCCAGTCAAGAGCAACACGGTAATGCAGGAGTTGATGATGGAGAACCAATGGATCTCCAGGTGCTTGGGTAGGAACGAATACTTGGTGTACTTTTCCATCCTTCTTTCATAGGGCACGTCCGTCTCTTTCCATTTTGCCGAGTAGGAGAAGGTGACGACTTGTCCACTTCCTTGGGTGATGTCCACGGTTTTCAATGGATCTGTGGAGACGTTGATTTCGATCACGTTCTTTCGGTTGTAGGCCAGTTCGAAGTGCAAGTGGCTGAAGAGGAACTTCTTGAACGTTTGGATCTGTCCCTGTTGTTCTGGGACGACTTTCCCGAGGAACCCCCAGATTGGCAGATCGTCGTAGAACATCTGGAAGTAATAATCTTCGAGGATGGCTTCACGGAACCTTTCTGCTTCGTTGGGTTCCAGGGTCTTGGTGCATATTTCGGTGAAGTCTTGATCTTCTCGGAACTTGAGATCGTAGGGTGTGGTGGTCATGCGATCGCCTTCTAGCACTTCTCCCAGGTCTTCCCATTTGTGCTTGATCCCTTCGACAGGTTTGCAGAACGGCAGGTCGTAGTATTGGTACGTTTCGCTGGGATTGTGGAAGGGTCCCACTTTGTTGGCGTAGATCGGCACTTGATCTCCCACTCCATACGCACGCGTGGATCCTTGCACCTTCCATGCACACGACGCAAGGATCCACCACGTTCGCTTCCATCCCCAACACCGTCCATTCCCAAGTGCCATGGCGGTTTCGGGATGGCGTCCAAACCCACACCCTTGGCCGCGGTCCACTCCAATCCCTGTGCACCCCTCGTGGAGGTGTGGGAGGGAGAGGGATCGATGCACACCCACACCCACACCCTCCTCGGTGGTGGATCCTGCACGCCCCACACCCACACCCACACCCTCCTCGGTGGTGGATCCTGCACGCCCCACACCCACACCCTCCTCGGTGGTGGATCCTGCACGCTCCACACCCTCGAACAGATACACCCCCCGTCCTGGCAGGGACACAGGCATCGACCTTCCAGAAACCCACCCATAGGGATGAGGATACACATACAGACCCCACCGTCCTACCATGTCCATCCCACCCATATCCCATGGACCAGAGGGTCCCTTGGTTCCACGAGAATCATGCAAAGGAACGATGCCAGGGAGATGAGGGAGAAAGAGGAACGTGCCTGGGTGCCTCGCGGTTCCAAGTGTACAACACATGCGAGCCTCCAACCCGTCCTATGGGCACGCGGAAAGGTACAAAACTCAAGGGCAACGCGAGAGACATTACAACAGGACACGGAACGGTGCACAAGCACGTGATGATCACCAACCGTCAAAACGACCCAGCTGAGATTGAGCTTCACTCAAGTCCTTCTGCACTTTCTTACGCCGGTAAAAGATCGGACAGTCCCTGCTCGTGCACAACACGTCTTGGTGCAAGCTGCCCTGGCAACGCTGGCACTGAGACCACAACCTGGCAAACTGCTCCTCCAGGGAGTTGATCGTGCCAAGGCTTTTTTCGTACAGCTCTGCTTCCTTTCCCTTGCAATCCCTGCACAACTTCTTCTCCCCGTCCGGGAGGGGACCACGGCAACCCAGGCAGCTCAGCCTGACCTTTGCAAAACGCATGATCCCACCGGTGGCTGCGGAGGGAACGGGATTGTAAACCGCTCGGGTGTGCTCGCCGTAGAGCAAAGACTTCGGGTTCTTCATAATCGGCTCGAAGATACGAAGCAAAGGCTGGGACAAGTGATGCTCCAAATAGTGCTGTGCATCGATGGGGATGTTGTGCTCCAATGCGTAGATGGGATCTTCGCTCTTTTCGTAGGCCCTCGCCGATTTGGTGGATTTCACAATGACGTAAGGCACACGGTCGCCCACTGTGGGCGCGGTCGCTGGATCGCGTTTCTTCATCTTCTTGGCGAGCTCCACATGAGGCGCCCTTGTTCCATAGGCTTCAACATCTTGAGACAAGGCTTTCGTGATGACAAGATATGACAAATCTAACCTGTTCATCAAGAGGTCGCTTATTGTTTGCTTCACGTAATCGACCGCAGCATCGATATCTCTATCAATCAAAATTTTCTGCAGGCAAGTTGTGACCACATTCCTGACTAGCAAGCAGTTGTCCCTCCTAACTGTCTCAATCCCCTTGGTGTCCATCTTGTCAAACTTTTCTGGCTTGCTCCAGTAGAGACCAGCGTATCTTTTTTTGTTGATCAACAGGTATGGAAAGTATACTTTTTCGAACTCTAGCTTGATGGGTTTCGGAAACGTCCTACTTATGAGCTCGGCAGCATGCTGTCCTAGTTCCATTGCCTCCTGGACGGTATCTACGCCAAAGTTGACCATGACACTGTCTGTATCACCATACACAACATCAGCATCGTATTTGTATCCATTCGAAGTGTTGTATGTTTGGGTGACCAAAGTCTTGGTATGCATAATCATCTCACGACCGAAAGCGGTCACACCACCAGAGATTTCCAAGCATGGTAGCTTTCCTACGGTCGCGCCCGTGAATCCATACACCGAATTGGCCGAAACTTTGAGAGCAAGCTGGCGGCCGTCCAGCACTGCTTTGTCAAAAGGATCCGTGGCCTTCTTCAGATCGGCCTTTGCACGTTTGCGTGCAGACAGCAGCTGCTCCAAAATTTCTGGAAGGATCCCCCTCTCCAAGTTGGGACGGACAAACACATCGCCGCAAGGGGTTTTGACAACATCCTTGGCGTTCATTTGCGGCACCATGGATGGATGAACAAGGGTGCAGTAACAAAGGTTGTGGGCCATCATGATGGAAGGGTACAAGGATGCAAAATCCAATGTTGCTATTGGCTTCTGGTAGAAGCCTTGCTTTGCATCAAGCACTGTCGCACCCTCATAAGCCACACCGTCGGCTGGTGAACCCTGGACAGGAAGGTTAGGAATGACAAGGTTCCTTTCTCTTGCCTTCCGCAGGAGTTGGGAAAACACTTTGATGCTCTGACCACGTGATAGCAGGAACGCCAGGGGCACACCCGTCACACGAGCCATCTCAATGTAGTTGTACATGTACATGAGCTTGTCCAATAAACGTTGTGGAAGGTATGCATCTTTCAAACAGTAGACGGCAAGACGTCTCCTGGTCTCGTCATTCCCATTCTGTAGATCGCTAATGATGGAATGGTGAACAT
Organism: Picocystis sp. L7; assembly: GCA_020975725.1. NCBI lineage: Eukaryota > Viridiplantae > Chlorophyta > Picocystophyceae > Picocystales > Picocystaceae > Picocystis > Picocystis sp. L7. The sequence goes on along the minus strand of QXJR01000016.1, from coordinate 216,061 downwards.
CTTCTTTCTGTTCTCCAAGAAAGTGAGCTGATACTGCATTGAGTGAATAGCTGCTGAGCTTGTGGTCCCTTTGAATAGCTTGCAAGAGGTCAAACTGTACACGTCCTTCGATCGTTATCTCCTTGCTTTCCCTTGTTCCATAAGCCCTGGAAGAAAACACCGTATTTTTCATCTTTACCCTTGAATTCCTCACACGGCCCCAGTACCCAAAGTCAGCGATCCCCAGGGCATCGGCTCGGTCCAACAAATACGGAAGGTCAAAGTTCACAATGTTGTAGCCAATGATTAGATCTGGGTCTGACTCCAATACAAGGTCTCTCCAAGCTCTCAGCATTTCCTTTTCGTCATCAAAAGACATGACATCTGCACCGACAATTGGGGCACAACTTTTCAATGTCATCACATTACGAATGATTGGTTTATCGTCCCCTTGGACTGTAACCATGGAAGCAATCTGGATCACAGGATCAAACTTGGCCTCAGGAAAATGTCCTTTCCTGCCTGCGCACTCAATGTCCACGCTAAGAATGCGCAGCTTGGCCAACTTTCCAAACTCGCCCTCCGCAGGGTAGCTGACTAGGTCTTTGTAGTGAATGTCAAACTCCAACTGACACCGGGTCGTTTGCACCCTTGAAGGCATGAATTTCTTCGGAGGGATTTCCAGCCAGTTTCCACCCACCACTTTACAGTCAATCATGAACCGTAACACAAACAGCACATTACTTTCATATGTGGTGAAGGCTTTGGTTCCTTGGTTGGGAATTTGTATCCCTCTTTCAAATATCCCTCGACAGGCAGTGACCATGGTGGGCAATGCCATGGTGATCTTGAGGAAGGGTCTTCCTTGCACTGGGGAATAGTTGACAAGGCTTTTGCGGCGGACGATTTCCACGTTGATAACATAGATTCCTGGTCTGCTTTTATCTCCTCTCTGTGTTTCTTCCATGCGTGCATTGAGTGTGTTTTGCAGTGTGCTGCATTCGTCTGGGCCGAACCCATCTGGTGCTGCTATGTAGAAGTAGGGCTTGAACCCATGCACGTGCACGCAGATGCTGTTGCCTTGTTCGGTGACTCCGAAAACACGCACTACAGCGGCTTGTCCCGTTTCCACCGTGGTGCTGGTTCCGTCGTTTCGGAAGGCGAGCTTCGGGTGCGGGTGCGCAATCACATAATCGATGTCGAGTTGTTGGAATCGCACTGGGTCGCTTTCGGGATCGATCGGTTCTGGCGTTGGTCTTTCCCACTCTCCTTTGGTTCGCACGTTGAATTGCACGGCTTCGTCTGCGTCTTGCAGGAGTGTATCTAGGTGTGCTTCTTCTTCTTCTTCTTCGGGCAGGATCCCGTCGTGTGCCAAGGTGGCTTGTTCCATCAGGTCCACTTCTTCTTCGAAGGTGGACGGATCTTGTTTTCCATGATCGGTGGCCAATCGTTTGGAGGTTGGTTCTTCTCCTCCATCATGGGACGGTTGTCGTTTGATGGATGGGTTGGGTTCCATGCTGCGAGGGATGTTTCCCGTCCAATTCACCTTCCGCCCTTTCCTCTGCGTCGGGTTGTGGTCGCGTTCCTACGTTCACGTTTGTTTTCCTTTCTGTTTTCAGCCGTCTCTTTTCTCCCCAACCTTTGAAATGGCGATCCAGTGCTTCTTCGCTTTCCCCTTTCGCAACGGGTGGTGGGTGTGCGACACCCCCGTCCCAGATCCCTCCCATCCCCACGTGCATCCATTCCTCCTCCCGTCTCCACCCGTCCTTCCATCCAATGGCAACCCTGGACCAGAAAGGGAAGGAACGCATCGATCCCCAATCGATCCACAATCGATCCCTGGAAACAAGCATCCCCCCACCATCCCCACGCATCGAGAACCCGAGAGAAAGAGGGGGGGTGTGGACCCGAGGGAGGTTTCCCGCGCAATCCGAAAAGGGAGGGAGGGGGGGGGGTCGAGGGGAAAGGCCAACACACGACCGTGTGGGGAGGATGGGGTGGAGAAGACGGATGGACCTGGGACACCCCCAACCCGCCCACGGTGGGTTTCAAACCTGCATGATGAACCCAAACGAAGGAAGGAAAGGGGGTGCGCCTCGGACAGACCCGGGTCGGATCTTCCCTTACCGTCCCATCGGAGGGAACCGGGATGTCCCCCACTCCACCCTTCGGTTGGGTTCCCATCCATCCCGAACCAATTCATTCCTGACCAATTCCTCCCTGACCGAGAGAGCGAGAGCGAGAGGGGGGGGGACCTGAACGGAACCAAGGCGGCGGATGGCCGACCCCACGTCTCCGTCCCAACCGGAAGAAAACCGTCCCAATCGATCGATGGAAGATGGCGAAGGGATGGGAAACACGTCCGATGCCCAAACGATGCGTGAAGACGTCCTCCCAGAAGACAAGAAAGTAGAGACATCGAACGTCAAAACACTGCACATGCCGACGCCCGAACAGTTGATGCAAGAAGAATTCATGAACCACTGCGCAGTGAGAAGCGTCATGTCCCTCGTCATGGGTGGAGGGATGGGAGTGCTCATGGGACTCGTCTTCGGCACCATGGACAACGATGCACCTCTTGCCGGTGAACAAGGGAAACCAACCAAGACCGCCAAACAACAAATACTGGCCACCGCGAAATCGGCCGGACAAAAAAGCTGGTCCTACGCGAAAACCTTCGCAGCCATGGGTGCCCTCTATTCCGGATCGGAATGCGTCATCGAAAAAGCAAGAGCGAAGCACGACATCTACAACAGCGCGTATGCAGGTTGCTTCACGGGAGGGGCATTGGCAGCCAGGGCGGGCTGGCAAGCGGCGGGCATTGGTTGTGCCTCGTTTGCGGCGTTTTCGGTCATGATCGACAAAGTGCTGGACCACTGAAGATCATGAAACAGCATCCGTACCTCGCGAGCAGGAATGCAGTAGAACAGGCTGGCCCGGGGAAGGCCACGGATGCGAAGGCAGACCCTTCCATTGCCGCGTTGCTTTCTCGAAGGGGCGGTCTCCTAGGCGTGGGGATCTACCCTGAGGGCGATCCGTCCATCAAGAGATGGTATTCGAAGGGACGGCGTTGGGAGAGCACAAATTCAACGACCGAAGCGCCAATGGACCTGATCTCGTGGTTCCTTTTGCCAACCATGATCGATCGACGGACGGATGCCTGATGTCCTTTCTTCTTCCTTGGATCGTGGGCGCGTTTGGTTTCGTTCGTGTGGTCAGTGCGAGGACTTGGGGTTTGCATTGGAGCCTTGGGCATGCATGGTATGGTTTCCAATGGTTCCATCCTCGTGGGGTGTTGAAGTCTGCCGTGCAGAATTGGGTCCTGGCGTTGGGTGGATCCGGATCCACGCTGGTTACTCCTTTTGGGAAGGTGGGTTGGGCGTTTGCCCTTTGGGTGTTCCGGTGGGGGGCGGGAGGGGGATCCCCCTTTCCCCCTTCGTTGTTGTTCTTCTTCTTCTTCGGGGGTGGGATCGTTGCGAAAGGGCGGGAAGCCAGGGGAGGGGCATCGAGGGTGTGGACGAGAGAAGGGATGGGCCCCATCGATCCCTCCATCCTTCCCCGTTGGAAATGGAGGGAAGGGGAGGGAAGGTCACAACAACCTTCCTTCACCCCAACCATGGCCGCCACGAATGGAACCCATGCCGAACCCATCCTCTTTCGAGACGAGCAAGCGAAGGTCAACCGGATCAAAAAGAGATGGGAGAGAGATCTAGACAAGGGCATGGAAGAAGCCACGTCCAAAGGAGACGCAAAGCTAGCCGCACAAGCCATGCGCCGGTGTGCGTGGCAAGTCGTCGAAAGCACCTTGCACACGGAGAAAGAAAACAAAGTGCTCGAAAGGAGGGTCCAAGAAGCACACGAGGACGCGAAGAAGTGGAGGACGGAGTCGGAAAAACAGAGCGCCCAATGCGAACGTCTGAAATCGCTGTGTCAGGAACTGCAGAAGAGAAACGGGGACATCGTCGAAAGCAGCCGAAAGATGATCGAAGAAGAAGAAGCCAAAAGACGGAAACACGCCGACACCGTCTCCAAAACGGTCGAAGACGTGCAGGCGAAAATACAAGCATCGCACGAAGAGAGAGAAGTACAGCTCAAGAACAACATCGAACTACAAAACCGAATGGATCACATACGAAACGAATATGGCGAAAGCCTCGATGAGCTCCGGCGGAACCTAGAAGCGAAGGCAGAGAGTGTGAAAACGATGGAAACGAAGCTGTCCGAAGCCTACTCGTTGGCAGCACACTGGAAGTCGAAAGCGGAAGAACAAGTGAAACTACACGAAAAAACAGTGGAAAGAGAAAAGATCATGGTAGCACAGATTGACGAATACAGGATCAAGTTTCAAGAAGTGCAGAACACTATGACCAAAAGCACAGAAATCATCCAAAGTTTCAAGCAAGAAACAAAAGCCTTGGCGGATAAACTGAGGTTGACCAACCAAGAAAATGCAGGGTTGCAGAAGCTAGTGGAAAAGTTGAGGGGCAGGTGTAGCAAAGCCAATACGTCATTGATTGAGGCAAACGAAAGGAAAAGCCAACTGTCGGCTACTCTCGCTGCCATGAAGAAGGAGAACGAGAGGATCAAATCTCAGAAGGAAAAACTAGAAAGCCTTTGCAGGCACCTCAAGGAGGTCAATGTCACAACAAGCAACAATGAGCCAAAGCTTTGAGCTTGCATGCAATAAACCAATAATGCTCCACTTCCTGGCACCACAACGACATGCATATCTTTTTCAATCCGATTCATGTATCGCCTTCGTGAGATAGAGCTTTTGGAGGCTCTTTGCTTTGAATGTATCCACTTTGTCGCAGTAATTTCTAATCTGATTGGCAATGAGCATCGAATCCAGCCTTGTAGGCTCAGGGATGGGCTTGAAGATAGGATTTGTAGGGTCTTCCTCTGGCAACAGCTCCTCCCCTGCAGCCCTTCGTATTGCATTCTCTTGCTTCCGTTTCTGCTTCCAGGAGGTAATGCTCTGCTCCTGACGAGCAAGGCTGCGCTGATAGTATCCTACTTTTTGCTGCTCGTTTGCAAGCTCATCCATGCATTCTACCAAAAATCTCAGGTTCTTTTCTAGGTAAGGATTGGTAGACAGATTCAGATGTTGAAGGTCACTCTGCCTCGTGCTGGAGGTGTTGTTGGAGTCTGCACATTCCATTGCCACAGAACACAGAGAACTGTTGTGGACCTGCACTGGGATCTCTTCGAAAATCTGATCCCAGTTGAGCTTGCTCTCCAACAGTTGGCTGGGCGTGAATTCACCGTCCTTGTAAACCTTCTTAAATCTCTCGGACAATCGTATGGCTTTCACTGGAAGCACCCCTTGCTCCTCCTGGAAAGGATCATAGATGACACAAACACACTGTCTGATGCTCTCCTCGTAGCTGATGAATGTTTCCACCAGCTCCACTGTCTGATAAGCACCCAGGTACGCCGACTGGTACCAGCCCACGGTGTTGTTGTCAATCCCAACTTCCCTCAAACAACGCATCATCTCCAATTGATAATCTTCCTCTGTTGCTGATACCTGCACGCAAGAAAAAAGTCAGTATGTTTGTTCCTTGGACAAAGCACCACGGTCAGGGACGCAACGAGATTAGGAAAGTGCACATGGGACTTGCATCCAGTTGACGAGTCCAGTCCCACAAGGGGGTTCGCTGCTTCACTTCCATAGGATTGCTTTGATTGCAAAGTCCCCCGACTCTCCGTCAAAGAACGCGTAGTAGTAGATAGATCCAAAGGACGCAACTCACCGGAAATGGGAAGCAGTAGGTGACTTCCAGCGTGTCTTGGACGTCTAGTCCTAATAGTTGTCCGGATACGAGGTCTGGCATCGTTTCCCTGCAGTGTTTGGCAATCTGCAACACTGCTCTGGCATCGAGCCGAACATGCTGAAGCGTGCCGTTCTTCTCCTTTTTCTGCGCTATGGATGCGAAAGATAGAGGTTGTGTCCCTGCCATTATACGGCTGCGTTTCGCTCTTTGAATCGAAGGAAGTGGGCTTGGCTTATACCGAGCCCTGTTGGTACACTCTTCGCCTTCAACCCCTAGCGTTCTCACTGCACACTCCTTGCCGGACGTGTGTCTGTTGCGTCCGAATCACTGCTCCTTCGCGTGCGCCACACCGATGTATTGCGAAAGAAGGCGCGCGTGCGCCGCCACAACGTTCGGGAAGCTTTCGCCTCGGAAGGCACGAATCGATGGAAGGGTTTCCCGATCCCATTTGAAAGGGGGAAGAAATCCCATTCGACTCCGATCGGACCACGACATGTTTCCAATCGATACGATCGATCGTCCCCACTCAAACCGCGACCGGGGCTATGGAGTTGTCCAATGCACGTCCATGTAAATAAGCCCTCTTCCCCACAAAACAAGCCATACAACAAAATAATTCGCTTTCTAGAGGTGAAACGACTTCGAATGCGTGGGTCCTTTTGTTGGTGTGACCTAGCCGTCAAGCTCCCACGAGTTCAACCCAGCAACACTTACGGTGTTGCATATGAACATTCGGGAGAGAACAATGCCCGTTTTTCCTTGGCGACCACATTCTTCTTGTGTGATTTGAAGATCTTTTACAAGGGAAAGTCCCGACTTGTGCATTGTATTATACACACACACTTAACGTCTACACAAGGTGCCTTCGCATGGCTCAAAGTGTATAACTCGAAAACGGAAAAGATCGGATGCATCGCGAATCGAAGAACTTTGGTTCATACCCGTGCTTGTTGTCGATTGCAAGGCCATGAAAGATGGATGGGGGATGCATTTCAATCACTTGTGACATCGAAAAGTCCGGATGATGGTACTTTGATTGTTTTTCTTGTCAACTTTTGTGTGCTGGAATGGGCATGAAGACCGGACGAATGCGTTATTGCTTTTCCTTTCATAAAAAAAACAACCAGCAAGAGTTGGCTATAACAACCTCTATAGAGACATTGCCAAATCATATATTTATGCGTCTTCAAAGGGCATAGATTTTGCGATACGAACAATGAAACTACCTAATGAGGAGTATTTTTGGAGCTTCCGCCAAGTGCGACGACGTCTTGTGTCATGGTTGAGCCTTAGCGCTTCGTTGATCCTAGAACAAGGTCGTATTCGGATGAGGAGCATTGCCAGGTGGAAGACGAGGGAATTGTCCGTTTCAAATCAAATGAGTGGGCCATTGAGAAGACTATAGCTAGTAAAAATCTGGGTTTGTTCTTGCATCTTCACGAGGCGGCTAATGGCCACCCTAGTTGTCACCGTCATTGCACGATTGTACGGCCGCAAGCACGTGACAACATGTCGTCAAACTACCTTCTCTATTCGTTTGGCGCTTGAAGATCCAACTAGGCTGAGTCCTTCCTTTTTCCTCGTCGGTTTCTTCGGTCTCTTGATCCGTAACATAGCATGTTTTTACTTGGGTTCACTCACGGCCACCCTTAGCCTGTTTTGGCAAGTGATAGCTACGATGGCCCTTGCATCCCACTCCCAGACAGAATTTTAGGGGTGTTCATCGCTAACTTGACTGGATAAAAATAGCACTCGCCCACTTGCGGGGGATAACCATTACCGTCTCCATTCATGTATTCCTCTATTCAAAGCAAGCTCCTTACTTGATTTCCTCAAGTGCCGTCAAACAACCACGTTTATTGAACAACAGGGCCCATCTTTGGAGGTGACCCATCCTCATGGAAAAACTAGTCCTAGTGCACCTACAATTTGGCTTGAAATGAACCAACAAGGCTAGCATGGCACTAAGGCAGAGAGAAGGGATTTATAGTCAACAGTCATGCTTTTAAAAGCGTCTGTTCGATCTTGGATTTACTCAAAAAATACTACGGAAGGGTTTTCTAGAGGCGAGAATATCAGTAGGCTCCTCTACTTGTATGTTGAAGGAATCTCTCTTCGAGCCACAAAGTGGCCTAACTTATCTTGGCAAAGTCTCATCCGAGAAGGGAAGACTCAACAAAGGCCATTGAACCTTTTAATGCAAAAATTAGCCTTGGTAAAGGCATAGACCTTGTTTTGGATATGCTGTCAATGCACTTAAGGTGTTGTCTAATCGAACAATGTGAAGCCCTTTGAAAGGAATCCTACCAGAATAATTAAGCAATACAAGGGCTTCCCCAATTGCTAAGGAAAGTATAGGGTCACGTTGCCTTGCGTCCCACTTCGACGGTCTGGCGATTAGATCTTACGCGATTGTGTCTTGTACGTTGGCTTTCCACTCTACGAGGAAACCTATCGGAAAATGAGGAAACTTAACTTCTTTACAAGAACGGAAAAACATTGGTTCCTTTATCACATGTTCCAGTCATCTATTTGACTTGTCATGGACGGACTGGGGCTCGCTACTCACACCAATGTGTTTGGGGCAAGCTAGCCCCTCGCGCCCTTTAAGATGACTTCAAACATGGTGGTTTTCACGTAACACTTCGTCATCTATCGAAAAGAGGCCGTCCATCCAATATTGCGACAGATTTCTACAAGCATGTACATGATGATCCGAATGTCTTGTAAACCGAGATGAAAAGTGGCAAACAATGGTTCCCATTCAAAGAGGTGACTCAAGACTTTTGTGATCCTCGCATGAGAGACCACGAAAGACTTGCAAAAAAGTAAGAAAATTTAACATACTACAAAAGTTCCATAATTTTTACACTTTGTTTCTTATCTTCGTACAACACAAAAAGAAAGGCAAAATTAGCACATAAAACGTACTGTATGCACCTTAGCATGTGAAAGCATCATTCAACGGTCGTCTTCCTTCGTTTTTATTCTATATATTCATCTGTATTAAAGAAATCAGTGGAATGCATAGTTAAACCAATATTCCAAGTATTGTATAACCATATTGTCACAGTTGATGGTCAAGAAGAGAAATACCAATTCTAAGTGGTTCTATTCGCGAAAAGAACATATGCTCGTAAGCCTGCGTAACTTACGTTTCAAAGCTATCGTAAAGTCTACAGCCCTTAGGTCATGTCCGCTTATATTCCACTCTTTGACTTCAATGTCGTCGAGATTGGTGTCAAGTTTCTCTCCTTCAACATTTTTCCTAACTGGTGAGGCTGCTCCAGCCCTGGTCCTTGGGAGGTCGAATCTCTTCGGGACCACAACCGAGTTTCGGTCGAGTACCTTAGAGGAGTATGGGGCCCAATTGGTCGTCAAAAGGGCGATGCCCATTCCTGCAGTGTTCGATACCGACGAGGAATGATGGCAGTTTACCGAGAGGTCCTCTGCGTTCGATGACGCCGCCATTGAGTGGGGGTACTCACCACTCACTCTTGCATGTAATACACAACTATGAATGTGGCAACCATCGAACGTGCCCAAAGTCAACACCCTGCTTCTTACATGGTATTGGAGCCCGTTTGAAGCAGAAGAAAACAGAAAACAAGTGAACAAAACAGAAAGAAAACGCAGAAAAAGAAGAAAACAGAGAAAAACAAAAACAAAATGGAAGGAGTGAACTTCGAGGAACAGAACTCGGAGAATTTCCCGATATGGAAACATCGGATGAAAGCCCTGCTGATCACCAAGGGAGTTGGTGATGCTATCACAAACAAAGACAGTGAACACTCTGAAAAGGCATTGGCCCTCATGTGCTTGTGTGTGAGCAATGAGTATGTGGATTTGGTGGCAAACTCAGAATCTGCGCAGCATGCGTGGACGATGCTCGAGCAGATGCATGCGGGTCAAACCGCCGCACGCCGTCTCACCCTGTGCAAGGAGTTGACAGGGCTTACCAAGAAACCGGAGGAAAGCATGATGAGCTTCATCATGCGTGGAAAGCAGATCTGCACCAACCTGCGCGCGATCGATGGGTCGGTGACCGATATCCATCTGATCGACGCAATCCTATCGGGCCTGCCGGAGGAATATGCCAACAAGGTAGAGATGCTGACTACCTTGGGAGAGACAGACATGCTCAAAATCCAGAATCAGCTTCTCCAGGCAGAAAGTGCCATCACCGTGCGAGAGACATCTAGAGGCCAGGTTGCTTTCGCTACGCAGAACCGACGCCCGAAGTTTACCTGCAGCTATTGTGGCAGAAGTGGACATGGCCGCGAAAAATGCTGGTACCTGAACGGATTGCCTCCACATCTGCAGAAACAACCCAGAAACGATAGGGAGACGGATGAAAAGGTTGCACTGGTCTCTTACGCTTTGGAATGTGGAGAAGCAAACTGTTTGGAAAACATCTGGATCGTGGACAGCGGCGCCACCGCTCATGTTTGCGCTCAACCAGAGATGTTTGCATCCCTGACACAAGAAGCATCGCCGCAGTCCATCTTGGTTGGAAATGGAGAAGTAGTGCACGCCAAGCAATCTGGAACCGTTGCTCTTGCTGAAAACGTGGAATTGCAGAAGGTGCTGTTTTGTCCGGAGTTACGGGTGAACTTAATCTCGGTTCCAAAACTGATGGAACGTGGATGCAACGTGTACTTTGAAAATGGGGAATGTGCGATTTGGAAAGGAAAGCAGAAAGTCCTCAGTGCGGTGCAGAAAAATGGTCTTTACGTGATCTGTGGAAAAATGGAAAACGTTTTCTCAGCCACGAAGAGGCACATAAAATTGGCCCATTTGGCCGGATGGAAAAGTTGCACGATACCGTGGTAGGTGCACCAAACAATCTAAAGTGGACCAACAATAGTTGTGAAACGTGCATCCAAGCCAAACAAGCCAGATCTGCTATTCCCAAAGGAAATGAAGAAAATCAAGCAAATGTTGGAGAATTGTTGCATATGGATTTGATGGGACCCATCACGCCTGCTGGAAAGAACGGAGAAAAATACATTGTCAGCATTCTGGACGAGAAAAGCAAACTGGGGGTTGCAAAACCTATTTGCAACAAATCACAAGCAGCAGCTGTCATTAAAACGGTGATTCGGCTGATGGAGAAGCAAACTGGAAATGCTGTGAAGTTTGTCCGTTCGGATCTTGGAACCGAATTTTTCAATGCAGAGCTGCAAAACTTCCTGCGAGAAAACGGCATCCAGCAACAGACGAGTGCACCATACACTCCACAACTAAAAGGAAACGCAGAACGATATAACAGGACGATTCTGGAAAAAGTGCGCGCAGTTCTCTTGGATGGAAGTCTGGACAAGCAATTTTGGAACTTTGCCGTGGAATACTGTGCTCTTGTCAGAAACCGTGTGCCTTGCAAACCTTATGGCCGTACAACCTACGAAGCAGTTTTTGGTCAGAAACCGGATGTTTCCAATATGCACATATTTGGTGAAACGTGTTATGTGCTTAAGAATCCAACTGAGACAACTGGAAAAATGGATGCAAAAAGTAAGCCAGGTCATTTCGTTGGATTCGAGCCTGGAACAAAAGACACGTACCGTATTTGGTGTGGTGAAAAATTGGTACTGTCCAGAAACGTCACTTTTCTTGTTGTGGCAGAGAAACCTACAGCATCGCCAGATGACACTCAGGAAGACATAACGCCTATGCCTACCGCGTCAGAAACATTGGAACCTGTTTCGTTGGGGGAGAGGCAGAACAGTACAATTGAAAATGTGGAATTACCAGAGCACGAAACAACCGAGGAAATGGAAGATGCAGAAAATATCAGCAATACGGCTGCTGAAGAAAGGCGCTACCCACATCGTGAACGTCGTCCACCACCGCCATATTGGACTGCAAATGTTTGCTTGACCGATCCTTTGACTTTGGATGAGGCTTTAGGTAGCCCCAGCACGATGATTGGAATTTGGCCTTGCAGGATGTTGAGGCTGCTCAAGCCCTGGTCCCTGGGAGGTCGAATCCCTTAGGGACCACGACCGAGTTTCGGTCGAGTACCTTCGAGGAGTATGGGGCCCCTGTGGGTCCTCGAACGGCGATGCCCATTCCTGCAGTGTTCGATACCGACGAGGACCGATCCCGGTTTACTGAGAGGTCCTCTGCGGTCGATGAAGCCGCCATTGAGTGGGGATACTCACCACTCATTCTTGCATGTAATACACAACTACGAAGGTGGCAACCCACGAACGTATCCAAAGTCAACACCCTGCTTCTTACATGGTATCGGAGCCTGTTTGAAGCAGAAGAAAACAGAAAACAAACTGAAAAACTAAACAGAAACAAAACTCAAAAAAAAAAAAAAAAACAGAGAAAAACGAAAAACAAAAAACAAAAATGGAAGGAGTGAATTTCGAAAAACTGAACTCCGAAAACTTCCCGATATGGAAACATCGGATGAAAGCCCTGCTGATCACCAAGGGAGTTGGTGATGCTATCACAAACAAAGACAGTGAACACTCTGAAAAGGCATTGGCCCTCATGTGCTTGTGTGTGAGCAATGAGTATGTGGATTTGGTGGCAAACTCAGAATCTGCGCAGCATGCGTGGACGATGCTCGAGCAGATGCATGCGGGTCAAACCGCCGCACGCCGTCTCACCCTGTGCAAGGAGTTGACAGGGCTTACCAAGAAACCGGAGGAAAGCATGATGAGCTTCATCATGCGTGGAAAGCAGATCTGCACCAACCTGCGCGCGATCGATGGGTCGGTGACCGATATCCATCTGATCGACGCAATCCTATCGGGCCTGCCGGAGGAATATGCCAACAAGGTAGAGATGCTGACTACCTTGGGAGAGACAGACATGCTCAAAATCCAGAATCAGCTTCTCCAGGCAGAAAGTGCCATCACCGTGCGAGAGACATCTAGAGGCCAGGTTGCTTTCGCTACGCAGAACCGACGCCCGAAGTTTACCTGCAGCTATTGCGGCAGAAGTGGACATGGCCGCGAAAAATGCTGGTACCTGAACGGATTGCCTCCACATTTGCAGAAACAGCCAAGAAACGATAGGGAGACGGATGAAAAGGTTGCACTGGTCTCTTACGCTTTGGAATGTGGAGAAGCAAACTGTTTGGAAAACATCTGGATCGTGGACAGCGGCGCCACCGCTCATGTTTGCGCTCAACCAGAGATGTTTGCATCCCTGACACAAGAAGCATCGCCGCAGTCCATCTTGGTTGGAAATGGAGAAGTAGTGCACGCCAAGCAATCTGGAACCGTTGCTCTTGCTGAAAACGTGGAATTGCAGAAGGTGCTGTTTTGTCCGGAGTTACGGGTGAACTTAATCTCGGTTCCAAAACTGATGGAACGTGGATGCAACGTGTACTTTGAAAATGGGGAATGTGCGATTTGGAAAGGAAAGCAGAAAGTGTTGAGCTGCTCAAGCCCTGGTCCCTGGGAGGTCGAATCCCTTAGGGACCACGACCGAGTTTCGGTCGAGTACCTTCGAGGAGTATGGGGCCCCCTGTGGGTCCTCGAAGGGCGATGCCCATTCCTGCAGTGTTCGATACCGACGAGGAGGGATCCCGGTTTACTGAGAGGTCCTCCGCGGTCGATTAAGCCGCCATTGAGTGGGGATACTCACCACTCATTCTTGCATGTAATACACAACTACGAAGGTGGCAACCCACGAACGTATCCAAAGTCAACACCCTGCTTCTTACATGGTATCGGAGCCCGTTTGAAGCAGAAGAAAACAGAAAACAAACTGAAAAACTAAACAGAAAGAAAACGCAAAAAAAAACAAAAAAAAGAACAGAGAAAAACGAAAAACAAAAAACAAAAATGGAAGGAGTGAATTTCGAAAAACTGAACTCCGAAAACTTCCCGATATGGAAACATCGGATGAAAGCCCTGCTGATCACCAAGGGAGTTGGTGATGCTATCACAAACAAAGACAGTGAACACTCTGAAAAGGCATTGGCACTCATGTGCTTGTGTGTGAGCAATGAGTATGTGGATTTGGTGGCGAACTCTGAATCTGCGCAGCATGCGTGGACGATGCTCGAGGACATGCATGCGGGACAAACCGCCGCACGCCGTCTCACCCTGCGCAAGGAGTTAACAGGACTTACCAAGAAACCGGAGGAAAGCATGATGAGCTTCATCATGCGTGGAAAGCAGATCTGCACCAACCTGCGCGCGATCGATGGGTCGGTGACCGACATCCATCTGATCGATGCGATCCTATCTGGCCTGCCGGAGGAATATGCCAACAAGGTAGAGATGCTGACTACCTTGGGAGAGACAGACATGCTCAAAATTCAGAATCAGCTTCTCCAGGCAGAAAGTGCCATCACCGTGCGAGAGACATCTAGAGGCCAGGTTGCTTTCGCTACGCAGAACCGACGCCCGAAGTTTACCTGCAGCTATTGTGGCAGAAGTGGACATGGCCGCGAAAAATGCTGGTACCTGAACGGATTGCCTCCACATCTGCAGAAACAACCCAGAAACGATAGGGAGACGGATGAAAAGGTTGCACTGGTCTCTTACGCTTTGGAATGTGGAAATGCAAACTGTTTGGAAAACATCTGGATCGTGGACAGCGGCGCCACCGCTCATGTTTGCGCTCAACCAGAGATGTTTGCATCCCTGACACAAGAAGCATCGCCGCAGTCCATCTTGGTTGGAAATGGAGAAGTAGTGCACGCCAAGCAATCTGGAACCGTTGCTCTTGCTGAAAACGTGGATGTAAGAAGCACAAGTTGTCTTGTTACGTTCGTGGGTTGCCATCTTCGTTGTTATCTATTACATGCAAGAATGAGTGGTGAGTATCCCCACTCAATGGCGGCGGCATCGACCGCAGAGGATCGTCTGTCAAAACCTGAGCAATCCTCATCAGTACCGTTCACTGCAGGAATGGGCATCGACCTCCGAGGACCCTAGTGGGTCCCATTATCCTCGAAGGTACTCGACCGAAACTCGGTCATCGTCCCGTAGGTATCCGACCTCCCAGGGACCAAGGCTTGAGCACTTTCAACACCCGCCCTTGCTCATGGCGTCATAATCTAACAGGCCAAGTGTCTGCATTGCGGTGTTCAGCTTGCTAGGTCCAAGAGCTTTGGTCAGGAAGTCTGCCTGTTGATCAGTAGTCTTAATATACTGGAATTGGAGCTCGCCCCGACTGACGCGGTTGCGCACGAAGTGGTGTGCGATGTCAACATGCTTTGTTCGGGATACTGTTAAAGCGTTCTTCGTCAGGTTTACAGCACCCTGATTGTCGCAATGAATGGTGATACACGTAGCTCCATATCCAATATCATTGAGTATTTTCCTCAAATACAAAGCTTCTTTTGCTGCCGTAGCTGCGGCCATGTATTCTGCCTCTGTCGTCGACACTGCAACTGTTTTCTGCAACTTTGTCTGCCAAGAGATCAAACTGCCATGAAATGTAAATACGTAGCCAGTGGTACTTCTTCTAGTTTCCTCACAGCCACCATAGTTTGCGTCGCAGTAACCTGTTAAGAAGTTCGGAGACCTTTCACCAAGCCAGATTCCAACAGATTTTGTTCCTTGTAGATACTTCAGCACTCGTTTAGCAACTTGCACGTGGTTGTTGTTTGGGGCACAGACAAAGCGGGCCAGACAATTAGTAGCATAGGCAATGTCAGGTCTTGTTGACACAGCTAAGTACATTAGGCACCCAACCAGTTCCTGGTAAGGGAAGTGAGAAGCAGTCATCGCAGTGTCTGAAGTCAACTTGGTTCCAGGTTCCATTGGTGTTGATACGGTGTGACAATCTGTCATTCTGAACCTCTCTATGATGTTTTTCACGTAGTTTTCTTGACTTAGAAAAACTGTTCGTCTGTATCGGTCACGTTGTATTTTGATTCCCAAAAAATAATCAGTGGGCCCTAAATCTCTTCCTTCGAAAGCAGTCAACAACAACTGTTTGACACTTTCTACTGCTTTCGTGCCATTTCCACAAAGTAGTACATCATCAACGTAAACCATCAACAGCATGTCCTTTCCCACAAACAAACCTGGATCAGCTGTAGAGCATTTGAAACCGATCTTATCCAGAACCTCTGTAAGTTTGATGTGCCAAGCTCGAGGGGCCTGTTTGAGACCATACAACGTCTTCTTTAATTTCCAAACTTTTCCATCCACTTCAAATCCTGGAGGCATGTCCATGAAGATTTCTTCATCGAGATGGCCATTTAAAAAAGCAGTTTTTATGTCAATGTTTTCAACTTCCCAATCCAGTTTTGCAGCCAAGGTCCAAAGAAGGCGTAATGTACTTTGTTTCGCCACTGGCGCAAAGGTTTCGTTGAAGTCAATGCCGGACACTTGTTTGAAACCTTTCGCAACAAGTCGAGCCTTAAAACGTTGCACGTTTCCGTCCTGATCATATTTCACTTTGAATACCCATTTGCAAGGTAGTGTCTTCATCCCAGGTGTTTTGTCAACAACGTCGAAGACATTTTGTTGACTCAAACTGGCTACTTCTTCTTGGAGAGCCAGTTTCCAGTCTTCGCGCTGGGCACTGGTAATCGCCTCTTCGAGTGTCATCGGATCTGTAAGGCATGTGTTTGCGTACCAGTAGGGCTGAGGAACACGGCGATTGCGCAGTGGGTATCGTCTTGTCTCTGAAAGTTGAGTTCTGTTTTCGTCTGAATCAGATATATCTTGAATGGGTTCTTCTTCATCGGTCTCCACCAAATCTTCCAAGCATATTCCCTCGTTGTCCAATGGATGTACTTGGAAATGTTCTGCAGATGCAGGCAGATGAGTTAGATTGCTATCAGTGTTTTCCAGTGCTGAAGTATTATTTTGAGTTAGTCCAAGAAATGTCACGTTTCTAGACAAAACAAGTTTTCCATCACACCATATCAGGTACGTGTCTTTGGTACCTGGCTCGTACCCCAAAAATAAGCCACGTTTGCTCTTTGCATCTAATTTTCCACTCGATTCTGAAGGATTCTTTAACACGTAGCAAGTCTCTCCAAATATATGCATGCAAGAAACATCTGGTTTTACACCAAAGACTTCTTGATAAGGCGTACGTTCATGTGGCTTGCATGGAACACGATTTCTTGCGTAGGAACAGTACTCGATAGCAAAGTTCCAGAAACTTTTGTCAAGACCACTATCCAATAAAACAGCACGGACCTTTTCTAACAACGTTCGATTGTACCGTTCTGCATTGCCATTTTGCTGCGGAGTATAGGGTGCACTTGTTTGTTGCTGAATACCGTTTTCTTGCAAAAATGATTGCAGGTCTGCGTTAATAAATTCCCTTCCACGATCTGAACGAATTACTTTGACAACATTTCCTGTTTGTTTTTGCAGCAAGATGATAACTGTTTTAACAACATTAGCTGCCTGTGACTTGGAGCAAATGGGTTTAGCAACTCCTAGCTTACTTTTTTCGTCCAAAATACTTACGATGTACTTTTCCCCATTTTTTCCAGCAGGTGTAATTGGTCCAATGAGATCCATGTGCAAAAGTTCTCCGACTTGTGCAGTGTTTTCTGCATTTTGTTTAGGAATGGCTGCTTTAGTTTGTTTGGCTTGAATACACGTTTCACATTGCCTTGTTGTCATTTTAAGTTGCTTTGGAAGACCAACTACTGTATTCGGTAATTTTGTAAGAAGCTGCGACTTGTACGTTCGTGGGTCTCCACCTTCGTACTTGGTCTGTATTACACACGAAATGGATGGTCGGAAATACCCTGGATTAGGGTTTCCATCCACCGCAGAGGATTGAGGGTGCATTCCCCGCTATCCTCGACGGTAACTACACTGCACTTATGAGGGCATGTACCTTCGAGGAGCTATGAAGCTCCCTCATTCCTCGAAGGGTACCGTATACATTCTAGTCTTCCAACCGGGGACGCGTCTTGTCTAAACCAGGGACGAGCATGCTCAACACTCTCCCCTGCTTGTGGCCTGGTATTGTTGCACTGCAAGGTTTTGAAGTACGTTCTGCAACTTGGTCGGTCCCAATGCCTTTGTAAGGAAATCGGCTAGTTGATCTGAAGTGTGGATATACTTGAGCTGTAATTCTCCCCTACTCACTCGATTCCGCACAAAGTGGTGCGCAATGTCCACGTGTTTCGTTCTTGACACTGTTAGTGCATTCTTGGTAAGATTAACGGCACCTTGGTTGTCACAATGTATGGTGATGCAGTTTGGACCCATGCCAATGTCTTCTAAGATCTTTCTGAGGTACAACGCTTCTTTTGCGGCTGCGGCTGCAGCCATGTACTCGGCTTCAGTAGTGGATGTTGCGACGGTCTTCTGAAGTTTCGTCTGCCACGAAATCAGACTGCCAGCAAGAGTAAATAGATAGCCAGTTGTACTTCGCCTTGTCACTTCACAAGTTCCGTAGTTTGCATCACAGTATCCTTCGAGTAGATTCTGATTGTGTGATCCCAGAAGTAGTCCATGAGATTTTGAGCCACTCAAATACTTCAACACTCGCTTTGCAATCGTGACATGTGTGTTCGTCGGCGCAACCACAAATCGAGCCAAGCAGTTCGTAACAAAGGCAATATCTGGTCGAGTACAAACTGCCAAGTACATCAAACATCCAACAAGTTCTTGATATGGAAAGTCAATCGTTGTGTTTTGGTTCGCTGTAGTGAATTTGACTCCTGGCTCCAAAGGAGTTGAGACTGCTTGACACTTGTCCATACGAAACCTTTGCAAGATGTTTTCAATATAGCTCTCTTGGGATATAAACACCATACCTTTCGGACGGTCCCGCTGTATTTTGATGCCTAGAAAATGATCCGTAGCACCAAGGTCTCGTCCTTCAAATTCTTCGAGTAACATGTTCTTAAGCATTGCCAAGTTTTGGACACCATCACCACAAAGCAATAAGTCATCAACGTACAGCATCAAGAGGGTATTTTCTCCACAGTATAATCCAGGGTCTGCATTTGAACACACAAACCCCATTCTCTCCAGCTTTTCAGTAAGTTTCAAATGCCATGCTCGAGGTGCCTGTTTTAGTCCATAAAGTGTTTTCTTCAACTTCCAAACTTTTCCAGGCTGCTCAAATCCAGGTGGTATGTCCATAAAGATTTCTTCATCAAGATCTCCGTTTAGAAATGCTGTCTTAATATCTATGTTTTGAATTTCCCAATCTCTTGTTGCTGCAATTGTGAGGAGCAGCCTCAGTGTGCTATGCCGTGCTACCGGTGCAAAAGTCTCGTCATAATCTACACCATTCACTTGTTTGAATCCTTTTGCAACCAAGCGAGCTTTGAACCGTTGAATGTTTCCATGTTGATCATATTTGATTTTAAAGACCCATTTGCAGGGTAGTGACTTGACTGCATGGACCTTTTCAACCACATCGAAAACATCGTTTTGCTGCAGACTTGTTATTTCCTCCTGCAAGGCAAGCAACCAGTCTTCCTTCTGCGGAGATGTTAGTGCATCTTGGATACTTTGTGGCTCTTGAATACAGAGATTGGCAACCCAAAAATCCTGAGGTTTTCGTCGTTCACGAGTAGGGTATCTTCTTTCGTTGCGTGCAGCAGGTTGATTTTCTTCGGTGTCCATTGGGTCTTCGGTAGAACTTGTGTTCTGGTCTACTGTTTCTAAATCTTGAGAAGGTTCGTTGCAGTCTATCTGCATGCCATCACTTTCCACTAGGAGGTCCATTGGTGGTGTATCCTGCTGCATTTCCTTCAAATTGTCCTTTGTGGTTGTTTTGTCAACACTAGTAAATTTGACATTCCTAGATATGATAATTTTGTTATCACACATTATTTTGAATGTGTCCTTTGTTCCAGGTTCATAACCAAGAAAAATCCCACGTTTACTCTTAGCTTCGAGTTTTCCTGGATTTTCAGTTGGAGTTTTCAACACAAAACATTCTTCTCCAAAAACATGCATGCAAGACAAATTAGGTTTTATACCAAAAGCTACTTCTATGGGTGTTTTGTCATGCGGCTTGCATGGCAAACGATTTCGTACGTAGGAACAGAATTCTACTGCATACGGCCAGTAAGATTTGTCAAGTCCACTGTCAAGTAAAACGGCTCGTACTTTTTCGATCAATGTCCGATTGAACCGTTCAGCGTTGCCGTTTTGCTGCGGTGTATATGGAGCACTGGTTTGTTGTACGATCCCGTTTTCGTTCAGAAAGTTTTTCAATCCATGATTAAGAAATTCTGTTCCACGGTCGGAGCGAATGACTTTTACTGGGTGTCCTGTTTGTCGCTCGATTACCTTGACAGCAACTTTGATCACATCTCCGGCATCAGATTTAGATAGAAGTGCTTTGGAATAACCTAGCTTGCTGTTTTCGTCCAGAATTGTTATGATAAAACGTTCTCCATTTTTTCCACATGGCGTGATTGGGCCCATTAAATCGAGATGCAGTAATTCACCGGATTTCGCTGTATTTTCTGTCTTGTCTTTTTCAATTGTTTTTCGAGTCTGTTTTGCTTGGATGCAGATCTCACAGTTTTTCACATCCTCCAAATCATTCTCATTCAGCCCGGTGACAGCACCTTTGAGTTTAGGCATCTGGCCAAAATGTGCCATTTTTCTATGTAGCTCGAATGCAGAGCAAACTTTCTCTCCCGCTTGCTGCAGCATGAAAAGCTGATGGACTTTTGGAGCAGTGATAATTTTTGTTTTCCCTTTCCAGATGCTGCACTCATTGTTGGCAAAGTAAATATCAAAACCATCTTCAATGAGTTTAGTGACGGATATGAGGTTGGTCCTTAGTTCTGGACAAAACAATACATCATGTAACTCGAGTTCCGGTTGTACTGCAACATGACCAAGTTCTTCAGCAGTTACAATTTGTCCGTTTCCAACTAAGATATGTTCTTTCCCAACTTGTTTTACGTTGTTTTTGAACAAGTGTCGGTTGGAGCAAACATGTGTTGTTGCCCCACTGTCAATTATCCAAACATTCTCAAGAGGCGCTAATGTTCCACAACTGTAGGTACTAGTCACAAATGCAAATTTCCCATTTTCTGTTTCATTGTTAGGTTGCTTTTGTAGATGTTTTGGGAGTCCATTTAAGTACCAACATTTTTCGCGTGAGTGACCTGTGCGTCCACAGTAGGAGCAGTTCACCTTTGGTTTGCGTAATTGCGTAACAAAGGCTACTTGTCCTTTGTTTGTTTCTCTTGTTGAGAGTGCACTTTCGGCTTGAAGTAGTTGATTTTGTATCTTCAGCATGTCTGTTTCTCCCATGGTCGCCAGCATTTCAACCTTGTTATCATACTCACCTGGCAATCCAGCTAAGATAGAATCAATAAGCTGTGTGTCTGTCACAGAGCCATCGATGGCCCGTAGACTCGTACAAATATGTTTAGCCCTCATTATGTAGCTTATCATATTTTCAGTTGGATTTTTACTCAAACCACTCAAGTCCTTCCTTAGACTTAGACGGCGAGCAGTTGTTTGACCAGCGTGAATCTCTTCAAGTGCTGACCATGCATCAAAAGCACTTGCGCTCTGTGCGATCATATCCACATACTCGTTTGTCACACACAAGCACATCAATGCAAGCGCTTGTTCAGAGTTTTCATATTCCTTTTCTACCAATGCGCTTTCAATACCTTTCGTCACAAGGAGAGCTCGCATGCGGTGTCGCCAAATAGGGTAGTTGTCAGATGTGAGTTTTTCGAAATGAAGTCCACTTTCCATCTTTTCTATTGTAACGTTTTTTTTTTTTTTTTTTTTGTCGTTGTATTTTTGTTCTTTCGTCAGGTGTTTTCTGTGGTCGTCTGCTTCTAACGTAGCTCCGATACCATGTAAGAAGCTGCGACTTGTACGTTCGTGGGTCTCCACCTTCGTACTTGGTCTGTATTACACACGAAATGGATGGTCGGAAATACCCTGGATTAGGGTTTCCATCCACCGCAGAGGATTGAGGGTGCATTCCCCGCTATCCTCGACGGTAACTACACTGCACTTATGAGGGCATGTACCTTCGAGGAGCTATGAAGCTCCCTCATTCCTCGAAGG
Source organism: Picocystis sp. L7 (assembly GCA_020975725.1). Taxonomy (NCBI): domain Eukaryota; kingdom Viridiplantae; phylum Chlorophyta; class Picocystophyceae; order Picocystales; family Picocystaceae; genus Picocystis; species Picocystis sp. L7. Next base: position 194,337 of record QXJR01000016.1, on the reverse strand, counting down.
GTACCGTATACATTCTAGTCTTCCAACCGGGGACGCGTCTTGTCTAAACCAGGGACGAGCATGCTCAACACTCTCCCCTGCTTGTGGCCTGGTATTGTTGCACTGCAAGGTTTTGAAGTACGTTCTGCAACTTGGTCGGTCCCAATGCCTTTGTAAGGAAATCGGCTAGTTGATCTGAAGTGTGGATATACTTGAGCTGTAATTCTCCCCTACTCACTCGATTCCGCACAAAGTGGTGCGCAATGTCCACGTGTTTCGTTCTTGACACTGTTAGTGCATTCTTGGTAAGATTAACGGCACCTTGGTTGTCACAATGTATGGTGATGCAGTTTGGACCCATGCCAATGTCTTCTAAGATCTTTCTGAGGTACAACGCTTCTTTTGCGGCTGCGGCTGCAGCCATGTACTCGGCTTCAGTAGTGGATGTTGCGACGGTCTTCTGAAGTTTCGTCTGCCACGAAATCAGACTGCCAGCAAGAGTAAATAGATAGCCAGTTGTACTTCGCCTTGTCACTTCACAAGTTCCGTAGTTTGCATCACAGTATCCTTCGAGTAGATTCTGATTGTGTGATCCCAGAAGTAGTCCATGAGATTTTGAGCCACTCAAATACTTCAACACTCGCTTTGCAATCGTGACATGTGTGTTCGTCGGCGCAACCACAAATCGAGCCAAGCAGTTCGTAACAAAGGCAATATCTGGTCGAGTACAAACTGCCAAGTACATCAAACATCCAACAAGTTCTTGATATGGAAAGTCAATCGTTGTGTTTTGGTTCGCTGTAGTGAATTTGACTCCTGGCTCCAAAGGAGTTGAGACTGCTTGACACTTGTCCATACGAAACCTTTGCAAGATGTTTTCAATATAGCTCTCTTGGGATATAAACACCATACCTTTCGGACGGTCCCGCTGTATTTTGATGCCTAGAAAATGATCCGTAGCACCAAGGTCTCGTCCTTCAAATTCTTCGAGTAACATGTTCTTAAGCATTGCCAAGTTTTGGACACCATCACCACAAAGCAATAAGTCATCAACGTACAGCATCAAGAGGGTATTTTCTCCACAGTGTAATCCAGGGTCTGCATTTGAACACACAAACCCCATTCTCTCCAGCTTTTCAGTAAGTTTCAAATGCCATGCTCGAGGTGCCTGTTTTAGTCCATAAAGTGTTTTCTTCAACTTCCAAACTTTTCCAGGCTGCTCAAATCCAGGTGGTATGTCCATAAAGATTTCTTCATCAAGATCTCCGTTTAGAAATGCTGTCTTAATATCTATGTTTTGAATTTCCCAATCTCTTGTTGCTGCAATTGTGAGGAGCAGCCTCAGTGTGCTATGCCATGCTACCGGTGCAAAAGTCTCGTCATAATCTACACCATTCACTTGTTTGAATCCTTTTGCAACCAAGCGAGCTTTGAACCGTTGAATGTTTCCATGTTGATCATATTTGATTTTAAAGACCCATTTGCAGGGTAGTGACTTGACTGCATGGACCTTTTCAACCACATCGAAAACATCGTTTTGCTGCAGACTTGTTATTTCCTCCTGCAAGGCAAGCAACCAGTCTTCCTTCTGCGGAGATGTTAGTGCATCTTGGATACTTTGTGGCTCTTGAATACAGAGATTGGCAACCCAAAAATCCTGAGGTTTTCGTCGTTCACGAGTAGGGTATCTTCTTTCGTTGCGTGCAGCAGGTTGATTTTCTTCGGTGTCCATTGGGTCTTCGGTAGAACTTGTGTTCTGGTCTACTGTTTCTAAATCTTGAGAAGGTTCGTTGCAGTCTATCTGCATGCCATCACTTTCCACTAGGAGGTCCATTGGTGGTGTATCCTGCTGCATTTCCTTCAAATTGTCCTTTGTGGTTGTTTTGTCAACACTAGTAAATTTGACATTCCTAGATATGATAATTTTGTTATCACACATTATTTTGAATGTGTCCTTTGTTCCAGGTTCATAACCAAGAAAAATCCCACGTTTACTCTTAGCTTCGAGTTTTCCTGGATTTTCAGTTGGAGTTTTCAACACAAAACATTCTTCTCCAAAAACATGCATGCAAGACAAATTAGGTTTTATACCAAAAGCTACTTCTATGGGTGTTTTGTCATGCGGCTTGCATGGCAAACGATTTCGTACGTAGGAACAGAATTCTACTGCATACGGCCAGTAAGATTTGTCAAGTCCACTGTCAAGTAAAACGGCTCGTACTTTTTCGATCAATGTCCGATTGAACCGTTCAGCGTTGCCGTTTTGCTGCGGTGTATATGGAGCACTGGTTTGTTGTACGATCCCGTTTTCGTTCAGAAAGTTTTTCAATCCATGATTAAGAAATTCTGTTCCACGGTCGGAGCGAATGACTTTTACTGGGTGTCCTGTTTGTCGCTCGATTACCTTGACAGCAACTTTGATCACATCTCCGGCATCAGATTTAGATAGAAGTGCTTTGGAATAACCTAGCTTGCTGTTTTCGTCCAGAATTGTTATGATAAAACGTTCTCCATTTTTTCCACATGGCGTGATTGGGCCCATTAAATCGAGATGCAGTAATTCACCGGATTTCGCTGTATTTTCTGTCTTGTCTTTTTCAATTGTTTTTCGAGTCTGTTTTGCTTGGATGCAGATCTCACAGTTTTTCACATCCTCCAAATCATTCTCATTCAGCCCGGTGACAGCACCTTTGAGTTTAGGCATCTGGCCAAAATGTGCCATTTTTCTATGTAGCTCGAATGCAGAGCAAACTTTCTCTCCCGCTTGCTGCAGCATGAAAAGCTGATGGACTTTTGGAGCAGTGATAATTTTTGTTTTCCCTTTCCAGATGCTGCACTCATTGTTGGCAAAGTAAATATCAAAACCATCTTCAATGAGTTTAGTGACGGATATGAGGTTGGTCCTTAGTTCTGGACAAAACAATACATCATGTAACTCGAGTTCCGGTTGTACTGCAACATGACCAAGTTCTTCAGCAGTTACAATTTGTCCGTTTCCAACTAAGATATGTTCTTTCCCAACTTGTTTTACGTTGTTTTTGAACAAGTGTCGGTTGGAGCAAACATGTGTTGTTGCCCCACTGTCAATTATCCAAACATTCTCAAGAGGCGCTAATGTTCCACAACTGTAGGTACTAGTCACAAATGCAAATTTCCCATTTTCTGTTTCATTGTTAGGTTGCTTTTGTAGATGTTTTGGGAGTCCATTTAAGTACCAACATTTTTCGCGTGAGTGACCTGTGCGTCCACAGTAGGAGCAGTTCACCTTTGGTTTGCGTAATTGCGTAACAAAGGCTACTTGTCCTTTGTTTGTTTCTCTTGTTGAGAGTGCACTTTCGGCTTGAAGTAGTTGATTTTGTATCTTCAGCATGTCTGTTTCTCCCATGGTCGCCAGCATTTCAACCTTGTTATCATACTCACCTGGCAATCCAGCTAAGATAGAATCAATAAGCTGTGTGTCTGTCACAGAGCCATCGATGGCCCGTAGACTCGTACAAATATGTTTAGCCCTCATTATGTAGCTTATCATATTTTCAGTTGGATTTTTACTCAAACCACTCAAGTCCTTCCTTAGACTTAGACGGCGAGCAGTTGTTTGACCAGCGTGAATCTCTTCAAGTGCTGACCATGCATCAAAAGCACTTGCGCTCTGTGCGATCATATCCACATACTCGTTTGTCACACACAAGCACATCAATGCAAGCGCTTGTTCAGAGTTTTCATATTCCTTTTCTACCAATGCGCTTTCAATACCTTTCGTCACAAGGAGAGCTCGCATGCGGTGTCGCCAAATAGGGTAGTTGTCAGATGTGAGTTTTTCGAAATGAAGTCCACTTTCCATCTTTTCTATTGTAACGTTTTTTTTTTTTTTTTTTTTGTCGTTGTATTTTTGTTCTTTCGTCAGGTGTTTTCTGTGGTCGTCTGCTTCTAACGTAGCTCCGATACCATGTAAGAAGCTGCGACTTGTACGTTCGTGGGTCTCCACCTTCGTACTTGGTCTGTATTACACACGAAATGGATGGTCGGAAATACCCTGGATTAGGGTTTCCATCCACCGCAGAGGATTGAGGGTGCATTCCCCGCTATCCTCGACGGTAACTACACTGCACTTATGAGGGCATGTACCTTCGAGGAGCTATGAAGCTCCCTCATTCCTCGAAGGGTACCGTATACATTCTAGTCTTCCAACCGGGGACGCGTCTTGTCTAAACCAGGGACGAGCATGCTCAACACTCTCCCCTGCTTGTGGCCTGGTATTGTTGCACTGCAAGGTTTTGAAGTACGTTCTGCAACTTGGTCGGTCCCAATGCCTTTGTAAGGAAATCGGCTAGTTGATCTGAAGTGTGGATATACTTGAGCTGTAATTCTCCCCTACTCACTCGATTCCGCACAAAGTGGTGCGCAATGTCCACGTGTTTCGTTCTTGACACTGTTAGTGCATTCTTGGTAAGATTAACGGCACCTTGGTTGTCACAATGTATGGTGATGCAGTTTGGACCCATGCCAATGTCTTCTAAGATCTTTCTGAGGTACAACGCTTCTTTTGCGGCTGCGGCTGCAGCCATGTACTCGGCTTCAGTAGTGGATGTTGCGACGGTCTTCTGAAGTTTCGTCTGCCACGAAATCAGACTGCCAGCAAGAGTAAATAGATAGCCAGTTGTACTTCGCCTTGTCACTTCACAAGTTCCGTAGTTTGCATCACAGTATCCTTCGAGTAGATTCTGATTGTGTGATCCCAGAAGTAGTCCATGAGATTTTGAGCCACTCAAATACTTCAACACTCGCTTTGCAATCGTGACATGTGTGTTCGTCGGCGCAACCACAAATCGAGCCAAGCAGTTCGTAACAAAGGCAATATCTGGTCGAGTACAAACTGCCAAGTACATCAAACATCCAACAAGTTCTTGATATGGAAAGTCAATCGTTGTGTTTTGGTTCGCTGTAGTGAATTTGACTCCTGGCTCCAAAGGAGTTGAGACTGCTTGACACTTGTCCATACGAAACCTTTGCAAGATGTTTTCAATATAGCTCTCTTGGGATATAAACACCATACCTTTCGGACGGTCCCGCTGTATTTTGATGCCTAGAAAATGATCCGTAGCACCAAGGTCTCGTCCTTCAAATTCTTCGAGTAACATGTTCTTAAGCATTGCCAAGTTTTGGACACCATCACCACAAAGCAATAAGTCATCAACGTACAGCATCAAGAGGGTATTTTCTCCACAGTATAATCCAGGGTCTGCATTTGAACACACAAACCCCATTCTCTCCAGCTTTTCAGTAAGTTTCAAATGCCATGCTCGAGGTGCCTGTTTTAGTCCATAAAGTGTTTTCTTCAACTTCCAAACTTTTCCAGGCTGCTCAAATCCAGGTGGTATGTCCATAAAGATTTCTTCATCAAGATCTCCGTTTAGAAATGCTGTCTTAATATCTATGTTTTGAATTTCCCAATCTCTTGTTGCTGCAATTGTGAGGAGCAGCCTCAGTGTGCTATGCCGTGCTACCGGTGCAAAAGTCTCGTCATAATCTACACCATTCACTTGTTTGAATCCTTTTGCAACCAAGCGAGCTTTGAACCGTTGAATGTTTCCATGTTGATCATATTTGATTTTAAAGACCCATTTGCAGGGTAGTGACTTGACTGCATGGACCTTTTCAACCACATCGAAAACATCGTTTTGCTGCAGACTTGTTATTTCCTCCTGCAAGGCAAGCAACCAGTCTTCCTTCTGCGGAGATGTTAGTGCATCTTGGATACTTTGTGGCTCTTGAATACAGAGATTGGCAACCCAAAAATCCTGAGGTTTTCGTCGTTCACGAGTAGGGTATCTTCTTTCGTTGCGTGCAGCAGGTTGATTTTCTTCGGTGTCCATTGGGTCTTCGGTAGAACTTGTGTTCTGGTCTACTGTTTCTAAATCTTGAGAAGGTTCGTTGCAGTCTATCTGCATGCCATCACTTTCCACTAGGAGGTCCATTGGTGGTGTATCCTGCTGCATTTCCTTCAAATTGTCCTTTGTGGTTGTTTTGTCAACACTAGTAAATTTGACATTCCTAGATATGATAATTTTGTTATCACACATTATTTTGAATGTGTCCTTTGTTCCAGGTTCATAACCAAGAAAAATCCCACGTTTACTCTTAGCTTCGAGTTTTCCTGGATTTTCAGTTGGAGTTTTCAACACAAAACATTCTTCTCCAAAAACATGCATGCAAGACAAATCAGGTTTTATACCAAAAGCTACTTCTATGGGTGTTTTGTCATGCGGCTTGCATGGCAAACGATTTCGTACGTAGGAACAGAATTCTACTGCATACGGCCAGTAAGATTTGTCAAGTCCACTGTCAAGTAAAACGGCTCGTACTTTTTCGATCAATGTCCGATTGAACCGTTCAGCGTTGCCGTTTTGCTGCGGTGTATATGGAGCACTGGTTTGTTGTACGATCCCGTTTTCGTTCAGAAAGTTTTTCAATCCATGATTAAGAAATTCTGTTCCACGGTCGGAGCGAATGACTTTTACTGGGTGTCCTGTTTGTCGCTCGATTACCTTGACAGCAACTTTGATCACATCTCCGGCATCAGATTTAGATAGAAGTGCTTTGGAATAACCTAGCTTGCTGTTTTCGTCCAGAATTGTTATGATAAAACGTTCTCCATTTTTTCCACATGGCGTGATTGGGCCCATTAAATCGAGATGCAGTAATTCACCGGATTTCGCTGTATTTTCTGTCTTGTCTTTTTCAATTGTTTTTCGAGTCTGTTTTGCTTGGATGCAGATCTCACAGTTTTTCACATCCTCCAAATCATTCTCATTCAGCCCGGTGACAGCACCTTTGAGTTTAGGCATCTGGCCAAAATGTGCCATTTTTCTATGTAGCTCGAATGCAGAGCAAACTTTCTCTCCCGCTTGCTGCAGCATGAAAAGCTGATGGACTTTTGGAGCAGTGATAATTTTTGTTTTCCCTTTCCAGATGCTGCACTCATTGTTGGCAAAGTAAATATCAAAACCATCTTCAATGAGTTTAGTGACGGATATGAGGTTGGTCCTTAGTTCTGGACAAAACAATACATCATGTAACTCGAGTTCCGGTTGTACTGCAACATGACCAAGTTCTTCAGCAGTTACAATTTGTCCGTTTCCAACTAAGATATGTTCTTTCCCAACTTGTTTTACGTTGTTTTTGAACAAGTGTCGGTTGGAGCAAACATGTGTTGTTGCCCCACTGTCAATTATCCAAACATTCTCAAGAGGCGCTAATGTTCCACAACTGTAGGTACTAGTCACAAATGCAAATTTCCCATTTTCTGTTTCATTGTTAGGTTGCTTTTGTAGATGTTTTGGGAGTCCATTTAAGTACCAACATTTTTCGCGTGAGTGACCTGTGCGTCCACAGTAGGAGCAGTTCACCTTTGGTTTGCGTAATTGCGTAACAAAGGCTACTTGTCCTTTGTTTGTTTCTCTTGTTGAGAGTGCACTTTCGGCTTGAAGTAGTTGATTTTGTATCTTCAGCATGTCTGTTTCTCCCATGGTCGCCAGCATTTCAACCTTGTTATCATACTCACCTGGCAATCCAGCTAAGATAGAATCAATAAGCTGTGTGTCTGTCACAGAGCCATCGATGGCCCGTAGACTCGTACAAATATGTTTAGCCCTCATTATGTAGCTTATCATATTTTCAGTTGGATTTTTACTCAAACCACTCAAGTCCTTCCTTAGACTTAGACGGCGAGCAGTTGTTTGACCAGCGTGAATCTCTTCAAGTGCTGACCACGCATCAAAAGCACTTGCGCTCTGTGCGATCATATCCACATACTCGTTTGTCACACACAAGCACATCAATGCAAGCGCTTGTTCAGAGTTTTCATATTCCTTTTCTACCAATGCGCTTTCAATACCTTTCGTCACAAGGAGAGCTCGCATGCGGTGTCGCCAAATAGGGTAGTTGTCAGATGTGAGTTTTTCGAAATGAAGTCCACTTTCCATCTTTTCTATTGTAACGTTTTTTTTTTTTTTTTTTTTTTGTCGTTGTATTTTTGTTCTTTCGTCAGGTGTTTTCTGTGGTCGTCTGCTTCTAACGTAGCTCCGATACCATGTAAGAAGCTGCGACTTGTACGTTCGTGGGTCTCCACCTTCGTACTTGGTCTGTATTACACACGAAATGGATGGTCGGAAATACCCTGGATTAGGGTTTCCATCCACCGCAGAGGATTGAGGGTGCATTCCCCGCTATCCTCGACGGTAACTACACTGCACTTATGAGGGCATGTACCTTCGAGGAGCTATGAAGCTCCCTCATTCCTCGAAGGGTACCGTATACATTCTAGTCTTCCAACCGGGGACGCGTCTTGTCTAAACCAGGGACGAGCATGCTCAACAAATTTTTCCATCTGTCCAAAGTGGGCAAATTTCCTATGCCACTCCATTGCTGAGAAAACTTGTTCATGACTGCTGTTGATAATGTACAGTCCATGTTTCAGCATGGCACTGAGTACCTTCTTCTTTCCTTTCCAAACTGTACATCCATCGTTTTCGAAATATATGTTGCATCCATGTTCCATAAGTTTTGGAACGGAAACCAAGTTCACTTTCAACGCTGGACAAAGTAGCACATTCTGCAATTCCACATTTTCTGCAACTTCCACATTTCCACTTTCTTTCGCGAACACAACTTCACCATTTCCAACAAATATGGATTGCGTTGGTATACCTTGTATGACTGAGGTAAACATTCCTCGGTTTGCACAGATATGTGTTGTGGCACCACTGTCCACAATCCACAAGTTTTCCAAAATGTTTGCCCTTCCACACTCTAGTGCGTACGACACAAGCGCCACTTTTTCTTCGTTCTCTGTATTCGTTCTTGGTTGTTTTTGAAGATGCGGTGGCAGACCATTGAGATACCAACATTTTTCTCGTGTATGTCCGCTTCTGCCACAGTAGGTGCACGATACTTTTGGGCGTCTGTTTTGTGTGGCAAAAGCTACTTGTCCAGTAGATGCTTCTCGCACGGATAGTGCACTTTCAGCCTGCAACAAGTGGTTTTGAATTTTAAGCATATCTGTTTCACTCAAAGTAGTAAGCATTTCTACCTTATTTGCATATTCTTGCGGTAGACCAGACAGGATTGCATCAATTAGATGGATATCGGTGACCGATCCATCGATTGCACGCAAATTGGTACAAATCTGTTTTGCACGCATGATGAAACTCATCATGCTTTCTTCCGGTTTTTTGATAAGTCCTGTCAATTCCTTTCGCAAGGTTAGACGGCGTGCTGCGGTTTGACCAGCATGAATTTCCTCCAGCATATTCCAAGCTTGTTGCGCAGAATCTGCATTGGCCATTAGATCAACATACTCATTGCATACGCACAAGCACATGAGTGCAAGTGCCTGTTCAGAATGCTGACTATCTTTGTTTGTAATTGCTTCACCGATCCCTTTAGTAACCAGTAAGGCTTTCATTCTATGCTTCCAAATTGGATAATTTTCGGAGGTAAGTTTCTCGAAATTCGTTCCTTCCATTTTTCTTCGTTTTTTTTTTTTTTCAGTTTGCGTTTTTGTTCGCGTTTTCTTTCTTTCACGTTTTTCTGTTTGTTCGCACTTTGTTTGCTTCACACGTGCTCCGATACCATGTAAGAAGCACAAGTTGTCTTGTTACGTTCGTGGGTTGCCACCTTCGTTGTTATCTATTACATGCAAGAATGAGTGGTGAGTATCCCCACTCAATGGCGGCGGCATCGACCGCAGAGGATCGTCTGTCAAAACCTGAGCAATCCTCATCAGTACCGTTCACTGCAGGAATGGGCATCGACCTCCGAGGACCCTAGTGGGTCCCATTATCCTCGAAGGTACTCGACCGAAACTCGGTCATCGTCCCGTAGGTATCCGACCTCCCAGGGACCAAGGCTTGAGCACTTTCAACAGTGGAATTGCAGAAGGTGCTGTTTTGTCCGGAGTTACGGGTGAACTTAATCTCGGTTCCAAAACTGATGGAACGTGGATGCAACGTGTACTTTGAAAATGGGGAATGTGCGATTTGGAAAGGAAAGCAGAAAGTCCTCAGTGCGGTGCAGAAAAATGGTCTTTACGTGATCTGTGGAAAAATGGAAAACGTTTTCTCAGCCATGGAGTGGCACAGAAAATTGGCTCATTTTGGCCAGATGGAAAAGTTGCACGATACCGTGGTAGGTGCACCAAACAATCTAAAGTGGACCAACAATAGTTGTGAAACGTGCATCCAAGCCAAACAAGCCAGATCTGCTATTCCCAAAGGAAATGAAGAAAATCAAGCAAACGTTGGAGAATTGTTGCATATGGATTTGATGGGACCCATCACGCCTGCTGGAAAGAACGGAGAAAAATACATTGTCAGCATTCTGGACGAGAAGAGCAAACTGGGGGTTGCAAAACCTATTTGCAACAAATCACAAGCAGCAGCTGTCATTAAAACGGTGATTCGGCTGATGGAGAAGCAAACTGGAAATGCTGTGAAGTTTGTCCGTTCGGATCTTGGAACCGAATTTTTCAATGCAGAGCTGCAAAACTTCCTGCGAGAAAACGGCATCCAGCAACAGACGAGTGCACCATACACTCCACAACTAAAAGGAAACGCAGAACGATATAACAGGACGATTCTGGAAAAAGTGCGCGCAGTTCTCTTGGATGGAAGTCTGGACAAGCAATTTTGGAACTTTGCCGTGGAATACTGTGCTCTTGTCAGAAACCGTGTGCCTTGCAAAAACCTTATGGCCGTACAACCTACGAAGCAGTTTTTGGTCAGAAACCGGATGTTTCCAATATGCACATATTTGGTGAAACGTGTTATGTGCTTAAGAATCCAACTGAGACAACTGGAAAAATGGATGCAAAAAGTAAGCCAGGCCATTTCGTTGGATTCGAGCCTGGAACAAAAGACACGTACCGTATTTGGTGTGGTGAAAAATTGGTACTGTCCAGAAACGTCACTTTTCTTGTTGTGGCAGAGAAACCTACAACATCGCCAGATGACACTCAGGAAGACATAATGCCTGTGCCTACCGCGTCAGAAACATTGGAACCTGTTTCGTTTGGGGAGAGGCAGAACAGTACAATTGAAAATGTGGAATTACCAGAGCACGAAACAACCGAGGGAATGGAAGATGCAGAAAATATCAGCAATACGGCTGCTGAAGAAAGACGCTACCCACTTCGTGAACGTCGTCCACCACAGCCATATTGGACTGCAAATGTTTGCTTAACCGATCCTTTGACTTTGGATGAGGCTTTAGGTAGCCCCCAGCACGATGATTGGAAACTGGCATTACAGGAAGAAGTATCCAGTTTGAGCGAGCAGGATGTTTTTGATGTGGTGGACCGAACGCCTCAGATGAAGACTCTGCCTTGCAAGTGGGTCTTCAAGGTCAAATACGACCAAGATGGGAACATCCAACGGTTCAAGGCTCGCCTGGTTGCCAAAGGATTCAAACAGGTTGCAGGCATTGATTTTGGTGAAACGTTTGCACCGGTGGCAAAACAAAGCACTTTACGTTTATTGTGGACCTTGGCTGCTAAACGAGACTGGGAAGTGGAGAACATTGACATTAAAACGGCTTTCCTCAACGGTGATCTGGACGAAGAAATCTACATGGATATGCCACCTGGTTTTCAGGTAGATGGCAAAGTTTGGAAATTGAAAAAGACCCTGTATGGCCTTCAACAAGCCCCACGTGCCTGGCACATCAAACTCACGGATGTTTTGGAAAAGCTTGGATTCAGATGCTCCACTGCAGATCCGGGCTTATACGTGGGTGAAGACATGTTGCTGATGGTCTACGTGGATGACCTGTTGCTTTGTGGAAATGGCAGATCAAAAGTGGAAAATGTCAAGCAATCCTTGCTGGCCACCTTTGAAGGCAGAGACCTTGGGCCCACGGATCACTTTCTGGGAATCAAAATGGAACGTGATCGAACTGGAAAAACGGTTTTCCTCAGTCAAGAGACCTACGTGAACAACGTGCTGGAAAGGTTCAGAATGGCAGATTGTTACAGTGTCTCTACGCCATTGGAACCTGGAACAAAATGGACCTCAGATGCAACAGCGACAGAATCCAACTTTCCATACCAGGAATTGGTTGGGTGCCTGATGTACTTGGCAGTGTCCACAAGACCAGACATAGCTTATGTGACCAATCGTCTGGCCCGCTATGTCTCTGCACCAACCACCATTCACGTGGCCGTGGCCAAGAGGGTCCTGAAATATCTGCATGGCACAAAGGCAGTTGGTATCTTGCTGGGTGACAGCTCCCCATGTTTGCTGGAAGGCTATTGTGATGCCAATTACGGAGGCTGTGAAGAAACCAGACGTAGCACAACTGGCTACGTGTTCACTTTGCACGGCAGTTTGGTTTCCTGGCAGACAAAATTGCAGAAAACAGTTGCCGTGTCCACGACGGAGGCCGAGTATATGGCTGCTGCTTCTGCAGCAAAAGAAGCTTTGTACCTGAGAAAGGTGTTGAATGATATTGGATTTGGGGCCCAATGTATCACCATTCATTGTGACAATCAAGGTGCTGTGAACTTGACGAAGAACGCTCTGACCGTGTCCCATACTAAACATGTTGACATCACACTTCATTTTGTGCGGAACCGCTTGAGTCGGGGAGAGCTGAAATTTCAGTACATCAGCACAAATGATCACCTGGCAGATTTCCTGACCAAGGCCCTGGGGCCCACCAAGTTGCAAGCTGCATTGAAGACATTGGGCTTGTTGGAATACCAGGCCATGAGCAAGGGAGAGTGTTGAGGCTGCTCCAGCCCTGGTCCCTAGGAAGTCGAATCCCTTAGGGACCACGCCCGAGTTTCGGCAGTGTATGTTCGAGGAGTATGGGGCCCAATTGGTCGTCGAAAGGACGATGCCCAATCCTGCAGTGTTCGATACTGACGAGGAGCGATTGCAGTTTACCGAGAGATCCTCTGCGGTCGATGACGCCGCCATTGAGTGGGGAAACTCACCGCTCATTCTTGCCTGTAATGCACAACTACGAAGGTGGCAACCCACGAACGTGTCCAATGTCAACACCCTGCTTCTAAGAGCTATGTTTGTTTTATTTTATAAATTCTGTGCACTCGTCTTGTGTGTGCTTCGTCCAATCGTAAGCAAGCATGAGCACACGCCTTGTTGCTTGACAACCTCAACCATCAATGAAACTTCGAACACAGCATCAAGTGTACTTTCTTTACTTTTCGAAAAACTGATGGATATCGCAAGTTTTTGATCACACCGATTTCCGAATGCACGTTTTGTGCCGTTTTTACATTTGATGAAGATGTTGCGTTTTGCTTCTGCCATGCAAGATGTTTGCATAAACGAACTAGTTTTAACGAGGAAGGGGGATGCCATGCCATGACATGTCAAAATCGTTGATAACATTTTCCTTGGCATGGGGGACCCAGTAAAGTGTCACAGGGCCTGGCTTGGAGTGTATACATTCTTGAACATATGTATACCAATCCACTCCGCGTGATGAAGATACTTGTGGAGTTCTTCACCTCTCATAACAAAACGTGTTTTTCTTGAAAAAAGTAATGTTGCGCATTTCGTCCTTTTCTTTTGCAGGGGTGTAGTAGACGTGCTGGTACGGGGTTCGGTTTCATATTCCTTACAGAATAAAGAGTACACTATGCCGACATACCACATGTTGCGCCACATCTTTGTTGGCTTCGCTCTCGAGTCAGCCACGTGTTGATCGCGATTCATTGACGACTAGACGGTTCACGCTTTGCGAACTTATGAATCCCATGGTTTCAATAGACGAACTTGCTAATGTCTTTATCAATTGCCACGATTTATTTTTGCCACCAAACCGAACAAAGAGTGTTTGTCCAACATACTCCCTGTGTGGAATGTCAACACATCACATATCTTCTTTGTAATTCATTTGAAGACATTCTCTGTTGAATAGAATGTAGTTGCACAAGTTTCACATACAAGAAGCTTCGACGCCAAGAATTCTCATAAACTTGGTGCTTGATCGAAGGTTGTCATTCTTCACGTGACAAGCTTTGTCATTCATCGTTTCTCTAGTATTTTGTTGTTTGATAATTCCTCGTATACGGATCATATGCGTGTCAAAAGGTGTATGTCACGATCTTCTTTTAGCACTTTCCGGCGAAATAGGTTTTGCGATCGGCTTGCCATGATCACGGCTCATGCAAGAGCCCATTGGCGTCTATACTCTTTTTTAGCTGTCCGTTACTTCGGAAATCGCCTGTTTAAATTCTTTGCTTTTAGAGAGTGATTGCATGAGGTGTTGACGTGTCGCAACACTTTCGAAAGGATGCTTTTTGGTTAAAGTAGCATCTTATGCCGGGTCCGTCTATAGAACTTTGCACCATTGCTTTCCTTTTCCCCTAGGAACTGGCTCCACCTCTCTCGCCGTGAACTACCAATACAAACACACAAGAAGTTGTACAACCATCAAAGACGACCGCAACGTCTGCAACATGGGGTCTCATTAGCAGTGACCTTTGCATCCCAAGCCATGCCTTGCGTGTGGAATGATGGTCCTTGAGCCCCCTTTTCTCTCCGTGGAAAATTGCTTGCACGATACGACACAAGACTTCCACAACACATCCGTTTCATCCAAGTTTTTGTAACGCTTGGATCCCAAGTGCGACCTTCGGGCCAGCTCCTATTCCCGGCGTGCTCTATCCTCCACCCATAAGGAGTAATGGAACGGAGAAGCTACCTCCCGGGGTGCTTTGAGGAAACAAACGAATGCGCAACCCACGAAGTCAAACGTGCAGATGATTAGATTACAAGCGTTTGGATAGGGATGGTTGAAAAACACTTGGGTTTCACGACCTTCCTGGTCGCATGTTGGGTATTGTCCTTGAATGAGTCCATCTCTACATGTTTGGTGCCCGAGGTGGAAGGTCCCATTTGGACGCATGCCTTGGCATGACAGTCCCTCTCATCCGTACGGCTTCCTTTCTTGTTCGGCTCTTTCTTTCACACGCCTCCGATGTTTCTCTCGTGCATGGACAGGGTGGTGCATCGGCAATTCTTTGTGGGTGAATATGCCAAACCGTGCTAGGGGGGCGCTTCCAGCCGTGCTTGTACACCGATGCATATCGCGTCGATCCTACGGAGGCACCGTGCACGGCGAGGATTCCGTCGTTGCGTGGACATTCCCGTCCACACACCCGAGGCACGTGCACAAATGTCAACGTCTTGAACCGCGGCATGATTGAACATCGGCGGACGTGGTTTCGAACGGACATGTGGCATGCTCGGACACGACTACGTTAGGTTGGTGCGTGTAGGCGTCCGTGTTGCGGCGGTCGTGCTCGATCGAGTGGATGGAGCGTCATGCACCCTCGTGGTTTCTTCCAAGTAGGAGCGTCAGTGTGGGATGGACCGCGTCCACGTCCATGGTGGAGTTGTCCTACCTCCCGTCTCCGAGGACCCCATGGGTTCCATCGGCATCCAGAGATGGTGGGGTGGTTGGGCTTGTACCATCCATGTGTGTCTGGGATGGGTGTGTTGCTTCCTTCTTGGACCCCCAAACTCGGTGGGTTCATTGACGCCAGCGGGACCGCGTCACGTGTCCCACCGGTGTTTTGGGGGCCTCGTTGCATCCCACCTCTTGTTCGTGGGATCGAAACGCATCCTGGCGAAGACGTTGGATTCTATCCCGCGTGATCCAGAAGGGTGGTTCCCACTTCGGTGGTGGTGCGACGGGAGCTACCTCGGAAGGACCCCCAGGTGCTGGGACAGACGAGACCAAGGAGACTTGTGGAAGGCACACGTGTCGCGACAACGAGGAAGGATCTTCCTTGGATTGAAAAGCCACGTCCCGTGTCGACCTGGCGGATGAGATCGGACTGGAATCGCATCCATTCGTCGAACACAAGTGCACTGGAGACACTCCGGGAAGACGACGACGTTCGGGTACAACGCAACTGGCCTCCCGCGCAACTGAAGCGATTGGACAGGAAGAAGCATCCCAGAATACTTGCTGATAGCATACGGCGAACCACACTCATGGGAAGAAGCTTCCGGAACGGCTGCGATCTCGGACTCTACCCATGCAGGCTACTCACGGTAGGCATACTGTTCTTCATGCTCCTAGGAACCATTGCCGTGGCCTCCTTCGGTGCAAAGGCAGACTTCTCTTCCCCAATCTCCAAGAAGAAAGACCAAACAAATCCGGCAACAGTATCCAAGGGAGAGGGTACCGAAACGGGACCGAACGTGGACAGCGGGAGGGAACTCCCGTCGTACGTCGTCATCCTGGATGCCGGGAGCACGGGCACGAGGGTGTACGTGTATAGCGCGAGGAGAGACGGGAAAGGAGCAGTTCACGTGGAGCGAGCATCGATCGATGAAGGGGCCACTTCGACAGATATCACGGATAACCTCTCAAGCAAGGAGTTGCTGGGCAGGAAGGGGTTAGGCCATGTTTCACGGGAGGAAGGGACGGGACACTTGAAGCGGGCCGGCAACAACATGCACTCCAAAGCTTACCGTAGGGTCGAAACTACGCCGGGGCTGGCCAGGATTCTAGAGCATGCGCGAAATCCATCCGATCGCAGGTCAGATGTGGCCGTCGCTCTCAAGCCCCTGCTCGCCTGGGCCGAGAAAGTGGTAGCTCCGCACCTCCAACCCAAAACCCCAGTCGTCCTCCTTGCAACCGGGGGTGCGCGGGCCCTGGACGAGAGGGAACAGAGAAACCTGTTGCAAGATGTGGAAGTGTCACTGGTTGCATCAAGTTTTGATGCTGGTCATGGTAGTGCGCGGATATTGACTGGGGAAGACGAGGCAGTTCTTGGATTTGTTGCATTGAACTTTGTATCGACATCCAGCGAAAAGGTGCAAGTCAAGGATCAGGACGAACCACCGAAAGAGATTGAAAGCAGCCACACAGCTCAGCGCCAATCAAGCCCAAAGTACGCAGTGCTCGACGGAGCGGTCGGTACCATCGAGCTTGGAGGCGCATCTCTCGAAGTTGCGATCCCCACCAAGACAGACGTGGAGGGCGTGCAATTGTCGGAGGTCGTGCTCGGAGGTAAAGTCATGGGCGTTTACACGAAGACCTTTGAGGGTTACGGGCTGGAGGCTGCTTTTTCGCGATCGCTGATGGCGTTGGCCAACGACCAGTTGGGAAGCAATGGCGGCGGGGCGCCAGGAAACGAGGAGCTTCAAATCCGACACCCTTGTTTGCACGAAGGATACTCCCAGTTGCAGACGATGTACTTCGCGGGCGACAAGGGTAAAGCAGAGTGGCAAACCGACAAAGAAGCAAAGGAAGAGATGCAGGAAGTCGAAGTCGTGTTGAAGGGCAGTCCTGACCTTCCCGAGTGCAAAAGACTTGCTAGAAACATCGCCCGTATGCAGGAAGACACCCGCCTCCGAGAAATCCTTGAGAAGGGCATTGTAATGCCCCTGAGCGGCTTCCACGTCATCCGCCATTTCTTCAAGGTGGATTCTTACGCTTCTTGGTCCGCCGTGGACGCTCAGGTGGATGAGTTTTGCTCCATGAAATGGACGGAGGTGACCCGAAACGAGCATTTCATGACGGAGACTCACCCGCAGAAATTTTGCCTGTGGGGTTATTTCGGCAACATGGTGATACATGACTCGACGGCGTTGGGCTTGAAGGAGCAGCAGCTCGCTCCGGTCAGGGGGGATGTGCCATGGGCCGATGGAGCCGCCCTCTTGGAAGCGGACAGGCTTTTTCGGAGGGAAGGAAAAACGACCGTGCTACCGATGCTTGTTGCCAGAGACGAAAGCCTGCGGATGCATCCCACCACGGTCAGGATCGCAATCTTTGCTCTCTCCATCTCTTCCGTGTTCGCCCTTTTGGTTCTAAGCAGTGCAGGCATTGGGCCTCCGTGGCTGAACCAGATATTGTGCGGTTCGTGTCGGAGTAAGGATGGCAACATTTTCGAAGCCGGCAGGATGCCCCTTTGGGCGAGCTCGTTCTCGAAGCCGAAGCATTCTCGTTCGCTGTCGGCTCCTGGTCTGGATTACCGACGGTAGTTTCACTTTGATGCCCCCGGGACCAGAGCGGTATGGCCGGACGGTCTGGGACCCTCGCAGTTCAGGTAGGCACCGTGCATTGTGCACCGCATCTTCTCCGGGATTTGCAAGCACTGCGTTTGAATCGCCGTGACGCAGCTGCCTGCACGTTCTCTGGCCACGAAGGATGGTCCAGGAACCTCTCGGTGGCAAGTTGGGCTAGCACATGGCCTCCCTCCCACGGGCATTGCAGGATCGTGCCTCCCACGCACCCGGGTGCTTGCACCCAGGCGTGGGGACGTGGACGTGGATCGGAGGACGTCCGAGTACGTGAAGGAGATGGTATCTGGTGGGCGGGGAGACGATCCAGAGGCGACAGGACGCATCCCCATCCCTCTCCCTCTCCTTCCGTTGCGTTGCGTTTCCTCGGACGTGCGAGGAGGGAAGGCGGTGCGCGCGTTCGTTCACGAATAATTGCAGGTGTGCCTGTGTTTCTCGCCGCTGCCGGTCCGTTGTTTCTTTCTCCCACGCGATCAAGTCCGTTCCGCGAACTCGTCCCTCTCTCCCACGTGCTTTCGTTCCGGTGCCTTTCCCGTCGAGAAGACGCCATCCTTCGACGCGTCCGCGCCGTTGCGTGTTTCGTCTTCGATCGCGGCAGCGCGAGGAGGGTGTCCCTCGTCCCTTCGCACGCAACGCGTGGCGCGTTTCCCGTCCCTACGTGGACACGCCTTGTTTCTCTTCTCCCGTCTCGTCCGTGCGTTTGGCCGACGCGGTGGCGTTCGGATCCGTCCTTCTCCCTTCGACAGGGACAGCCAACGGACGATGATCGCACGTGGACGGGTTCCGATTGGAACGAAAGGCGCACAGGTGCGTGGGAGGCATCGCTCCACGTCCATCGAGGCGATCCAGGTCCCACGCGCAGGAACGAATGGAACGGACGAATGGTTGGTTGGACGGATGGATGGATGGACGACGTCCAGGCAAGGAACGGTGGGAGAAGGGTGTGGATCCACGGCGTTTCCAAAGGTCCATCCACGCGAGTGGTTGGGCTGGGTCGTGGGTCCCTTTCCTGGACCACGAGGTCACGAGAAAGGATGGATGGCTCTTCGCGGTGCACGTGATCCCTGGGCTTGAAAGGAGGGAGGTGGATCCTTCCACGGAGTTCGCATGGACGCCCGATCGCGCCTTTCGCGTCATGTGGCCGGTGGATGGGTGCCACGAGGAGGCGTGCCTCCACCTTTCCTCAAGGAGAGGATGAATCAACACGACGGGATTATAGAAGACACAGGCACCGGAGTGGTGATTGCAGGCATTCCTCCCTCCACACTCGGGTCCGAGGGGAGGGGTTCGGGAGGAGGGGGGTCGATCCCATGCCTCTGCGGGTTTCGTCGGAGGATCGTTCCACGCCTTCTCGGGGCGTGGGAGGGATCCTACGGACCTGGACCGAGATGGATGGGGTGGACCTTCGGTCCCGTGCCCACGTCGTCGGGGCACGACCTCCATGTGTCGCAGAGGAGCAGCACTCCCCCCCTTATCTCGAAAGGTCGCTCTCCGGTCTTTCCCGTTTCCCCGTTCCATTCAACCCAACCCTTACCCACCCCATGGACGGGGGGGGAGTGACCGGGGGGGGATGGACCGTCGAGAGTACGGTGCTCGGGTGGGACCACCAGAGAGAGACCGTATCCCTGTGCGCCAACCGGAATCGTTTGGTCTCGCTCCTGGTCTCTCCATCCCACGCCCCAACCCCGACCCCGACCACACGGTATGGCACCGAGGCACGTGCCCGATCGATGGGTGTATGCCGGTCTTCCACTCCTCAGGGAAAGATCCGCATCCTCGTGCTTCGAACCCATCCCTGCGTCCTCCCTGCTCCTCTTGGCGTGCTGGAGGCGGTAGGATGGAGGCAGGACTCCCAAGGCCATCTCGTTTCCCTTCCCCCCCTGCGACGTCTCGTTCGTCCACCTCCCGGACCCTCGTGGATGGATCGACGATCCTTCTTCCATCCACCCGTCCCGTGAAACGGCACGTCTGGCGGGCATCGATAGCATGGACGTGGGTTCCGTTCGTACTCCTTCGACACCGATTTCCCTCGGATCTGTTCGTTGGATTCGATCATCTGGTGTTTGATGCGATGGTTGGTGTCCCTTCCCTTTCGGGGTGGGGGTCCATCCGTCCGTCTCACCTTTCCTGTCCTGCACCCATATGCTCTTAGGACACGTGGTGGAGAGACACGCCCCGAAGGACCATGCCGAAGGACCGATCGCCCACCTTTCCTTTGGAAAAGGGACAGACCCATCCCTCCCATGGGGATGGATGGATCGATAGACCCGGGGGACCATAGGGGGGAGAGGAAAACTGAAGGGATCCCAACCGAACCATCCAATCGATCGAGAGGGGGACCAACGTGTGGTGCACAAACACTCCACAGAAGCCTCCATTGACACGGGAAACGCAGCCGCAGAACATCGTCCCAAACCCCTCGAAGCAGAAGGAACCGAAGGGACAGAAAGAAACGAAGGAAAGTCAAGGGGAACAACATGTTCGGACTCGCCGCACAAGCCGTGCCCGCGCGCGCCGCAACCGCACGGAAGGTCAAGCAAGGAAACTTTCGAACGACCAACGTACGAAGGTGGGGGAGGATCATACCCAAAGCAGCTTCGGATGTCCAGGAACAGACCCAAGAAGGTTGCCCAGGCAAAGCCGAAGAAGATGCCAAACCGACCAACATCAATTTCTACACCACCAAGGTAGAAGACGAAGAAAAAGCCAGGAAATTGCTCTTCTCAAAAGTGCGCGTCACTAGGCCGCACAGGAACCTCCTTTTCGGTCGTGAATGGTCCAGCAAAGACAAGATTTACGGAGCCTACATGCTGGCTGTGCACCTGGGCGCTCTGGCGGCTCCCCTGTACTTCTCCTGGGGAAACGTGGCACTGTTCCTAGGCATGTACTTTGTCACCGGATGTTTAGGAATCACCCTTTCGTACCACAGGCAGCTCACACACAGAAGCTTTCAGACGCCAAAGTGGTTGGAATACGTCTTCGCGTACTGCGGTGTGCTGGCCGTGGAAGGAGATCCGGTGGAATGGGCATCTTCCCACCGTTACCACCACAAGTACTGCGACACGGAGTACGATCCACATTCACCGTACGAGGGATTCTTCTATTCACACATGGGATGGTTGTTGGACGAAAAGGCAACCCTGGAACGCGTTGGGGATCGCAAAAACTCACAGGATTTGGCGAGCGACCCCTTCTATGCCTGGCTCCAGAAGACGTATCCCCTTCATGTGGTTGCCTCTGCTGTGGCGATGTATTTGCTAGGAGGAATGGGGGGGCTCATTTGGGGCTTTTGCCTCCGCGTTGTGTGGGTGTACCACATTACATGGTTTGTGAATTCGGCAACTCACGTCTGGGGTGATCAGCCATACAAGACAGATGACCTTTCTCGCAACAACTGGTGGGTCGGTCTTTTGGCCTTCGGTGAAGGTTGGCACAACAACCATCATGCCTTTGAATACTCTGCTCGCCACGGTTTGGAATGGTGGCAGTTTGACATGACTTGGTTGGTGATCAAGGCTCTGGAGTCTGTTGGTCTGGCTTCCAAGATCAAGCTCCCCACCCAGGAGCAGCTGGATCGCTTGGCAGTGTGAGATGATTGGTTTCTATCTGTTTCCCGGAATGTAGTTGGAATGGATGGTGGGAACGGACTACGGTTTCTCCTTCCAGCAGAAGCACTTTTGGTATATAATTGGGTCACGTCGCTTGTTGCGCCTGATCTTGGTATCTTACTCAAGCTGTGATTGTAAGCATGGATGCATATTTCACAATTCCTTCTCCGGCCTCACATGATTCCATGGTTCCATCCGCATGTTTGTTCCACGGATTATCCCAGACCGGCATTCTCCCCTGTTTTCCCTTTCCCATGAGATCTGACTGGCCACGTGGATGGCATCTGCCCGCAACCATCCCCGTGGGCTGGGTCTCGGACGAGGTGTCTGTTCTTTCCCCATGGCCCCTCCATTGTCTTTCTCGAACCTCGCTAGTACCTCGTATCCATACCCTCAAGACACGTACACTGCCTGCGACGGGGTCAAAGACAGGGAAATAGGGAGTGTTAGAAAAAGAGAGGAAGAGGGAGAGAGCGAGGGAGATGGAGACTGAGGGAGAGGGGCAGAGGGAGAGACTGAGGGAGAGGGGCAGAGGGAGAGACTGAGGGAGAGGGGCAGAGGGAGAGACTGAGGGAGAGGGGCAGAGGGAGAGACTGAGGGAGAGGGGCAGAGGGAGAGACTGAGGGAGAGGGGCAGAGGGAGAGAGAGACTGAGGGAGAGGGGCAGAGGGAGAGACTGAGGGAGAGGGGCAGAGGGAGAGAGACCGTCCCACGTGGAAGGCACGGAGTGACGCCAACCAAGCCACACACACACCTCGGTGCAAGTGGCGCAGGAGATGCACGCGTGCGCCGCAACGGGTGTAGGATCCATCGGTGCCGGGATCAGAAGGAAGATTGGAAAGGGAAAAGCGAGGATACAAGTGACACGAGCCGTCGCGCAAGAGAAGAAGGTCTCGAGCATGCCGGAATTCAGCCCACTCGTCAACAGCACACCCGTGCGACTCGCCGCACTTGCAGCCGTGTGCACGTGGGCATGGAGACCGGAAACCGGACTGGTGCAGACCCAAGCCGGATCCATGGTCCATCTGACGGCCTTCTCTGTCTGGTTGGGAACGGTGGTCTGGACGACTTTCGTCGCAGGACTCACGATGTTCAAAAATTTGCCCAGGCAAACCTTTGGAAGGCTCCAGTCTAAGCTTTTTCCCAAGTACTTTGGGATGTCGGCAGCCATGCTTGTCATCATGCTAGCAACGATGGTCGGATCGGCAGGTGGAACATGGCCCAAGGCAGCCAACACATTGGCCTTCAGCCTGGCTTGCACCATGCTGAATGTAGTACTTCTGGAACCCAAGGCAACCAACATCATGTTTGAGAAGTATGAAGTGGAGAACAACGAAGGAATGGGAAAGGAAGAGAAGGAAAATAGACTCAAGGTGATGGGAAAGAAATTTGGGAAGTGGCATGGGATGTCATCCCTGTCAAACTTGTGCGCACTGTGTGGTGCAGTTGCGCATGCGTGGTATCTCGCTGCAAAAATGAGCATCGCATGAGCAGTGTGCATGCACTATGCCGCAAGTAGGTCATGCATGTTTCGGCTTCTTGTAACTGTGCTCGTCATTGCTTGATGTACAGATGTGTTCTCAGCACGATGCGTTTACCACCCCCCTGTAGCTTCCCCCGAGGCGTTAACAATTCACTCGAATGACGGCCGTGAGTGGGTATAGTTTTCGGTCCATTCTTGCCTTCCCTTGCGTTCCCGGCGTCTATTGGATGCAAGGTTATTGCACTGCACCACCTGTCCAAAGGACAGCAGAACGAACCTTGCGAACAAATTCGGTAGATTCACGGCTAAGCGAAAAACCAATGATGCAAACCAAAGTTTCCTGTGGATCTGGAACGTTGGGAATGTCGCCACACGAGAAACACCTTCCCCACATCCTTAAGCCAAGCATGAGGGTGAGACGTCGAAATCTCTCCTGGCCTCGTCGACACCATACCCAACGGCAATTGATCATCTAAACTATCGATGGTTTTGCATGGTCATGGGTGCCTCTGTTTCGGATTGCAATTGTCCTGTTCCCCCAACACACATCCTATCTAAATGTGGAAGCATAGTAGTAGAATATAGAAGTGGCAAGACAGCAAACGGGTGCCGTGTCCATTCAAGCACCTCCTTAGGATGTTGATCCGTGCGAGGTTTCTAGTTCCGTATCAAGATTGCGGTGGATGGCCGGGTCGTGATGGTTGTGAATTTAGTGTTGACATGTGACATGCCAGTTCCATCAGTGGCATATATATCAAGTGATGTCCAAGGTTTACATGTGCGCGCTTCGCTTCCCGTCCGCTTGGATGGCAGCGCGGGTCCAGCATCCTTGGACGACGTGTTTCTTCGCATGATATGGTGATCTTTGATCGTCTTCCTTGGGCCGAGATTGTGACGGGGTTTTGAAAGGGTCGCGTTGTCCCACTTTCACCTTGATGGTTTTGGTAGATCGCCGATTCCTTCGTGGAGACACGCATATTCTTGTTCGAGGTTCAAGTTCTTTCAGCGTTGCTCGGTTCGCCTTGGTTTGCATCTTCCATGGCACGCACATTCTCGTTCCTCGACTTTATGAGGATTGACAAGGCAAAAGCTAGGCTTCGAGTGACTCGTGGATCCATTCACGATGGTGCGTCTCAAACATCCCTTCAAGGGTCCATGCACGCCACGGCGTGACCGAGGCGGCATCGAATCATCGCATCGTGGACGTGTACGCATGGATGAAGGGATGGATGCCTCGCAATGCACCACCACCTATATGGTTGGTTTGGTTCGGAATCGCAGGAATCCCTTCCACTTCCTTTCGAAAAGCCTTGTATCCAATCAGCATGGACCTTTCAAAATGGGCATTGAACCGAGGACGAGGCGGTGGGAAAGGGTGTGGATCGTGGGACATTCCGGTGTCGACGCCATGGCGCATGGCACACACGTTCTCTTCCACTCCGTTGTGAAACCGCGTCCGTCGGAGGTGCAAGGGAGGAGATTCAGCTTTTCAAGGCGGGTCCATGGACGTACGCGAACCACACGAGCGATGGGTAGACACAACCAAGACGAGACCACACCCGTTGCACCCACACCACCACTCCGACACCACACCCAGCGGATGGAAACGAAGAAAGGCATAGACGAAACACCAGCAGCGGAGTGGCTGCGGAAGGAAGAGATCGAAGTCAGCCAACTGTACCAAATGAGGCAGCTCGGGCAGAAGACGCTCCTACGAGGGGATGTAGGGCAGTTCTTGTGGATCATGTGCACCATGCACCAAAAGGGATGGGTGAAAACGATCAGTGCCTGCGGAGAGAGACCGGAAACCATCGTCAAAATCGTGGCCAACAAAGGGACGGTGGAGGACGCCGTGAGAGCGATTGAATGCCTTCCGCAATCCCACAAATGCTTCCACCTGCTCATCGAGTCATACGGCAAGAAGAAAATGTGGAACGCTGTCCTCAAAATCTTCAAAAGGCTTGAGCAACATGAGACCATGAAACCAAATAAGCACACCTACAGATACATGATAAGCGCAGCTGCAAATTGCGGACGGTCCAGGTACGCAAGAAGAATATTCCGCTCCATGGTGAACGCCGGTGTGAAAGCGGATGTGTACACCTACAACGCACTACTGCATGCAGTGGGAGAGGACGTGGAAGAAATTGGCGCCTTGTTCCAGACCATGAAACTTCACTGTGATCCCGACCAGGTGACCTTCAACACCATCCTCAACGTCTACGCTCGGGTGGGCGATGCTGATTCTGCCTTGGGATACATGCGGTACATGGAACGAAACGGGTTCGAACCCGGGATCGATTCCTACAACGCTGTTTTTCAGGCATTCTTCAAGGATAAGAGGGTCGACGAAGCTTTTGAGTTGAGAGAAGAGATGGTTGCACGCGGCCTCCCACCTGATTTAAGAACCTGGTCAGTTTTCATAAGGGGATGCGGTAGAAGCGGCCAGGTGGAGGAGGCATTTGCATTATGGCACGAGTTACTTGAGACTGGTCAAAAGCCAAACGAGCACTGTTACAACTCGTTAATGAGCAGCTGCTTGGACGGAGATGGCTGTCCCCAACCAGATAGAGCCCTGCAGATTTTCCGGCAGATGGCGGTGGAGTGGCATGCCCCTCCTGTCGTCAGCTTCAACATCGCCATCAAGGCCGCCAGTCACTTGCACGACATCCAGGAGGTTGAAAATCTATTGCAAGACATGTACCGTTGCGGTCGCACCCCCAATGTGCAGACCTGGAGCACAGTAATCGACGCTTATGCAGAAATCAGAGATGCAGATGCAGCACGTCTCGCGTTTCAGCAAATGTTAGACAAAGGAATTCGGCCAGATGCCATCACGTACACATCCCTTATCAAGGCGTACTTGTCCGTTGGATGGGTTGCCGAGGCGGATAACATATACAAGAAGATGTGCGTGGGTACGCAGGAGCAGCTGCCCAGAAAGACGACCTACAACACGCTCATACGTGGATTCAGGGAATCAGGTGACGTGGACAGGGCTATGAAACTCTACCAGAAAATGAGGGAGCAGGGGTTTTCGCCGAACAACGCAGAGTTCCGCGCGCTGCTGGAGTCCTCGGTGGACGTGGTCTGCGCGACATCGACCGCAGATTCGATCCCATCGTCTAAAGCGGCGTTCGATCAGATCGAATGGTCCTACCTGCTCCCTCCGGCCGTCCGGGACCGTGCAGAATTGAGAGGGGACAAAATAGCGGCATGCGTTGACCTTCATGGTCTCTCCACCGTAGAAGCCCGTGCGGCAGTCCTGTGCATCCTCCGGGCCTTGATGCAGCTCAGCAAGAGTGGGAGGACAGTGCAGAGTGACTTGGTCTTCATCACCGGGGCCGGAAAGAGGAGCACACAGTCATGTGCTTCGTTGGATGAGACGGATCCTCCGTACGATCCGCCCCTCCGTTCGGCGGTCACCAAGCTGTTGCGGGACGAGCTTCGTTTGAGCACGGACGTGCCGGACGAGGAGCGCTTGGTTGCGTCCGTCCGGGGTACCAATCTGCACAGACCCCAGGGTCCAGGCAATCGGGGAAGGTTGGTCATCCGCAAGGAAGCGTTGGAAGATTGGCTACGCTCCAAGAGAGAGCGGGTCCCCAGCACGTGACGGACGCGGCTGGAGAAGTGAAGGGACGAGCAACGGCCACGCACACATCGAAGGAACAATGCGGTTGTTCCGTCGGTGCGAGGCGGCGGTGGTTACGCGTGCCTCTCGATCGTCGGGGTCGTCCCCCTGGTTCCTGAGGGGAGGGACTCTGTCCTGGACGCGCGTCCCATCCACCCGTTGGTGTGCACATCTTGGCAATAAAGAGAGAGGCGCTTTCTTCTAATGTGGAGGATGTTTCCTTCTCCTTACACGGGCAGCAGCTTGGAGACGATTTCGTCGGACAGCTTCTTGACCTGTTCGTCTACACCTGCCATGGAAGCTTCCTTCTGGGCCTGCAGTGCGGCGACGGCTTGTTCGAGTTCCTGGTCGACCTTTCCTTTGGCCTCCGCGAGCTTCGCTGCGCATTGGCTTTCTGCTTCGGCCTTGGCTTGGGCGATGGCATCTTGCGCTTCCTTCCTCGCCTCTCCGATGATGGATTCGGCTTCGTCTTGCAGCCTTTGGATCTCCGCTGAGTTGTCCTTCATTTCCGTGAGTTTGGATCGGATCTTGGCATCACGTTCGTCCAGCACCTTTCCCACCGGTTTGAACCACACGTTGTCGAGCACGAGCATGAGCAAGAGGAACTCGGTGGCGACGATGGGCAGCGTGAGGTTGAAGTCGAAGATCTTCCCGGCCGCTTCCGAAGGCATGGCCATGATCACGTTGGCCAGGGCCGCGCATCCGCCCACTCTGGCGGCATCCACGGTGCGCGTGAAGGAGCTGCCGTTCATGACGTGCATCGTGATCGTGTTCGCGGTTCGAGGTCAGCCGTCAGGTTGTCGGCGTTCGTCTCGTCCACGTGCGTTTGCATCCCTGTTCCCCTCTCTCTCTTCCCACCTCGTCTTGCGTTCCTTCTCTTTTCCCACGGATCCATCTCGAACCTCCCTCGGCCTCGTTCCGCTCCTCGAGTGTCCGCGCCATCCGTTCTCTCGCGTGTGGCGGGCGCACGCACCTCTCGTTCCTTCCGCTTCGTTCTTGTCCGCGTGTCGCGTTCTCTTTCCCGTGTGCGCGCACCACGACCTTTTGGTTGGCGGATTTGACGTTCCTGCTGCTTCGCATCCTTCCGAACGCGGTCGTGGAGGCGGCCATGGCCGAGATCGCGGTCGCCATCACGTGAGTGCAAATCTGGCGTCTCTCTCTCTCCCTCTCTCCCTCTCGTCGATGGCTCCCTCTCTCTCCCTGTCTCTCCATCTCCCCCTTGGGTGGGTCCCTGGGTGGGATCCCTCCCCGCCCCTCTTGGGGGAAGGGGGGGGGAAGCGACTGAAAAATGGTCCCCCAAGGGGCTGAATTTTGGTCCCCCCCCCCTACAGATGCACTTTGGAACAGATGCACCCCACTCGATCGACTTAACCCAGTGTTTACATAGGGAAGGCGGGGAAACAAGAAGAGGGACGGAACTGCCATGCAAGAAACGATAGGAACGGGGAAGAACGTGGGTCTGAGCAACGAAAATAAACCTAGTGGGTGATCACGAGGTCATTCACTTCCGTCTCTGGGCACCGTTGATGCAAGTTTTCCTCCCTTCTAGGTTCTTCATGGGAGAACAAAATGGATGTACAAAACATTTCCCAATCTTGCGCACTACAAATGCAAGACGATCTTCATGTGATCTCAAGGATGCCGCGTTGAAAGCGTCTCGAAGCCTCACGTGGTGGTTCCATGACAAGACGTCTGCAAGTTCACGTTGCCACTCCTCCATGTTGCATCCCTTTTTCGGAGCACGTGATGTACAATTCGCTTCCAAATGGGCCACATGAGGCATGACCCAAAGCAGGAACCTTCAGACGATTTTGTTGGTTTCGAATCGACCTTCTTGTTTGTGGCCGTTCCGTTCTTTTCGATTGTCCCCGTCTTCCCTATGTAAACAATGGGTTAAGTCGATCGAGTGGGGTGCATCTGTTCGAAAGTGCATCTGTAGGGGGGGGGACCGAAATTCAGCCCCTTGGGGGACCATTTTTCAGTCGCTTCCGGAAGGGGGGGGGGGGCGGATAAGGACGTCTCCCCCCCTCTCCTCTCCCTCCCCCTCTCCTTCCTGCCTCACCGTCCCTCCCTCGACCACCCCGGTTCGATCGAAGGGACCCCCGGGCGGGGGGGGAGGAGTGGGGTGTGTCTGCACGACTGGGATGTGTGTCTGCACGGGTGGGGGTGTGACTGGACGACAGGGGTGTGTGTCTGCTGATGGAGGCGGCATGGCGGTGCGTCGGGATGGACGTCCTTCCTTGGCGCTTCGCGTCGTGGATGCGCGATTGGGACACGACACGCCTTGCTCGGACGTGGGAGGTGCCACTTGGCAGGCAGGAGGAACGACAGCACGTGCTTGGACCGCGGCTCGACCTGGTGCGCTCGTCCCACGCCACCATGCGACGGAAGGGAGGACCTCGGACGAGTGGGCTTTCTTCCACGACGTGATGCGTGCGATGGAAGACGCGACCTCGGGAACGAAATCCAGAGACGTGTGCGCACGTGTGGTGTCCAAGGACGGAGGAGAAGCGGCGGCCATGGCCAACGCAGGCGTGTTGGCGGCCTTGGACGCCGGTTGTGCCCTGCGCACCACCCTCGCTTCCGTCCACGTGGCGTGGTTGGATGTTGGACGTCCGCCTTCGCCAAGCACGCACGTGGAAGGCGTCGTTCCTGTACCACGTGCATTGGCATTGCACGACGGCGGAACCGCGAACAAACCGTTGGTGGTGGATCCAGACCAAGAAGAGAGCGTCGGACCACGCCGACTGGCCCATGCCACCTTCGCTTTCGACGTCGCTCGACGAGGACCCTCTCCCGAATCCGGAGAAGGAATGGACCGTCCTCTGCAGGTGAAGCTGTCCGTGGCTCGTCATGTCGGACAAGTCGACGATCAGGAACTGGTGCAAGCGCTGCACATCGCACAACAAGCTTCAATGATGTATGCTGAAGCCATGCGAGCTGCCGTGGCGTCGAAGATGGATCCTCGGGGATCCGAACAATCCACGGAAGACATGCAGGGTCCATGAGGGAAAGGAATGGATGCAAATGGACACGAGAGACGTACAATGCACGCACCCACGCCAACCTGCCAGAGTTCCATACCGGAAGGATGCAAACGCCGAGAAAGGCTCGACCTATGGGACGATGTTGGAGTCTTGAATGAAAGGGCAACATTTTAAACACATGTCGGTGTGCGACGACCGAGGCGAGGACCGGCTTCAGAGAGCTCCAGACGAGGCACAATGCCCATAGAAACCAGCTCTTGAAACAAAAGCTTGGCTGCGTAAGGAAGCTTTAACTTGTGCACATCCTGGGAACTGCGACAACTGCTGCACATGTTGATCTTACGAACGTGGTCGTAGTATCCCAACAAACCGCAGTTTGTGCAAACGTGCGCCTCGAATTGATCGCTGCTGATCATCAGACGCTCGCAAATCAACATGGAGGCACCGTACCCGATCAGACAATCCCGCTCCATTTCTCCCAAACGCAACCCTCCGTCACGGGATCGACCCTCCGTAGGCTGACGCGTCAGTACAACACGAGGACCCCGTGCGCGGGCATGCATCTTGTCCAGCACCATGTGCTTCAGCTTTTGGTAATAAACTGGACCCATGAATATGTATGCCTGCAAGGGCTCTCCTGTCGTGCCGCTGGTCAGGTAATCCTTGCCCGTATAGCTGTACCCACTTTCCACCAGCACCTGGGTCAGGTCCTCCAACTTATCACCGCTAAACGCAGTCCCGTACTTGAATTTTCCATCGCATACCGCGGCCTTGCTCCCGATTAGCTCCAACATCTTTCCCACGGTCATTCGAGACGGAAATCCATGTGGGTTCATGATCAGGTCTGGTACCATCCCTTTCTCGCTGAAGGGCATATCCTCGGCAGGAACGATGTTTCCAATCACACCCTTCTGACCATGCCTGCTGCTGAACTTATCTCCCACCTCTGGCCGTCTCGTGTGGCGCATCAAGCATTTGACGATGTATTGATGCTCTTCGTTGGAAGACAATTGAACTTTGTCAATCACCGTCAGCTCCTCTTTGGGTCCCTTGTAAACCTGGGACGAGGAACGAAAGGCTGCATCTGGCATATTGCCTGGGTCGGCCACTGGATCTCGGGTGTTTGCTGGGCTCTGTTTATTGATGTATATGTCTCCAGGGCTGACTTTTTCACCCACTGCAGCTATGCCATCACTATCCAGGATTTGATGCCTGCCGACAGGACCAGCAACTGGTGAGACCAAGCGATCGCATGTCCTATTAGCATATTTCCTCAAGGGAGTAGTATACTTTCGCATTAAAGTACACCGGCCAAACCCACGATCCAGAGATGCTTTATTCATGACAATGGCATCTTCTATATCATAGCCACTGTAGCTCATAACGGCCACAGTAGCATTCTGCCCCGCTCCGAGCTTGTCAAAATTGATGAGGTCCAGCGTCTTTGTGGTCACCAACGGCTTCTGGGGATATACCAGCAGGTTCATCAGCGTGTCCATACGATTCAGCTGGTTGTACGCGATGTTTCCCATTGCCTGTTTTCCCATTGCACATTGGTAAGTATTCCTGGGAGATTGGTTATGGTCAGGGTATGGGATCAAACCTGCACAAACACCAAGAATTGTAAATGGTTCTATTTCCAAGTGTGTTGTATCTTTGGCGATGTCTGTGTCATACATTGCAATCAAGGAGTTATTTTCTTCATTTACGTCCAGGTACTCAACCAGGCCATCCCTCAGAAAATCATCGAAGCATCGTTTCCCCTCCTTCAATTCTTCGATGTGATTGGTCCTGACCCTTGGTTTGCAGTTCTCGACAATGATCAATGGTCGGCACACCCTGCCACCATCTGATGCAATGTGGACCCGTGCAGGTCGTGCATCCACAACATGTACGCTCACGAATGTGCCCAGCCTACCTGACCTCCGAAGTTTCCTCAGGTGGTAAGCTAGCATCAAGGGCCTTGGTGCAACCCCAAGGAATGTGCCATTCAAGAACACCTGAGCTGCCCAACGAGAATGTAGTTGCGCACCACTGAGTTGCCCTGTTGGCTGGCAACCAAGGGCATACAACAGCCGTATGAGTGGCCCTTCTTCATCATCATTGGTGACATGAGTCAGCAACGCCAAGTTCTTGACAAGACCGCAGCTCTCACCTTCGGGGGTGTCACTTGGACAAAGCATTCCCCACTGGCTCAGTTGCAGCGCTCGAGGTCCGGATACTTTCCTCGTCTTTTCAAACTGAGACGTAATCCGTGTCATCATGCCTAATGTGCTTATGTACGACATACGGGAGAGAACCTGGGTGACACCTTTTCGTTCCATACGAAACCGTTTCACTGTCCAATTTCCTGTGGTTATCGCATGTTCTAGACCATTCGAAATGATGTCCTGTCGGATACACTTGACAATGTCGAATTGGGCAGAGCGATTCGGCTTACTTAGGATGGCATCTGCAGTCCTACGCAAATCTGCATTCATGCGCTTAAACAGATCTTCAAACAACAATGAAAGGAGCTGGCCGGCCAATTCTAGGCGCTTATTTCCGTAATAGTCTTTATCATCAAGCATGGTTGGGTCGAGGGTGGCCTGCAACATGCGCCTCACCATGATTGCCAGATACATGTACTTTGCCCTAAAGTCAAAAGACACCACGGGTACATGAGCTAGCACCACATGAGTGAGTATGTCTCTAGCTTCGTCTACTTTGGTCCTCTTGGCTCTCACCCACATCTGCCGGCTCACTTTCACCTTGGCCCCGCAATATTCTAGTGCTTGCTGTTGAGTAAAGATTCCCAACGCAGCGCAGTCTTGGACGGATGGCGCAAAGAGAGACACGTACTCTGCTTCTGTTCCGATGAGTTCTATGGCCTCTTGGTCACTTTCAAGTCCCATAGCTTTCATGACCACCATGATGGGGAGGTCATCGGTAAATGTGTTATGTTTGAGGTAGATTTTTCCATTCTTTATTGTGACATTGGTCTTGCTTTTTCTCTCGTGCGTTGAGGAGGTGACGGAAGCAACTACATTTTCGTGGTTGTCCAGATCGAGGATGATCCTGTTTTTGGAGAGCTGTTCTTGGATGAGGATGACCTTCTCCACACCTTTGACGATGAAGTAACCCCCTGGATCGAGGGGGCATTCCCCCAGCTGCGCCAATTCTTCTTGATTTTTTCCATTCAGCACACATTTATCACATCGCAGCATGAGTGGCATCCTACCGATGGTGACTGCACCTGTACCATGCTTCCCTTTTCGGACCACGAGTTCAGACCCTCTGGTGTATTCGACGTCCACCGTGATGGGCGCTGCATAGGTCATGTCTCTGAGTCTGCATTCTTGAGGTGTGATGTCTCCCACCACGTATTCCTCCTCGATGCAAGGTTTTCCCACGTATATGTTGGTGTATCTGAGGTAGAACCTTGGATCGGCGTCACTGGTAAGCTTCTCGTTGGCCTTGGCACGGAGGATCTTGCCCAGCTCGTCGCGCAGGAGATAGTTGAAGCTCTCGATGTGCTGCCACACCAGTCCACGCGCCTTGAGAAATTCCGGAAGCAGTGCATATTTGTCGCATCCGGCTTCTTCCTTCCTTCCCAGCGCGTCGCCACCGCCGCCCACCGACGCCATGCCTCGACCCCCTCTCTCACCTCCACCACCCACACCCACACACCCACATACATACCCATAAACACATACCCACAAACACACACCCACATACAAACCCATAAACACATACCCACAAACACACACCCACAAACACATACCCACAAACATACCCACAAACACACACCCATAAACACACAAACACATCCACAAGCACACACACATAAACATGAACCTCCCGTGTCTGCCCCTGCAGGTGTTCTAAAAGACGACCTACCGAGTGTTCCAAGGCATGCAATGCGGACTCAAGCCGCACTATTGCTCCTGCCATCCTGAATAGTCTCCCTCAATCTTCCATGGAATGCATGCGTTGCTGTCACCAATCCTGCTCTTTCTTGATCACGGAAATCTCTAAGATGCGAAATCAACGAACAATGAGATAGCATTGCAAGCCTGAAGAGTGACCCCATTGTGGAATGCTCACCTCCACATCCACACATGTTCCGTCGTTGATATCCACACTTTTCTCAGCATGCTTGGGGTCCTTGGCCGAGCATCGGATCTCATCCACTTGAGCACGGTTCAAAAGCAACGGGATCTTTACACACAACATTTATGAATTCTATGTTCTATAGTAGGGTGGCCGTAAGTTTCTACGAATGCGGCACGAAAAAGTCACTTCTCGTAAAAAGATTCGTAGAGTGTGTGCAAATACTGTGTTGCTGTCTCTACTCCATGCCTTTGATGGGAGAGCGGTACACACTTGGCCATTCGCAAATAGATTGTGTGAGCCTCCACTCATTCAAAGAAATGGAACAACCGTCATTCAACTACTAGGGTGAATCGAAGGTCGACAAAAATGGATCGAGTTTGCATGTAACAAGTTCAAGTCTATTCGAATTTTTTATCGTATTGAAGGTTCATGGTCATGAGAAAACTTGGGTTAGATAGATGCATGCTTGCAACTAGACATAAACTACAAAACAATCCATGGCGCACCCTTCATGCAAGCCAAGAAGATGAGCCTTGTCCAACAACGATAAGAAGTAACATCAACCTAGAGAAACAGTTCACATAAGATGTGCATGGAAAAACACCTTAGCTGGGCACCATTTCAAAGTATGAAAGATGAAAACAACTTGCGTGGTCAAGGCCAATGCCCAAAGAATATCAGAAGTCTTCCATGTGTGCTGGAAACGTCTCCTTAAGCAAGGATGAGTGCCAGTAAGCCCATCAAGTGAAGAACAAAAATTGTGTAGTCGTATGCACCTGCACCGTTGCTCGGTGGGCTTTGTGGAGGCGGAGATGCAGGAGACGGGGGTGAAGTTGGTGGTGATGTACCAGGTGGCGAAGGCGGTAATGGTGGTGACGCACCAGGTGGCGAAGGCGACCCTGGCGATGGACCAACACTGTCACATCCTGCCAAAAAACTAGGCTTCATGGATTCAGGCCAGTTTTCAATGTTAAAGGCGAAAGATCTGCAATCCGTCACACTGGCAACGTTCCAGTCGGACAGATCTTGCCTAAATTGTGTTGCATTAAAAAACATGCTTCTCATGTTGGTCACCGCTATTGTATTCCAAGAACTGATGTCTTGGTTGAAGCTCCCAGCGTTCCAAAACATAGCCATCATGTCATTAACCTTTCCAGTGTCCCAAGGCCCCAGGTTGCGATTGAAACTGCTGCATTCCCAAAACATGTTGTTCATTTTCATCACTTGGGCGGTGTTCCACTCTTCGATGTTTCCGTTGAAGGCTTGAGCACCCCAGAACATAGCTTTCATGTTCGACACGGCAGATGTATCCCATTGGTTAAGGTCTTGGTTGAATGCCGATGCACCCCAAAACATGCTGCCCATGTCCACAACTTTCGATGTGTCCCAGGAGCCAATGTTTTGGTTGAACGAGGTAGCCCCATAGAACATACTGTTCATATCCTTCACATTAGAGACATCCCAAGCACTCAGATCTTGGTCAAAAGCAGATGCTCCAAAAAACATGCCTTTCATGGTTGTGGCACTCGAAGTGTCCCATGTGCTGATGTTCCCGTTGAAAGAACCTGTAAACAAGTATTGGAAGTTGGCAATGCCACTGTGCATGTTGTTTCTGCGTTGTCATCGTTGATTTCAAAGAATTGCCTCTTGGTGTACGTCACACCATCGATCTCACCGGTCTCACCTTCCGCTGCATCTGTGCACAGGACGGTAACTCCATTGCTTGCCTTGCGAAAGTTCTCTTGAGCGCTTGTCGTCGACTGTCCAAGCAAGCAAAAAAACAGCAGGAGGCCAACGTTGCGTGTAGCACAACTTTGTCGACTTGCATCGGGAACCTCGTATCCCATCTTGCTGGGTCGGCCAACGTGGAACCCGAGCCTCGAAACTTCTTCGTCCGTGTGCTTTTTTCGGCAGACTTGTCCCCGAGCAAGCGAGGTCTGCGGTGTGGGTCGCAACAGGTGCAGCGACTCCCGATCAGGAGCGACGTTGTCGTTGTTGACGGTGGTGTCGGCTTCGATCTTTCGGTGGGTTGTCCTCGAGCTGACGAAGCCATTCCCTCTCTTCGATAGAAACGATCGCGACCGTCCGTAGGCAGCTTGTGGGGCGCGACCCTGCCTACTTCAGCGCGTGACGTTGTTCAGAGCGGGCTTTTGCTTGGGATTGCACCATCCAAAACGATGATTTCGTAGGGTTGGCGTGGAGGAAGACCCTGGGGCGATGGAAGCCCGCTCCACCGTCGATCGTGGGAGGCAATCCTGAGGAGCTCCGATCGACCGTCGGAAAGGGTGGACATGGAGGCGAAACCAGTGGTTGGATGGGGCGACCCCATCGGACCTCTGCCCAGGGTCGCATCCCGTACGGATCCCAATCGGATTCATGTCCGTACCGAGGAGCACGCCGACTGCTCTCCCAACGTTTCGAGGTCGAACCGTTCGACGAATGCAAAACGGTGCAGCAGGGCGTTGGAGGGTGGGTACGCGAATGGTCTGAAGAGAAGGCTCGGGCCAAGGCACACGTGTCAAGCCAGGGCCAGGAAATCGTCCTGTGAAGGATGAAGATGGACGGTGCAGATGGGACTGGGAGTAGAACCCTTCGTTTCGCGAGTTGGAACGGTGGATTCCGCTGCCGTGGATCGCCTGCACCGCCACGGCACGCACAGCATCGGCCCAGCTTCTCCTCCGTACAGATCCAGCCATGGTTTCGAGATCCGTTCGATTCCAACTGCCGACGGTTCCAAGGGCGAGGTTCGGCGTTGATCATCGCGATGCAGACTCGTCCAACCAGTCCGAACGCACCCAAGGGAATCCATCCCACCGATCCCGCCCCTGGAGCAATTCACGCGCCCCCCCTCCCTCTCCTCCCATCGGTTCCCAAAGGAAAACCGTTCCCGTTGTGAAAGGGGATCGATCGGGTTTCCCAACCGATCACCCTGGGGTCAATCCCCGTTTTAGAAGCCTACCTGTGGTGGGCGCACTTCGAGCGCTTCGATACGTGCCGAAAGCGCTCGTCGTGCGAAGTTGCAGCTTTCCAGGACGTCCGAAAGCGTTTCGAAGGGATTCCATGGCGTTCGGAGCGACTCAGAGGTGTCCTTGGACCGCACGGAACGCTTCGACGAAGGCGGAGAGGTGGAGGAAACGGGGTTCGAGGTTCAAGGCCGCCGCACGCACACAAGGTTCGAAAGGCGAACAAGAGACGCCCGTAGAGGACGAGTTCGTGGCGCCTTCCTTGAGACGTGCGTTGGAACACCTCCCACAGGCGCAGGAAGAAGACAATGCGGTCAAACCGTACCCTCTCCTCACCGCCGAAAGAGGAGAAGTCCCTTGGGACAGTTCCCTGGACAAAGACGCGAGTATGCCACCTGCGCCGCCTAGAGAACCGACTCCAGAGGACAGAAAAGCAAGAGAATACAAGCAGTACATGGCGAAGTTACAGATGGAAGCCCTAGAACAGCGCAAGAGGGACAAATTTGCCAATCGGCTGGTGCCAATGGACATGAGCGATGACATTCGGGTCATCCAGAAACGCGGGAAGCCAGAAGAGCAGAAGGTCTGGACCTACGAAGAGGAACTCGAATTCATCAACTGCATCCCAGGGATGGATGCTACTGTACTGGCCAAGGATGCGCGGGCAGATTACCCGTCCATTAGGAGACGGTTCATCGAAACCTACGACCTCGAGTCCATGTGGGACCCAACTTGTGCAGTGGATCCAACCTTGTTTGCCAACCCCAAGAGCAGGTACTTCAATAAACTGATCGAGTACGAGCTGGAGCACCTTGGAGACTGGCTGGACGAGAACGATGGGAGGTTTATCGAGGATGACATGGAGCTTGAGATTGAATCCACCTTGGAATCAGACTTTTCCGGGCTTGACGACAATGGCGATGACGAAGGTGGCCCTGCCAAACCCTCCTGGGAAAAAAGAGCTAAAAAACCATTGGAAGAGGCAGAGGAGATAGAGGACGACACGAGCAGTGGTTCTGGATCTGTGGAGGAGTAGGTTGACACCTGTGTACATTTAGCGAGCACCCATGCCCATAAGAACTCCTTTCCTGTTCTGGAATGTTGCTTCACCACCCTGTTTTCATGATTCAGGGTCAGATCCCTCCCCACGAGTGCAGCCCTAAAGGTGGTGGAGGGCTTGAAAAATAAAGATCCGTCCGTTTTTCACGGGCGCTTTCGTTCTGGGTGGAGGAGAGCCCGTCTCTTTCTTTGGGGGTCATTCTCTTCGAGCATTGGGTTCCTCGACCGAATGGGAGCCAAATCTCAATCGCTTGTGACTGCTTGCGTCTATTCTGGCCGTTCCTTCTCTCCCGTTGTTGGTATGTTGGGTGGAGGGTACCTTGACGCCGTTCGAATGGTTCGATTTTTCTACTGCTTGTCCTTCCATGTTTCTTCTGATGCTGCTCCAGACCAGAGCATTGGTGTTCCCTTGTGTGTTCCTTTGTCTCGTTGCCTTGCGTTGTGAGGTGTGTTTGATGCGCGCATGTGCTGTCGTTGAGTTTTGCAGATTGGGCGTCTCGTTGGATCCGCAAGTGATCTGCAAATCTTTTTTTTTGCTCGATTGGACTGCAGATGGTCTCCCACCTCCCATCCGTGTCCCTTGGGATCCCCCCACGTGTTTTGGGTGGCATGGCATTTCTCCCCTCACCCACACACGGGGGTTGCCCTTGATGAAGCTGGGTTTGGGGTGCGCATTCGTGTGGCTGGGACAACCTCCCCCCTTCCCTCCCCCACTCGATCGAGGACCCCCCCCTCCTTTTGGGGATCCTTTTTCCGTGGTCTTTCCGTACCCGCTTTTCCCAAGCCGATGGACCCCCCTCCCTCGTCCCCCCCCCCCCCTCCCCCACCACACACACGCACACACACCTGATCCGATCTGCCCCTCCCCCCTTCGAGTGGGGTTCGTTCTCAGCCACCCACTCACCCTAGGGTCGCCCACCCTGGACCGAGGGGGGAGGGTGTGTGGGTGTGGGTGGATGGGGTGGGAGAACGGATCAGAGGGACGTCGAGCACCGAAGGAACCGACACCACGAAGGAGGTGTGGAGGACGCTGCAGGCGATGCTGCCTTCGGATCCCGAGCGGAGGAGCGAAGGAGGGAGGATGCAAGACCACCACGCAAGGGCCATGAAGCTCGCCGAAGAAGCAGGGAACCGAACGAACGGGAAAAGGGACGCAAGGTGCCAAGTGACGGGATGTGGAACACCCATCGTAAGTGCGTACCATGCAAGGCATCGCGTGTGTCCCGTGCATGCCAAAGCGACGTGCGTGGAAATGAACGGGAAAAAAATGAGGTTCTGCCAACAATGCAGCAAACTGCATCCCTTGGAAGACTTCGAAGGGAAACTCAAGAGCTGCAAAAAGACCCTGCAAAAACACAACGAAAGGAGAAAGCAAGGGAACGCCAAACCCAGCGGGAACAACACCAACATCGGTGCACATCTCAAAAACGGCGGTAGCAGTGGAACCTACCTCGTGGGAACGAAAAGGAGTGCTGTGGCAATTGAAAACCATGCCGCGGCACTTGCACGACAGACCAAGCTAGCCAACACACTAGAAAATAAGACGGGTGTGGCGAAAGCGTCCCAACACATCAAGCACATTCCGCAGGCCAAACTGGACGAAGGGAGAGACCTTGCAGAAAACCAAGCCTCAGATCCCGTGCCAGGAGTGTATGCGCAACATGGTGGCACAGAACCAAGTGGAGTGCTGCAAGGAGCAGGCCTCATAAACTTGGACAGTCTCCTGGGTGCACAAGCAACATTCCATCCCGTGGATGTACAGCACGCAACCATGGAAACAAACAACTCTTTCCTTCCCTCTTTCGGAAGCTATGACTTCTCTAAGCTGGATTTCATTCGATCCTCCACACCAACCCCGGGTGGATTCAACGCAGAATACAGCGCAGAGCTTCCTTCGAACCATCCACCTGGGCTCTTCTCACACTTGATGGCTCCCACCTTTAGCGGAGAATTAGGAGTTTTTTCCATGCAGCAGGGTTCCCACCAAAATGCAATGCTGCCTTCCTTGAGTGGTGGGTTCTCAAACTGGGACCTGGGGCAACCACATCCTGAGCATTGAAGGTCAAAGGGCAACCTTCCCTGGCCTTGCAGATCTGTATTCAGTACTGATGGCTCTGACTTTCAACAGACCTTGTTTCCTGGCCTCGAATAAGAACAGTACTTAAGAAACAGCAGCAAATGAATCCTGGCTGATCAATGTTTTTCCCTTTACTGCGAACTGGGCAATTGCAAGGAGACGATTTGCTTTCATCTCAGTGCTGCTGGTGATCGAAGATGAGTTTCTACCTCGGTTTGTTAATTGTCAGCCTTGCAACACAGTGATCTTCCCCTCCATTTTAGAGATGGCGAGAAGCCTCTTGATAGTGTGGCTGACCTGTACGTATATCTATACATAAAATGCAGATATGCATGTAAAGAATAGACCTTATCGTGTCACATGATCCTGCCATTTTCCTCAACTTGGTGCACGACTGAATATGCTAAGAATAAGAAGGAAACACCACTGTGATGCATTGGATTTTGATGGCGCATTGATGCTGCAGTGGGGTGACAGCAGTTCTACGCGTGAGGGAGCCACACCATACGATCATTCACATCGTTTAGAAAGTTCTTAGAAACCTTGCACAGGGCATGTTCTCTAGCGTGGCTAAAACAGTTTGTTCGACACCCGTCTACTATTCCCGCGGTGGCTGTCTTTTGTCTAGCTTAGCGTCAATCAACTTCACATAGCAAACACACAAACACGGTGATTATTTCCCTTCTGGCTAGCAATGGAGGTCTTTTGGCAATGATCGAGGAATCTTGCACTCCTTTCTATACATGCCAACACCAATCGTACGGAGCAAACAACGAGCATGTGCTCCTCAATGAATATCATTGTTCTTTATGGAAAATCCAGCGAGACAATGGTGTTCGGTATATTTTTCATCGATGTATGAAATAGGCATCTCATTGCGATCATACCACGAAGGCATATGCAATGAGGTGCTCACCTTTTCATTGCATTACTTACGTGTCAGTGGGTGTACAAGATGGAAAAAACTAATCATTCTATGGTTGATCACTCTTATTTTTTTCTAGGGCGTGAAAATTATGAATGGCACATCTTTGTACTTGAAATGTAGGTAAAAAACATACAGAAAACATCGTAACGAGTATGGTGGAACGAAAGGAGCCTTGCATCCGAATCGAAATACAAGGAACGCTCGTCTTGATTACGCATGAAGATAGGCAAAGTGAAAATCATACTAGAAAAAAATGATCCAGTCCATGACGGATTTAGTCTAGTGGAACCAAGAAAAGGTACCATGCCGCTAAACGCAAAGTCCACAATCCACCAAGGAAAGTGTCTACCAATTGCTTGACGTAAATATGCTTGCGTGTTTGATTTTTATTGTTCCTTCGAGATTAGCCAAGTAACTTAAATCCGTTCCTGTAAGTGATGCACATAGATTGCTATGTTCAATACGCCTTCATCCTTTGCCAGGTTCCACATTTTTCCTCCTTGTTTTTGAGGGTTCCGAGAAGATTTGTGCTCGCGAACGGGGATGTGCATCCACGGCGTCTAGTGCCCATTGGTGCTAGAGGAATCTTACTATGCCATCCAGAGTGCCTCTCACGTTGGGCACTTTTCAAAATACGTTGGGTATCGTTCAATGTGGCTTGGTCATGTTTGATGAACTTGTGAGGGTTAGTGAGATGATGGACTCTACTTTGCAGTGTGATCGGTTTTGATGCATAGTACGTCTTCACTTTCATCGTGGGACGAATTTCATTGATGTACTTTGGACGCATCATGTCGAAAGCATTGACATGGTGCGAAGTTCATGCATTGCATTTTTTCCCGTGGTTTTACTCACCCAAGTGAGTTGATTCCAGCACTTGCCTCGCGCAACGCATTCAAACCGACAAGTTCAATGACGAACATCACGGGTCGTGCATCGCAAAGTGAGGGGATACATGAAAGACACCGAGTCGTGAGGATACGCCTCGAATGGTTGCAGAGGGATTTCGAAGGCTAGACATTTGTTGTAGTGGGAAACCCTTTTGTAGTACCGCAAAGGTCAAAGGGGGCGGCTTTCTGACCCATCAACGGATATTTGGCGTTCCTCCACCACCGAGGACACTTGTTTCGCATAAGTGGATCCCACCTTCTGAAGGAACATCGAAAGCGGTGGAATTGCATCCCAAAACCCACAGGAATGGGACTACAAGAGGACGATTGAGCTGCTGGGATTCGCATGCGGTGAATCGACTGGCACAATGATGCTTCCGGTCTCTTCTTTCTGTTCCCGGTCTAATGAACCCAAACGTTTCCCTTCTGATCCGAACACCCAAACACGTCGAAATTCCCTTTCCAAACGCATTCCTTGCCTTGTTTTTGGAACGAGGAGGTGTTGGCGGCGGACGTGCTGCGCAGAAAAAAGCCGCGGTTCGCGTCGAGGATGTCTCCAGAAGCGACCAGCGAACCTCCCAAGGACGTGGAACACGAGGATGCACCAGCACCGAAGAAAAAACGCACATACGAACGACCTAAGCCATGGGACCACGACGGGATCGACCATTGGAAGGTGGATCCGTTTCGTCCGGAAGACAACCTTGGCGGAACATTCCTGGAAGCGAGCGAGTTCGCCACGTTGTTTCCCAAGTATCGTGAGACGTATTTGAGGGAGTGCTGGCCACTTGTGGAACGAGCCTTGAAGGAACACGGTGTGCGTGCGACCTTGGACCTTGTGCAAGGGTCTATGATGGTGTGCACCACCAGGAAGACGTGGGATCCTTACATCATCCTCAAGGCCAGAGATTTGATCAAACTCTTGGCCAGAAGCGTACCTGCTCCTCAGGCCATCAAGGTGCTGCAGGACGATGTTCAGTGTGACATCGTCAAGATTGGAGGGACAGTGAGGAACAAGGAAAGGTTTGTCAAGCGCAGGCAGAGACTCATCGGACCCAACGGTGCTACTCTGAAGGCGCTAGAGCTGCTCACGCAAACCTACGTCCTCGTACAAGGAAACACCGTTTCAATGATGGGTGGGTTCAAAGGTCTCAAAACTGCCAGGAGGGTCGTTGAAGATTGCATGAAGAATGTACATCCCATCTATCACATCAAGGAACTCATGATCAAAAGGGAGCTTTCCAAAGACGGAGAGTTAGCAAAGGAAAATTGGGAAAGGTTTCTTCCAAAGTTTAAACGGAAAAATATGAAGACTAGGAAAGTGAAGGAAAACAAAAAGAAGGACTATACGCCGTTTCCACCCCCACAACAGCCGAGGAAAGAAGACTTGGCCATGGAAACCGGCGAATACTTCCTTGCTCCCAAGGAAAAGAAGTGGCACGCAAAGCAAGACAAACTGGAAAAGCAAAGTACGAAAGTTGCAGAGAAGAAGAAGAAGAGGGAAGAAGCGTTTGTGCCTCCAAAAGAAGAGAAGTCGAAGGACGCGAGTGCAGGAGGCAAAAAAGATGCACAGCTCTCCACGGAGGATATGGTCATGTCCCTCAAAAGTAAGAAGAGGAAGGGTAGAGATGCGGTGAATGGTACTGGTATCGATCCGGTAACATTCATTGCTGGCTCCTCAAAGCCTAGCAAGGAGACAAAAAAAGAGAAAAAACAGGGAAAAGACAGCAGCAAAAAGTCCAAGAAGGAGAAGGAAAGGCGTGCAGAGAAATAGCCCCCTGCCACACACACCCTTTCGAAATCCTTGCATAAAACTAGCGAATAAGAATAAATCATGGAGCTGTCTCACCGTTTCATCCTACTCTCTCCGCCTGTTGCACTTGTACCTGGGAATCGGGCGTGCAAAGGTGAGTAGCAATAGCATATGCATACCGCTTCTCCATGGCAGCTGACTGCTCCATTCGCAATGCTTCTAGCTGTGAAAATTGCCCTTGGACATCTTCTTCGTCAAGCTTGCTTCCGTTGCCTCTACCAATCGAACTCAGCCTGAAATGGAGGTCCCGTACTTGCTGATATCCTGATGAGCTGTGCTGTGCAAACGTGGCTGGGTGCCTGTGCACGAGCTCCTGCAACACGTCTCGCTCAGCACTTGGAAAGCTGAACTTGCGGGCAAAGAATGCTCCGCTTGTAAAAGCCTGGATCAGATCTTCTGTACCTTTCAACGTATCAGGA
This sequence comes from Picocystis sp. L7, assembly GCA_020975725.1. Classification (NCBI taxonomy): domain Eukaryota; kingdom Viridiplantae; phylum Chlorophyta; class Picocystophyceae; order Picocystales; family Picocystaceae; genus Picocystis; species Picocystis sp. L7. The sequence goes on along the minus strand of QXJR01000016.1, from coordinate 150,344 downwards.
TGCACTTTTCCCGTCCATCGAATGAACCGCCAATCTTCCTTGAGAACATGGTGAATCCTGTCCGGCCACAACGCACAAGCAAGCGTCTGGAAGTAGCTTTCATCAGCTGCAAACCAATTCGAAAAGTAAGAAAGCAACCTGCCCGTCCAGATATCAGACAAACTTACGCTCGTTTCTGCAAAACTACGGTGCAAGATGAGCCACCCGCCACCTTTGTATGGCATGAATTCCGTTGGAGATTCGCGTCGATCGGAGAGGGATTGGAACCGCTTAGCCTGACTTCCGACAGCAAGGGAAGGATCCAACACCAAGCCGTTTCTGCGATTGTACTGATGTTTGGCGGTTTCTTTGTCGAATTTTGCTCCACTCATGAAATTGCTCCTTGCAGGCATGCGCGCAAGTATGTGCATGATCTGTGATTGAGGCATCAACGGCATGTCACTTGCCGAGAGATTGATGAAATAGTCCCATTGCGAATCAAAGTGTTCCAAGAGCACTGCGATCGCGCGAAGCGTTCCAAGCACTATGCTGATGCCCCCCCAGGTGATCGTGGAGGAATCCATGAGCTTCACGTTGCTCGGCAGCATGGGTCGAACGACCTCTTGCAAGACGCGTTTCTCCACGTCGCTCGCTTTCTCGTCCAAGTGCAAGACATACACGTTCCTTGGGTGATAGATGGAAGATAGGAGCTGAACGGCCGAGCTCGTCTGTCCAGCACTGTAGAAGATGGCGTACGCCAGTCGCGTCGTTTCGCGTCCCTCGATCTTCTCGTTCGTCGGCCTCCTCACCAGCCGCACAGACGCCGCCGTGGCGACCAGGAGAACGCCCAACACCGTCAGAAAGCACGTCCTCCATCGCTTCGGCCAGAAGGCGCGTCTTTGCGCGCTTGCGACGCGCATGCGTGCGCTCTCTCTGCCGAGACGAAGCCACTTCGAACATTCGAAACGACCCACCCGTACCGTACCCGGTGATCTGTCCGCCCTCCCTTCCGGGGCGACCAATCACGACGCGGGATCCCCGACAGGTCCTCCCCGACCGTTGGGGCTTGCTGTGTCGAAAGGATCGATGACGTGCAACACATGCATCGACGTGGGACACGTGACACGCGATGGATGGGGACAAACCAACACCTTGGATCCTCGAAGCTTGAGCAAAGCAAAATCCATGAAGAGAACCTCGTAGAACATGGATGGATGGGAAGCAGCACTGAGATCCAGCCCCCAGGGAAGTGAACGGGTGCGAGCGATGCTGCCGACGATCCCACCGCATCGATAGGGGGGCACGCCTAGGAATTACTCGAGGAACGTGCGTGAATTGCTGTACATCTTTGTTCCCAATGCTAAAGAGACTGGGTGCATGTTCAACAAGCCCTGCCGTATCAAGAAACACATCAGTCATCGTCCGTCGCAAGCTAAGCTGGGCACGTGTGACTGCAAAAGCCAAGCGTGTGTTCGTATTTTTATTGCCTCGATGTTCAGTGCACGCACAACATACGATCCGAAACGCGACTGACTCGCGATGAAAGGGCCGCTCTTTGCATGGGCTGCAGTTCGTCCATTAAATGCATCGCAATGTCGACCTGCGTCTCCAATTCTACTACAGACGCATTGATTCTTGCTCCAAGTCGTTTGAAAAAGAGTTTGGAAAATTTCTTGTAGACTGCGTAGACATCCCGGTAACCAGGATCGTCCACGATGCTCGTATGCCCGGTTGAAAGCTGCATGTAATGTATGAGTGCACGCCTTTCGATGCCATCACCAGCAAACTTGCGGGCAAAGAACGCCCCGCTGGAGAATGCTGCTTTCAAATCCTGCACCCCCCTCAGTATGTCTGGGTGCCCACTACCACCGCCAGACCAAACAATGTGACGAAAGTTATCGCTGTATGCCGTGGCTGCGTCTTTCCCTCCATCCGTGCAAGCGAGAGTTTGCATAAAACTCTCATCGGAAGCAAACCAATTAGTGAAGTACGAAACAAGCAACCCAGGCCAGTACTCGGCAGCATCGGTGGCCAGTGCCGCAAGTTCCCGGGATAGCACAAACCAACCTTCGCCCTTGTACGGTACAAAAATTTTGGGTACCTCGCGTCCACCGTCAGGCCATTCCAATGTGTAGTCGAGGTGCTTGCCGAGCGAAAGTGCGGTGTCTACAACAATCCTGCCGCTACGATCAATGTCGCTTCCTTCATCAGGCCCCTTGTACGGTGCTCCACTCATTAAGCTTGCCCTAGGAGGCATCTTAGCCAAGGCACGTGCGATGGTTTCCTGTGGCAGGAGAGGCATGTCGCTTGCGGAAAGATTGATGTAGAAGTCCCAGTGGTCTCCCAGTGTTTTCTGCAACGTGGCCAAGCCTCTCAGGGTCACCAGTAACATGCTAACACCGCCCCACGTGACGGCAGCTGACCTCAACCATACCACATTGGCTGGCATCTTTGCCTTAATTTCCTTCTCTATGATTTCCTCTTCATTTTCCGGTATCTTGGAATCGATGTGGATGGCGTATGCGTTCGATGGATGATAAATGGCAGCAAGTAGGGACACCAGACCATGCAGTCGACCCTGGCTGCTCGTGATGATGTATCCTAGCCTGGGCAGCGATTCGTTTCGAGGCTGATTGTTGTCGATGTACTGGAAGCTCCCGTCCTCTACCCATTTCGGTGGCAATGTGCTGTTTTGTTGGCCTGCACTTGCCAACTGCGATTCCTGGTTCCAACTCTGCAAATCCGCCTGTTGGTTTTGTGGCGTGGTGGATGCCTCTCCGGAATAGTTTCGAATCACACTCCCGTCTCCATCTTCATGTTTCGTTACCTCTTGTTCCACATCCACACTCCTCGTTCCATTCGAGGCGTCGCTCACGTCCTTACCTTCCACTTGGTTCGGCCATGTCTCGTCCAGCAGCGCCAATCGTTGCGTTTTCACCGCCATCGACAGCGTCCAGAACACCATGCTCGAGATGCCCACGATCGACAGGAACACGAGCAATCCTCTGCACGTCCTGGAGTTGGCGTTTCGTCGCGCATGTCGCGTTGTGAAGAGGTGTCGCATCGCGTCCTCATGGACATCCGACGTCGATGGCGTTTCGTCGGCACTCCCTGGAGGTTAATTCGAATGTTAACTGTGGGGGGTCGATGGGACCTCTCGACACCACCAGGATGGACAGCACACCAAGTGGTGCAGATGGGATCAACCATTACCCTTCTGGATGTCACGAACAACGGATCGAGCAGTGAGGGTACCGATACCATCAACTGAAAGCAATTGCAGCAGATACAACAGCTATTGTGTAGAGGGAGAGCGCGGCTGGCTGGACCAACGGTCCACCATTGTGGCCATCGCCCACTCGGATCTCGGGATCGTGTTCGAGGCTGCCATCAAATCTCTCGTACACCATGCAGGGAGAGTTTCCCGAATCCAACACAAGCAATGCAGATGCCGGACCTTGAGGCGTGCTTGCTGTGTCGTTGACATTGATGAATGCCGACTCACCAAAGCTAACGGTCTCTCCTTGAATGCTGGCATTCACTGCGTCCCCTCCCTGCTGTTGAAGTTGATAGCAGATGACAAAGTACTCTGCATTGGAATCCCACGTGACATCATTGATCAAGGTATCAAACTTCATGGAGGTCGAATTGTTTTCGATGTGCATCCTGAACTGCAAACCGGGCACGGGTCTCGGCCCGTGCCCACCTGTGCTGGTGAAGTTGAACTCAACGTTGCCTTGATCATCTTCGTCCACATCGCTGAACTGCCAGGTGAGGGAAGGGAGCGCTACATTGGTTGGACCAATCCTCCCTCCTGTCCCCTGATTCGTGCTTTGGAACATGAGCTGGAATTGCACGGTGTACTCCGCCGTGGAATTGAGAGCTTGGATGGAGAACTTGGGCACGTTTTGTCGTCCAGTGAACACAAGCTTGAGCGTATCGGTTTGACATTCCACACGTCCAGCGGGTTGATCCATGGCGCACACCTGGTTTGTTCCTTGCGCCAACGCCTTTCCGATCGACGCCAGCAGCACGAACAAGCCCATCTTTGGACACATGGCGGCGTTCCTGTGTGCCTTGTCGTCCACCTTCAACGTCTCTCGTCCTTCCTGTTTCCCGCCAGATGGTTTGGTTGGTCCCAGGTGACGTCTCGTGGGTCTCCAAGGCTGCTTCATCCAAGGTTTCGCAGTGCCCAACACCCCCTTCCCTCCACCTCCAACCGACCCTGCCAGCCTGTCACCGCCCCGACCCTGCCAGCCTGTCACCACAGGGTCGGCGTGGCAGGGAGGGGGTGACTGAGGCAGGATTCGGAGCTGGACAGCAGCCGATGACGTGGGTGTTGGAGGCATGTCATGGCAGCTGGATGAAAGCGTCGAGAGAACCACGCGAGAATGGACAACCGATGCTGTCCGCAAATAAGTAACGAGCGGGACATGAATGGAAGCAACCCGTAGCTGCCAGAGGGATAGAGGAGCACAAAGCAAGAACACGTATGGTGCAAAGGCCCTTTTGTATCCAGGAAAGACGCCTTCTGTGCCAAAAAAATAAGCGGGGCATGAGAAGTAATGGTTTGGCCCGGTTGTGAAAGGGCGCATTGAAATGCACAGTATCGCATGCAGGTAAAATTGGCCATGAAACATCAGGCAATGTTTTGTCGAAAGAACAAAAACATGCTTGATAAGACCAATACTAGTTTTCTTCTCACTACTACGCTTGCTGCTCAGCCTGGTTTGTAAGGAGAATCGCTGTGAGGCAAACCCAACTGCTGCAGTCCCTGCTTCTCAATGGCAACAAAGTCGAGTGAGATTGTCACATCCGGACCCCCCTATCCCCCCAAGGCGCACACAAAGACAAAGAGCAGCATTAAACATATCGTTTTTATTGCAGAGCCCTCATCAAGAAAGTTTTCAGAAGGTAAGTTTCTCATGGGATTGCCTACCTAGCTGCCACGGCCTTCCTTCAGTTGCAGGCTTCCAAAATCCCAAAATTGGGGGAGGCCGAAGAGATGGAGTCACGCCACACCAGAGAACAGGTGGTGAACATAGCACTTTCTCCAAGATCAAGATTCCCATATACTTAACATTCCCACAACAGGCCATTGTTCCCGAGTAGATAGAAATGAACGTGACCACCCAGCTGCTTCAACACAGGCGCCATCGTTGTCACAGCATGACCAAACGTCTTGCCTCATCATTCTACTGCGCTGAGTAGCGTAAATATTCAGTTTGCACTGGCCAGAGATGATCAGCCATCTCAACGGTGTGTGTACCAAACTCTCTGCGGAGTTTAAAACTGATGGCGTCTGATATGTGCTTCGCTGATTTCTGCGATGGATCTGGCTCCAAGAAGCGCCATACCAGTCTTGATTTCCTCGTGGAGGAGTTCCAAGACACGCTCTACTCCAGCCTGCCCACCTACTGCTAGCCCGTACAGCACAGGCCTTCCTAGCAGCACTGCCGAGGCCCCTAATGCAATGCACTTGAGGACATCGGTTCCCCTTCTTATCCCTCCATCAACCCAGATGGGCACTCTACCTTGAACTGCGCTCGCAATCTCGGGCAGTACGTCCAACGCCGCTGGAGCGTAGTCCAGCTGTCTTCCCCCATGATTGGAAACAATGATTGCATCCACACCAGCGGCGAGGGCCTCCTCCGCATCATCTCCGGTCAAAACCCCTTTCACAATGATAGGCAAAGAGGTCATCGTGCGTAGCTCCTCGATAAAGTTCCAGGTAAGGGTTTGATCCAGTGACTCTTGGAAAAGTGTCACTAGTGCACTACCTGACTGATTGGTAGGCATGGATCCCTCCTCAGGGCTAAATTCCACCAAATGTTCCAATCGCAAGCCTCCTGGAAGGGTGAATCGGTTGATCTTGTCCCTTTCCCGGTTTCCCAGCACAGGAGCATCAACGGTGACGACAACGCCCTTGTACCCCGCACATTCTGCACGCTGGACCATCCTCCTAACGTAATTTCTGTCTTTCAGCACATACAGCTGAAAGAGAAGTACGGTTCTGCTGTGGTCGGCCACATCTTCCAGGCTGGTCGTGGCCATGGTGGATAGAATCAAGGCATTACCCTGTGTGGATGCGGCCTTAACCATACCAATCTCCCCAATTGGGTGAGCCATCTTTTGCATGGCAGATGGCGCGATTAGTACTGGTGAGCCCACTCTTGTCCCAAACACATCGATGGAAGTGTCCACCTGTTCCACAGACTTGAGGATCCGGGGTCGGAGCATGTACCTTTGAAAACTCTCTCGATTCCAACGCAGCGTGGTTTCTGTATCTGAACCGGATGCAAAGTAATCGTATACCATGGTTGGAAGCACTTCTCGTGCCTTTTCTTCGAACTGTTCCAGATTGACGAATTCTTCCATCTTCCTGTGCGTCCCTCATCCGACGTAGGTATCGTGCGTCAGCCGTGTGTCTACCACCTGGAATCTTATCTAAACCCTCTTTCCATCCTTTTTAGTGCACCATCGATCCTCGCATGTGCGAGAAAGGAGCGTCACACCTGGCTTTCATGCTCGTTGCAGCTTCCTTCCCTCCACCTCCAGGACCCTTCCTTACCCTTCTGCACCGCCTCAAAGCCTCGTGTTTCGTCTTCCACGTCCATCAAGTCCTTGATAAACCCTTATCACACCCTCTTCTTCCCTTCTTTCCCGCTCCTCGTCCCGCATTCCAGCGCACCTCGAAGCGGAAAATGCGCGTCGAAATGGACGTCGATGGCGAACCGATCCTTGGGTTAACCCATCGCTTAACTCATCGGGGAGGGAGTTTCTTCTCCGATCGGTGGTGGGGATGGCTGGGAAGGAACGGGGAAGGTGGGAAGGCATGGGCAAGAGACGTGTGTTGAGACGCCTTGCGAGATAGGCAAATGCTTCCCGTCGGGTCTGGGACAGAATGGGCAGGAAACAGGTGGGTTGCGTGCCAAAAGGAAACGAAAGGGGGAGAGAACGAAGGTTTTGCTGCTTCACGCGCAGAAAGCAATCGTTCCCTTTGGGTTTGGCCAACGAGGGATGGCCGTGTCAACTACGCCACCCTTCGTTCGACAAAGGTAAGATGCAAGTTGGTGATCGAAGAAGGCAAGTACCTTCGAACCAGGGTTGGAATCCTCTCGTCTTCGGCGTCAAGAGCATGGAAACGAGCAATCCTGCAACCCGTGTTGTTTCAAAGGGCATTCCTATTGGACGCAACATCGTTGACCGAGGACGCTCGATCCAACACGACCGGCGCCCATGCTGTCTACACGGTTTCTCTCCCTTTGTTCTTGGATGTTCCTCCCACCCCTGACGCGTCCTTGTTCCTTCGTGTCTATCCCATGCCTCGTCCCTCCTGGATCCCCTCTCCACCCTGTCCCACGTGGCCCGTTCCGTACCGTGTCGGAGTGCCATGTTTTCTGTAGGGTTTATCTCCAGGGGATCCCACGGTCGTGTGCCATTCCGCGGATGTTTCGCGACGATCCGCGACACGAAGGCGCGCCTTCGAGGCGAATGGGAACGCGAAAGAGGACGTTGGTAGAGGTAGAAATGCGAAGGTTGGTCCAACATGCCAAGCAGGAAGAGACGAGGACGGCATTGGTGCGCGCTGGTGCGACGGAATGGACGGTTTCGTGGCTTCGTCGTTTCGGAAACGACCAAGAGAACGGCACGAATGGAGCAAAACTGGACGCCATGCGCCTGCTGAGGAACCTTTGCGTGGACAATGAACAAGCGAAGGTGGCGATGGAACGTCTCGGAGCCGCACAGGTGGTGCGCGACACGCACGTACCAACGCAGGTGGACCAGTGCAAAATCGCCATGCAAGTGCTGTGCAACTACACGCTCGAGTTTCGACGCGGACAGGATCAGGTTTGGAGCGTGTGGTTTCCCAACCAGTTTTCAAGGACAATAGAAACGTCCGGGGACCCAAAGGTGGCGGCCATGGCTGCCAGGACCATTCTGCACTGCGTGAAGGAGAGCCGTGCCTGGACAGGGGAACTGGCCAACACAGAGAGTGGCAAGAAACTGATGGCGGAGATTCTGCAACTTACCTGCAAAAGCTTCTATGATGGTAGGGAGAGAGCATCGCTCGAAGAATTGCTGGCGCACCTGTGTTTACGGCGTGGTTTCTATGTGGAATTGTTCCGCACCGTGGAATGCCCGTCAGGGAGAGCGCAACTGACATCGATCTTCAGCCAATGCGTTGCTGAGAGGAGGGAAGAGAGGAATTCCGAAATTATCTCCCAAGGATTGGCCGCACTGGTCAAAGAAAGCCTGGAGGGTGCTGCCCGGGCATGCAGACAGGAAGGCACTTGCGCTGAATCGTTACGAAATCCGGAAGAATTGACCGGGACGCCACTGCTACTCTACCATCTCTTAGGACTTTTAAGAGAGTTAACTCAAGTCGAATTGCACCAAAAAAGCATTGGAGCAGAAGAGGATGATGTTGTGCACCAACTACATCGTGCAGGTGTACTGAAAGTGCTCGTTGAGATGTTGGGATCGCTTGGTGTACCCAATCCGTTCAAGTTACAAAAGGGACTCTCTGAAGAGCAATTGAAGAATATTTCTTCACCAGAGAGCAGCTCCGTTTTTCCTACTCAGTCTCCTTACATCGGGTATCGCACTGACATAGTGGCTGCACTGTCAAACATGTGCTTTAGGAGGCCATACTGTCAGGAAGAAGTCCTTGCATTGGGAGGTGTGGACATGGTGCTTTCCAACTGTCAGGTGGAGGGCGCAAACCCACTCCTCCGTGAATGGTCGTTGGTGTGCATCCGAAACTTGTGCGAGCAGAGTGAGTCTGTCCGCCAGCACATCGCGTCCCTTCAGCTTCTAGATGCAGAGCGCCATCCTGAGCTGGAGGACCTGGGACTAAGGGTGGAGATTGGGTCCGAAGGTAAACCAGTCGTTCGTCGTTATGATGCTGCCACCGGGCACCCTCTACACCAGCAGGGTTGGACGCCTGAATAAGAGACTCCAAGCAGTCAATTCAGGATATTTCTCCAGAATCTTGACGGTTTGAATAAAGCACGCACAAACACATCGGGTGATAACTTTCAAACGCCCAGCAATCTCGATGCGAGGCACACCCACTCGATGCAGTGGTCGTCCACGTGTGCGTCGCATGCTCTTTGTAGCCGCATTTTTTTTGGTGCAGAAATGACCGTTGTCTAATCGTCGTCAGCGACAACCCTGGTGTTCCTACAGGTCTTCTTCGTCCTGCTGATCGAGATCTTGTCCGTTCCCTCGGGTCTTGCCTTCTCTTTCCTCGACCATCTTGGCGAGGTATTCCTTCATGAGCTCTTCCGCGTGTTCCTTTTGCTTTTGTGGACTGTACCCGAAAGCACCGGCTGAGTTGAGCGTATACGCCAGCTCTTCGACCGTGCATTTCTTCCCGCCAAACGCAGCTTTTCCCGCCAGCGTGGTCTCCACCTTGCCGTCGCAGTACACGAGGATGGCGGGAAGATTTTTGGCGGGAAAGTTCGGCACCGTCTCCTTGGCTTCGCAATGCACGAATCCGACTTCCGGATAACGTTCCACCAGTGCATCTACGGCTGTGGACATGGCTGTGTCGATCTCGTTCCCGCGCTCGTGATCACGCAGGTGGACGATGACGCGCCTGCTCCGACTTCGTTCGGTGATTTTTTCCCGCCATTCGGGCTTGCGCACCACCTCGGCGACAAGGACGCGTTTCTTTCGCAGCTCGTCCATGCGTTTCTTGCGATAGGCGTTCAGAAAGGCGTCGTCTTCCTCGTCTTCTTCGTCTTCTTCGTCTTCCTTCTCTGCCCAACGTGCTTCGTTGCTCACCACCTCGTCCCTTTCTCGGCGCGGGACGAAGGCATCAGGTCGCCAAGGCGATTCTTTCGGCGGCAAGTTCCCGAACTTGCGCTGTAGATCGTCCCATTCCGTGACTTCGCCATCTGCAGTGCGATACGTCGTGTCCATGCCGATGCCGAAACCCACGTGTAAACACGTGTGAAGTTTACGAACGTGCTCCCTCTCTCCCTCTCCCTCTCCCTCTCTCCCTCTCTCCCTCTCTCTCCCTTTCAACCATGCTCCCAGGATCCATCTCTCGCTCTCGCCGCTTTGTCTAGGTGACCCGCCTTGGATCAAACTTCGTCACTATTCCCTCGGCTATTCAATCTAAAAATGGAGAAGGAAGCCAGGGTGGTGCGGAATAGAAGTGGGAACAATACGACGAACGAGGCCACGAGCAAATGGAACGTGGGATGCCCGAGACGGAGACGAGGGAGGTGCGGGAATGGATTCACGACGTACGTTAGAATCATGCGAAACCAACCATTCTTCATGGCTATCTCGAAGGAAATTCTCGAGATACATGCCTCATGCCTTCGCCAACGAATCGGCGATCCATGCGTGAGTGTGCGGATCGATAGAACACATATGGGTTCCTCCTTGATTGTTATCTTGGGATCTCGTGGCCTCCCACTGGGAGGCGCAATGAACCATCGAAGCTCTTGCCCTCGGCAAACGAAACCAAAAGGAGTTGAAACGTAGAACGTGCCTTTGAAAACCATGACGAGCCACATTGAAGGGTACATATGGGTGAACCGGATGTAAGAAGATGGATGGGATACGCGAGTTCCTTCGAATGTGATAGGCAAGCAATTCGAACATTTGCGATCCACAAGGAATGGGCACACTTCGAGAAAGAGCAAGTCCATCGTTCCGGTCGAATCTTTGCACTCGCACGCATGAACGAGGATTGTCCGAGTGCTTGCAAGAAAACCCATGTGCTCGTTTGAAGAAACGGATGCATCACCGACGTGACGACTCGATCCTTCTAGTTGCACCTCCACTCTGCAAGAATTGCCATTGCGTGCTTTGTCTCGTTGTGAGGAGTCGTGGTTCCAAGCCTTGGAAAGATACGACTCGATCTTCACGTGTGGCGTCGCAAGCCGTGGTGCCATCCCAACCTTGTCCCAGCCACCTGCACCGTTCAATTGCATTCGTGGTTCAGGTTGAGAAGCCTTTCCACTTCCCACCACGCATTATGGCTTGGTTCCCTCCGTCCTCCGTGTTGGACCGAGCTCGGTTTTGCAGGAAGAGGGTGGAGCGTCGGGCTCTCCCGTCCGTGTCCCTCGTGCTTAACTTTGCACTTAACACGGGACCGCCATGGATCGCGCCGAGGACGCGCTGGCGGCGGTTTTCGAGGCGCGCGATCGCGCTTCTCGCGCGCTCTTCGGGTTCCGAAGGGACGTGTCGAGGTTCCTGTCCCGCGTGGAAAGCCACACCCGTCCCTGTTTCGCGGTAAGCGCGCGCGACGCTGCACGTTTCCACGCCGAGGCCGTGTTTTCGCTCGCTGACGCCGTGACCCGCAGAGGATCGCCGGTCGGGGTCGGGCCCAGCCTCTGGCGCAAGTGGCGATGGCCATGCCGGAAATGGAAGCACGATTGCAAGGTTGTCCTGTGTACACTGTTGTGAACCGCAACAAGGAGTTCTTGCTGGTTTCGGACGAGCAAAGCAAAGACAAGCAGCTGGGACTCTTCTTCTTCTCCCAGGAAGACGCCCAGCATCTGCTGGGACAGGTGAAGGAGAAGGATCCTGGACTGGCCAAATCTGCATCCATCATGCAAGTGTCCTTGGACAAAGTATATCGTTTTGCCATGGTGCCCAGAGAAAAGGAACTTCAAGGGGTCATGTTCCGCTTCTTTCCCGATCAAAAAGAAGTGAAGAATGCATTGGACCTCTTCCAAGAGAGGGGCCTTGGTGCAAGCAGCATGGTGGGGGTGCCGGTGTTTCAAGCAGAAGGACTGACCATCAAAGCAGAAGACAAGAGATACGTGCCGCTCTTCTTCAGCAAAGAAGATCTGGACAGGGCGCTGGATTCATCTCTGAAGGGTGCTGGACAGGAGGTCAAAGTGGCGGCCAGGAAGCAACTCGCCAAGGAAGAAAAGGAGCTCAAGAGGATGGAGAAGCTATACAAGAAGAAATCCATTTCTCAGGAAGATTTGAAAGAACAACAGGAACGGACCGAAAGGATAAGGAGCTACGCCAAGGACCCATCCAAGCCTAAGGTAGATGTCGGCTCCTTCGAACAAGTGCTTACCGACATGCAGAGAGATGATGATGAATACTCTCTGTGGAGGCAGGTCATCTTTGTACCCGCAGGAGCTAGTTACTTTGGAAATCCAGCGGAAGAGAAAACAACGTAATTCACAGATGCTGAATGTTTGGGAGGTTGGAGCAATGGGGCTCCCCTCGGAGAGGCAGTTTTCCTAATTTTCTAAACGGTGTATGTTACCACCAGAAGATGGAACACCACCATGTACCCTACGATTGCCAGCCGTACAAGGGGCTTCCTGTGCAAAAATACGGTTGCTTTGTCGGACTCCATGGCCACTGCTACCATCCAAGGATGCCTCATTGGAAAGGGTGCCGCCCGGAAAACACCAGCGAGTGGCATAAAATCTCCGCCACCGCCGCTGAGGAGGGCTGCCTCAATATCCGTTGAGTTATCCTCGTCTTTCTTGTTACTCAAACCAGAACGCTTTGATTCCCTGTTTTGGTGGGAGGAAGCTATGCTCCTGTATGCAATTTGAAGATCTGCGACGTTTGACCTCTCCGTTTCCAATTCCGAGCGAAGCGAGTCACGTTCGGTCCGTAAACGCATCATTTCAGTTTCCATGTTCATTAGCTGTGACTTGAGCAGTGCAGCATTGCCCTCCGACAAGCTGCTTGGACTTGGCAAACCAGACTGGCCCGAGCCTCTGCCTGCTGTTCCATCGCTTCCAATTTGACTCTGCAGTACCGTGATTTGCTGGGTTTTTTCATGGACTTGGCTCTGCAACCGTTCAATCCTGTGCTTCTGCTCCTCAAGCTCCATCTTTTGCACATTGACAGTTTGGTTGGCGCTGTCGCGTTCTTGCTCTGCCCCACCTAGTGCATCTTCCAGCATCTGTAGGTCTCGAGCATATCGAAGGACAGCCGTTTCTTTGTCGGCCAGGCTCCCTTGCACCTCTTGCAACTCAGACTGAAGCTGAGCAATGTGTCCTTCCAGCCTCCTCCTCGTTTCTTGTGCAGACTGCTGTTCGGTCTCATCCAATGCTGAAGGTTGCCTTGCCGTAAGTTCAGCTTGGAGACGTTGAATGTCAAGTTCCTGCTCTTTGCTGTGTTGCTGAGTTATGGAAAGTTCCTTTTCCATCTTGGAAGCTTTTTTTCTTGCCTTCTCGACCTCTGGAATCAGCTTTTCTAGTTCAATAAGATATTCCTTCTTCTCTGCCGCGGAGGCCTCAGCCAACTTCGTTTGCTCCTGGAGTTTGTGCTGGTATTCCAGCTTCTCTTCTTGCAACGCGTTTACTTGCTCTTGCACGGATTGCAGCTTGCTGTCTGATTGTTTGCTTGCTACCTGGGCCATCAAAGTATTCCTCTCTTCATTCACACGGAGAATCGTTGCTTCCTTCTCCCCCACCTGCTCCTGCAATTGGGATATTCGCATGCGCATTTCATCTGCCTCTCGCTGCATTGTTGCAAATTCATCATTAAGCTTGCTTAGCTGGTCTTCTTGCGATGCTTTTGATTGAGCACTGTCTTGCAGCTGTTGCTTCAAAATACTTAACTCCTCTTGCAGGAGTGTCACAGTCTCATCTTCCTGGGAAACCGTGATTTGCTGTTCAAATTGTTGGCACTTTTGTCTCAAGGATGTGATTTCTTCATCTTTCTGTGCGAGGGTGGCATTTGAATCTTCCTGCTCAGATCGTCGAGCATCCTGTTCGGCATGCAGAGCAAGACGGACACTTTGCAGCTCTTCCTCAAGGCCGGTCTCTTTCTCATTCTGTTTTGCAAGAAGTGTTCGAAACTCTTCCAGCTGCCGTTTCAGATCCCCCACTTCCATTGACTGATTCTGTAAGGTCTTGTTGGGCTCCGTGAAATCATTGCTACCTGCAGCGCTTTTGCTTGGATCTGCAATTTCTTTCGGCTTGTTCGACGGCTCCACAGGAACAGCTTCTGTGGGCATCCAGGCTACCTGCGTCTCCTTGCTTGCATCAAGTATCGGTTTGCTTGGAGTGGGCACCCATGAGCTGGCAGGTTTGGATGGTGGCGGTCGTGCACCTACAGTTGGTGGCGGTTTGATCGGCGGTGGACCGACGGGTGGTGGTCCGATTGGCGGTGGACCGACAGGTGGTGGTCCCACTTTGTTCTTGTTCATCGCAGGTGGTGGTACGCTTGGTGGAGGTCCAATGGTACTTCTGGGTGGTGCTGCATGTGCAGGAGCAGAGGCCACTGGTGGTGGTGGTGGTGCCTGTGTGGTTGGTGGTGCAGGTTGGAGTCGACGAGGCGGAGGTTGGGTGGGAGGAGGACCCACGCGTCCACTTGCAAGTGTTCCTTCTCCTCCTTTGTCGGTTTTCGCACCTTCTAGCCCACCTTCTGCCCTCGAACCTGCACCAGCTGTCTGTGCAGCAGCTGCTTCTCGACGCTTGCGAAACTCCTCCAGCTGCGAGCGCCCGTCAGCTCCCTTCCCTTCCCTTTTCACCATCAAGGCGTCTTTCCACCTCTCCCACGTACCTTCCTACGTCCAGCATCCAGGTCGGCGCGTCGCTGCGGATCCATGGCGAAGCGATGCACGCGTCGATCGCGGCTCGAAATGGAACTCGAACTCGCAGGTTCGATTCGAACCCCTCTACTTAACTCGTGCGTAAAAACGAGGGAGACGAGGCAAACCCCAAGGGGAACGCTTGTTAAGGAACGTGTTTCGAGGTGGAAGTGGGCGGGTGAGGACAGGAAAGGAGGAGAGCGTTCGATGCACCGTGATGGCGGACACGTGACCTCGTGGATTCGAGCGGGGAGGGATGTGCACCTGGCCTGCGGTTGTGCAAGAAACGGCCCTGGTTTTGGATGGAAACAAGGGCATTGAAACATTCGAGGGACAAACGTAGCCACGTTGCAAACGCAAGACAGAGCGCATCGCGCGAGACAAACGCATGCACACGAAATTTAGGCGCCCTCGCGTCCTTGATCTCTTGGAATGGGCGCCCCTTCCTCGAAAAGGAAAGCATTGGGTGGACTTGCCATAGAACACGGAACATTGTGTTACAAAGCGTCCGTGAAGGACGTTGGACACACGGTTTGCTCCTGGAAACTTCGACCCCTCACGAAATGGAGGCGGTTTCTTCTTCTTTGGGGTGGCGCACTTCTCGTTGGCGAGAGCGGCGTCCGTCCCCTTCTTGGCTCGGTGGTGCCTCCTTCGGCACTTGGAGAGACTTGGAGCGCTGCTTCTCAGGCGCGGAAAGTGCTGATGGCTCGCGAAAATCCGTGGGAGAGGCGCCGTGGACGTCGTGGGGTCAAGCAAGTTCTCATCTACTACATGCTAGGGAGGTTCCCTTAAGAGCCTCCCCTTGAAGGTTGAGGGGTTCGTACGTAGCCCCCTCAACTGAATTGCGGCGGCTGATGGTCACGTGTTGCTTACGTCATCCATCGGACGGCCAAGATTCAGTTCCTAAGCCGACCGAATCTTCCACACAACATCTCCACCCTTCGTGCCCCCTTCTCGAATCTTCGAGGGGATTCGGCCCGGGGGTCGATCGGTCTGAGTCCGGTTCGCCCGGACTATTCCGTCCGACTAACCCGGGGATTAGTCCGGGGCTCACTCGATTGACCGGCCGATTGTCGGGGTCCTGCCCCCCACTGCTCCTGGAACTCTAAGGGCATGGCTTCATAGGAGAGCCAGGCCTACCCGGCGTAACACTCTCCTGGCTCCCGGCATTCAGCCAATCAAAGCTGAAAGTCGTAGATGGCTGCCACTGGATCATACACCATGCTCCTTACTTTCTGCTCTGTGTAATGCTCTACCTTTCCATCTGTCCATAACACTTCAAACAACCCATTAACGACGTTGGTCACCAATCCTTGGTAGTATGCAGCTTTGTGGTTGCCCAAATGGAAAAGTTCTTGTACCACGCAGCCAATGAGGTTGGTGGGCACAGCAACAACAGGTCGTCGTCTAGTCTGGTACGGTAGCTTCGCTTGCGTCCAAGTATTGATCATGATTGGGTCAGGTGACTGTAGGTAAACTGTCCTCTTGTGTGTCTTGACTGCGTCATAATTCGAGGGGCTGATGCCCTTTTCAGGGATACAGCCATTGTTCTCCTCGAGAGGTAGGAATTCTTCCAGCAGGGTAGAGGACTCATCCACCCAGAAATAGCGTTGCGACGCGTCAGCCAGGTTGCTTTCAATCCAGTAACGTACGGGGCGTGCAGGAAACACCGAGTAATCCCGTAACAAGTATCGTCGAATACGATAGGTAGTTGATTCACTTTGCATGGCTGCAGTATCAGGCAAGGGTGCCGTTGCGGGCTGCCGATGTTCATCCATTGGGAAGAGAGTGAGATCTGAATCCACCCAATGTTCCAACCTGTTGGCGTGGATACGATCTGAAAACGCGGAGCCCAGTGGTAGTTCCAGTTGATATGCACCATTCTTCAGCACCTTCTTGATGAGATAAGGACCTACAAAGTAAGGGTCCAATTTGTGCTTATCGGTGGGCCCCTTGAGCCCATACTGCACCTTCACCTTGTCTCCAACAGCAAACACCTTCTTAGGTCTGTGCGCTGTTGCTGCCGCAACATTCTGCGAAGCCTTCACCAAGTTTTCCTGTACAACCCGATAGACTGCGCGATGTTGCTGTAGCATGTCTGTTACTCTTTTATCGAAGGTTGTTACTGTCAGGTGATCAGCAGGTCCATCCTTTGTGGGCAACTGGAGGTGCCACGGTAGCCTTGATTGACAGCCAAAGAGCAATTCAAAAGGGGAATGTTTGGTTGCATCATGCACAGAATCATTGTAAGCATGTGCTGCTGCCTGTAAATACTGATCCCATTGATGTTTGTTCTCGCACGTCGTCCGTAACGTCTGCAGCAGGGTGCGATGTTGCCGTTCTGCGCCACCCTGAGACTGTGAATGGTACGGCGTTCCGGTTACGTGGTGGACACCCAGCGCGGCACAGAATGCTCGGAATAATGCTCGATAAGCCGGTCCGTTATCTGTGTGAATATGCACAGGTGTATGAAACCGGTAGACGAGGCTGTCCATAAGACACTGAGCTTGTCTATGAGCACTCCAGGTAGAGTGGATAGGTATATAGATGGCGTATTTAGTAAACCTGTCCACCACTGTCAATACTGCATTATGACCCAGGGCAGTAAGGGGTAAGTTCTCCACCATATCTAGTACCACCGTGTGAAAAGGGTAAGGGTGGAACTTCATTTCTGGACAGAGCGGTGTGTGTCGTAACCGGTTACCTGGTTTCTGAAGCTGACAGGCAGGACAGCGAGCGACAAAGTGCTCGATGTGCGATCGAATACCAGTCCAGGTGAAATGTCGCTTGGCGTCAGCGAGCGTACGGGCTGACCCAAAGTGTCGTTGGCCGTGCACCATGTGTAGCAGTTCCTGTCGCAAAGCGTTATCTGCTGGTACCACCAATGCTGGTTGAGCATTGGCCGATTGCTCGAACAGCAAACCATCGCGCACTGTCATGCCTTCCGGCGGTGCGCGCAGTAATTTCTTGTACTCTGGATCTGTTTCAGCGGCGACGCGAATCCTGTCCAGTATGGGAGGCAACTGATCTGTAAGACCTGTGCGCAATGATTGCGTAGATTGCTGACTTGTAATAGACGCGATTGACCCGCACACAGTCCCAGCAGGACTGCGGCCGGCTAGCAGTCGAAGCGTCCGTGTGTTGTTTAGCCATCGGTGTAACATGTGTGCAATCCAACCCATGGGGAAGGCGTTGCCGCACATGCGTTGCCGGCTGGTTTCGCTGACATTGAGCGCTGCAGTGTCACCAACCTGCATACCGACGAGTCTTTCCCGCTCGCTGATGGTCAACGGGCGTAGGGTCCCATCTTGACTGTGCACCCAGGTGGAACGCGAACGGTCACTGTGCGATCGTTCACTGGCCATCAGAGTGGGGCACTTCAAGCGGGGTCGGTTCAATGCGTCCGTAGGTACCTTCGATCCTTCATCTAGGCAATCCTGCCAGGTCATAGGTATTGTCCCATTTTCTCCAGGATCCTGTTTAAGCGGAGGTAATGATGTCCAGCACAGCCGGACTCGAGCTTGCGCACAGTACTTTGAGAGATCTTCGCAGGTGGGTTCTCCAAACCAGTGTGCAATCTTGTCCAGGTGGGTTTTCAAGTGCGGGGCGAACGGCGTACATTCCAATATGTAGTCTGGCGACCGTAACCGCTTGTGTATCTTTGACACTGCTGTGAACAGTTCACGTTCGTCGTAAAGGCCCAACGGTGGCTTCGACGGGTCGGTGTTCGCCCGCGAAAATGGTTGACAGGGCACCCCAGCAATCAGCAGGTGGACTTGGGGGAGCTTTCGTCGATGCGCCAGTTCGGCCACATCGTTTCCATACCGAAAGATGTCCTTGCGCGTAAACAGCCCAGGGCGCGCCAAGCGAACCTGGTGGAACACGCGTGCAATTACGCTGCGGCAGTCTTCATTTTGTTCCACTGCTATGTAATCCAAGGTAATATTGGTCGATTCTGGTATTGCGTATTCCAGCGCACGCAACGTTGTTCCCATACCTGCACATAAATCCAAGATGCAATATGTGTCCGTATCGTTCACCTTAGCTGAGTGCCTGGAAAGGTAATCAGGTCCAACGTTCTCTGTGCCTGGCCTGTACTCCACCTTGAACGGGGCGAAGTACGCCAACTTTTCGATCCATCGCATTTCGCGCGGAGACAGCTGCTCAGTAGCTTTTGTTCCAATAAACTGACTGGCCTTGTTGTCAGTGATGACCGTAAACTGCTGGCCAAACAGGAGGTGCCTCCAATGCTGCAGTGCATACAATATTGCACATGTTTCCTTCTCAGCAGGATGGTAATTCTGCTGGGCAGCATTGAATTTCTTTGACCAGAACTCAACCGGATGCCAACCTCCCTGTTGATCCTGCTGCATCAAAGCTGCTCCCATCCCCACATCGGAAGCGTCGGTCTCGACCCGTATGGGCCTGTCTTCATCAAATAGAGCCAATACCGGGGCTGTGGTCAAGGCTTTGATGAGCTCCTGGTATGCCTTCTCCTGTGGCTCTTTCCAATACGAAGCGAAGCCGTGCTTCAGAGCAGCTTGATTCAATTCTGTCAAGGGAGCTGCCCGTTCCGCATAGCGAGGGACGAACCTCATATAAAACTGGCAGAGACCAAGGAATGCCATGTTTTCTCGCTGCGTTCGGGGACGCGGAAACTGTTTGATCTTGGACAGCAAATGATCAGTGCAGGCGAGCTGACCATCGCGGATGCGGAAACCAATCCATTCCAGTGTACTCATGAAAAAGTGGCATTTAGACCTCTTCAGCCTAATGTCGGCACGTTCGCAGGTGGCGAAGAATTCTTCCAAATGTTTGAAGTGTTCCTCAACTGTTTCAGAGTGAACAAGAATGTCATCCATGTACACTTTCAGGTACAATAAATGACCAAACACCCTGTTCATCATACGCTGGAACATCGCGGGTGCGTTTGCTGCCCCCATGGGCATTACTTTCCAGACGTAAGAGCCAAACGGGGTGACCACCGCTGTCTTGTCGATGTCATCAGGATGCATGCGTATCTGATGAAACCCATCCAGCGCATCGAGCGATGAGAAGTACTTGGCTCCTCTGAGATTCTGTAAGTAATCGTCGATCCGTGGAAGCGGATATCTGTCTTTAATAGTCACATTGTTCAGTAGGCGATAATCGAAAACGACCCGCCATCCCCCGTCTTTTTTGGGCACCAGGATCACTGGGGCACCCCAGCTAGATCCTGCGCATAGGTCCATCTTTCCAGCTTCAACATACTCAGTCACCAGCTCCTTGAGGGCAGTTTGCTGCTGAGGGGAAAGCCTGTAATAGTTTCTGTACTGTGGAGTGGCTCCTTCTTCCACCTGGATCTTGAATGTTTCGCCCGGTACCCGTTCTGGTGGTAGTTCTGTGCGAGGCTCGAACAAATGCTTGTACCGTTTGTTCACGAGGTCGTCCAGCCGCTGTCGGTGAGCGTCATCAAGAGGCCATTCATCGCTAACCTGACTATGCATGCTGCTGAAGTCTGAATCTTCACTGAGTAGTTCGGGCGTTGTATCTACCGGCTGAATCATTAGAAGCAGGCAGCCTGGATCCTTTACCGCTTTACGTGCCTCACTACGGGGCACAATCAGGTCCAGTTTTCTTGAAGATATAAACTGGTGGTCTCCATAGACAGTAAACTTTGCACCATTGCTACTTCGTAGTACCATGCGATGATTCTGCCAGTCCAGTGCTGTCAAGTGCTTGTGGCAGAAGGTTGCTCCCAGAATGCAGTCAAAGGTCTCCAGAGGAGCAACTCCGAAGTCGATGCAGGCCTGGAACCCATCGATCGAGAATTGCGCTTTAATTACTGGGGCAGTGTGGACCTGTTGGCCCACAGCCACGCTATAATTAAAGGCCGCTGATGTATACTGCCAGGACAGTCCCTTAGGGTCAGCTTGCTGCAGCTCTTTGAAGAGGCGTTCGCTCATGAAGCAGTAACTTGCTAAGGTGTCCAGGTAAGCTTGTGTTCTGATTTTATGTGGCTTCTTTCCAAAGTAAGTCTCGGCAGCCAGGAATTCATGTCTAGGCCTGTCATTGGTAAGTGAGTGCAGGCAGACTACATTCCCATCTTTGGTAACCGGGGTGGCTGCAGGTTTCGCTCCCGGCTCCGTTCCGGTAACCGTAGTTACCGGACGGAGGGTCTTCAGTTTTTTGGGGCACCCATTACGGATGCCATTTTGCAGGCTGCCTGATCATGTCCGTAACGGCGACAGCGTAGGCACAGCGCGTTCGCTAGGCAGAGATCCTTTTCTTCTTGAGTAAGTTTTGCACCTAGGGGCTTGTTGGCCAGCCTAGTCTGCACCTTCACGATCGAACTCTGCTGTTCTTCATCCAATTCATCGAAGCGCTTTCGCTGTCGCTTGGCTGGCCCATTCACCCTTGAGTTACCTGGATGCGATGACGGTAACGCTGCCGCTGTGGCTATGCTGGATCGATTTGGAAAGCCATGCATGGTACCGGTGTTACGGACTCCTTTGCTCTGCAATTTCCAGTTGTCCGCTGGCTGTCTTGAGTCTTTCCTTGCTGATTCATATACTTCCCGTTCCAGTTTAAAGATAATGGCAGCAAGGTTTCCAGGCTCCATGTCAGGAGCTTTGTCCACATCAATTAGATGATCCAGGTGCTTGTATAAAGCTCTTTGCAAGTAGCCTGGGAGGCCATGTTGCAAACGGGCCGAGATGTCATGTTCCGTGAGAGTCCGGCACACAGGTGAGGAGCTTGCATTAACTACAAAGCTCAGTTGCACCAACCTGTTGAGGAACTGCAGCACATTTTCTGTCCGCTTCATACGGGCGGTGTGGAACTCCCGCCAAGCCTCCGGTCCTGGGTCTTGATTTTGGAAGGTTTTACGGAGGTAACCATACAAGTCTTCGACGGAGTTAAGGGCTGCCGGGTCTCTCATAATGAGGTTTTGAACCATGGATTTTGCCGTACCGCCGAGTGCTTGATTAATGGCTAACACAAGTTGTTCCATCGGGCGGTTAAAGGCATATGCTTGGCACCAACAAAGGACATCCCTATACCAATATGTAAGGGCATAGGGGTTGTCCTCAAGTTCCGTACCGGTAAACTTGTCCGGTTTCTCGAGGGACACCTTTGAGATATTCTTGGAATCTTGTAAAGCCATGCCATAGAGGCTGATGAGATGAGGTAAACCTTCTTGCTCTGATGGTGTGACTTCTTGTAGGCTCGGCTCCTTTGGCTCCGCGAGGTGTACACCCTCGGGGCCGTCTTCAACCACCATCTCTTCTTCTTCCTCACTTTCTTCAACTTTGTGAGCTTGGAGCTTCTCAATGAGTTGCTGGAGCTCAGCAATCTTCGTCTCAAGGGATGACCTCTCCTCCCGTTCTTGTTCGAGTTCCCTACGAAGCGTGCTCATGCGGGTTGCATGGTCGCTCTCCTCCATAGTTCGGCGAGTAGAAGTTTTTCAAAAGCTCAAGCTTCGACAGTGTTACAAAGCGTCCGTGAAGGACGTTGGACACACGGTTTGCTCCTGGAAACTTCGACCCCTCACGAAATGGAGGCGGTTTCTTCTTCTTTGGGGTGGCGCACTTCTCGTTGGCGAGAGCGGCGTCCGTCCCCTTCTTGGCTCGGTGGTGCCTCCTTCGGCACTTGGAGAGACTTGGAGCGCTGCTTCTCAGGCGCGGAAAGTGCTGATGGCTCGCGAAAATCCGTGGGAGAGGCGCCGTGGACGTCGTGGGGTCAAGCAAGTTCTCATCTACTACATGCTAGGGAGGTTCCCTTAAGAGCCTCCCCTTGAAGGTTGAGGGGTTCGTACGTAGCCCCCTCAACTGAATTGCGGCGGCTGATGGTCACGTGTTGCTTACGTCATCCATCGGACGGCCAAGATTCAGTTCCTAAGCCGACCGAATCTTCCACACAACATCTCCACCCTTCGTGCCCCCTTCTCGAATCTTCGAGGGGATTCGGCCCGGGGGTCGATCGGTCTGAGTCCGGTTCGCCCGGACTATTCCGTCCGACTAACCCGGGGATTAGTCCGGGGCTCACTCGATTGACCGGCCGATTGTCGGGGTCCTGCCCCCCACTGCTCCTGGAACTCTAAGGGCATGGCTTCATAGGAGAGCCAGGCCTACCCGGCGTAACAATTGTAGCATGAACAACAAGCCCTGTTTTCTCCATGGAAGCGCATAGTCTCCGTCTCGAGAACAAGGCGGCGTGGCGTGTGCGTGGTGTCGAGTAAGGACAACGGGAGGGTTGTAGGGCAAGGCAAGGGTACGCAACCGTCGATCGCCGTGCCACCACCATCCCTGTTCGACCATCCCATGGACCCACCACGTGTTCCTTGGAGCTTGCCTCCACCGGAGTGGCCCTGTCTTTTCCATCGCGCATCGGCGTTCCTTCCACCTTCATGTCCCTTCCTTTTCCATGGCTTATCGACGTGGCGATGGCTCGTCCGGCCATGCCACGCCGGTTCCCACGCGCTCCCCTCCCCCTTGGCTAGAGAAGAAACTCCCCCTCCGGCCCACCCCTCGGGTCCTCGGTGGGGGGATGTGGATAAGGGGGGGTCCCTGAGAGGGACAGAGAGAGAAAGATGGGGCCCTCACCAAGGTCGGTGCATGCCTGGCGCATCCGACGTGCATGTCCCAGCGATGCAGGCGCACTGCAGGGCCTTTTGGACCGAAGCTGCACGGTTGCTGCACGGTGGAGCCACGTGGAGATCGCAAGGGATCACGTGCAGGCCTGGATGGCGGTCGAAGACGGGAAGCAAGGGCTGGACAGTCGGACCTGGGAGGACCAAGCCAAACACAGCCTAGGACAGGTCATGGAAGGAAAAAAGGCCGGACAAATCGTCGAAGTACCGGATCTAATGAGACCCATCCAAAGCCAACGGAACTCAGAAACGATCCTCGGGGCGATGGTGACTTGGCTCGTGGCAAGAGAACTGCAGGTGATGGACATTGCTGTGCATCCCCATTCCAGAAGGTTGGGCATCGCCAAGTCCCTCATGCTAGAAGCCTTCCAGCAGACCCGTGGTGGCTGGGATCAAGCTGTGCTAGAAGTAAGAAAAAGTAACATACCTGCCACCGAGCTGTACAAGTGCATGGGCTTTGTGGTGGTTGGAGAGCGTCAGAAGTACTACAAAGATGGAGAAAATGCGCTCGTCATGGTCAAGCCCACACCTTGATCTCGAGGAAGATTTTCGTCTGGTCGGGTGAGCAGAATCGCGGCCAAGGTCTTTTTGAAAGCGCCCTGTGGCAGCCATGCAAAAAATCGTTATTAGCAAAGTTTTGCAAGTGGGGGTGCATTCGGGGATAAAACTGCACCAGCCACCGCAAAACAATCATGTCGCTCTTGCACCCATGCCATTGCAAAAGCGGTCCTTATTCATTTCTATCTGCTTGGAGTGTACATGCTGTGTGCCCTGGTTCAAGTGGAGTAATAGGTATCCAGTGGAAATCATAGCTTCGCCAGATCAATCCTCTGAACCGGCCCGCCCCCCCTAGGTAGGTGGAGGAGGGACGACCATGAGTTCAGATTCGGCAAGTCAACGTCTTTGGTCGCATGCAGCATGAAGGTTCCACACAGAATCGTGGAGAAACCGCACATGACGCTGAAAATTTGAGGGCCAGTTTGCTGCTCCCAATCTTTAAACATGATGACAGAGGCAAGCACGGTAGCCATCGTGAAGAGGACATAATAAAACGGTGTCACCACAGCAGTGTTGAAGAGATCCAAGGCCTTGTTCAGGTAGTTCATCTGGGTGATCACACTGACAGCCACTACAGCCAGCGATAAATACGTTTGTGGATATACAAATTGGTTGTTGCCACTGAGCGTGAGCTTCAACGCAATACCAAGGACTTTGCAACTCATGACAGAGAGGGATCCCACCAACGAGCATATCCCAATGTACACCAGCATGTTTGTCGCCCCAAGCAAAGGTGCCACGTAGAAGATCAGGAATAGTATTGTTGCAACAGTCGAGAGTGCGTAGATCAAGAACTCTGGCTGCATCGCAAGCGACCAGAGCTCCTGCACGGATTGAACCATCCTCTCTTCCGGTGCATTGACTACGATCGTGGTGGAACCGACAATGCAAAGTATGCACCCCACCCATCCAAATATATTCAATTTTTCTTTGAGGAAAAAGTGGGCCAGCACTGCCGTAACCAAGATACTGAGTGCACCCAGCGGCGTGACTAGAGTTGCGGGCGCAAACGCATACGCTGCGAAATTGGCCGCCTCTCCAAACACCACTGTCTCGCCGTAGGTCCAGCCGCACCGCACAGTCAGCCTCGTTCCTAGTTCCTCCTTCGGAACTCGTCTTTTAACCGCTTCAATTCGCATCTGCTGGTTGTCAGAGGCACGTACTGGTCAACATTCCCACCCACCAGAGTGGTTCCACGAGGTACGAGTACCCACCACTTCCTGTGCGTTCCATTCGCAGTCGCTCGGGTCAGCTCGTGCTTGCAAGTGATCCTGTGCATTGTTCCACGCCACACGTGCAACTCCTGTGTCTGCCATGACGACGGATGCGTCTCCTCGACGCACGTGCCTTGCACACGTCACGACACGCTTCCAGACGTGTCGAAACCTTTCTCACGTACCTGCGCGCAGTCCCGTGGATCCGGCCAGGCGCAGCCCTTTCTTCTTCACCACGAAGCTGGCTCCGATGAAGGCGGAGCTGCTCACTGCAAGCAGCAATCCTTTCTCTTCGTCGCGCATCGCGTCCCACGTCGATCGCGAAACGGATGGAACCGTGACTCGAATCCACTCGAGTTCCAACCCGAGTTAAAAAAAGATACAACTGACCCTGGTGGGTGGATTGTGCACGAAGGAACGCCCCCATGGATTGTGGTTCATGTGTCCTACGTGTGGACGGAGAGTGCAAGAGACGTGGAGGATGCGAGTGGTCGGGACCTTCTTCCTCCCCCATGTTGCACGTGGAGCGTGCGAGGTGGTTGGATGGACGACGGCCATCCATGTGCCAACACAACGCACATCCCTTGGAACGACAACAAGCATCTCGACGGCAAGAATAGCATTTGGAATCCTTGCCGTTTCAAGACGAAGGCTTCGTTCAAATATCATGAAGGAAGACGCATTTCAATTGCAATCACGATTGAGAACCCGTCCATTGGTGCAGCCGCGGCATGCCTACGCAATTCGTGCATGAACTCCTTTGTCGTGGGTACTGACGCCTCGTGGAAATCCCATCGTACTTGCTTTGCTCACCAACACCCGGGAAAACCTCGATCCTAGATAAGAGCCGTTCGAAAATCAGCAACGACGCTGCGAGGAGCATGATCGCACCCAAGTAGGATGAGGATGACGACAACAACACAAGCAAAGGAGGGCGAAGGGGCAAGAAGATGGTTGGAGTAAAGACAAAGGGAGGAGAGAAGGGGATGAAGGCGTGAGGGTATGGCCTAGAAGTATTTTTTGCGCGTAACAAAAAAGGCCCACCTCGGGTGAGAGAAAGCGAGGAAAAGCTTTCTCTGCGTTCAAGCCTTCTACTTCACGTGAAGTGTTGTTTGCATAGGCAAGCATTCCCTTGGACAACCAATAAATAGGATGTGTTCCTTCATTGGTAACGGGCGAGGAAACAATACTGTAGTAACCGGGGAATGCTTGCCTAGAGCCTTTATTGGTTAGGAGGGGAGACGACCTACCCTCGTCGTTAGTGGGTGAGCAAAGTCGAGACCATGTGCCGTCGCATAGGGGAGAGCTCGGAACAAGAGGGACAAAGCACTCGTTGAGAAACACAAGGAGACAGCTTTGGGAAGTTTCTCCTCGAAGCAAAGGGATTGTGGAAAGTGAGAGAGGCGCACGGTGCATTGTATGTCAATGTTTCCATGAAACGATGGTTGGGACAAGCGAGTAGTCGCAATACAAGAGTCAAACATCGATCTTCTTGTGACCGATGGCTCTGATAAACCACAAGCGTAGGATTGTGTGACGCGCTCCGTATATTTTTGTGAATAAGCGTTCGTTTCGCTCGCCGAACAATATGCCACGTTGGAGAATCCTAGTGGTACGGGCGTTCAGAGCAAAATTGCCACGATGGACGACACTTGCAAGATCAAGTTGCGTCAGGTGGATCTACGTTGTGACAGGGCCAACGTGTTCAATATTTGTGCTTGGAAGTTTTGCATGAACACATGTATAAGGAGACTCGTAAGTATGAATGATACGGCAAAGTGTTTAATTGTATGAATTCGCATTGCAACTTGAACCCCAATGTTTTTCTTGAACATACAATACTTTGTATGCAAATACGTTCAAGTCCTTCGTGGACTTAACGGTAATCCTTGTGGGATATATGTTGGTCTTGGATGTGTAGCTTGCTACAGCTACGAAGGTGTGGCGGAGATGGGACGTCAATCTCGGCATATGGTTTATGTAAATAGTCTTCTTGAAGAAAAAACAAGGATTCGCAATGCCATTTCTCAAAATACAAACGACGACATGCCGTGTGGACCGAAACCCGGGTAGGAAAGCAAGTGGTGCAAGTGGTGCCATTCAGGGGAAAGCTCATTTCGCATAGTGCATGCGCAAGGAAGAGGAACCTGAGCGCTTGAGCAAGTGGTGGTATTCTTTGAGGGTCGATCTCTTCGCCCCATGTTTCGACCACGTCGATTGGTTTAGGATTAGCCATAAACCAGGGGAAATGACAGCATCTCTGGTCTCGCCGACCTTTGTCGCTGCACATTGTAGAAGAAGTTACGGATGGAAAAAGACAGGGCACACGTTTTAGAAGCCGAGGGATTCCTTGCCTCATTGGTGGGGTCCATCCTTTTCTTTGTTCGTCCCGCATGTAGCCTTCTTCTACGTCACAACCCCCGATTGAAGCACGAAGGCTTGCTTTCGACCATTTCTCTTTGCTCCAGTCGTTCCATCCACGTCGACCGGTGTGCATCTCCACCAGGCGTACCCTTTCCTTCGCGTCCCCATGCCTACCCCATGGCCCTTCTATTCCCTACTACGACGATCCCGAAAAGGAAGAGACCGGGATCCGTTTCCCTTTCAATTCCGAATGAAACCGGGACGCGTCATCCCGAAACCGAGCCGACGCGATGGATGGCGCAAGGATGCATCCCGTCGCGTGTGCGAGCCACGTGGCCTTCAAGGTGCGCACGTGGATCCTGGACACCTGTTTGGTAACGGTTTGGAGCGTGTGGATGGATCGGTGGAGGAAGCGAAAGCGCATCCGCGCAGTTGAAAAAAACGAGACCGAAGGCACCTTCGGGAACGTCGGATGGAAGACGAAGCGAGAGTCGAAGACGCTGACGGAAGTGCGACGCGTGTGCGTGCGAACGGGCGTGTAAAACGATGGAATCGGGATGGGCATGGTGGTTTCAAGGCGGCTGCAGTGACCTACTACATTCTCTGCGGATTGCTTGGGATGGGATTCGTGATCAACTTCGTGGTCTGCGTCATACTTTTGTCCATGGACTTCTGGGTGGTGAAAAACGTCACGGGAAGGCTCCTGGTCGGATTGAGGTGGTGGAACGAGATCAAAGACGATGGAACGAGCGAGTGGCAGTTTGAATCTGTGGATCCGAACGAGCGAGTCATCGACAAGAAGGAGTCCACCTGGTTCTGGACCTGGCTCTTCGCTGCTCCAGCGGCTTGGTCCTTCCTTGCCATCGTCGCCTGTGTCAAGTTCAACTTCGATTACTTGCTGGTTTCTATCATGGCCATTATGTTGGGTTCTGCCAACGTCATGGGTTACTGGAAGTGCAGCAAAGATGCCAAAGAGAAGATGTCCAACATGGCCAACGATGTCATGAACTCTAGTGTCCGGGCTGCGGTCGGCCGTTTCTTCAACCGAAGTTGAAGGCAATGCGATGTGAAATAAATTCTTTGCTGTCCCTGCACATGAATTGCTTGGCCCCCGCCTGATTGGGGACACGTGGATTCCCCTTCTGCTCATGCACAAGATCCAGCTGCGACGTGCACGTTTCCATGGAGAGTTTCTCATTCTATCCAAGCACATGCTGGTCTTCTCTTCTTCCGCCAACACCATGCATGCCAAGTGCTGCAAGCTTTGCGAATCTTGCATGGACCGGATTCCACCCTGATAACCAAGATTAGTGATTGAAAAGGTACATTTGGACAGGCATCATCCGACACTTGAACCCATCAAAGTCACCTGTGGCCGACGTGCACGTGCGTCCGGCCATCGCACCTGGTGCACGATGTACGAGCTCATGGAAACGCCGGAATGGAAGGCTTTGCAGAAGGAGAGAGAGAAGCTGTACGCGGAACAGCAGCGACAGCCGGAGAAAGATCCCATGGAACGCCTGTCGGACCTGGATCTTGCCTTGATGAAGGATCGGCTTGAGACGCATCAACGAGTGGAAAACGATGACACGTGCTGGCCTACGGAAGGTCCCATCAGCAGCGGTGCCGAGAAGTATTATTGCCAAGAGGTGTGCGAGTTGGATGTATTTGGAAGGAAGTCCAAAGAGTGCTGGGAGGCCTGCGATTTGGTGGACAGAAGGCTGTTGGCTCCGACCCCAGGATTCGAGTCCTTCTACGAAGAACAGCAGGAGAAGGATCGGTTGCATGAAGTCAAGCGTACTGCACGACGGGCGAAGCAATTCTTCGTTTCCCTCGTGGCAAAGAGACGTGCAGCAGCTCCGAGCTGACCCCACCCATTCGTTCTTTGCACCCGCTGCACGCAACCTTCACCAGCCGACAGGTACGGCGCACGAAGAAGACCCTGGATGCTTGGTTCATTCATCCTTCTCCCTTTTTTACGAGCCATATGGTACAAGAGCGGAGGGTGGATATTACATCGATGGAGACACCCTGTTCCGACTGGGAACACCTCGTCCATGCTTTTCGGATGGACCTCGTCCCATTTGTCCGTCCGGGTCCAAGGTTGTGATTCCCAACCCGAGAGGGTGGTCTTGTTGATCTTGTAGCGATACCTCCTTCGCCATTTTGTCCATCATCCAGAGGTTCTTCGGGTCCCATCCCATCTGCCACAGGCTGTGGATGATGGCACCATCCACCCATCCCTCCTCGGGAGTTTCTTCTCCCCAGGGCCAGCCTGTCCCCTCCCCCCGGGGTGGGGGGGACGGTCCCCCTTTCTCTTCCTCCGATCGATCGGAGCGCCTCCTCGGGTTCGAACCCGGACCCCATCCCCTTTCGATCCCCTTCGTCCGAGCCCTTCACGGTCCATGAACGGTCCATGGACGGTCCATGGACGGTCCATCGACCTCGACACGAGCTCGAGGCGTTCCATCGTCCATTTCGAAGCGACGTCGTCGACGAAGCTTCGAGGCGCGTCCGCGGCTTCTCTGGACGCTTGGGAGGATCGAAGGGACGATCACGAGAAGCAAGAGACCATGCCGGTCTCGCCTGCGTCTCCCGCGACGGGAAGCGGACGGGAACGCAACTCTGCGTCGCGCGCCAAGACCGTCGGCGAAAGGTTCCTGATTGGCGAAGAGATTGGGAAAGGCGCACACGGAATGGTCTACAAAGGCATCGATTTGCACAACGGAGACTTCGTGGCGGTCAAACAGGTGTCTCTGGAAGGGATGAACCAACAGGACCTCGGCAGCATCATGGTGGAAATCGACCTCTTGAAGAACTTGAGACACAAGAACATAGTCAAATACCTAGGATCCTACAAGACCAAAAACCATCTCTACATCTTCTTAGAATACGCAGAAAACGGAGCTCTCGCCGGAATCATCAAACCGAACAAATTCGGAGCCTTCCCGGAATCCCTCGTTGCAGTGTACATGAGCCAGGTGCTGGAAGGTCTGGCATATCTGCACGAACAAGGTGTCATACACAGGGATGTGAAAGGAGCCAACATACTCATCACCAAAGAAGGGCTGGTAAAACTGGCCGACTTTGGCGTGGCCACGAAACTTTCGGACGCAGAAGTCAAAGAACAGTCCGTGGTTGGGACACCCTACTGGATGGCTCCAGAAGTCATCGAAATGGCAGGCGTCAGCGCAGCATCGGACATATGGAGCGTGGGATGCACAGCAATCGAGCTGTTGACATGCTCCCCGCCTTACTATGACTTGCAACCTTTGACCGCCCTGTTCAAAATCGTGAGAGACGACGTACCCCCTCTACCTGAGGGGATTTCCCCGGTCCTCAAAGACTTCCTGCTGTTGTGTTTCAGAAAAGATCCGAAATTTAGACCATCAGCAAAGGAACTACTGTCGCATCCCTGGCTACAGCACTCCAGACAAAAGCTGAGGACACGTACAATGCCTACTCCCGTGGATGAGAAGACCCCCAGGAGCGTAGCAAGAGTCGTGGAGCGAGTTCTCGAAACAGACAGTGAAGATTCCCCTGTCCAAGACAGTCCGAGAGATGAAGTGCTGGACGAAGCGCTCATTGCCGATGGAGTCATGCATGTACATGTAAATGGCATCAGCGAGAAGCAGGTGTGGAAATCACAAGGCACTGCAGCAATGGTGTCCCAAGGTGTTGGGGCGGAACCGAGGCAAAGCATTGCCCACGAGTACCACCATGCTGGCGTTGGTCCTTCCCATGCAGAGACTGATGTAAGCAGGCAAAGATCGAGCTTTTCCCTTGAATCCTGGCTTGACAAAATGAACAAAGAGAAGGACCTTGAAGTTTGGCGGCCAGATAGGGGGTACGTGTCCACACCCATTGTTGGGCATGGTGAAAGTGAAACCTCCAATAGGATGGACGAAGAAACTTCCATGCTGGAAGAAGAGACCCCTACTGCAGTGGAAATATCAAACAACATTGCACATTTGAGACCTGACAAGAGGGATGGTGTTATAATCAGTAGCTGTCAAAAGCTGGTACAAATTTTTCGATCAGAGCCAGATAGTAAATTCCTGCCAGCCGTCAATCGAATGGTCGTTCCCATTGTGGACTTATTGCAGATTTCAAATGGGCACGTCATTCTTTCAATTTTGGAGCTTCTTAACCTTGCCGGCGAAGATAATTCGAAGCTGCGGAAAAAGCTGTGCATGTGTGGGATTCTTCCTAGGCTCTTTCAATTCGCTACAGATAGACAGCATGAGAAAGTGAGGTATGAGGTTGCAAAGTTTTGCGAGAGTATGTGCGCACCGAATGCTCTTGGAGTGGAGGCTTTTTTGGCAGGCAACGGCATTCCTATCCTTGTCGAGTTGCTGAAGCAGAAATCCAACATCGGCAACCATGAGGCTGCAGTCCTTGCTATCAAGGCTGTAGAAAATGTTTTCGATGTGCGCATTTCTCTGTCTATCCAAGAGCTGAGCCATCTGCTAGCAAACCTGGGCGTGGTTAGGCAGCTCTTTGCTCTTCTTAACTGTCTTATGCAAAAATGGAGGGAATTGGAGGGTCTTGGGGCTCTGGCAGTGGACCCAAGCCAGACATCAAGGAAGGGATCAAAGTACCAATCGGTTTCAACTTCGCAACCAACAGGCAATGCGACAAAGTTCAAAACCACGAAGTCTACCGCACATCACAACCCCCGCAGGAGCTTGACTAGCATTTTTTATCGCAAAGGAAAGACCAACGCCAAATCCACAGTAACTTCGACTGCCAAGGTGGAAGAAATGCCGGCAGAATCAGATATCCCGTTTGAGGCTGCTGAGATTTCCTCACAGCAGTGTGTTGACATGATGGAATCCATTGCTCGGCTACTTGTCATATTCTCTCATGGTGATGCAGCAGTCAAGCTTAACTTCTGCACTAAAGAGAACCTGTTAGTATTGTTTGCAACGCTGGGGCACCAACCTGAACATGTATCGTATCTGATGGTCAGGTCGCTAAAGCACTTGTCGTTGGAGGCCTCAGCCTTAGATGCTCTTCAGGAGGAAGGAGCCATCCCTAGTCTTGTGAACTTCCTGATCAGGGAGGAAAGCAGCAAGGGAGTGAAAAAGGAAGCTCTGGCCACACTTTATAATCTGTGCAAGGTAAGCAAGGCTAGGCAGGAAGAGGCAGCAATGTCCGGTGCAGTTCCGTACCTGAAGCGAGCAGGCAGCTCAAATGATCAGATGAAGCAACTTGCTGTGCCACTCTTGTGTGGAATGGTGCATGCGTCGAAACAAACAAGAGCAAAGCTCCTGAAGCACAATGTTCTAGAACTCTATCTCCATCTTCTCGCGGATCGACAATGGAACATCATCGCACTTGAAGCCGTAGCGTCCTGGATGGCAGTAGAGCCGACGGTTGTTTTACCTCGCCTGCTCGAAAAGGAAACGGTTGACAGAATCGTGGGAGCGTTGAAAGCTTCCTCTGACGCTGGCAGTGGTCCGTTTTTACACACCCTTGAGTTACTGCTCAGGATGTTGCCGAGATCCAGCAAGTTCAACACAGCGCTTGCGGTCTCCGAGCTGCCCCGGTTCATAGTCTCCATGCTGGGATTTGAGGACGCCATCATCAAGCTGCACTTACTGCGATTGTTGAGGCTGGTCTATCAACACCACCCCGCGCCGAAAACCCTTATTTATCAGTGCGGTTTGGAGGATAGGTTGCAGGCCCTTGCTGGGGGTGGTGATCAGGAAGAACCGATTCTAGTCAGGCAGATGGCACAGAACATCTTAGAGTCTCTTAAAATAAACACGGTGTTGTGATGGCAGAATCATCAAGAGGATAAAAATCCGTTACAGGAGGCTGCCATTTGGCAATCAAGTTGCAAAAAGAAGCTTGGTTATCTTCGCTTGGGAGGCTTTCGCGATGGTGCGATGCTCAATGCCACATCCCTACATGCCGATTCACTGTTGAGCCCAGTTTTGCATGGGTGTTCCCAGGTGACTTGCATAGGTGTTTCCAACATTAGCCCAGGTGTGTGAGTGCTGCAGCTGCAACCCATTGCCATAGTCTGCAATTCCCAGACCAGCTTGCCAAGCAAGGGGATCCATTCCCAATGCATGTGCATGCTGCGTAGGAAGATACTGGATGCTCTGTTGTTGCATGGCAGCCATCTGGACCTGCGGCATCCCCCCACCATTCGACATTGCAGCCGCCGAGTATGCAATTGGCGGCTGCTGGATCGGAGCGGGATAACCCGGCTGCACAGCTGTTGGCCATGCTGCCGTTCTCCCACGTGCTCCATCACCACGATTGGAGCGGAAAATTTCAATGTAACGGCTGCCCAGCATGGACTTGTGCAAGGTTGCGCGTGCCCTCTCAGCTTCTTCAGGAGAAACCATCTCCACATAGGCCTCGCCTTTGGGCCTATCTCCCTTCTTTGTCAGATGAATACCGTTTGGTGCCAGAGTGAAACCCTTGAAGAACTGCTCGATGTCTCCCTCGACCGCCGAATAGGGCAGACCACGCAGCTTCAGCCAGCAACCATCACCCTCCATCGGGGCACCGTTGCCGACAATCTTGTCGTTCAATGCTCCGTTACCCCTCTGCATTGCCATCCTCATGTCTTCTTTTGTAGCCCGGAAGACCTCGATGTAACGCGTGCCCATCCTCTCCTTGTTGCGACCCAATGCAGCGCTGACGCTCTCCTCGGATGCAAACTCCACGAATGCTTCCCCCGTAGGACGGCCATCCGCATGCTTGGTGAGGTACACGCCGTTCGGCAGCACGTCCAGTCCAGACAGGAACGCTCGCACATCCGTATCCACCGCCACGTAAGGCAATCCACGGAGGCGCACCACCCCTCCTTGGGCACGCGCCGGCGTGCCCACTGGAGAAGGAACGGTGGGCACGTCCCCGCGCTCCACGTCATGGGCTGTGAACAGCTCTATGTAGCGCTTACCCATCATCTGCCGATGCCTTTTGCTCAAGGCTGCTTGTGCTTCCGCTGCATTCGCGAACCTCACGTACGCGTCGCCAGTCACGCGTCCCGACGCATTCGTGCATATCCTCACGTGTTCCAGCTCGAACCCTTCGAAGAACTGGACCACGTCTTCTTCGGTCGCCTGTTCAACCGCGTTTCGCGTCCCACGTGGAAGGTGATGGTGCGATTCGTCAGCTCGGCTGCATCTCTCGGCGAGCGTTCGTGGCGGTCGTTTCGTCTCCCACACGTCTCGCACGCCGGTCTTTCGTCTTCCACGCCACCTTTCCGCGTCGTGCAAGGACGTTCCATCTCCTCGAAACGCGTCCACGTCCACCTCCGACCCCTCCATGCGCCGGCCAGGAAGCAGAGCACGCCAGGCACGTGGCCACGACCGCCTGGCCACGCGCCGCCAGCCGCTCCACGGCCCTTCTCCCACCGTTCCCTTCGTCTCTCGTCGTCCACGCTTCGACCTCGCCTTCCCAGCACCACGTACCGTGAACGGAAGGCCACGCAGGCGCAGCGTCTTCCCGGAAGGCGCGCTCGGAGGCGCCATCTTCGTGACGATCCGATCGCGAAATGGCGCCATGATCGAGCACGTCCAGCTCCCCAAGACGGCGGCCGAGGGGATCGGGACACCCCTACCAAAGCAGGGAGAGATCGACCAGGGGAGTGTAAGACTGGGGGGTGCGGATACCCTTTCCGGGGCCACGCGATATTCGGGACCGGGAGTTTCAGGGAGAAGAGAATATTCGTGTGGAGGGTAGGGATCGGGACACCCCTGGCGAATCGGGTCTGTTCAGCACAATTCGATCGAGGGAGGGGGGCACGGATCCCGTGCGGGCTCCGACGTCGGGCCAAGACTCGTGTCGCTTTCGGACTTTCGCGCACTCGAACCGACGGATGGCGTTCGATGGGACGGAAGGAACGGTGGAATTGCATCGAAAGGTATTCAATTTCGGTATCCGTCACCGTCCTCTTTCGCACGACAGCCTGTCCGACGCGGCGGAGCGTCTTCACCCGCGGACGCGGAGCTGGTCCAAGGCGTCGACGACGTCCGCCACCTCTTCTCCTCCTTCTCGTTCGTTTCCGCGTCGTGCTTGTTTGTCCTGCACCGTCGCGGTTCCGTTCCCGTCTCCCTTGGACGGAAGCTCGATCGGTTTGACGATCTCCGGGAGGAGGAGCTTCAGTCGGAAGGCGTCGGCGCCGTGGAGGTAATACCGATGCAATCGTTTGTCACGTATGAATCCCAGCTTTTCGTACAGCCGTATCGCGCCGAGGTTGGTCACTTCGGCTTCCAGGGCCACCTCTTCACACCTCTCTTCGCGCATCACTTGGATGGCGCTACGCACGAGTCCCGTTCCCAATCCCAGGTGTCGGTGTTTCCTCTGCACCACGAGCATGGCGATGTACCCCCTCTCGTAGATCCGATGTGTGTCCATCTTGCACACGATGACGCCCACTTCCTTTCCATCCACGCATGCGAAATGGCAGGCTTGTGGCCACTGTCCAACGAAGTATCGGTAGGTGAAGATGGAATACGGTTCGGACAGCTCCTCCCGGATGAGCTCCACGACACGTTCCAGGTCTTCTTCTTCGCCACGGAACCTACGGTAGGTCACCTTCCCAGCTCCCATCCTTCCCCTCTCGCCTCGCCTTGCCTTGCTTTCCTCCCGCTCCCACGCACCACGCGCCTCGACCAACCGCGCCTGCCTCTCTCCCTACTCCCTCTCCCTCTCTCCTCTCTCCTCTCCCTCTCCCTCTCTCCTCTCCCTCTCCCTCTCCCTCTCCCTCTCCCTCTCTCCCTCTCCCTCTCTCCATCCCTCTCCTTTCCTCTCCCTCAGACTCCCTCTCTCCCTCTCTCCCTCTCCCTCTCCCTCTCCCTCTCCCTCCCTCTCCCTCTCCCTCTCCCTCTCCCTCTCCCTCTCCCTCTCCCTCTCCCTCTCCCTCTGCCTCTCCCTCTCCCTCTCCCTCACCATCCCTCTCCCTCTCCCTCTCTCCTCTCCTCTCCCTCACCATCCCTCTCCCTCTCGTCTGTCCCTCCCAGGCACGGTTCTGGGGATGCGTCCCACATCCCAAGGGAGGGGAGGCCGTAGCGTCGTCCCATCCCCGGAACCCCCGCAGGGTCGGACCTTCCCTTTCGAACCCGCCCTCCTTCCCTTTCGAAACCGGTTCGATCGAGGAACCCGCCGGGGTCGTCCCGAAACGAAAGGAAGACGCACGTTCGTGTGGGAAAGCACGACGCCATCGCGCCTCGTCGCGCCTCCTTCTCCTTCCTCCTTCGCCCGCGCGTGCGCGCTCGCGGCGGCGGTGGAGATGGGAACAGGCAGCTCTCGTCCCGAAGAGGCGGGTTGGGAAGCCGCACGCACCAACAACACGCGCAAGCTGCACGCCTTGCTGGTGCGCCACGCCGATCGAAGGACGGACATCTTGGAGCATCGCGACGTGCTGGGACGCACGCCGCTGGTCATCGCCGCGGCACGCGGGTCCGCCGAGTGCGCCAGCCTGCTGCTGCAGCACGGCGGACAAGTGCACGCCTTGGCGCCGGGAAAACGCGGAGGAACGCCGCTCCACGCCGCTTCGGTGCAAGGCGACGCGCTCATGGCGGACCTCCTGCTCCAGCACGGCGCGGATCCTTTCCTGGACAACCAAGGCGGACTCACGGCGTACGATTGCGCCTTGCAGGCCGAAAAGCCTGCTTTGGCACGTCGTTACGAACAGAAGGCGCTGTTTCACGGCTGGTTGGAGGTGGAGACCAAAGCATGGTGGGGAACGAAATGGTCGCCACGTTGGTGTGTGCTGTTCTTGCGCACGCCATGTCCAGGAAGCGACGTCTCTGGACACGCTTCTTTGCAGCTGTACTGCTTCAAGCGTCTGCAGAGCACTTCTACGAAGCACAAGCACGTGTTGGACCATGCACACCTCACGCGTGGGAGGAACCACACCGTCCAAGTGCGCGTTCCCACGTCCAGGAGGCCGCACACGCACACGTTGGTGTTCCGAGGCGCCAACGGTGGAGGACACGTGGACGTGGACGCCTTCCTGCAGGCCTGCCAGTTCGCACTGGACGCGTCTAGGACGGACGAAGCCGTGGCGATGCAGATGCAGGCGGAATTCGACGCGTTGGGAAGGTTGGACAGCGCGCCCACCACGTCCAACGCGTCCGATGCGACGCCGTGGCACGACGTGCAAGCCGACGAGGGAATCGAGGCGGACGCCACGAATGCGCCCTCGGCACCTGCGGCATGGACGCAAGACGAAGGAGCGACGTCCAACGAAGGCGTCCTGTGCGTGGTGTGCTGGTCACGTCCCAAAGAGGCAGGTTTGGTCCATGGAAACAGCTTGCATCGGTGCTGCTGCTTGTACTGTGCCACCAACCTGGTGAGCTTGGGACAACCGTGTCCCATGTGCCGCAGGCCCATCGAACGGATCCTGGAAGTGTACGAATGATCGAAACACAACCACGAACAGACCACCACCATGCACACACCAGCACCAGGACGGCTGGACGAGACGAGCAGGAATCCCATCCACAAGGTCAAGAAGAAACGCTCTCTTTTCCCCCCTACCCCAAAAAAAAAAAAAAATAGCGACCCAGAGAGAAAAAAAGGGGATAAAAAAAAACGAGGTTGGCCACTTCGCATCGGCATCGGCATGGCGACGCGACCGACGTCGGCGCGCGTCGCAAAGCGTCCTTGGGGACCCGCGAGGAGGCAGGTGCTGCTGAGCACGCTGCCTGCGCTCCTGGGATGGACGGGAGAAGCAAGTGCGGCGAAACGGAGGTGGGACGGGACCTCCAGCGCGCCCAACTCGTGTCCGCTGGGAGAGGAAGGACGCGCGTGCCGCGAAGCCAGGCTCGAAAGGAGCAACGACGAGGACGCATCGGCGTATCCTCGAGGTCAGTCGCCGCCGAACACAGCACGTGGAACGCCGGACGGACGCAACGACGCGTACGTGGACGAGACCAAGGTGCTGATGGCCGCCGTCCTGGACGTGGTGCAACTGGATCCTTACGACGAAAGGAGAATGAAAGCCATCCAGGACGTGCAAAATAAAGGCAGGACCTGGAGCGGAACCTACGCACCAGGTGGAAGGACAGCATCGCTGTCCGCCAGGGCCGCACAGACCGCGCTCTCTGCACTGCTAGGACACCTGGCCTTCCAAGGACCGGCACCGCTGCCCAAACCCTTGCAGAACAAATGCGTGCAAGCTGCAGAAGAAGCCTTGATGCTTTTGGAGGATGGAAAGTGATGAAGAAACAGGATGCCGGAGTGTGTGGGAACAAGGCAAGTGGTGGAAATTGCCTTGTTCACGGACATGCTGCGCGGGTGGTGGTTGGAAACGACACCCAAACGGACCAATCACCAAAGTCCGCAGGCGAAAGTTGACATGGGCAGAACAACAAGCACTTACAACTGGGCCCAATCTTACGAGCGCATGGGAAGAGGCGCACGGAACGAAGGGTGGTAAGACCAGGTCGTTGCACGTTCACAGAAACCTGTTTGAAACTTCATCGGGAAAAAGCAAATGCAAGGATGTCTGGTTGCAAGTCACGCAAGCAGTGTGAGATGTTTGCTCGCATGAGCAAGAATGCGCTCAAACCGTGTTCGTTGTAACCCTGTCTGTCCCGGTTCTTCTGTTGTTTGAGGTGAAGACCTTACTATGAGCTCTCCACCCTGTGTTTGTCTTACTTCAACAAGCCAATTGCGCGGGTGCCAGTCGGTATGCCCCTGTCGCGGCGAGCGTGTGTCATCCAGGCTTTTGCGACAGAGAACCTACATCGTGCCCTGCTTTGGGCCCTAGGCGCACATCGACCGCCAGACCCCGCACAATTCAATACCATCGATCAGACGGATCGCAACCAGAGCCGGTGTTGCGTATCAGTGACGCAGACTGCTTTTGAAC
Source organism: Picocystis sp. L7 (assembly GCA_020975725.1). Taxonomy (NCBI): domain Eukaryota; kingdom Viridiplantae; phylum Chlorophyta; class Picocystophyceae; order Picocystales; family Picocystaceae; genus Picocystis; species Picocystis sp. L7. The sequence goes on along the minus strand of QXJR01000016.1, from coordinate 111,216 downwards.
TGTGCCACACCCCATCCAAGCACTGGACAAGATCGCTCGCATGCAGACTCACAAGCTTGCATTCAGAGGATTTGCACGCACTGCTGGGACCCAGGATACTCCGGAATCTCCAGCTGGAATTCCTCTTGCAAGGCCGGAGGCACAAACCGGCCACCCAAGTAATGATACTGTCCCTTGAAATGATCTGCACACTTCTTGGGAGCCGTCAAAGAGACCAGCATGTCGGGTCTGATTCCATCGCTGTCCACATCACCCTCGTCCACATCCCAACCCGAAGGCACATCCACGCATGCAATCTTGGGAGGGTCTGCACTGGGCAGCAACGCATTCACCAGGACATCGTAAGGCGAACGTAGCGGTTTTTTGAAAGAGAACCCGAACAATGCATCCACAACCAGATCGTAGGTAGCTTTCCATGGTACGCTGGCTTGCACCTGTTGCACGTCTCTCATGGACACTCCCACGGCCAAGCACTGGTCTTGGAGCGCGGTGAACTTGGTCTTGGGACAGCAGGCGTCGACTCGATCGTATCCAAAGAGCCTCAGATGCCTGGCAGCCACCAATCCATCTCCTCCGTTGTTTCCAGGTCCACAGAGCACCAGCACACGTGGATGTTGGCTGGGCACGTAGACTTCGCGGATGGAGCTGGCCACCGACAGCCCGGCGAGCTCCATCAGCTGCTGCAGCCCGTAGTGGGTCGGAGGAGACATCAGCCTGTCGTCGATAGACGCCGACAGGGCCGCTCCGACGCGCGTAGGTCGGCAGAGCGGACGCGCCATCGCAAAACACGTTGTCGTCGGTCCGACACGTAGTTCTCCCTCCATCTCTCTCAAAACCCCCCCCCTCCCTGGTTTTGCCTCACGAATTGCACAATGGAAGACACAACCGCCCCGGATGTGGTGCTGCAAACCTGGATCACGTGACCTCTTGGCCTCCGAGGAAGAGATGGGAGTGCGAAAGGGGGAGATGCAGGGGCTACTCCAGGCCTGGTGCGTGCGCTTGTCCGTGACATTTGAGCGTAGATGCTCCAAATCAACGTGAAATGTGGGTCCAAGCGGAGGTGCAAGCATGACATGAAAATACCCGGGAGCAAAGGAGGGAGGTGGCCATCGAAAATGGGCAATGGGGCACTAAATTTGCGTGAGGAAGAGAGCGAAGATGCCAAAGAAGATAATATCGGAATTGGTCCATTCGCAAGTGTGTAGGATGCATATTCGTCGAGGTATCCGTGTACGGATGCGTAGGCATTGAGTATCCTTTGACTCGCACGCGGCTGGAACATTCATTGGATACTTTAGGGTCAATCCCCACCCTGCCACGCATTCCTTCTTCCTTTGAGCCTAGTGGCTTCGGCAATGTCAAGTAGTTCTGACCGTAGTTCTAGATTCAACAGTATGGTGCAGGCGCGACGTTGTCGTGTATGCACAACCGTGCGTGCCGCTTGTGGGGTATGCATCGCTTTTGCCGGCATTGCGACGGTGGGCCGTTGGTGCTCCATCTCTATCCATTTGCATGTCAGAACGATTCGAACGGCCTCCCTTCCGCTGTCCACCCCACGTATCGTCCGTTCGCCCACGCAGCAAACGAACGGCTTGGCACTTGCTGCCTTGCTGTCTCCATCCTCACCACCTTCCACCACGAAAACCCGCATCTCCAGAGAAGAAACTCCCTTTGGACACCCGTCCCTTCCCCTTTCGGATTTTCCCAATCGTCCCAGTGGGTTCCCTTTCAAGCCGCCCTTTCAAGCTTCGGCTTCCACGAGTCTCTTCACCTTTGCATGGCCGACGCCTTGGCGCGCATCCGAGCGTCGCATGCCTCGGCGATGGCGCTTGCGCACGCGAACGAGGCTTGGTTCGTGGAGGAAGGTCGCGAAGAAGGTCCCAGAAAGCCGCAAGAGCGACTTGGGATCACAAGGCCATGACCACTGGACCTGGAGAGGCGAAGGCGGTGCACACATCGTGCTCAGCTACGTGGGCATGGACGCGAAACTGCGCGGTTTCGTGCTTCGTTTGCGCAAGCCTGATGCTCCCAGACCGGCCTCGAAGAACATGCAGCGTCTAGGCAACGTTGAAAAGCTCCTGGGAGAGCGGTACGCGACGAAACGCGTCGAGGTGGTGCTCCAACCGAAGGATGCCGAGGCACTCTTGCGTCGCCATCGGAGGAGACCGACGTCGCGCATCAAGTCGATGGGAACGAACAGCAAGAAAGAACGATCGAAGATGGTGGTGGGAGAGCTCATGGAAGACCTGGCTCATCCCGACGAACTGCCTTTCCTATGCGTGGAGATCAAACCCAAGTGCGGCGTGCCTTTGAAGGATCCAAGGCTGCCTCGCCACATGTGTGCTTTTGCATTGAAACATGGCTACAAAACCAGCTATCGACCCGCTGACCTCTTCAGCATGGCGGAGGAAAGAATGAAACGGGCAGTCCTGGGGTTGCTACAGTCACCGGGAAACAATTGGCGGGCCTTTGTTGATGGACGCTTGACAGACACCAGGGATCTACCTGCTGCTCTACAGAGCATCGTTCCTTGCAGTAGAGACAAAGCCACGGATTGGTTGGCACATGTTGTCGTGGACTGCCTGAAAAAAGAAAGCCTGCTGATGAAGCTGCTGCAATTGCAACAGTCTGATGGTGGTGGAGTCCACGTGGTCCACCGCATCTGTCAAGGTGCACGTGGTAGGTGGCGACGCATTGCGGGCGAAGACCCAAAGACGAAAGTAGCCGATTACCTACTGGCAAGGGCAGCGAGTGATTGCTCACTCATGCTTTCCATCAGACCGAGAACTTGCGATGATGGATTCGGTCGTTCGGGCTGTGTGATCTGTCCATGGACGGGCGCGGGCCTCCAGTACCGGCTGAAAGTGATCGATTTCGAAGTGAAACACTGGAGGAAAGTAGAGACACATTTGTTGAATCATGAGGCCCTCGTACAGCGTCATCGACTTGCCGCGAGAGGGAACTAATAAACTGACAAAATAAAGCACCAAGGAACAACGGGGGACAGAGACGAGATACTTCAGATTCCCGAGTATCTGCCTGTTCCGGACAGGATGGGGTTGTGCTGCTGAACCAATGTGCGATGCTTGCACCAAGGGGCGCGTTTTTCTTGCTGGAAATCGTGCAGACCTTGGGTTCCACGATCTCACCTGTGGCTCTTCAAGCCTATTTCAGGAAGTTTCTTTCCCTTGTTTGTTGCATCTAGTCACTGTACCCAGGCGAAAGCTGCATACGTTCGAGTTGTGCTACCGCTGAACTGCACATATCTGCCAACTGTGCGTTGTCTCTTTCCAATGCATCGATTCGACGCAGGGCTTCTTGCAATGCGGTGTGAGACCTAGAGTTTTCTCGCTTGTATTCGTCCAAAGCCTTCTGCATGGTCTTGGCGGTCTGTTTGGATTCTTTGAGGGCCTTTTCGGAACGATTGAACGACTCCCGCTGCGTGTCCAGTTCCTTTTTGAGCTCTCCTACCGATGATGCGGCTGCTTCGTAACGCGATTCTGCATCCTTCAGCAACCGTTCGTTTTCGTCTGCCCGGGTCGTGGCCAGCTGGGCCGTCCTCTCTGCACCCTCTGCCCGTTTCGAGGCTTCCGTCTCGCATTTTTTCAGTTCTTCCAACCGGGCATTCGCATCCTGCATTTTCTTCACGGCGTCCTCTTTCTCCTTCCGGATTTCGGACACTTCCTTGTCGCACTGGGCGTTCACTTGCTTCAAGTGCGCTTGCCAGGCTTGATCGCTCTCCCTCGCCTGTTGGAACTTCTCCTTGTAGGCGTGATACTTGTCGGTGAGCTGCTGGAAGTTCTGGAGCAGCTGTTCGTGCTCTTCGGTCAATCGACGGTTCTTGGCTTCCAGATCGGTCAGCTGTCGCCTTGCTTCCACGTGGCTACGGCTTTCCGTCTCTCGCATGCGTTTCAGCGTGGCTTCAAATTCCGCCGCGCATCGCGCCAGCCTCGCGTTTTCCGCCTCCAGCATCGCTTCTCTCGATCCTTTCTTCCCGCTGGCTTCGTACATGGGCGGAGGGGATCCCAACGGGCTGTCGCAGGCGAAGTTTTCGGCCTCTGCGTGTCGCATTTTGCGCGTGGAACGCCTCGGCGTGCGTCCGTCCACGTCCATCGGCGAGCCAGGCGTGTTCGGGAGGGCCTTGCTGGCCCGCACGCGCATCGCCGGTGCGTTCATCACGTTCCTGAGGACGTCTCTTCCTTCGCACTCCATCCTCGTTCCCTTCGGCGGCGCCTCGTGAGCGTCGAAAGCGTCGAAGTGGAAGCTCGTGCGCGCCACGCCAACGTTCGAATCCAGACCCCAAGGCATTCGAGAGGGAGGTTGAAAGGGAGGATCCCGAGGAGAAGGACCCGACGTCCCTTTCGAAAGGGAGAAGGTGTTCCCTTTCGAAAGGGAAAAGGCGTGGGTCCATGGGTTGTGACCTCGGTGCCATCGGGACGGTTCCCTCGGGTCACCCCAGTTTGGAGAAAATACTCCCACACCCCATCCAGGGTTGGGTTTCGAGTCTGGGCAAGGGATCGATGGGACGGGGTGACCCTTGTGCAGCAAGGAGAGTGGAGGCAGGTGGCCTGGAGTGCATGGGACACGGTGGCAATGCACCCCCCCCACCACCACCTGATGGATGGATGGATGGATGGATTGCCGTGTGGGAGTGTCGGAAGGGACGGGTGGAGACAAGAGCGTGGACGCTTGCTGCCGTGTTGGACTCGTGAGCCTGCGAGAGGACCGGAAGAGCACGGCAATCGGGATCCATTGGAACACACGCGAGTCGCAACCTTGTTGACCCCGGTGTGTGGGTGGCTCGCCTGATGGTGAGTCGAACTGCATTGCTGGATAGTGAATGGCTGGCGATCCCGATCGATCCCTCTCGCCCAAAAACTTGTGAGAAAGACCAAATCGATCCACAGGGGGGTTCCCTTTCGAAAAGGAAAAGGTGTTCCCTTTCGAAAAGGAGGGGGGGAAAGGGTGCTTCCCACCCCACGTACGAAGGAGGTTCATTCGATTAAAAAAAGGGAGGTGCACAGGTGATGGCGCGCGACCACCTGCCCACGCGCTTGTGCGCACTTCCTGGCGCGAATCCTACCCTCCCTCGCCGGAGGGTTCGGCCGCTTCGGACGCAGCCTTGGAACGATCCATCAGCTGGTCCACGTGGGTGTCCAGCGATTCGATGCGCGCTCCCATCTCGTCGATGCGAGCGGTGATGCTCGAAGACATGGCGTGGATCTCCTTCTCCTGCAAGCGTCCGAACACGAACACGATTCCCAACCACGATGCGACGTCGAAGCACGTGCCACGAAACGAACGAGGGGTTCGAAACGGTCCCACGTCCGCGACATCGCCACGGACGTGCAGGTGATGCGTCGGTCAGCGCCGGGTCCGAGAGACCGAGGTACGCGCGTGCGAAGGTCGATCCTCTGCCTTCGAGGACAGGAGCGAGACGTGAGCACGCACCAGTTCCTGCAGCAGCTTTCCAGCCTTGTTCATCCGCGACACGCACGACCGCACCATCCTTTCCGGGTCAGCAACCTCGCCTTGGCCGAAGACCGGTGCACGTGCGTCCACGCACCTCTCCGAGCACGGCTTCGGGATCGTGAGGCGCAGCATCGCTCCCTTCCACCGCCTCCTCCTGCTTCCCTTCTCTCCCTTCCATGGCGATCTCTGCCTCCCACGAAGGCGCGTGTGCGCCTGCTTTCGCCTCGTCTTCGTCCATGTGGACTCGCTCGGACTCGTTTCGATGCCTTCCCCTGCACCCCTTCGAATTAACCCCGAACGAAAGGGTTAACCTGGGAATCGATTTGGTCCTTCTCACAAGTTTTTGGGCGAGAGGGATCGATCGAGATCGCCAGCCATTCACTACCTAGCAATGCAGTTCGACTCACCATCTGGCGAGCCACCCAAGCACCGGGGTCAACGAGGTTGCGACTCGCATGTGTTCCAACGGATCCCGATTGCCGTGCTCTTCCGGTCTTCTCGTTGGCTCACGACTCCAACACGGCAGCAATTGTCCACGCCCTTCTCTCTCCACCCGTCCCTTCCGACACTCCCACACGGCAATCCATCCATCCGTCCATCCATCAGGTGGTGGTGGGGGGGGGGTGCATTGCCACCGTGTCCCATGCACTCCAGGCCACCTGCCTCCACTCTCCTTGCTGCACAAGGGTCATCCCGTCCCATCGATCCCATGCCCAGACTCGAAACCATCCTCTTGGTTTGGGAGCACCTTCTCCAAACTGGGACGGCTAGAGTGGACCGTCATGATTGCACCGAGGTACAGCCAATGGACGAACAGGTCCTCGGATGTGTGGGAACCTGGGCATGGCTAGGGCCATGAAGGCATCCACCGTGGGATGGCTGGAGGAGAATCGAAGGGAAACGGATGAGGGTCCGTAAGCAAAGGGTGGAAGTGGAGCAGGGCGTGACGGTCCGGGAAATGATGCGGATTCGCACGAGGTGTGTGTTCGAGATGGGTGCACGCACAAATGCTGGAGACGGCAAAGGCTTCCCTTCAACGTTGGCTGGATCCGGTGAGACTTGAGTCTTCATCGTGGATCAGCTGAGCCTTTTATTGATGGCGTTCGCCTGCACGATGGAACCACCCCCCACAAAAGCATCGCCGTGGTCTGGACTGCAGGTCCTGAAAGGTGCACCATCATCACCAGCGGTGACTACAGCTGCTGGGTTGGCCAACCCCTGGCTCTGGACAGGGCTGGAGTAGCACCTTCCGCAGAAACGTTTTGGATGCTATCGACTTGTTCAAGCATCGCCGTGTGCAGGAGAACATCACGGATACCGCCGTGAATCCCGTCCATCTAGCTGGGCGTCTCTGGAGGTTTGGTAGAATCCTTCTGCGTGTTTTCTTTTCCATGTGGGGGCGGTTCAGGCTTCTTTGTGTTGACCGCTTGTTCCTCTTCCAGCCAGGAACGAATGTGACGCAGGTTTCGTCGAAGTATGGCGGAGGTCTTCCGTGCGTCCGAGCGCAGCAACAGGAGGACCGCACCAGCCCCCACTATAGCGGACGGTTCACGTCGGCGGCGAATAAGAGGTCGTGTGGGTCCATGCGGCATCGAAGGAAGCATTCAAAATTCGAAGAGCCATTCGTCACCGTCGTCGAAGATGGGCAAGGTGGTCAGCCTGGAGTTATGCATCGTGTCTTCGCCGTTTCGTCCGACAGTGCTTGTGTACGAGGGAACCTCTTCCATCCGTCAGGTTCGTCTCGAGGGATTTTCATTCACACTTTCGAGAAGTAGGCGAATCGTTGCACGCGCCTTGGATCGCGGAGCACGCACCGACCGTGGCCAGAAAGTTGGACAGGGCCATTTTCCACCTCGATTTTCGTCTCGGATGCCCTCGACGCGCCACCTGCACGTCTCTGCTGTCTGTTCCTTCCTCCTTCGAACGCGGGAGCGCCGAAACAGGCGTCGAAGAGCGCGCTTCGCGACGCGCCAGAAGCGCCTCGATGCCTCGCTTCGTCCTTCGAGTTGTGAACTTCGTGTTGTGAACTTCGTGTTGTGAACTCGCCTCTTCTCCGGGGTTCGTCCCCTTCCCTTGTCGATTGAAACGGATCGAAAGGGAAGACGAGCTCCTATCGAACCCGAAGCGATCCCCTTTCGACCCGAGACCCGGCCCGATCGACCCCGGGGGACGGATCGACCCGAAGAAACGCCCAATGCCCCCCTTCGCATCGAGCTTGCTCGGATGTTGAGGGGAGCGATCCGGGCCGAAGGGGGGCATTGAAGCTCGAGCGTTTCGAGGTCGAAGGAATCGCGTCGAATCGAGTCGCAGAAGCGGACCAGGATGTCGCACGAAAGAGACGCACAGGAAGCGACCATGGACCTTGCCACGTACAACCCGGGCCTGGACCGCACCTCCACCCGTGGGCAGATGGAGGAGACGAAGCAGCTGGTGCAGCGAGAGCAGGCGATGGAGATGAGAAGGACCGACGCAGAAAAGCACCTGTACTCCGACGTGTGGACCAAAGATCCACACGGCGGTGCGTACCGCCAAGTCGGATGTCGAGAAGGGTACGATGCCCTTCTAGAAAGACCAGATGGGAGTTTGAAAGATGTACAGCCCGGCTACGAGAGACCGCTCACCGGACCGACCACCAACTTCGTCGGAAATCACATGACACAAGGAGCCATCGATCTCGTGCAGAGCGAATTGATGCAAAGGGATCCGATGTACCAGATGCAGAAGATAAGGAATTACCAGTGCACCTACCGCCCGCCAAAGCTACTGCAAAGAGACGTGCAGTACCTGGAAGAACCGGCCAAAGTGGACACGTTACATTCCTACTCCTGGATGGACGTGGGAGAGGACATCATGCTTGCCGTGCCAGTGCAACAGCTGGGCACAGATATGCAGGAAATCCAAATGCTTCCGAAATTCAGCGAGGAACGTTTTGACCTCGAGCTCACCTGCCAAGACAAGAGAACCTGGCGACTTTCGCTGTGGCCGCTGCGTCATCGTGTGGATCCTCCACAGTGCATGATCAAGCGGGGGACAGGAAAAATCGAGGTTCTGCTGCGCAAGGTGGACCCCGCGCAGTCCTGGGAGGAATTGCTGCAAAGAGACGTGGTATCTGCACCAAAGATCAAACAAGACCTCCCGGCCGACATGCCATCGTTGACGGAGCTGAGGAAGGCGGTCCGCCACCAACGGGACAACAAAAGGCCCGGAGACGGACTGCTGTACAAGCTCCCCCCAAAAATCAAAGAGGCAGCTGAACAGAGTGCCGGAGGGGAGGATGATGATGTACAACCAGTACCCGCATCGTTGACCCTGGACCAGGCAATGAACTGGGCCAAGGAAAAGTTCATCCAGGGATCTTATGTGGACTGCGAAGTCTACTGTACGTGGGGCTTGAAACTTGTTTCAGTGGAAGATGTTGAAAGCAGGGAGGTTCTCCTTCTTCAGCGAGCCTTTGCCCGCTCTCGGTTGGGCCGTTCCAAGAAGGTGGTGCTGGACTGCAGCAAGGCCTTGGAAATTGTTCCCAGTTCGGTTGCTGCGATGTTGCAGCGCGCGCGGGCGTATGAAGAAATGGAACGTTTTGAGGAGAGTCTTGCAGACTTGCAGCAGGTGGTTGCCCTTGCTCCAGGCAATGCACTGGCACTGGAAAATCGCAGGCGGGTCCGCCACTTGTTGGAATCTTCCTTGAAGCTGAAGGCACAGGAGGAGCAGGACGATTCCTCGGGCGGCGATCTGCGACCTTCCATTCCTCGTCCGGTACTCCCACAGTTTGAAAACCGCGGCAAGGCGGGTGCAGTGTTCTGACCATGTTCTAAACCTCGCCTATCTGCATATGACCAGCCGTTGTATCCTGTTGGAATGAAGGCGAATGGACCATTTCTCTGCCAAACCTACACCTCTCTGGACCAGCTGCTTTTCACCTGGGTGTCGGTTCAAGCATCCTCCCATCGAGTCGATTCGGCTTCCATCGGGAGGTGCCTTCCTTTCGAAAGGAGAGAATCTTCCATTCCAACCGGGGAGGAGTCGGGACAACACCCCCCACCCACCCGGGGAGGGTGCAACTGGACCTGGAGGGTGCAACTGCCGGAGTGCTCGCGGATCCCCTTCCGCGAGTCCGCGAAGGAAAGAAAGGGTGTATCTGCGGTCGAGGGTGTGCTTTTCGCCCCGGATGGGGAGGCTCTCGAACCTTCCCGAAACGGCCCCCGGCGGCGCGGTCTTCCCCCCGCATGACCCGTCGAGGATCGTCTCACCGTCCTCTGCATTCCTCTGCGCCAACCCGCACCCGAAACGGCGCCGTTCGAACCGGTACGTCTTCCGTTTCGAAAGGGAGCTCTTTCCGATCGATCGGGAAGTCGTTCCGGTTCGACCTTCCTTTCAACCTGGGCGAGACGGTGGACGTGCTTCGCTTCCGATCCTTCGATCCCATCAGATTGATCGGATCGCGCACACGTTCGCGTCGTCTTTCGGCGCGCATCCGACGGCGACGAAGGACATCCGGAGCTTGTGGAAGAGCGATCAAGATGAGCGTGGCCGGCTTCGACGTGGGCAACTTCACCTCGGTGGTGGCCTTGGCCCGCCGAAAAGGCGTGGATGTGATCCTCAACAAGGAGTCCAACCGCGAGACACCGTCCATGGTGGGATTCGGCGCCAAGCAACGCAACCTGGGCACAGATGCGTCGGCAGCCGAGACCATGAACACGAAGAACACCGTGGCGCAGCTCAAGAGGATCTTAGGCAAGAAGTTCCAAGACCCCGAACTGCAGAAGGACATGGCCTACTTTCCGTTCCGCGTGGTCGAAGGAACCAATGGAAAGGCAATGGTGCAAGTCAATTACCTGGGACGGGACGAGACGTTCGAGCCGGAAAAGGTCATGGCCATGCTCCTGACCGACCTGAAGTCGATTGCAGAGACCGACGACGGTTCCAAGATCTCCGACTGCGTGATCTCCGTCCCGGTCTTCTACACGGACGAGCAGAGGAGAGCCGTGCTGGATGCCGCCAAGATCGCCAAAGTGAATTGCTTGCGATTGATGCATGATTGTACGGCAACGGCCCTCTCTTTTGGTATCTACAAGACAGACCTTCCAGTCGACAAGCCGTTGAACGTTGCCTTTGTCGATGTGGGGCACTCCGCGCTGCAGGTGTCCATTGTGGCCTTCACCAAAGGGAGACTCCAGGTTTTGGCGCATGCTTGGGATGAGAATCTCGGTGGAAGAGACTTCGACAACTGCCTGTTTGAGCATTTTGCTGCGGAGTTCAAAGAGAAGACGAAACTAGATGTCAAGTCGAATGCCAAGGCAGTCTTACGGCTTCGTAAGGAATGCGAGAAGTTGAAAAAGATCCTGAGTGCCAACCCCGAAGCTCCTATGAACATCGAATGTTTGATGGAGGACACAGACTTGCGTTCGCAAATCACTAGGGACAGGTTTGAAGAGTTGTGCGCAGAGGTACTCAGTAGAGTTCTGAAGCCTTGCGAACATGCGCTCGCTCTGTCAGGCCTTACTCCGGAAGAAATCTCTGTGGTTGAGCTTGTGGGCAGTAGTTCCCGTGTCCCATCTGCCGTGAGGACGATCCAGTCATGCTTCAAGAAGGAAGTATCAAGAACCTTGAATGCCGCAGAGTGTGTCTCGAAAGGGTGTGCCCTTCAATGCGCAATGCTTTCTCCAATCTTTCGTGTGCGGGACTTTGAAGTGGTGGACTGGAATCCTTTTGATACTGCAGTGACGTGGGAGAAGCAAAGTGGGGACCAGGAAGGAGAGGAAGTCAACGACAAGAGCAGCGAAGCAGTGAGCAACGTCTTTCCGCGGGGAAACAAACTTCCAAGCAGTAAGCTCTTGACGTTCTATCGTAGTGACACCTTTACTCTCAAGATAAAGTATACAGACCCAACACAGCATAGCTCAAGTGTCAGTCCTTGTGTGGGAACGTACACCATTGGACCATTCAAGTGTCCAGCAGAGAAGAAAGCAAAGCTGAAGGTCACCGTTGGCCTTGATTTGAATGGTTTGGTCTCGGTCTCTGGAGCTCAGCTGTTGGAGGAGGAAGAAATCGAGGTTGAGGTTCAGGCAGCGCCTGAAATTTCGAAGATGGATGTTGATGGAGAGACTGAAGGGAAGGAAGGGGACGAGAGTGTGGATGTTGCTGAGAAAGAGAAAAGAGACGGGGAATCTGACGAGAAAGCCCCCCCTGCACCCCCAAAGAAGGAGATCAAGAAAAAGATCAAACGTCACGAAGTACCCATCTCAGCCGAGGTAGGCGGACTGCCACCAACCGAGCTTAGCAGTGCAGTAGAGAAGGAGTTTGAGTACGAACTTCAGGATAGGGTTGTGGAAGAGACAAAGGAAAAGAAGAACGACCTGGAGGCATATGTGCTCAACATGAGGAGTAAGCTGTATGGGGAGCTGGAAGTTTATGTAAAGGACAAGGACAGGGAAAAGTTTAGCAAAGCACTGGATCAGATGGAGGACTGGCTCTATGAAGATGGGGAAGACGAGACAAAAGGTGTATACATTGCAAAGATGGAGGAGTTGAGGAAGATGGGAGATCCGATCGAGCTCAGAAAGGCTGAGGATTTTCAGCGCCAGGATGCTGTCACTGCACTGCAAGCAGTCGCAGTACAATTCAGGGACGCCGCTGCATCTGGTGGCGAGCAGTTCAGCCACATTAAGGAAGCAGACCTGAAGAAGGTGGTGAGTGAGTCTGAAAAAGCGCTTAAGTGGCTGGACGAGAAAGTGCAGCAGCAGTCAAAACTTGCAAAGAGCGATAATCCTTGCTTGCTTTCTAATGACATCTACAAAAAGAGAGACATGCTGGACCGCCTTTGCGTGCCCATCCTTAACCAGCCCAAGCCTGCTCCGCCAAAGGTAGAAGAGCCAGAAGTGAAGGAAGCTGAAGAGGGGGAACCAATGGAAGATGCTCAGGAGGAACAACCCATGGAGACAGAGGCTGAAGCACAGAAAGATGAACCCATGGAAGAAGAAGCCAAGTGAAGCGCCTTCCCCTTGCTTCTGCTAGCATGCCTTTGAACTTTTGTTAGTGTTGGTGACATAGTGCCAGCTCACGTGCAAGCCACTCAACATGAGTGATTCTTTTTTTTTGAAATAAGCATCTTGAAGGAAGCAGTAGCATTTTTGCTATAGTCCAAATATTTTGATATTAGCCCTACTCTTCTCCTTGTCCACGTTTCCTTTGCTCCCACCGAGCGAGATATTCATGCCATATGGGAGTGCGAGTTGAGTGTTGTTGGAGATTGGTGACAAGATATCGTTTGTCGGCCTTGCAACGGCATTACAGTGCACCACCCAGGGGTGCAAAGCGGCATTCATCACAACTCGGTCGCCTCTTTTTAGAGGAGGTGTTGAAGGGTGGAATGCAAGCCGTTGTAGAGGTCTAAGTGTAAGCAAGTTGCTCGAATAAAGGCCAACTGGATGTCATGCCTGATGAAAGGTGCTTGCCCCCGCCCTGCTTACGCCAAGCAGGTGGTCCGGTCTCATTGGTTTGTATTTCACTCAAGAGCTTTTACGTTGATTAAGAGATGATGTGAACCTACAACAATCGTGTGCAACATGCCCTTACTTCAAAATCCGGTGCTTCATCGTGTAAGGGTAATACGAATTTGTGAGGAATCGTTCACGTGAGTTTGCTTGTGTCGGGGTGCACGTACAATAATTGCAGGCGTGTCGACTTTCTTCGATTCAAACCTTGATGCTAAATATGACGAATCACATACTCAAACCACAAGTACCCGGTTGCCACAAAGGCACTCCGGATCCAAGCATCGAAAAGGCTTTCATACCGTTAACAAAGTGGGGGAAATGTAGATTTGTGGCCCTTGAGTAGGTAGAATCGTACTCATGAGTGGGCTTGTCTAGAGATCGCGTTAGTAGGAACGTCTTGCGTCGCCGTCAACATTCAAAAGATGACCATGGGCAGAAGGAATCGCTTCCGATTCTCGATGGGTGGCGAGTTGCATCCATCGAGCCTTGATTCTCAAGCCATTGGCCTTTGGACCAAGTTTCCCATCGTGCCCTTGCTTTGCTAGAGGATCCTTAGGTCGCCGAGTGACGTCCACAACAACACACTACTATTCATGCCAATTTTGTTCTCTATTACGCATTGAATGACCTTGCCGACAGCCCTTTGCACCCGCCCCTACACTGCAACACGGCACAGCTCTGCTATCCGGACCGGCAAATCTAGACACCTCCGAAGGTTGAGAGCAGTATTTGGGTTGCATTTGATGAACTTGCCGTTGGTGGAACCACATCCCATCAAACCCCTAAACACTGCCTCCTTGTGCTTGCTCCAAACCTGCTTCATCGTCGAGCCGTCCCCAAGGTACATCATGGTCGTCCTGAACTCGTCCACCCGCACGGTCTTGAAACGTTGGACGCACTCCTTGAGCGCCTGCAGTGTCGGCATTGCCATCTGTCTGCGGCCGCCCGTAGCGAACCTGGCCGCGCCGTAGGCGGCCACGATGGGTTTGATGGGAAAGAAGGCTCCACACCCAGGTTTCCCATCCCCAACTGTCCTCTGAGCATCCAGGAGACGTGGTTGGATTCAGTGGGAGCTCCTTCTGTAGCTCGTGCGCAAACGGAGTGTTTCCAAATGCACGTGCAGGCTCTTCGTGGCCATCCATGCCCCACTGGCAAGGGTGTGGGAGTTTTTTCTCCACTTGGGTGCATGGCGACGTTGTCGACGCGCATGACTTCGAGCAGCGACGAAGAGGAGGAAGAATGGGACCTCCATGCGCCTTGCTATCGATGCTTGGTGTGTGAAGAGACCTTTGAAGACCTTCAGGAGCTCGTGCACCACTTGTGCGTCCGTGGCGACGCGGCGAGATGCGGACCAGAAGCGACGTTTCGAGGTGGAGGCGAACCTGCACCTGGCCATCGGCTGACCGCTTCCTCGCGCTTCTCGCGGACATGAAGGTGCACCGAACACAATCTGGACCTCCAGAAGGTGTTCCTGGAGTGTTGCGAAGGTCTGTACGATCGTATGCGGGTGGTGAACTACGTGCGACAACAGGCGGCGCAGGGAACCTGGATGCAGACCCAGCAGTTGTTGCCACCGGTACGTCTCGAAACCTACTCCTGAGAAGGACTGTCGGCGATGAAACGAAGCAAGAAAACAACGTTTGAATCCTGTGCTTCATCGTTGAGTGCATGGAAGCTGACCACACTCGAAAATCGCGTCTCCAACCTGAAACCTCTCGTTCCGAACATGCTGTGAACGATGCTTCTGGCTGTCCATACTGGTGCCGGAAACGATCGCGTGCGCAATATTCGATCCATTGCAGCATGAGGAAGCCTGGAAGCAGGACGTGTATTTGCGTCCTGTCTTGGAGGATGATCAATTGCTCATGGAGCTGGACAGCCTCTTCCCTGAAGCGGATGCAGAGGAAGGAGTCATGCAGGAAAGGGATTGGCAGCAAACAGCTCTGGAAGCTCAAGAAGAGTGCAGAGAATTACGTAAGCAGCTTGCAGAGGCGGGTAAGCTTTTGAACCTCGATGAAGAGATCGGCTTGGGCGAATCGAGCCGGAAGCCTGAGATGGTACCCACCTCCTCCAAGACAGTGGAGGACCGGATGAATCCACAGGAAAGCGCACAAAGACAAATGTTTGTCTCCTCTGAGCGTGTTCCTTTAAAAACTAGGTTCAAAACCGAGGTGGACGTCCAATATTTTGCTTCGTACAGTGACATGGCCATCCATAGGGAGATGCTTGGTGACAGGCCCCGTACACTTGCGTATCAGGCGGCGATCGAAGGCAACTCCAAATCCTGCCTACGAAAGGCACGAGTGATGGATATTGGGTGCGGAACGGGGATTCTTTCGCTCATGGCCGCTCGTGCTGGTGCTGCAAAGGTGGTTGCTGTCGATGCAAGTACGGCTATGGCAGAAGTTACGCTTTCAAATGCAAAGGAGAATGGATATGAAGACGAAATCGAGGTCATCAATGAACAGGTGGAAAGGATTGACCGATTGCCAAGGGAGATGCCTTGCGTAGATGTCATTGTTAGTGAATGGATGGGCTATGGGCTGCTTTTTGAATCCATGCTTGACGATGTTTTGACTGCCAGAGACCGCTGGCTGAGGCCTGGGGGGGCTGTTCTTCCTGATGTTGCATCGCTGCATGTAGCTGGTGCCGGCGCTGAAGCAGGGAAAGATTGGTTCTGGAACGAAGTGTACGGCTTCAAGATGAGTACCATGGCTAACAGGGCTCGCTTGAATGCGTTGCATCGAGCTTCGGTCGAGGTTGTGAATCCCGCGTACCTGGTTACAGATGACTGTGCTTTCCACACGATTGATGTTGCCCTTGATCCCAAAGACAGGCTTGAGTTTAATGCACCGTTTTTGATTAAAAGATTAAACAAGCAGAGCAACCAGGAGGGACCGGAAGATGCCTGCGCGAGTAATCGAGCTCTAGACTGCCATGTGCTGGTTCTTTGGTTTGATGCGCACTTTACCGCTAGATTTTGCAAAGAAAGCCCAGTGGTACTTTCTACAGGTCCACTTGCAGAGCCAACACATTGGGCCCAAGTTTCATTGTCGCTCTCCCACCCGGTACCCTTGAGTGAAGATGTCGAGGGCATTCAGGGTACAATAGGCTTCTCCAAGAACACCGAAAATCGCAGGAGCGTTGACATTGTGTTGAAATATGGAGGTGTAAGGCCAGATGGGTCCGAATTGGAGCAGCACACACAACTTTACACCATTTGAAACACATGAAGTAGTTACAGAAAGCAGTGGAGCGATGATTTTGCAGAAATTCCAATCCTTTTTGTCCACTTGGATGTGGCATTGTTTTTATTCTTTTCTGTGCCGTCAATCAAAAGTACAGAGACAGAGGCGATGGAAACCGTGCTTCAAAATTCCTCTGCCCGAAGCACAAAGTTCTCCTTTTGTTTGCACCCCTTAGAGTGGCAGCTTTGAGCGGTGATCTAGGAGCACACCGTGAGATTCATTGAACGCCGGCGATGCTCCAGGCTGTCTTACTCAGTCCACCGCCCCACGCATGACATCTGCTACAATGCGCCTACGGAAGAATGGCATGTCCTCTTGGGAGAACCGAAAGGGAACATCCTTGCTGCAGAAATCTCCGTAGGTGATGGCAAACACACCGCAATCGCTTCCGTTCTTTTGGTGAGGGATGTCCCTAGCAAACAGACGCCTCCACTCTCTTGTGTCTAGTTCTACCCCACTTTTTTCCTTCGCTTCGTCCTCGATGAAGCGTGATAGCAGCTCAAATACTTCGCTGTCAACACCTCCCATGGAGTCGTAATATTCAAATTGTTGGTCCCTGAGATTGATGACAGCCAGGGTCCAATGCGCAGGTAGGTGAATCGGGACAACAATCTTGTCACATTCCAACAGGCACTGGTAGTCTGCCCCTTTTTGAAGCAGTCTTTTGGGCGTTGTCCACCTGGCCACCCCTTTGTAGGAGTATCCGTTGGATCCCAGTTTGTGGTAGAAGAAGGTGTTGAAGAAGAAGCACTTGGGACCCTTGTCCTGCGCCTTCCTCCTGGTGTCTCTCTCTTGCAGCAAGGCGATATAAAAGTTGATGACTTCATCGTTCAGCCATTGCCCAGGTTTCATGCATTCGAAATCGCCCCGGGTGACTTCCAGGTTGGTCTTTTGGTGGGCGGCCAACACTTCTCCTGGGGGTCCCCCTCCCAGGGCTCTTTGGACGAGAGCCGTCTCTGACTCGTTCAGGGATCGTTTCGTCCATTCTTCTGCCGGTGCCACCTCCACTTTCCTCTTGTCCGTTTCTAGCTTGGCTTTCTTCTTCTTCTCTGTCTCCCTTTGTTTTCGCAGCTCCTCCTCCTTGGCTTCCAGTGCCACTATGTCCTTCTTTCTCATGCTCTCCAGTGTCCTAGCATTGGGTGCAACGATTCGGCTGAATTTGGCCACCAGTGCATCGATCCTCCTCTCCGTGGCGGTTTTCCTACCTTGTTTTCCTGTGGTGTTGGGTTCCATCCTTCCAGCACCCAGGAAGGGTGTGGACACGGATTGAGCTCGCATCCGCGCCTTCCATGCGCTCGTGGGATCGAACCTGGCTTCGAAGGGGGTCCTGGGCGTCTCTAGGGACGTCCTTGCACCTCCCACGTAGCGCTGGAAGCGCGCACGTAAGTGCTGCAGCGGCGTGTGGGTCGCGTTTTGGCGCCACGCCTCGTCCGACGACGGTTCGTGGACGACCATCGGGGACGCCGGTGCTACGGCCCTCCCCCGCCCCTCCTCCGATCGGACGGTCCAGGAGCGCCCGAAGCGCTCGACGGGGCGATCCTCGGACCGTCCGAAAGATGGCGGGAAGCGCAGGTCGGACGTGCGCTCTGGACCGGGAAGGGGAGGGACGGTGGGCCTGCCGAGGCTGGGTCGGAGGAAACCGAGGAAGACGAACCTCCACCAATGGGATGCACGGAACAAGCGGTTCCTCCATCGGGATTGGTCGAGAGGGCGATGAGGTCGAATCCGGGTAGGCGATTGGCCGTCGGTCCTGTCCACCCATCCGGGTCGCGGAACCGCCCCGTCGTCCTTCTTCCCCGCCCGCGATTCGTTGCTTCTTCCATCCACCAATCCATAAACCGGAAGAACGAACCTGGGCCTTGGTCCAGGGCGCCCATTGGTGGAAGCTCGGGGCGGTTGGGCCTCGATGGAGGCGCAAACGATGTCGACTTCGATTCCATTTCGACGTCGATCCGACGCTTCTTCGCGCCATGGGAGTGCCTTCCTTCTACCGCTGGCTGTCCGAAAAGTGCGTGGAAAAGGCAAGAAAGAGAAGGAGAGGACGAAACGAAAAGAACGAGCGCTTGGTGCTGACGGACGATCGCGTGGCGTCGGCACGAACCTCCACGACGGTGCACAGCTATCCTCTGATCGTCAAGGACTGCGTGGAAGCTCGGAACCATGTGGTGGAAGGCGTGGAACTGCCCGTGGACACCTCCGAACCCAATCCAAACGGCGTGGAGTTCGACAACCTCTACCTGGACATGAACGGCATCATCCACCCTTGCTTCCATCCGGAAGATCGACCAGCACCGACCACAGAGACACAAGTGTTCCAAAACATATTTGATTACATCGATCGACTGTTCAACATCGTGAGGCCCAGGAAACTCATCTACATGGCCATCGATGGCGTGGCACCCAGGGCCAAAATGAACCAACAGAGGTCAAGGAGGTTCCGTGCTGCTCAAGAAAGGGAAGAAAAGGTGAGCTGGATGTCTCCTTGACGTGGTGGGAAGACGGGATGGGGGAGGGGGGGTATTTTCTGCATAGACAATGCGTGGCGAGCACGGGCGTTGCTGGCGTTGTCCCTGGCTTGCAACCCCGTGACTCCACAGTCCTATCAAGGGATGCCGCGCAGAGAATCATGCTGGACGAGATCCACGCGTAGCGACGAACCGGCATCGGCCCACCGCCTTGTCGACTGCCTCTTGCAGCGCTTCGAAATCCCCCTGGCGGTATCAATTCATTTCTAGGTAGGCTACCCTGCCGCTCATGCTGACCTTTACGTCGACGCCCGTTCCATGCCTGCAGGAAGCCGAGGAAGACAAGATCAGGGCAGAGTACCTTGCCCAGGGTATCCGCTTGCCAGAACAGGACAAATCAGAGACTTTTGACAGCAACACCATCACTCCGGGAACTCCCTTCATGGCACGCCTATCGATTGCATTGCAATACTACATCCACGCAAGGGTAAACGAAGATCCGGGCTGGAAGAACATCAAGGTCATTCTTTCTGATGCAAACTCTCCAGGTGAGGGCGAGCATAAGTTCATGGGGTACATCAGGTTGCAGAGAGGGCTTCCAGGCTGGGATCCAAATACGAAGCACGTCATTTATGGTCTGGATGCGGACTTGATCATGCTGGGTCTGGCCACGCACGAAGCACACTTTTACATTCTGAGGGAGCAAGTCACGTTTGGCAAGCCTGCACAGGGTTCGAAAAGCAATCGAGGACCGGACAACTTGGTGGATCAAGCTGTGCAGGATAGGGAAAAGGAGGAAAATGTTCCTCTGAAGCCATACCAATTTCTCGTTCTCAGTGTTTTGCGAGAGTATCTTCGATACGAGTTGACGCCGGCCGAGAAGCTCCCATTTCCGGAAGATTTTGAACGAGCATTGGACGATTTTGTATTCATGTGTTTCTTCGTGGGGAATGATTTTTTACCTCACATGCCTACATTGGAAATTCGGGAGGGTGCCATTGTCCTTTTGATGAATGTGTACAAGAAAGTTTTGCCCAAACTGGGTGGGTACCTCTGTAGGGGTAGCGATATACGGCTGGACAGAGTCGAGAAGTTCATACACCACATTGGCCAATTCGAAGATGCCATTTTTTCTAAACGCCACCGCATGTTGCAAAGACAAAAGCAGAGGCACTCGCGGCAGAAACGGGACAAGGCGGGCCGCATCTCGGACCGTGCTCCTGGAGCTGTGCCTAAGAATCTATTTAACTTGAAGAAAAGTAAATCGCAGCCAGCTTCTGTAGGGACCAACCAAAGCGCTGCTGCTGAGCTTCGCGAGAAGCTTGCAGGCCAAAAGCGTGCATTATCTGGAGAGGAATCAGTCCAAATGCGGGAAAAGAAAACAAAGAGCAACAGCAATGGGGCTGCTACTTCTGCACTGGACGATGCCGTGGTTCACTGGGAAGCATTGAAGTCCTCCAACCCTGCAGCAGCGCAAGAGTGGTTGGATGCTGATTCAGATGAAGCTGGCAATGCGGTGCTAGTGAAAGAAATGGAAATGCATCCGGCGGCAACAAGCTGTTGCAAAGCTTTGATGCAATGTGAAACAGAAATGAAGACGCAACTGAAAGGGCAGGTGCAGGTCAAAGACGCGGAAGAATGCAATAGCAGCGCAGAGGAAGAAAACGGGAATGATGAAGACGAAGAGGAGTTGCACGCCAGACTGGGCGAGGTCCAGGAGATTCTCAAGGAACGTCTGGATGATAAGAATGACCTCATGGACCAAATTGACCAAGATCATGTAAGGCTTGCAGAGGCTGGATGGAGGGAAAGATACTATGAATCCAAGTTTCATGTGCAAGGCGAGGAGCAAGCTCAACTTAAAAAAGCTGTTGTAAAGAGCTACATAGAAGGCCTGGTATGGGTCATGAAATACTACTATGAAGGGGTGTGTTCTTGGACATGGTATTATCCTTATCACTATGCCCCTTTTGCTTCCGATTTGCAGGGTATTTCGAAGCTTAAAATTACTTTTGAGAAAGGCCAACCCTTCAAGCCATTTGACCAGCTCATGGGTGTGCTACCTTCTGCCAGCGCTCCGTGCTTACCGAGTGCATACCAGAAGCTCATGACTGACGAAACCTCTCCCATCAAGGATTTTTACCCAGAGAAGTTTGAAATCGATATGAATGGGAAGCGGTTTGCGTGGCAAGGTGTGGTGCTACTCCCTTTCATCAATGAAAGGCGTTTGCTTTCAGCCACGGATCCACTGTGGGAGACATTGACGGACGAAGAGAAGAGACGCAACAGCACAATGTTGGATCTGCTGTATGTTCATGGAGAACACCCCCTTGCCGCTGTGATGCTAGACCAAGCAAAAACAACGAAAGATATGTCGAATAAACAGAAGAGTGAGAACTCTGTCGCCATTGATCCAGCTTGCAGTGGCTGTATGAATGGTTTTCTGGTGGCTATTGATGGAGATGTGTGCCCAACCAAGATTCACTCCCCCTTGACTGGGCACGAGGACATTGATAACAATCAAGTGCACTGTGCTGCTTTCAAGAACCCGCCATACCATGTACATGAGGGTCGAATTTTACCGGGTGCAATGCTGCCTCGTAATGTCGTGACTGAGCAAGATTATCGACCTAGTAAGCTTTGGCATGAAGACCGCAGGCAAGCTCCAGATCTCAGGCACTTTCATTCCTCACCAAATATGTCTCATCAACAAAGCAGAGGAACAGGAGGAGGTTCTGTACACCCTGGATACATGATGCACCAGGCTACCACCCAACAACCTCACTCCGTTGCTGCAGCACATCAGATGTTGGAAAGAAGTATGACTGCTGCGGGAGTCCACGGACCTGGTATGCCTGCCCCTCAGGTCCCCCCTCCTGGCATGCCTTACTATTATCCACAGCAAGGCAATATGACAGGTATGGGAGCTGCTGCATGGGCTCAACAGCAGCCACAGGCAGGGACGGGTTACGGCTATGGCGGCTATGGCGGCTACGGCATGCCCCAAATGTACCAGCAGCCTCAACAGCCCTACGGACAGCATTACGGACAAGGAATGCCCATGCAAGGAATGGGACCTGGAGCGTATCCCCCTGAGCCGACATACCCGCCTGGCAGGTCTTATGGAGGTTTGCCACCAGGTGCTCCACAAGGTGGTCAAGGCAGAGGATATCATGATCCCAGCAATCCTTATGCCGCTTTGAGACCACCGTATGGTGGGCAGCAACGTCCACCTCGCCGTTCTTGATCCACACTGTAAAAAACTTGTGCACCTGACGCTTTCAAAGATGGCTATCATGCACACATTCGTGCAATCTTGTGGCTCGGAAGTGCATTCCACTTGAAGCCTTTCCGACGAACTGTGGGGGCCCATGCAGAGTACGAGGTTGCCGATTCAGTTGCAAGGCGTACAAGGCGTACTCGTATGTGACAATTCAAAAAGGAGATGGTCCGTGATTTACTACGAGCGTGTAGAATCCGCAGCTTGTGTTCGGTAATCTTTGCGACAGCTTATCCCTGTCCGGCATGATTACTTACAAGGCATTCTGCTGGGCTGCCTGGCCTTCCCACGCTGCCTGTGTACATTGTTTCTCGAGCTGAACGTCCTTCGTGTCGCGTTTGAATGATTGTTTGGCGATGTTTTCGAATCTGTTTGCACAAACCTGGCAGTTTTGCAGGCACACAGATGGCATCTTCCAGTTCATGGTGGTTGGATAGGTTCTGCCTACTTCTCGACACCCCCCTCCACCCCACCGCCACTTTTTCTTCATAGGGAGAGAGGGGCTGTCGCTGTGGGATCCGTGGAGCCTCCGGAGGACCTCTCCAGTCGTTGCTCTTCCAATCGAAGTTGTAGAGCACTCCGTTTTGAGGGGTTTGGATCGATGGACCCCGACCTGGTTCGGCCCGTGCAAGAGCAGGGAGGCCCGTGCACGTCCCAGGGTCTTTCGGGGCTGGATCCTGCCTCGTTTCCCCTGGCGGGTGCTCCTTCCTTTCGACGCGCGTATCTCTTCGAATATGGGTTCAAATCGAGCGAACGATAGCTCGTTGGATAGGTCTCGGCGCTTTCTTTCGAACGGTGCTCTAAAAATGGCCAAAATATGCCTGGCACGATTTCTAGAGGTGAATATCCACCACCAGGTGGTGGGGACCCCAAACGGCACCGCTGCTGCGCACCTTCCCAACGGCAGCCAGGCATCCACAAAGAACCGGAGCGCCAAACCCGGGGAAAGGAAAGACGGAGAGATAGGACACCTTCATGAGAAAAATCGGATCGAGAGTCGATGATCCTGGTGCCATGAAGCGCATGTTCAACCGCCTGGCCAAAACGCCCAAAAAAGGGTGAATTTGGAGAACTCCCCGAGCCAGCCGCACCGAGTTCACCCAGAAGACAAACGATCCAGGACTAACCAAGCTCAGATTCGGATTCTGCTCGTCGAATCACCTGGAAACACCACAAAAAAGAACGGGAAACAAGCAATAGGCGAAGAAAAAGCCCGAGGACTCACGCTCCCCCCAAGTGGCGGTGGGGTGCTCCCTTTGAAAGGGATCGGTTTCGGGTTCGAAAGGAGAGGACGGGTCCTTCGAACCCGGAGGGTTTCGGGTGTAGAAGGCAGGGCAACCCAGGTCGATCGGCCACCGGGTGTGGATGGGGTGGAGAAGGACCCACGTGGCACACAACACTCGGACCGTCCGACACAACCATGGCGATGACCTGGATGACCAAAGCACCGTCCCACCGTCGATGGAAGGTG
This sequence comes from Picocystis sp. L7, assembly GCA_020975725.1. Lineage (NCBI taxonomy): Eukaryota > Viridiplantae > Chlorophyta > Picocystophyceae > Picocystales > Picocystaceae > Picocystis > Picocystis sp. L7. The sequence continues at coordinate 87,787 of QXJR01000016.1, read as the reverse complement.
TGTCGGTCTTCTTCACGTGCCGAAGGATCGATGAAACCGCTGCAGGAGGCGCTGGAGGCCATACAAGCCCTCCCGCCGTCCCAACGCTCCTTGCCGACGTCCACGGCCGACGTCAGTGCAACGATGAGAGCGTTGGCTGAAGATGGCGTGCTGCAGAAATGGAACCTAGCCATGGAGAACGTGCCCAGGAGGAGGTCCCTCTTCGCAAGAGAACTCAAACAAGCCACCGGATTGGACGACACTGGAGCCATCGCCAGACCATCAGCAAGGAACGATGCTGTCTTCCTGGCTGGTGTGGTGGGAGGCTCTTCCATTGCTGCCGTATTGGCTGGAGCGCTGCTTCCAGGACAGCTGGGGTTCTGGGGACAGTACTTGATCGGTGGAGTTTCCATAGCCGTGCTGGCCATCGGGTCTACTGCACCAGGATTGCTACAGGCAGGAATTGAACGTGCAGGGCAAATCTTCCCAGAGTACCGGGAACGAGTGGTGCGACACGAAGCGGCACACTTCTTGATTGCTTACTTGCTAGGAGTGCCGATCGCTTCTTACAGCTTAGAAATGGGCCGGCAACACGTTGATCTTGCACAGGCAGCATTGCAGAGGCAGCTCCTCGCGGGACGACTGAAAGATGAAGAGCTTGATCGCCTGGCTTTGGTGGCAATGGCCGGTGTGGCAGGCGAATGCACTCAGTTTCAAGACGTCATGGGGCAGACTGCAGACCTCATGGATCTTCAGCGCATGATGAACAGGAGCGATACCAAATTGAGCGATAATGAACAACAAAACTTAACACGTTGGGCTGTATACCAAGCCTGCACAATGCTCAAGCAAAACCAAAACGCATACGATGCTCTTGTAGAGATGATGAAGAAGGGAGGCAGTGTGTACGATTGCATACAGGCGATCGAGGGTACGAAGAACTGAAAGTTCAAGACGTTACATTGCGAGCAGGTTTTGAAATATGGCGAGGACCTCTATCCAATTGTGGATTCTCGCAAGCAATCCAGTGTGCAAACAATGCATTTGATGTCCCACTTTTGTAATGCATGTAGCAAAGTAAGAAACAAGGCTAAGGTACCACGGGGTGACAGTAGTAAGTGCTTCTGGCCCCAGCCACGGATAGGGGCATCCGTACGGGAGCTGCAGATGCATGACTTCTCTTTACACCCTTTTACAATCAAGAACGATTGCAAATCTTTTGCTTGCAAACCTTGCCAAGGGCTTTAGCAGGAGGGTTTCTTGGTAATTGTTTAAGCAATGTTTCTTCAATTGGCGGTCTTTTATGACTTACCTACCAGGTGTTTTGCAGCTTTGTCTGTCCTTCTCTTGATCGCTGTAAATGTGGTAACACATTGCTCAGCCGGGAGAGGTAAAAAGCAAAAAGCAAAAGACAGCTAAAATTCCAGTGCACTTCCAGCAGGGGTATCTTACGTGAGAAGCTAATCAAACAGCGGCGATAAGATCTGTAGCCGTCACCCAAGTCCAACCGTGATTGTTTATGGACACCATGTGGTCTACCTTTTGGCCAGTTTACTGTGCGAGGTAAGTAAGGACTTTGCCATGAACAACAACGCGTGGTCGATCATGCAAGACAATCTCTATAAGTCAAGTGATTCTCACCTCCTCCGCAAGTACCGGACTTACTCCAACAATAGTAGAGCTTCATTTCCACGCATGGATGAAACCGACATTCGCATCGGATTTGCGAACTTTGGTGTCCTCGCATGTTTCAAGACAATGGGCTCCTCTTCGAGTCTATCATTACATCTCCAGCATGATAAGCACCCGAAACTTCGCATTATACACACGAGCTTTTTAAGTGCCAAGCCATCGGCCGGATTCATAGTATTCCTTCGAGATAAATGATTAGGCCGCATACAAGGAGCCTAACCTCAAGAAATTTCGTTCCAGCTCTGCATCGGCACCTTCAAGTCAAGAAAGTGCTAGAATCGCCACTTGTGAAGAAAATAGGTTGCTTGAAGTTGATGTTTTCGTCCATTTGCTACTTCTTGTCCGTTGCTAGCGGTATCGCTTTCGAACGACTCTTTGGTGTTTGGGCCTCTCCATTTTTTCGTGCATCCGAATCAAAGCGACCTTACGCAATTGTTTTTAGAGAAGGGACATTTCCCTCATTGGAGGCATTGGACCAGCTTTGCATTTTAAACACCGTTCCCAAAAGCTCCTTCATTCCATTTCCCTTTCAACGAGCTTCACACACGCTTGCACCGATTGCGCTTGAATCGCTACACATCAAACTAGCACCCATGGTTTCCATCGCCTTTGCATTGACCCTATCTTTGTAATTGACCTTGTACAAAGCATAATTCACCTACACCCATCATCCAGTTGCCGCATGCATCCGTCGTTATGCTTTTGTTGTTCGTCGTTTCCAATCGGAGCGGTGTGTGACCCCCAGATGGCCAGCCTTCAACGAGATCGATTCGGCCACATAAGGGTTTGTAGGATGACCATGGTCGTGGGGCGTGTACTGCTTTGTAGCACGAGTGCTTTGCTTCGACGCTCGAAACTCGAATTGAAATCTTGTTCTTTAGGATCCACGAAGATGGCAAACGTGGTGGGAGGATCATTGGAAGAAGAGGAGGGATCGACAAGTTTCCCAGGTGTTGCTTGAGCATCCCATTTCGCATCCATGCCCTTTGCTAGCGTTAGGGGGCATCGCACATGCCTGGTGGACCCTCGCTCGTCTTTTCAGTCGCCGGCGTCGGTCGCGGCAGCGCCTCTCGCTCCATTGGGGGTATGCGTTTGGCTTTCCTTGACAGCGAAGGGACGTGTTTGGGTTTTCAACGCGATTTTTCCGCTGTCATTCGCACCCTTCCTTCTGTTCGACCTGGTTTGGCCATCCATCCCTCCTTTCACCTCGTGTTCGTGGGGTCACGTCCTTCCCATGGACCGTCCCTTTCCCCCGGTCTTCACGGTCCTTTCCTTTCTTCGGAGCGGTCCTTCCTTCTGTCCTTCCCTTTCGAACCCGGTTCGTCGCTCCGATCCCCCGATCAAGGTCCGGGTTCGAATGGAGGGGTGGTCCTTCGAGTCGCCATCGCATCGTCCATCGCGATGGCGCACGTCCATCGCGACGTCGATGGCGGAGCGCCATCGCCACCAGCGTCGCCTGCTGGACCTCCCACGAGCGCCAGGTGCGCCCCTTCGCACTCGGAAGCGGCCTGGGACACGGCGAAGCTGCTGGCGGCGGGAGGCGTGGCGGGATCCTTCTCGAAGACGTGCACGGCGCCGCTGGCGCGCCTCACCATCCTGTATCAGGTGCGCGAAAGAGCGCGCAAGGAGGCTTCGAAGGCGTGGATGGATCCCTTTCTGACGCGTGTGTGGTGCAGGTGCATGGCATGCAGGACACACGGCTGGTCAAGCCCAGGCTGCACATGGGCGAGCTGTTGGCGCGCATCGTGCGGGAAGAAGGCGCACGTGCGCTCTGGAAAGGGAACGGCGTCACCATCGTGCACCGTTTTCCCTACGCGGCGGTCAACTTCTTCGCCTACGAGAAGTTCACGCGCATGCTCACCAACCACGACGAAGAGTTCGACGGTCCACCACCGGGAGGTTATGGCTTGGCTGGAAGGAGGCTGCTGGCTGGTGGTGCTGCAGGTGCAACTGCATGCAGCGTCACCTATCCGCTGGACCTGATACGCACCAGGCTGGCGGTGCAGCGCGGGACGGGATACTACAAAGGGATGGGCCATGCGTTCCGACGCATCTTGGGGGACGAAGGAGTGGTGGGATTGTACCGTGGACTGGCGGCAACACTCGTGGGTGTAGCACCTTGCATCGCCATCAATTTTGCCACCTACGAAACACTGAGGGCCAAGTGGATGCAGGCGCATCCAGAACTCAACGCGCCTACCGTGGGGGCAAGCCTTGCGGCGGGAAGCGTTGCCGGCATGGTCTCCTCCACTGCCACCTTTCCCCTCGACCTGCTGCGCAGAAGATTGCAACTCGAAGGGGTCGGAGGACAGAAAAGACGATACAAGGGGTACTTCCATGCCATTCGTACGCTGGTCCGGCAAGAAGGCTTTAGGGGCCTGTACGCGGGGATCGTCCCCGAATACGTCAAGGTCATTCCTGGAGTAGCCATCTCCTTCTACACTTACGAGATGGCCAAGCGGCTCTTCAATTGCGAACAGGGACACATAAGGTGAAGCACTTGTTTCACCGCGTATTGCCCGTTCATCCATCGCTGGGCATCCCTTGTCGTGGTTCCGAGCGCCTCTTGAAGGCGTAGGGATGGAAAAGACGATTGTGGACGGGGCAGGACCAACCTGGAAGAAGGAATCAAGCTTTGGCTCTAACACGACACACGCTCTGAAAAAAGAGTTCAACTCTTTGCCAACAAAGAACCTTGGCAGAAGCCTTGTCGGTGAGACGAAACAGATGCGCTTTTCCCTTTTTTTCAACGATGACACTTGAGAAATAAAATCGGCGATTCTTGCAGCCCGGCTGGCCGATGAAATCTAGAAACGGCAAAGTGGGCCAGCGAATCACCCCACCTGCACATCCTCGGTGCAGGGAACATCTTTTCATGACACTTTTGAGGGAAAGGAGATGGCTCCCTCTGAACATGGGCTCTGGGGATGGGCAGAGGAAGTGGTGTTTTTGAAAACATAGAGACTTTTTTGGACATTGATTACATTCTTTTCTTTGTAGCAACCTAATCATGCACTCTTCTCTGGCTCTTCCTCCTCGATGAATGCTAAAGCATCTTCTTTCTCCACGACGTCTACCTGTGAGATCCTATTCTTGTGCGAAACTCCGAAAATCTTGTCGGCTACTTTGACCAATTCTGGCCTGAATGTGGTGCAAATGAATTGTGTCTGAATCCGCTCATCCGTCGACTGCTTCTTGATCATAGCACCGACAGCAGTGCGGTAAGCAGGATCCAATGCGGCATCAATCTCGTCAAACAAGTAAAATGGAGCCGGGTCGCACCGTTGAATGGCAAAGATCATTGCCAGGGCCACTACAGTTTTCTGTCCTCCTGATAGCTGGTTGATTGAGATGGTTTCAGTACCAGAAGCAAATTTTACCTTCACTTTGACTCCGCAGTACTTTTCGTTCCTGGTGCCAGGATCTTGACTGGCCCCATCTACATCCTGCTCCAGATCAGCGTCGTCTGCCCTACGCTTCTTTTGCATCACCAGTTGACCCAACCCACCGGGAACCAATTCTGAGAAAACCTCTTTGAAGTTTTTGGCGACTCCCTTGAACGTCCGTTCAATCGCCTCATCCTTTCGGTGGTCCAACACTTCTATGAGCTCTCTGATCTTCTGGTCTGACTTGTCCAACTCACCCTGTCTCTTGTTGAGCTCTTCCCTCTGTTCTGTAAAGTTGACATACTGATCCAATGCTTTTTTGTTGACATGACTGTACTCCTTCAGCTCATTGTTGCAGCGCTGCAACAGACCATGAAGCTCTTTTGAGCGCTTGCCTCTGTACTTCTCAAACGCATCAGAAGGTAGGGACCCAAGGTCACGGATCTTTCTCTGTAGCTCGTCTCTTTTCTGCATGAGCATGTTCCTCCTGGCCATCAGTTGCTCCATGATCTTCATCTCGTCCTGGATGATCCTTTCTTCTTGGTCCTCGTATCCTTGCAGCTTTTCTTGTTCGGCTCCCAAATCTTCCAGCTTTTGCTGTACTTCCTCCAGCCGGGAGTCCACCGCAGATTGTTTTCGACTGAGATCCTCCACAAGTGCTACTGCAGAGTTGAGTTCTGCCCTCTTTTGGTCAAGCAAGTCTGCCGCCTCTTCTTCACCAAATGGACCTGTCATGCTCTCCAACTCCTTTTGACGCTTGAGCAGGTTTGTAGAGAGCAAGGTCTCAAGTTCTTGCTTCTCGGTTTCCTTCTCCAAGGCCCTTGTCTTGCACTCGACAAGGCGGCTTTTCAATGTGGGTAGCTCAGAGTTGAGGGCTGAAAGCTCCTTTCCTTCAGCAGCAGTCAACGTGGACTTCATGTCGCTCCCAAACTCGGACCGCAGCGACTCCATGTTGGCCTGAATTTGGGACAAGGAGTTGGTGATCGATACATGTTGCTGTTGCTTTTGCTCGAGCTGCTTCCGGCTGTGCTGCTGCTTGTCTTGCATGCGGTGCAACTCCTTTTCGAGCTCTTCGGTGGCATCTTTCATGTGCACTCGCTTTGCCTCTAGCTTTTGGATCTCGCCAAGGATCTGGCTGATTTCTTGATCCAACCGCTGCACAGAGGCTTGCGCCTTCTCTGTTTGCGTTTGGAGCACAGCCTGTTGTTCGCTCAAATCTTTGATGAGTTTCATCGCCTCGACTCTGGACGTACGAGTGTCATGATACCCACCAGTGAGGGAGCCCCTCTTGCTCACTTGATCTCCTTCCAGCGTCACACAATTGAGCTGCGTGGTGCGTGCAACATTCGTTCCAACATCCAAGTCTCGGCAGATCAAAGTCTTACCAAACACTTGCAGCATTGCAGGCTTGAACTTCTCATCGAATTTGAGCTTCTTGATCATTGGCAGGACATCAGTCCCGTAGTCTTTTGGATAGTCGGGAACTTTGGAGCTAAGCCTGTTCAACGGTAAGAAGCTGACTCTTCCGCCTTTCTCTTCGTTCAGATGCTTGATGATCTGTGAGGCAACTTCATCAGAATCTACGACGACATGGAAGAGGCTGTTACCAGCCGTCACCTCCACTGCTGTGCTGAAACGGCTATTGCAGCTGAAGAGTTCAATCAGTGCCCCATGAACCCCTTTGATGTTCCTCTGCTTCACAACTTTCCGAACAAACATAAGCCCTCGGTTGATATCCCTTGGCATGGCTGATTCAAGTTGTCTCTCACACCTTCCTAACTCTGCTTTGTGTTTTTCGAGGTCTCGATCTGCTTCTGCATCGGCTCGCCAGAGCTCTTTGCGCTCGTCTGTAAGCTTATCCCTCTTCTCCTTCAGCTTCGCTACTTCTTGGACGGTATTCTCAATATTTTGCCTTCGCTGTTGGACAGCATCCGTTCGGTCTCTTACGGCTGATGCCTGTTCGTCCAGGTCCTCCTGCAGCTGTTCCATTTGCTCCTCCAGAAGCTTGGCTTGGTTTGCACTTTTTGTATGGGCCTTCTCCAGTTCTGAAAGCTCCTTGTTCAGCCACTGGTCCCTTTCTTTTGCTGATGCAAACTGGGATGCCCTTCCTTGTTTCTGGTAAAGGGTGCTTAGGCGAGTCTCCATGGCGGCAATGTTATTCTCAATAAGATTCTGCTCTTCTTTTTCCTTCTCGAGCTCCGGTGTGACAGAATTGAGCTTTTCAGTGGTTTCGTGGATTCTGGCAGCCAACTTCTCCAGCTCCTCTGCAACTTGAGATTTTGCATCATTGTTGCTTCCGGACCGCTCTTCCATTTCTTTCACGTCCAACTCCTTATAGGCCTTCCTCTTGATAGCATCCTTCTTCTCCTGAGCAAGCAAATTTCTCTCCTCGACCAGGACATCACGATTGTCCGTAAGATCTTCCACCTCTTTAGTAACCTTAGCCAGCCTTGACTGGGCGTCTCTCATTTCCTCATACAGCTTCCCTGACTGTTCCGCGGCGGCCTGGCGGCGGCTCTCGGTTTCATCCAGCTTCTTCCTTGCATCTTGGAGCTCCTGATCATAGATGGCATATTCCAGGGAACGTCTCTGTTTGTCCAGCTGTTGATACTTGGCAAGTTCATCACGCTCCTCATCCAGCTCCTTCAGGCGCTCTTCGATGTAGCTTATCACCTCGTTGATCTGGGCGCGCTTGTTGACCGTGTCCTCCAAGATCTTGAGTGAATCTTTCCTCCGTTCCTCGTACACGTTGGTACCCCCGATTTCCTTCAATAAGTCCAACCTTTCGCTGTCTTTCATGTTGGCCATGCTCATGATCTTTCCCTGTTGGACCACGTAGTAGGGATTGGATCGAGAGAACCCGGCGCTTTCCAGGAGGTTCATCACTTCCGTCTTGGTGATGTGTTTCTTGTCCAAGAAGTACTCATCCTTCTTGAGTCCAATGGTTCTTCTCAGCCGGACCTCGTCTCTGTCCACAGGGATGCGGTTGTCTTGGTTGTCAAACACTAGCTCCACGAAGGCCGACATGACGGCATGACCGGCTCCTTCCTGCAAGCGATCAGCGCGCATCGTTGCCGCGAAAGCCCAGACGAAGGACTCGGTCAGTCGACAATTAATGGTCGCGAGTTAGCTACGCATATCGTCCGGAAGCATCACGTACGTGCAGGAGTTGCTGGCGATCTTCCACTCGAAGGTTCGTGTACATGTCGCTCAGCACGAATCGGATGGCTTCGTCGCACGATCGTTCGAGTTCCACGCGTCAGCCACGGTTTCGAAGCTCCACACATCGCTCGTGGTTTCGTTCTTGTCGCTCTCACCTTGGAAGAAGTTCGTCTTTCCCGAACCATTCGCGCCCACTGCAAGGCAGGTCGTGTCGCGGTGTGCGTGCCATCGAGTCAGGCGCCATTCTTTCGGGTGGATCCTTCGTCCATCGTTTCCCTTCGCTTTCGAGGGTCGTCCTGTTCTTTTCCAACTTCTCCTGCTGATTCGTGACACGCACCGATGACATTCGTCTTCGGACTGAACGGTTCGGTGGCCACTTGTTCCTTGTAGCTCTTGAATCCTGCGTGTCCTCGCGTCTTCGACGTCAGCCACGCACATTTCCGCCTCGTGCGCGTCTCTTCGGCCTCTTTCGCACCTTCCACGATCACCTGCTTGATGTGCATGGTCCGCAGGGACGCCTTCGTGCGGAGGAGAGGTTCGGAACGCGCGCGATGGCGTGCGCCTCGGCGCCTTTCGCGTCGAGAGATGTGATTTCCGAACCGGAAATTTGGCGCGTTTCGTGACCTGCATCCACCCTCCCTTCCCGCCCTTGCCCGCCGAGGCCCGCGGAGGTGGACAGAGCAGGAGACACATCCTCGGCGAGGAACGCATGCATGACGCAAAAGGAAAGGGAAAATCGAACCGGGGGGTCCTTCCTTTCGCATGGGAGAGGGATCCGGGTTCGATCGGAATGCGAGTGTGGGGAAACAAGGGAAACGGGACGGTTTTCCCTTGGGATTAGGAAACGAGTTCCCTTTCGAACCGGAGAGGAACCCGGTCGAATCGGAAAAGAGACGGGAAACGTCCACAGGCGACACCGTTCCAGCCCACGTCTTCGTCGCGCGGACAGATCGCGCCGAAGGAACCCTCCCATCCGCTCTTGCCCTCACCGTTCAAGAAAACGCGCCCTTCGAAGCCGACGTCCCCGCCCTCCGCCTCCTCCCACGCGCCCAGGAGAGAAGAAACTCCCCGAGGGAGCCCTTTCCCGGGCGGGGGGGGCGTCCCCGATCGGGCTTCGACTTAACCTCGAGGTTAACACGTGAAGGAGCGCAGCACGAGCGCAGCACGATGGCGATGGAGCTCGTGTCGCGGGTGAACGAGCTCAAGAGGGCGCTGGACGAGGCCAAAGAGAAGCTCTCGGAGAAGAAGGAGACGCTCCAGGAACGGATCGAGGCGCTGGAACGGACCCGGGAGCGTGCGAAGGAGGTGGAGAAGGACGCAGAAACGAAGCTGGAAACGGCGTGTCGAACCGAAATCCGCGTGACCAAAGAAACGATCCTGGCGAAGGTGGTCCGGGACGAATGGGCGAGGCTGAAACGAGAGTCCGAAGAGTTCGAAGACAGGAAGAGGAGAAAATGGAAGGACGCCTTCCTCGAAATTCCCACGGCCTTCGCACGAGAGTGTCGGAAGTTCCAGGAAGACCAGGCCCAAGCCGACTACCTGGAAATGAGAAGACAAGCGGACTCGGAATTCATGCGAATCACCTGCGACATGAGGAGAATCAACAAGGAAATCGAAGCCAGGAAAGAAACCATCGCCCAGAGAGAGCAAGAGACGCTCTCGCTCGAGAAAGACGTGTGCGAACAGGCGGCCACGAACGAATCGAAACGAACCAAAGTGTCCCTCCTCGCCAACGAACTGAGGAGGCTCCAAGAAGCCATCCAGCGCATCTCGGAGGACGGACGCGTGTTCGACTTCCAAGGCAAAGAATCGTCGATCCGGAAGATGGAGGATGAGGCCTCCGCACACCAGAAGGCAGTGCAGCAGCTCCACAAGCAGATCCAAAGCTACCGGGCGATGGAGGAACGATTGAAAGCGAGGGTGGCCGCCAGCGAGGCCGAGGTCCTGGAGCATGCGAACGCTGCACATCGCCTTCGCACCATCCACCTTCCCGAAGAGCATCGGCAAGACGCATCGACGATCCAAAAGGAGCGTCATGTTGCATCCAGGCCGCTCACGTCCATGCGCACGTTCGGAGTGCGCAAGAGAGGCAAGCAGAAGAAGAAAGACTCGGACGTTGACAGCCAGGAGAATCGACGTCCCGTTAAGCCTCCGCTCGCCTTCGTGTCGGCCGCCATGGATCCGTTCGGTGGTATGCGACATTGAAGGAGACGTGACGTCCGGCCTTCCTGGGATGGAAGCGTTTATTGCGGTTGCGCATCACTCCTGCATTTGGTCTGCGACGGGTATCTTGACCTTCGGCGTCTTGGCTTTGGTCTTGATTCCTTCCAGTTTCTCCTTGGACGGCGTGTCGGCCAGGTGCACTTCTTGTTCCAGCATCCTCCTGGCTTCCCTGGACTCCTTCTGCTTCTTGTCCTTCATCCTGTTGTCGTAGAACCTGCTTTCGCGCTTGACTCGTATGTCCTGCACCTTCTCGATGGCTTCGATGGTCTTGGCCAACGTCTCCCGGTTGTATTTCTCCGGACGGTTCCTCCTCCTTTCGAACTCGTAGGTGAGGTCTTCGGCCAGTTCCTTCCCGTGTCCCTTGCGATACGCCTTGGTCCACTTGACCTTCCTGGGGTTCCGCTTCATCTTGAAGTTCCGATGGCACTTGGAGCGACAGAACCGGAAGAGTTCCCCGTCGTTTCGTGCGAACATGATCCCGTGTCCAGGATAGACGTTGCTGGAACAGAACCAGCACTTTTCGATGCGCATGACGTCCGCCCTTCGATCGATCCGCTTCCCAAGCTCTGGTTTCTCCTGCTGTGCCCACTCCCTCCCCTCTCCGAACCGCAAGGAAGGCAAGAACGGTGCGCGTGCGGCGTGTGCTTGCGCCGCCGCCTCGAGACGCAGGTCGGTTCCCTTCGCCGAACCTCGAAGGGTCGTCCCCGCCTCCGCCCCGACCCGACGAGGATTCCTACTTCTATCCCCACCATCCTCTGCGAGGAAAGGCACGGACACGGCGTTCGAAATCGAACACGCACCGCACGGGGGTATCCCTTCCGCTCCCTCGATTCCTCGTCGGGCGAGGTGAACAGGCGTCGGTCCCGGTTCGTCCCCCCCACGCAGACAGAGAGAGAGAGAGAGGGAGAGAGGGAGAGGGAGAGGGAGAGAGGGAGAGAGGGAGAGGTAGTGAGGGAGAGGGAGAGAGGGAGAGAGGGAGAGAGAAAGAGGGAGAGGGAGAGAGGGAGAGGGAGAGGGATTGAGGGAGAGGGATTGAGGGAGAGAGGGATTGAGGGAGAGAGGGATTGAGGGAGAGAGGGAGAGGGAGGGAGAGAGGTAGTGAGGGAGAGGGAGAGGGAGAGGGAGAGGGTCCGTCCCGTACGTGTGCGTGAACCTCGGTTGGTGAACCTCCTCTCCCCACAGGGAGGGAGAGAGGGTTAAGTCGAGATTAACTCGAGGGAGAGGAGAGTGCACGTCATCGACGTGTGGCGATGGCGATGGAGGCGTGGTCTCGCGCGCTTCGTCGCGGTCTTTCGACGTCCTCGGCGTCTCCAGGAGGTGCTTTGGCACGCCTTCGTGCCCGCCTGGCCGAGGAAGACGCGGATCTGGACCGTTTCGCGTACGCCGTGGAAGCACCGCCGATGAAGAGTCGGACGAAGAAGCCGAGCTGGCTCACGCGTCCACCGGTGCCTGGCGGCGCCGCCTACGCCCAAATCAAGCAGAAGCTGCGTGATCTGAAGCTCAACACCGTGTGCGAAGAAGCCAAGTGTCCGAACCTGGGCGAATGCTGGGGTGGCGGCGAAGACGGACACGGCGCCACCGCCACCATCATGATCATGGGAGACACCTGCACCAGAGGATGCCGCTTCTGCGCGGTCAAGACCTCGCGTGCGCCGCCACCGCTGGATCCGGAAGAACCCAAACGCGTAGGAGAAGCCATCGCCGCCTGGGGCGTGGACTACATCGTCATCACCAGCGTGGATCGAGACGACATGGAAGACATGGGAAGCAGCCACTTTGCACAGACCGTGCGAGAAATCAAGGCCAGAAGCCAAGGGATACTCGTGGAAACGCTGGCGCCGGACTTTCAAGGGAGGAAGGAGCTCGTGGAAAAGGTGGCGTCCTCGGGATTGGACGTGTTCGCACACAACGTGGAGACGGTGGAACGCTTGCAGAGGTTCGTGAGGGACCGAAGAGCGGGATGGAAACAGAGCCTGGACGTGCTGGAAATGGCCAAAGGGTTCGGCGCGCCGGTCACCAAAACAAGCATGATGCTGGGTGTGGGAGAGACGCCGGACGACATCCACGCTGCGCTGGAACAGCTGCGAGAGAAGGACGTCGACGTGGTCACCTTCGGACAATACATGAGACCCACCAAAAAACACATGCCCGTGCACGAGTACGTCACGCCAGAAGCCTTCGACATGTGGAAGAAAGTGGCGGAGGAAATGGGATTCCGATACGTTGCTTCCGGACCCCTGGTGAGGTCCTCCTATCGTGCGGGTGAGTTCTATCTCAAATCCATGATCGATGGAGACCGGACAAAGGCCAAGGCGGCGGCATGAAGGATGCTCCGACAAACCAGTCTGTGCAGAAAGACTAAAACCCGACTCGCAAAAGTTCAATTCGATGCCAGAGGCAGTGCGGCAGCCAGCAGGGGGCATGACTCCACGCACCCTGTTCCTCCGAATGCAGAGCGGTGTGTTGGCGTCTTGTGAGGACCTGGATGGGTGACTGTTGGGCACCTGCATCTCCCTGGCAAGCAAGTATTTCCATGGGGTTTTTGGTGGGCGCAACCATTGCACATTCGTTCGTATGTACACCGCAATATATACTGCCAAGTTGTATGTACCTTCACCCGCCTCCACTCCGAAATTTGGAGCCACGCCCATTTTTCGCACACCCATACGTGCAAGAAAGAAACGGGAATCGCCTCGACCGGCACTCGGACGCCTCGGGACGAATTCTGCCATACTGAGGTTAGGGATCTTCCATTGAGAGCGAAGCCAGCAATATAGACGTGGCCTGGTCCATATCTCCTTCTCCCTCTTCCAGCGCCGCTTGTGCTTCCCTGACTTCAAAACCCATGGAGATGAGCTGCTCGAGCTTTCTGGAGTTTTTTGCGATGAGAGATGGACCCACGGGAAATTCCTTGGGTGAGGAGGATCGACCCAGGCTGGTACCCGGAGATTCACTGTACCTGGACGAAAGATGGTGCAGTCCGTGTTCCAATTCCGTCACCAGCTTGTCGAAGTAGTCTCGGGCCACGCAAGTCAGGCCAGTGAGCTTGCTCCTGAAGTGATCAAACTCCGCAGGATTTTCCACCAAGTGTTCAACGTTTGTTTCGGCTACGTGGTGCAGCTTTTCCAGGCTCATTTCGGCCTCCCCCTGCAAGAACTCCAGAAAATCCTGGTGCGTGGAATTGGTGGAATCCATGAAGTGAAAGTATCCGTATGCATACGTCCACTTGAGGATCCTTCGACATTCAATGATCTGCAGATAAGCTTCGGTGTAGAACTTCAGCTGGTTGGTGGTGGAGGCAAAGCTGGAGCTTAAACTTTCCAGCGTGGAATTGATTTCTGCTAGGTCTTTCTTGGCTCGCCTCCGTGCTTTGTCGTGCGCGTCCCATCGTTCGAAGTAGTGCATGTAACGCTCCAACGAACCCTTTGCACTTTTCCTCTTGAGCTCTTGTTCCTCGTACAGGCCCTGTTCTTTGGCTTTGACGTAGCGATTGCACTGGTAGAACCCTCCGGTTTGTTCGCTGTGTTTCCTCCATGGCTCCAGGCACAGCCAGCAGAACTCGTGCCGACAGGGTGCGGAGCAGGTCATGTGCATGCAGCCTTGGTTCTTCTCGATCGGCCTCTTGCACTTGGGACAAGGTTTCGAATTGGCGAGGATCCACGTCAAGTTTTCGCTCTCTGCGCTGTTTTTCACCAGCCACTTGTGCACCGTTTTGCACAGGACGGGGCGGTGTGCTTCTTCCAGGCATCCCCAGCAGAAGGAGTGCCCACAATCACACATGATGTCCAACGTTTCTGTGCTTGTTGCCGAGCAGCAAACGGCCCGTTCGCAATTGGGACCGGGGCACCATTTCAAGGTCGGGCTTTCTTCCACCATGGAGCGGTTCCAGAAGGACTTGTAATGGCGGAGGTGCGCGCCGCGTACTTCCTGTTGGACAAAGCTCTTGGGCACGTAGGCCGAGCATCCAGGTTCGGGGCATCGCATGGTCAAGCACTTCGGCCCTTCTTCGATGGATGCATGGAGGAACCCTTTCCAGCATGCACGGCAGTACTTGTGTCCACAGGCGACGCCAAGCAGCTCCGTTTCCTCCATGGTTTCGAAGCAGATTCCACAGGTCGTGGCGTGTTGCTCGTTCGGATTGGATCCCACCAGTCCCACCTCTCGTCGCGTCTCTTCGTGGTCTCCGAACCATCGATCGTTCACCGCGTTCCCGTCCCTGCGTCTCGTCCATGGGATCCGTCAGCGTCGCTTCCACGTCGCGGCCACGCACGTGCGCTTCTCGTCCTCGCCTCGCACCACTTGCAGTGCTTCAGCAGCGCGTAGGCCACGTCTTCCTCCACCGAAAGCACGTTGCACACCCTTTCCACGGCTTCCGTCTGCCTCCTGCGCAGCGCTTCCGTCGCCAGCACCTCGTACGTCCACGCCTGCGCGCGTTCCTTTCCTGGGTCAGCACACGCGCTTCCGCTTCCTCTCCACGTGCTTTCGCGCCACCCACCTCGTCGCCTCCGCTCTCGCTGCTGGCGCTCTCCAGCGGGCTGTCTTCGAAGCGACAGGCGTCGCCATCGCTGCTGGAGCTGGCTTCCATGTCGGATCTGTCCAAGGTTGTGGTGTACCACGGGGTGGGGCGAGTCCAAGGTTGTATGGATCCACCCCGGGGGGGAGGACAGGGCAGGGGTCCCACCCCGCCCTTCTTGGCGTGGATGGAACCACCCAGGAAGACGATGGGATGGGAAAGAGCCGTGGGATGCAAACGGGAAGGCCAAACGCGATGGAATGGACGCCCGTGCGACGAGACTACACAACGCATGTGCACGAGCACGAGACGCGACCAGGTAACGCAGGCGGATCCAACGCGTCCCTGCAGACGCCAAGAACTTGGAGAAACGCCGTCTCCTCGTCTCCAAGGAAAAAGTCTAGAGGCTTCCCGACACACGAGGAGGTGCGGTGCATGCATCAACAGCGCGCAGACCCTCTCCCGGCACCAATGCGTGCGAGCGCGAGTGACCTTGCTTCCCTGATGGGCTGGGATGCTTCTTGTATCGCCCGTGCTTGCAACCAACGTGAAAAAAGGGCAAGCTCGCCATTG
The DNA here is from genome assembly GCA_020975725.1 of Picocystis sp. L7. NCBI lineage: Eukaryota > Viridiplantae > Chlorophyta > Picocystophyceae > Picocystales > Picocystaceae > Picocystis > Picocystis sp. L7. Next base: position 72,259 of record QXJR01000016.1, on the reverse strand, counting down.
AGGAGAGGTGATGCAACGTACCTGATGCGAACTTGACACCGCTCGGTGGAAGAAAGCCACCATCTAAGGTGGTAGAGCGAAAGATGGCCAGCAAGATGCGCGTGCTGGAAAACCATGCTTGAACGTGCAGATCTGTGATTCTCCAATGGCCAAGCAACTCAAGAGATGGCTTGGCCAGTGCTTCCGGCAACCTGCACACAATCTTCTTGTCTCTACGGATGTTCACGGAGAGCTCCATGCGAGCGCAGATTCAGCCCCAGAATATTGCCGACGATCGTTGTCTTTCAATAGAACAAGGAAACGTTGGACCATCGCTCGATGTTCGACCAAGTGAGTCTCTGAAAATGCGTGTTAGCAACAGATACACATGGTGTTTGCCTCTTCGTGATGCATGGGGGATGAAGCACGCCACAATACGGACATAACTTGTGCTTGATACTCTCTGCATTTCTCATGGCCGTAAAGAAGGTTCTCGTATGTACGAGCATTTCCTTCGCGAAGAGATAGAGCGCAAAATGCAGCAGAATGTCCTTCCAAGTATATGCCGTGTCTACTTGGCAAGATCCGCCGGGATCATCCTGCCAATCATTCAGTATTGTTGCTCCAATTGCGATGTGTGACTTCTCCTTGCATGGGACAAGCAAGAGATTGTTATGGGTGTCAGAACAGCTATCAAAGTTGAACGCTGCTGGCTTCGATTGCAGACGCGCTGCGTAATAAGTGAGAAACAGCAGCTACAGCGTGTGATGCACAACGCAATACCGCAAGCACCAGACCTTTTTCATGCTGAGCATGCACACCGCAAGTGCAATTAATACAAATGTGAATTCGATAATTTGCAGCAATTGCACATTCATGAGGCGCAGTCTTGATCCCATGGCTCCATGCATCAACGGATTCACGGAAAGAAGCAGGCCCAACATTGCATATGTACGTTTATCGAAACCCTTTGAGAAGCAAACGTGCAACAGCAAAGCAGAATAGACTGCATTTTGCAAGATATGCAGGCCACAAGCCTGGCTACAATTGAAGCGGTCTCGCGCTACTTGCCCAGCCAGGAGGAAACAAACAAGATGAAGTTAACCAGCGATATTCTTGATCAATGTCCGATGCACGCATGAGAATCGGATGCAAACCCGCAGCCATTCACACCGGAAAATGATGCTGCAGCCCCTGCCTGACTTGAAATCAGTGTGCCCAGGTCTTTCTCTTTGTCAGGGTCACAGGTGGTTGGCTTTCCCTTTGCTTGACCTCGGGCTTCTCTTCCTCGCATGCGTCCAAGGCAAACCAGCACAGCCGCATTGCATGACACCGTTCAACACCTCCCCAGCAAGTCCATACTCTTATTCTTGAAAGTAAAGTCTAGGACAGCCCTGGCGGAGTTGGGGCTGAAAGTGAGTTCGCTGAAGTAGATCACAGATCCCATGACGTAGAAATCCACCCGTACAAAGCGGAAACCTTCAGCAAGCCTGTTGGCATAGGCAAAGAGACGCTTGAGGGTGAACATCGGTACCGTCTTTCTCAGCCTTAGCGGGAGCCTGCCATGGGCAACGGTGACGTCCAGAGGGATGCCGTCTCCTTCCATGATACGAGAAATCAAGCGATGTGCGTTCTCTTCTTGGGACCTCGGAGGTAGAAATCGATACACATCCATGGCGATCAAGTACCCACCAAAATAGAAGAGCTTGTAATCCACGGGTATGCCCACACCCAGGAACTGTTCCAAGATGGCAGCCCTGTGGATCCGCCTGTACTGCCATTCGGTTTCGATTTTGTACGGTGTGTCCAGCCACTGGGCTACTGCGATTTTGAGGTCTACGTTGGTGAAGGTTTGATTGGGATGTTTTTCTCCTTCGTTTCCCAAGAACACGGTACCGTTGGTCACCAGTAAGGCCATTCCCGATCCATGCACTCCTTTCAGTGCAAACGAGTTTGGAAATGGAAAGCTGTCGATTTTGCGCAGGTTGGACTTTCGAAACAGGGCCAGCGTGGTGGGCACGGCGAGTTCCGGGACCACGCTCGTCGCGTAGTGTTTCACTGCCGCTTTGTCTACGTAGCACGCCAAGGATTCGATGCTTTCGTTTCGTATCTGTCGCTTCAGCCATTGGGAGAATGTCTCTCCACCTTGGACGCAGGTCATGGCCGTCTTCCTTTCCTTCCCATCGCATTGGTATTCGTCCCAGGTCTCCTCTTCCACGCTCTTCCTTTCTATTATCCTTTGGATCGGTTTGGTTTCGTAGATCATTCGGCTGATGAAGCCCAGGTACACCACGGCCAGCAGGTACATGGCCATGGGCAGGACCACGTGTTTTCGACGCTTCCATTCCTCGAGGATTTGTTGCTGCTCCATTTGGGAACCGCACCTGTTCCCATCCGTCCACTTCAAACCTTCCTCTACGCTCGGGTCGCGGGAATGTGCCGCGTGTGAACCGCGTCCATCTCCAAAACACGCGTTTGCATGCGCCTTCCTGTCCCGCCGCTTCTGTCCTTCCCACCGGGACACAGGCAGGGTCGGTTGTGACGTCACAACCCAAGTCCCTGGAGGGTCTCTGTAGGATGGCAGGGTCTTGTTGTGACGTCACAACCCAAGACCCTGGTGGGTCTCTGTAGGATGGCAGGGTCTTGGGTTGGGACGTCACAACCCAAGACCCCGTCCGTTCCGTTCCGAAAGGAAGGAAGGAAGGAGAGGAAGGAAGGAGAGGAACCTGGGTTGTGACGTCACAACCCAAGACCCTGGGGGGTCTCTGTAGGATGGCAGGGTCTTGTTGTGACGTCACAACCCAAGACCCTGTCCGTTCCGTTCCGAAAGGAAGGAAGGAAGGAAGGAAGGAAGGAAGGAAGGAAGGAAGGAAGGAAGGAAGGAAGGAAGGAAGGAAGGAAGGAAGGAAGGAAGGAAGGAAGGAAGGAAGGAAGGAAGGAAGGAAGGAAGGAAGGAAGGAAGGAAGGAAGGAAGGAAGGAAGGAAGGAAGGAAGGAAGGAAGGAAGGAAGGAAGGAAGGAAGGAAGGAAGGAAGGAAGGAAGGAAGGAAGGAAGGAAGGAAGGAAGGAAGGAAGGAAGGAAGGAAGGAAGGAAGGAAGGAAGGAAGGAAGGAAGGAAGGAAGGAAGGAAGGAGAGGAAGGAAGGAGAGGAACCTGGGTTGTGACGTCACAACCCAAGACCCTGGGGGGTCTCTGTAGGATGGCAGGGTCTTGTTGTGACGTCACAACCCAAGACCCTGTCCGTTCCGTTCCGAAAGGAAGGAAGGAAGGAAGGAAGGAAGGAAGGAGAGGAAGGAAGGAGAGGAAGGAAGGAGAGGAACCTGGGTTGTGACGTCACAACCCAAGACCCCGTCCGTTCCGTTCCGAAAGGAAGGAGAGGAAGGAAGGAGAGGACCCTGGGTTGTGACGTCACAACCCAGGGTTGTGGGGGGAGGTGTTCGGTTCCATCCCGTGTCCGAAAGGGAGAGTCGGACAGAGTCTGAGAGGGGGAGTAGGGGGGAGGGGGAGAATCGGAGAGGGACGGGATGGGTTGTGACGTCACAACCCAAGGTGGCGGTGGGCGATGGCGGTGCCATCATCCCGTCGGGATGGACGTGTGCCAATGGCGAAGGTGGAAGAAGGAAACGCCATGCCAAAGAGAGAGAACAAGAACCGACCGGTGGAAATGAGCTCCAAGAGACCCATGGCCGAAGCCTGGCCCGCCGTGGACGTGCCTCGCAAAGTGCGTCGGGATCCGAGGTTCGAAGAACTGAGCGGTCGACTCGACGAGAAGAAGTTCCGCAAGAGCTACGGTTTCGTGTTCGATCAAGTCATCCCGAAGGAGAAGGAAGAGCTGCAGGACAAGGTGAAGAAAGAGAAGAACGCGCACAAGAAGAAGAGCATGCAGGCGAAGCTCACCCGGTTGGAACAGACCTTGAAGAAAGAAGACGAACAACGAAAGGTCGATCGACGCGAACGGGAAAGGAAAGACATGGAAAAGCAAGCCGTGAGCCAAGGGAAGAGGCCGTATTACCTGAAGAAGAGCGACGTGAAGAAACAGGATCTGGCGGAGAAGTTCAAGGAACTCAAGCGAGCGGGGAAGGTCCAGGATTACTTGGCGAAGAAACGAAAGCGACGTGCGGCCAAGGACCACAAACTCATCCCAAGAGCACGCAGGACGTTCCAGGAGGATCCTTCGTGAACGCACACCGCACGCGCACCATGGGTTCGCCAATAAACCTCTCCGGACCTCCGATCCGTCCACCTGGGTCTCCTTCCTCCACCTTGCACGTCCGCCACGCGTGCGTCGCTTCCTATTCATCCTTCGAGGAGGACGCCTTCGCCTCTTCACCGACCACGGTGTAGATCGGCGGTGGCGTTGGTTTCGGCGGGTACTCGGCCGGTTTGCGCGTGCGTTCGTGGAGCGTCTGCGTCGGCGGAACGTCCGTCGTGGTCGTGGTGGATTTTCCCCAACAAAAAAGAAAAAAAAAACGCCACGTGCACGCGTGCGTGTCAGTCCTTTCGTCCCTCTTCCGACGGGAAAGGAAGCTCTTCCGTTCCTTCTCACGTCCACGTGGTCCCTCCACGCATCCATCGCGTGCGACGCACCTTCTTCGGCCTGCGCTTGGTCATGAGCTTGGTCGCCTTGAACTGCACCCTGGCCACGGTCTCCTTCCGGACCGCCTGTGCGGCCGGTGCGCGCCATCCCCGCGTCTGCGGCATCGCCACCACGCCCATGGTCCCTTGGCACGCCTCCTTCGGCGTCGAAACGTGCGCGAGGCGGTCCGAAACGCACGCACGTGCGAACTGCGCCGATGCGATGGCGATCCCAAAGCACGTCTGGCCACGCCTCTCCCTCTCCCTCAAACCCTCTCTCTCCCTCAAACCCCCTCTCTCCCTCAAACCCCCTCTCTCCCTCAAACCCTCTCTCTCCCTCAAACCCTCTCTCAAACCCTCTCTCTCTCCCTCAAACCCTCTCTCTCCCTCAAACCCCCTCTCTCCCTCTCTCTCCCTCAAACCCTCTCTCTCCCTCAAACCCTCACGAACCTTCCTTTCGAGGGAGGGGAGGAGAGGGAACACGTGGGGAAGGGAGGGGGGGGAAGGCGGCGCAGGGGAGAGCAGCGTCCTCGACGGGTCAAGACGTGCTTCGTTCGGAACGCAGGGGACGGGGTGGGGAAGGAACCCACGAGATGGAACGAGGCGGGACGAGGATCGAAGCCCGGGGTTTCCCTTTTGAACCGGTCGGTTCCCGATCAAACCTTCCCGAACGAACCCGGATCGAAAGGGAACGAAACCAGGGGGAGCGAGATCTCGATCCCCAGGGGAAACATCTCGATATCTTCGAGGATGTCCATCGATACCTTGGGGAGGGGGAGGGAGGAAGGGCCATTCCGACACGTGCGCGTGGCTATGGCGTCCCTTTTCGGCGCTTCGAGCGCACTTCCGTCGACGATGGCGCGCCTTTCGAGCGCCAACAGGCGTGCAGGAGGTCCCAGGAGAGGCAGGAAGAGCGCAGACGTGCGCACGAAGGCGGGAGGGGAACGACCGACGCTGTACACGCCGGACGGAAAGCCGTACCGCGCGGAGGCGGACGGCGGCGGACCACCGCCTGCACACTCGTTGAAGCAGTTCCGCGATTCTCTGCAGGGAGGACAGCGTGACGAAGAGGAGGTGCCGCAAGCACGCATGAATTTCCGCCCACCGTCCGAACTCGGCCTCGACCAAGCCGTGGACGTGGATCCGGAGAGCGCTGCACAGCTCATCCGTGCACGTGCCAAGCCATGGTTCGAACTTGCCAAGCTCATCCTGGCCATGGAAAGGTCGGGATGGAACTCCAGCAAAATCATGGAAGCCACCGACCTCGATCCGAGGATGCAAAACATCTGGAAGACCGCCTCCTCCGTCTATTTCTCCCTGCAAGCAGACCAAGCCTTCGACAAGGAACTGCTGCCGTACTTCGCCACGGAAGCCTCGCCGGAAATCCTCTCCGAAGTCAGGATCCTGCCCAGCGAACAGAGATCCAGCGCCGCCGGCTTTGTTGCAAAGAACTCGTTCAACGTGATGCAAGCGCGCGAGCTGTCCCGGGCCATCAAGGACTGGCGCTTCCGGCTGGATGGCAGGACGGGTTTCAGCAACACGCCAGGAGACGCGCTGGCTTTCAAGTTCTGGAGGGATGCCAACGAGCTCAAGAAGAAGGGAGAGGTCCTGGCCAAGATCAACAATGCGCTTCAGGTGGCGGAAACCGAACCCGCCATTCGAAAACTCAAGGCATTCGCGGACAGCCTTCAGGAGGAAGATTTAGCCACGCAGGACATGCCCACCGCGGCAGTCATCGAGTTGGAACAGCAAGAGGTCAGCTTCGTTCAGGTATCCATGGCCGGAGTGCTGGGAGAGGTCAAGGTGAAGGAGGTCGCGGACGCGCCCAATCCACCCTCCACCGGTCTCTTTGGCATCTGCAGGCCCCCCAATGATACGAAGTGGGCCATCCTCCCACGTTGGCCGGCATTGCAGAGGGCAGTGCAGGCCACCTGTGTCCTTGTTCCCGACGGCCTGACCGTGGAAAAGGCGTTGCGCAAGGCGAACGAAGGCAAGCAACGGGCCCCGACCCTACTGCTGTTGGAAAGGTTTGGGGTTTCCCAAGACAAACCCGTCCAGACCGATCTCTATTTGGTTGAGGAGGTTAAGGGCGAGCCTTTGCAATTGGTCCTTGGAAGCGCCATCAAGGAAGGTCTGAAACCCACCGCGAAGGTGCTTGCAGTGGTCAAGTCGCCTTCCTCCAGGCTGGGGTAGGATCTACCGCTGTAGGAAAGGACTTGTGAGGGCTGGAAGCAAAGGTACGAAGAAAGAACGGCGGGAGGTAAACAGGTTCGAGGAAAGCCCGTGTCCAAGCACTTCACAGGTGTTGCATTCAAGGTGCGTGCGTCATGGGTGCGTTCAAAAATCGCACCTCAGGAATAAATCTTGCCTACCGCCAGCGTTTCTGTTCCGTCTCTTCGTCCACTCTTCTTCTGTTGTCGTGTTCTGGTCCACCTTTGCGGATCGGGAGGTCCAACGATCTGGTCGTGCAAATGGTAAGCACGGCCGGACGTCTCCTCTTTCCTCGCGGTCCAATCCTTGTGTTTTCCCTACGCGTCCATTGGTGCGCATTTCCATGCACATGTCACCGGTATCCGATGCTCCCCGTATTGGATCCTGTCCTCTTGGCGCTTCCACCATAGCGGACGGGATCCCTCCATGCCAAGCGAGCCCGGACGTTGCAAAGCTACAGGATGGCCGTTGTTTTGTCTGCTGCATCTTCTGCCTTGCCCCTTTCGCTCTTCCATCCGTGTCATGGATCGCTGTGTCACGCCGTGATGGGACGGTCCGAGCGTCCATCGGTCGGCGTATGGTGTTCCCAACCGTCCATGTCGATGTCCCTGGCCCATGTTGGAGCTTCCATGGCACACCAGCGCTTGGGTCCACCGCTTCCCTGTGTCCAACCGCTGCATCCATCCTTCCACGGATCCATCCATCACTGGTGATGGTGGTAGTTCTCGCCACGCAGGATGGTCCAGGCGCGGTACAGCTGCTCCATGGCCACCAGCCTGGCCACCTCGTGCGACAGGACCATGGTGGACAGCTGCACGGTGGCGTCGGCGCGCGTGCGCACCTGCTCGCCGACGCCGTAGGCGCCTCCCACGCAGGCCACCACCGCGTCCTTCGCCTCGGCCGCGTCGGCGAGGAGGTGTGCGAACTGCTCGCTGGTGAGCGGCTTGCCGCGCGGATCGAAGAGGAGCACGTATTCCTTGGGACGAAGGCGCTTGCGCATCTGCGCGTCTTCGAGCGCCACGGTGCGTTGCGGCTTCAGCTGGACGCTCTCGAAGGCCACGAAGCGCGAAAGCTTGCGTCCCAGCTCCTGGGCCAACAGGTCCACGCCTGGCGTGGGCGAACGCGCCACGTACACCAGGCGGATGGGAAGCGCACGTGCGGCACGTGCCGACATGGCCATGGCCACACGACACACCACGTGCTTCAACTCACCATCCCCTCCTCACCCTTCACCATCTCCATCTTCCATGTCCATCTCGTACCATGTCGAGGTCCATGTCCTCGTTCATGGCCATGGCCATGTTCATGTCTATCTCCATCTTCCATGTCCATCTCGTACCATGTCGAGGTCCATGTCCTCGTTCATGACCATGGCCATGTTCATGTCTATCTCCCTTGTCCATGTCCATCTCGTACCATGTCGAGGTCCATGTCCTTGCTCATGACCATGGCCATGTTCATGTCTATCTCCCTTGTCCATGTCCATCTCGTACCATGTCGAGGTCCATGTCCTTGCTCATGACCATGGCCATGTTCATGTCTATCTCCATCTTCCATGTCCATCTCTCTCCATGTCGAGGTCCATGTCCTCGTTCATGGCCATGGCCATGTTCATGTCTATCTCCCTTGTCCATGTCCATCTCGTACCATGTCGAGGTCCATGTCCTTGCTCATGACCATGGCCATGTTCATGTCTATCTCCCTTGTCCATGTCCATCTCGTACCATGTCGAGGTCCATGTCCTCGTTCATGGCCATGGCCATGTTCATGTCTATCTCCATCTTCCATGTCCATCTCGTACCATGTCGAGGTCCATGTCCTCGTTCATGGCCATGGCCATGTTCATGTCTATCTCCATCTTCCATGTCCATCTCTCTCCATGTCGAGGTCCATGTCCTCGTTCATGGCCATGGCCATGTTCATGTCTATCTCCATCTTCCATGTCCATCTCTCTCCATGTCGAGGTCCATGTCCTCGTTCATGGCCATGGCCATGTTCATGTCTATCTCCATCTTCCATGTCCATCTCGTACCATGTCGAGGTCCATGTCCTCGTTCATGGCCATGGCCATGTTCATGTCTATCTCCCTTGTCCATGTCCATCTCGTACCATGTCGAGGTCCATGTCCTTGCTCATGACCATGGCCATGTTCATGTCTATCTCCCTTGTCCATGTCCATCTCGTACCATGTCGAGGTCCATGTCCTCGTTCATGGCCATGGCCATGTTCATGTCTATCTCCATCTTCCATGTCCATCTCGTACCATGTCGAGGTCCATGTCCTTGCTCATGACCATGGCCATGTTCATGTCTATCTCCCTTGTCCATGTCCATCTCGTACCATGTCGAGGTCCATGTCCTTGCTCATGACCATGGCCATGTTCATGTCTATCTCCCTTGTCCATGTCCATCTCGTACCATGTCGAGGTCCATGTCCTTGCTCATGACCATGGCCATGTTCATGTCTATCTCCATCTTCCATGTCCATCTCTCTCCATGTCGAGGTCCATGTCCTCGTTCATGACCATGGCCATGTTCATGTCTATCTCCCTTGTCCATGTCCATCTCGTACCATGTCGAGGTCCATGTCCTTGCTCATGACCATGGCCATGTTCATGTCTATCTCCCTTGTCCATGTCCATCTCGTACCATGTCGAGGTCCATGTCCTCGTTCATGGCCATGGCCATGTTCATGTCTATCTCCCTTGTCCATGTCCATCTCGTACCATGTCTAGGTCCATGTCCTTGCTCATGACCATGGCCATGTTCATGTCTATCTCCCTTGTCCATGTCCATCTCGTACCATGTCGAGGTCCATGTCCTCGTTCATGGCCATGGCCATGTTCATGTCTATCTCCATCTTCCATGTCCATCTCGTACCATGTCGAGGTCCATGTCCTCGTTCATGGCCATGGCCATGTTCATGTCTATCTCCATCTTCCATGTCCATCTCTCTCCATGTCGAGGTCCATGTCCTCGTTCATGGCCATGGCCATGTTCATGTCTATCTCCCTTGTCCATGTCCATCTCGTACCATGTCGAGGTCCATGTCCTTGCTCATGACCATGGCCATGTTCATGTCTATCTCCATCTTCCATGTCCATCTCTCTCCATGTCGAGGTCCATGTCCTCGTTCATGGCCATGGCCATGTTCATGTCTATCTCCCTTGTCCATGTCCATCTCGTACCATGTCGAGGTCCATGTCCTCGTTCATGACCATGGCCATGTTCATGTCTATCTCCCTTGTCCATGTCCATCCCCCTTCACCATCTCCCTATTCCATGTCCATCCTCAGTCCATGCCCTTGTCTATCCCCCTTTTCCATGTCCATCCTCAGTCCATGCCCATGTCCATCTCACTCCTTCCATTCCATCCATGGAACCATGGATTCACAAAAGGTCCATCCTATGGATCCCAATGCGCCATCCCTATCCATGATGGGTCCATGCGTGGATCCAACCCGGTGGTTGGTCGGAACAAGAATGGAGTGGCATGGACCATACAGATCCATCCGTACATGAAATGCCCACACAAGGAACTTGAATGCTACAACCTCGACCTGCAACTGGAACAACCATCACGGATTCATGTAACCAATGCATCCAAGACAAGCATGGATCATTTCGAGTTGATGCACCAACGTGCCATGCAAAAGTGGGAGGAAACAGATACAACATTCAAGCTCTCTTTGTTCCACAAAGACGATGGCCAGGTGAAGCTTCATCAAGGCCAAGAACAATCCTTGCCAAGAAACCAATGACATACAATCGCGCATGATGCGTGCATTGTGGACAAGGATAGAGCCAACGCCAAAAAGACAGTGTTTGAGGATAGAGCGGGTCGAGGAAAGGGATTTTGTGATGCTTTTGGCAAGCAAGGGATGCGGCTTACTGATTGAAGCACCATGAAGCGGGCCACCGAAGATGCTCAGACGCCAATGCATTCCAAGAGAATAATGGTCATGTTTGATGTCGAAACATGCAGAACCCATCAAAAAATGGAATCTGGAAGGTGTGGTCGTTGCATCCACATCCTCGCTTATGTATACGATCGTGGCCGTGCTGAATAGCTAGTCGAGCCATCTTGGGCACTATCAGACTTTACACTTGGCGTGCAAACACAACGGAGGCATGGCTCGGTTGCATCGGATCCACTCTCACGGATACTCACGCAAACCGTGCTACCTGTGAAGGCTCTGGGGCGTGATGGAAGAGCAACGGCGTGATCGTACAAGATGATCGATCTGCAGAGTTGGTATGTGCCTCCTGCTCACACGCCAACAAGGCATCCTACGATCCGGTGAGAGAAACATCGATCACTGCAGGTTCCGCTTCTTTACAGGGCGGAGCACAACAGCAAACCAGGAACAGCCAACAAGTTCAACTTCATTGTTTCGCAGCGTTGACAAACCCCTTGATCTCACCCTCGAAGCCAGGTCGACGGGTCAGCTTTTTTTCTCGTTTGGCGATCTTGTGCTCGATCTTGGTATCTCTTCTCGTTTTGAGGTTGGATGTTCGCTTCTGCTGCTTCGCCTGCTTGGCTTCTTCGACGCGACGATTTCGCTCCGACCAGGCTTGTGCACTTTTCAGCTTTTCTTTCTGCTCCCGTTTGATGGACTTGCGCAGGAGCTTCGGATCGTCCAGCACCTTCTGGCCGGTCGCACGCAAGTATGCAGCATCCAATGCCACCTTCTTGGCCTTCGCCTTGCCCTCTTCTGTGTCTTTGGCCTTCTCCAAGTCTTCTTTGACTGCCACCGCTTTCTCCAGCAGTTCTTCTTTGGAATGTTTATTCTTCTTGTTGCGCTTGCGTTTTTCCCATTCTGGTTCCGGGAGGTTTACCTTGGAAAATTGGAATTCAGTACGGGTCGTTTTTCCCTCTTCCTGGCCCTCGCCGCACTCGTCTTCTGCCTGCTTTCTTTTCTTCTCATGCCTCGCGTTTCCTTTCTCTTCGTTCCTGGCCGCGTTCTTCACCCTTTCCAAGGTCTGTTTGCTTCTTTCCTTCTTCCACTGGAGGGCGGACTGCTTGGTTTTGCTCTGCTGTTCTGCCTTGCGCTTGGCGCGCAGTTCCTGTATCCTTTTCTGCAGCCTCTCCCTGAGTGCTTCGAATCCTGGACCTTCCTTCGCATCTGTTTTCATTCCCGCAGGTGCTGCGGGTGCATCATCGGCACCATTCCCATTCCCTGGTTGGCTCCTTTCCTCCATCCTTTTCTGTTCTTCTTCGATCTGGAGTTCTTCCAGGGTCTTGATTTGATCGGGATCCAACCGTTTCATTTTGCTTTCCTTGGCCATCTCCTTGTACTTCTTCCTGGCTTCCATCTTCTCCTTCTGGCTGTGGTAATAGTGCGTCTCGTCTTCTCCAGGCAAGTAATACTTGGCTGGCACCAACTCCGCCATCCCGTCGAAGACTGCGAACGCGTCAGCCCGCCGTTCTCCATCCCGTCGCATCCACCAACTCTTCGCGTGCACGCACAGTCCGCGTGGGCGTCCGTGCGACGTCCTGCGTCCGACATCGCCGTCGCCGCCGCCATCGCCATCGCGACGATTCGAAGACAGTCGCCAAACCCCTCCGAATCGACGAAAGGAGGTGCGAATATTCGCAAGGCGGAACCCACGGGGCACGAGACGGATGATGGAGGCAGGGAGTGGGGGAAAAAAAGGTGCAAGTGATACAAAGGTCCATGGTACTAGCCTTCGCTGGGCTCGTGCTCGTCCGGACGGATGTACGGCTGAAACAGCTTGGGAAGAGGATCCTCCTCGTCCCGCAAAATTTTGGCTGCGCGGACGAATTCGTCCCGAAGCGCACTGATGGAGTTGCGATCCACCACCCGGCCCAGGTCATGCCCCGTCTCGAAAGGATCTTCGATGCAGATCAAGTGTCGCTCGTTACCGATCCGTTTCGTCCAACCCTTCTCGGCCTTGGTCAAGAAACCGCCCGTGCGGACGCTGACCACGCTGTGGGCGTAATCATGCCGCCACGCCCAATACTCGAAGAAGGAGAACAGAAGCTCCGCCACAGACTCCCTGTTTCTATCCCCGTACCTCCCGAGCTTGTCCACCTCGTCAAAGTACTCGCACTTGACGATGTCGTCCCCTTTCTGAAGCAGCTTGGAGAAGCTGGGTCGCATGCCCTGCAAGCATGGCAGGATGGGCGGGTTCCTCCTCTGCAGGAGGTGGATGCACATGAGTACGTAGGCGTACGAGCTCAGGGTCCCTCGGTAGGTCTCGTTCACCTGCCTGGCCTTGGCCCAGTGCTTGACCGCGAAGGCCAGCTGACGAAGCCGGACGTCGATGCGTGCATAATCGCAGAGCATCTTGGTGTTGGCCACGGCCACGCGATTGTTGACGCAGATGTCGCTGGCGCATCCCGTCCTCGGATCCACGTACTTGACCAGCGGCACCCTTGCGTGTGCGAGCACCACCACCCTTTCCATGCCCACTTGTTGCAGCATTTCGCCCAGCTTTTCGATGACTTCCACCTTGGCTTCTCGATCGTCTTCTTCGATGGGCAGATCGATGGAGATGTCGATGTCGCTCCCGCGCACCCCGAAGGAGTTGGCGGCGGATCCGAAGATGTCGATCTTGGCTTGTTTCCAGGCGCTTCCCACCATCATCTGCAAGAAGTAGACGGTCCTTGCTTTCCTTTCGGTCTCTTCTTGTGTGGGCAGCAGTCCACGCACGAGATCGTGCAGTTGGTTGGAGAGTCGCATGGGTTCGGCACGCAGCTGCGCGTCTCCAGCACCTCTTCTTCCTCTCTCGTGCGTCTGTCGATGTCCTCTTTCTCGTTGCGACGGGTTCGGTTTCCCATCTTTGTCTTTTTTCGCGGACGTGGAAGTCGTTTTGGTGCTGGTTCCGAGGCTGGAGGTGGCGTTCGTCTGCGACCTCGGCGGCGCCCACACCCCTCCTCCGCTCCACAGCGACTGCGTGTTGGCGTGTGCCGTTCCCATCGCTTCCACGCCATCGTTTTCGGGCGCAGGAACGGCGGCGAAGGCCGCCATGGCCCTTTCACGATTCTGCACTTTGGGTGCGAAATCCGGCGCGGGCGTTTCCATGCCTTGGCCGGCATCGTTCCACGCCTTTGCATTTCGATCCTCCTCCCCTTTGGTTTCCAGCCTCATCCCACGCATGGCATCTGCGACTTCCACGGTCCTGTTTTCCTTCGCGAAACCGCCGCCATGACCGTCCATCCCGTCCGCCATCCCGTCGGGGAACCCCCCTCTCTCCCCCTCCCCCACAGGGGGACAGGGACAGAGGGAGCACAGGGAGAGGGCAGTGAGTGGGAGAGGGGGTACTGAGAGGGTAGTGAGAGGGAGGAGGGGGTAGTGAGAGGGTAGTGAGAGGGTAGTGAGAGGGTAGTGAGAGGGAGGAGGGGGTAGTGAGAGGGAGAGGGGGTAGTGAGAGGGTAGTGAGAGGGAGAGGGCACAGTGAGGGAGGAGGGGGAAAGAGGGAGGGGAGGGAGACCTGGCACGGGTGGGAGACGGATCGACACCCCCACCACCACTTACCCTGCATGGCTCTCTCTCCACCCTCTCCGTCTCTCTCTCGGCTGCTCCCTCTCCTTCCCCTCCGACCTATTGGTCCTCTCCATGATTCGCCATCCCGCTCGGCCACGCGCGCCTCCCCTCCCACCCACGCGAACCAAGACGTGCCGAGCGTTTTCAGGACCATCGCAGGCCCGCACGCCTTGGGTTCGTCCCACGGGACCTCGGGGTGGTCCTTCCCTCGTGGCGGTGTGGAACGTGTGGCGAGGGAACCAAAACGGACAGGAGCGAATGGATGCTTGCCTTGAGATGTCCAACGAAGCGTGCATACGACACGGGTCGCAAATGAGGATGGACGGTCGAACCCCGATTCCCTCGGGTTCGGATCGAAAGGGGTGACCCTGCGAAGGATTGCAAGGTCCCTTTTGCCGATTCTGCCTTTCCTTCCCCGATCGTTGTGAAGCCAGTTGTGAACCGGTCGGAATGACGGTGGAAGAACCCAAAGTGAGCGTTTTCGTCGATCGTCCAGATGTGCGGTGCCTTCACCGGCACGTTGGAAGAACGACGATGGACGTCGATTGGTGTTGGAAGGAGTTGCGGCAGCTCCGTCGATGAACGAGGTGCATCTGGGTACGGGGCACGCACGCGTGCCATTTACGGCCCTCCGAGACGTTTCGAACGATGCTTCGTTCGTAGTCCAACGACACCCGTTGACTCGTGCGTTTCGATGTCGGTTTGGGTCTTTGTTGACCCGCTTCTTGTTGGTACGTTCCGGTGTTGGTTTGCTCGTCATCTTCGCCCACGGGTGACTTGGCCCTAAACTCTCGATCCAAGGTCGGATTGGAGCACTGGGTGTGTGGCGGTTCCCTCCGGAAAGGGCGGTTCTTCCAATCATCCCTTCCCTTTCGAACCCGACCCGATCTTCCGATCCCAAGGGAAAACCCCTTCCGATCGTTTCCCTTTTCCACGAGGGGAAGGCTCTGGCATCCATTCGCCACGTCTCGGTCCATTCCGACACGTGCGATCGCGCCAACGCCGCGAAAGGAGCGACGAAAGGGAGAGGAAAAGAAGAAGAGAGGCAGAAGGGAGGGTGGAGAGCATCCACGGGAACGAGATGGAACGAGCAGACGCGTCCAAGACGCTCGCGAAAGCGTCCAAAACGCGCGCCGTGCCACCCCAGAGGGTGTACGAAACCATGCGTGCCTTGGAGAAGATGAGGATCCAACCCACCGACGCGTACCAGATGATGGCCGGAACGAGGAGCCCAGGAAGGGCGTGGAGGCTCGTGTTCACCTCCAGCGCCAAGCAGATCCGAGACGAAATGCGTGGAAAATCGAAAGGAGGAGGGCTTTACTTTCCCGTGGTGGCCGGACAGCAGTGGGATCCAGAACGCCAGGTGATGCGAAACGGCGTCTTCTTGGGACACTACGCATCGATGGTCTTCGAAGGACCCACGGAAGAACGAGGGACCAAGATGAGGTTCGACTTCCACCGTCTCACCGTCAAACTGGGACCGTGGAAGAAAACCTTCCAGATCAAAGCCACGCCCAAGGATGAACCCAAAGGGGTGGATCCGAAACTCGGACCCTTCTTCGTGAGGTGCTACGTGGACGATGAAATCATGGTCATGAGAGGGAAAGGCGGAGGGATCGCGCTCTGGGCCAGAGCCGACGAAGAAGACGTCAAGCAAGGACTTATTTTTGGATGAACCAGGATCCGATCCTCGTCCCGCTCGCCAGTGCGCCAGGAGTACCTGGTACGGCGCTGCCTCGAGAAAAAGGATCGGCAAATGCCAGATGAAGGACGCGCTACTCCGACGCATCGGAAGGCTTGATCAGCGCCAGCTTTGCCAGCTCGTACCCGGAGAAGTTCATGGCACCCATCGGGGCAATCCAGACGGCACGTGCCCATGCGCCTTTGAATAATGCCAAAGGACCCTCTTTCGTAACCAAGTCTGCAATCACTTGACCCACGCTGCGGGTGAGCGTCGGATCCGCTGTCATGATGCGCGTCTTCAACACGTCCGAGGGAGTGGTGGCCACGCCGGCGATGGCGCCGGCCAGTGTGCCCAGCACGATGTACTCCCATGCCGCCAGCTCCCTCGCTTTCTTTCCCCGTGCGCCCTTCTTCAGCTGCTCGTAGGCCACCATGCCCACCACGAACAAGGGGATCTCCCGTGCCAGGGTCACGCCACTGCCCCGGAACAGACCCCTTGGACCTTCGCTCCCCAGCACCGATCGGAGGGCCACCCCGACGTTCGGATATTGACCGGCCTGTAGTCGCTGCTTCAGAACCTCGTTGGGAATGCGCAGGCAGGTGCCCAAAGCAGTGCCGATTCCCGAAGCCAGGCCCTGCACCTGCACCTCCCCTAGGAAAGGCAACGCTTTGGTGAAAACCAGGCGAGTGGCCTCGTACGCGCACGTTCTCAGCCCGTGGCTGGCCGCGGAACCAACCGTGGCCGGTATGATACCTCGGTACAATCCCTTGGCCCCAAACT
Organism: Picocystis sp. L7; assembly: GCA_020975725.1. Taxonomy (NCBI): domain Eukaryota; kingdom Viridiplantae; phylum Chlorophyta; class Picocystophyceae; order Picocystales; family Picocystaceae; genus Picocystis; species Picocystis sp. L7. The sequence goes on along the minus strand of QXJR01000016.1, from coordinate 55,521 downwards.
CAGGGATAGATCGTGCGACGTCCTTGATGGTGGCTCCCGGGATGGCCTGCAGGCGCGTCTTCAGTGTGTCCACCGGGTGCATCATGAAGGTGGACACGCCAGATGAGAGCCCTCCAGCCAGGGCGGTTTTCAACAGCAGCTCCTTGGTTCCCGTTCGAGGCGGGGTCAGGGGCAGCATGGTGGCGGACTCGTACCACAGCAGCCCCGGGTCGGAGGACAGCTTGTCCGGTGGCAAGAGGACCAGGAAGTTGCGAAACTGGCCGTAGGTGATCCCTGTGGTGTCATCCCCCCTTCCCAGGAACTTGATCATGGCATTCACATTCTCGTCGTTGTCTGGCACGCCCACGCTGTGAAGCACGCTTTTGACCTGTTTGGATTTGAGCTGGCCCGTGGCATCCACGTCCAGCGAGCTGTAACACCGCAGCATGGCGGATTCTTTCTCGTGCATGAGTGCCCTGAAATCTTCCCATTCGATGGCTCTCCTCCACCACCAGGTCCTTCTCGCACGATTCATGAACTTGTGCGCATACGCTTCGGGCAGTTTTCGTTTCTTCATGGCCGTTTTGAGGTCTTCCAGGGACACTTTTCCGTCTCCGTCCTGGTCGATTTCGTCGAACAGTTTCTTCCCTTCTTCTTCGGTGTAGGCGAAGAAGTCCACGGTCGACTCGATCCTTTTCCTTGTGGGATGCCTGGCCGTTCTGTTCCTGTTCTTCCACGCTTCCAGCGGTGGCCAACGCACCCCTTTCCAGTCCGGTTTCTGCACTTGTACGGCTCGGATGCGGGCCACCAGATCCCCCAGCCTCTCCTTGGCCGTTCTCTCCTCCTTCTCCTTCCCTCCTCGCCTCCGCAGAAGGGGCGCCGAACGCACGAACACGTCCCCTTCGTGTGCCATCGCGTCCGACCGACGCGATGGAATCCAGCTCCACCGTCCATGTCCACCCACCCGGGTTAACACTCGATGGTTAACCCGTGGAGGAAAGGGATGGAGACCGGATCGTGTCCCATCGAAATACCTCCCTTCCAATCCGGTGGGTTCCCTCGGTTCCTGTTGCGCGTGGCACTCCGTCGTGGATGGCACGTGGGAGCAAGCATGCGCGTGTCCCTTAGACAGCGTTAATGTCTATTGCAACAAAGCGGGCCTTCCATGGTGGCCCACAATCGACGGCAGGTCAAACACTGGTCCACTCGCGACCTTGCACCGTTCCTCCTTCCTCGGCCGAAGTTGTCCCTTCGTCACCCTCGAGGTCATCATGCGAACTAGGTGGCACCTTGGTTGCTTCGCTTGGTTCAAACATTAACCGTTCTCCCGAGTTGGGAAGAAAGGATTCTCCCAACCTCGTAAAGAGGACGGTGCAGGTCGTGTCGGAAGGGATTCGATAGGACGGAAGGATCTCACTGTTGGATGGTGAATGGACGTAGCATGGAATGCCAGGGACAGTAGGATTGTCTCACACCCACATGGATGGGCTCCAGTGGAGGGTCGGAGAGGGAATAGGTAGAGAGGCGAGCATGGACGGTCCGTGGTTCTCCATCGGACCCGAGGCCCTACGAGGGATGGGAAGAGCACGGCGAATGGAACCCTCGGTACACAAGCACTCCCCATTGGAACGTGGTGTTGTGTGACTCGTCCGCTCGTGAGTTTGGAGGGTAATCCTAGGTAGTGAATGAGAAGTGATCATGATCTCTCTCTCTCATCCAAAACCACCAAGAAAGACGTCTTGGTCAACCGAATCGTCCCGGTTTTTTTTGCCTATCCCCCTTTGTGAATGGCGACGGCTCATTGGTGGGATGGACACGGACGTGGAGGTGGTGAAACGAAGGTCCCAAGTGCGCGGACGTAGGACAGAGAAGGGATGGACGGGAGCACCGCGGTCGTACGTGGGGGAGGTGGCGTCTTGGGACCCGTGCCGACGGCGGTATGGAGGGGAAAGCATCACGTGGACACACACGCACGCGTCCTACCCCTCCCGTTTCAACATCGCTTCTTCCCACGGGATCCACCTCTGGGTCTCGTGCGATCCTCGATCCATCCCTCCACGTCCACCTGAAACGCCCTTTCCCCCTCCCTCGAAAGAGAAGAAACTCCCCCCCCCCCCCGACCCCAGGGTCCGGTCACGTGGGGTCGGGTGGTGCCAGCCTGGCCATCCAGCCCACAGGGAGTGGAGGGAGGACGAGGGAAGGCACAGGAATCGTCGACGAAGAGCATCCACACGTGTCCGAGCGAGCGCCACATCCTCGGAAGGGAAGAAACCGACGCCGGCTTCGAAGGGAGGGCGCGTGGAAGGAGCCTCGAAAAGAAGAAGGCCATGCTGGCGTGGATGGGTGGAACGCGCAGGCGATTGGATCTGGGAAAGCGAGGGATAGGGAAGCCTGGGAAGGAGACGCATGCCACCACGACCAAAGCAGCATGCAAGCACGTCTGTGCGTCGACAAATGGCCAGAAAAGAAAACGGACGGATCCAGGGATGTCGAAGGACGTGAAGAGGCTCAAGCTCAAGGTACATCCAGCGCACACGGGTCCATGCCAAAAGAAGGACTGCTCCAATTCCATCGGTCGTGCCCTGCAGCCTTCAAAAACAGAAGCCTCAAAAGACAATGCAGGTGCAGCATCCCACGAGCGGCGGAAACTGTGCACGGACGACCCACTTCCACGGACGGATTCGCACGCCTCCGACGAACCTCAAGCGATCGCAAAACAAACCAAGGCAACCGACCATGCCCCGCGAAGAACAAAGCAAATCGCAGGTGCGAGCCTGAAGGATCTGATGGAGTGCCAACAAGCTGCAGAAGGCATGAAGCAGGATCTTGCCAAGAGAATCATTGGGGAATGCAAAACTCGTGTGCGTCGAGTTGGAGCACGAACGGAAGGTTACGCGACGCTCCTCCCTAGACAGTACTGCAGGTGAGCACCTGGTTGTCCCCAAACGGGGTCCGTTTAAGCTAAAGGCTCCTCAAGACCAACCTGGACCGCGAAGAGAACGTGCGGTAGGAAAAGGCTCTCTCGTTTGCTGCCGCTCTGCCCCCTGGGCGTTCGTTTCCAGCATGTGTTTGACCGCTTCGGTCCAGCCCAACCTTTCCCTGTCCGCCTCCATAAATCCCATGCCACAGGCTCGTCCCGCCAATCCTGCGATCGAGACACCTTCTTCCGACCGATACCAAGGTCACAGCTCGTCCGGATCCTTGAGTTTCTACTCCGTCCTGGATCGGGTCGACCCTGTCAGCTGTCCAACTGTCCCCTGTCGGGTGCCTAGGTGCACCCCTCTCCAGCTCTGAGACCCACCGACCGAAGACGGAGACATGGCCGAAACAGATGTCGGTCGAACGACACTGTCCAACGCAAAAGGTCGCCGCGCAGGCACGAGAAGATATCTTTCAGCTTCGATTCTGGCCAAAGCCCTGCAGAAGATCCGGTGCGTCGGATCCTGAGCGCACACTTTCACCGAGTCCGAGGTAACGAAACCGACGGGCGAACGACATGCACATGCGTTCAAGCCACAAACAATTCCGAAACGAAGCACCTCGTGCTGACACGATTCGCAATCGGGCCCTTGCACCATCAAAGCCCTCTTTCCCAATGTTCATGTGCACAAAACCACCCCGGGGACAGATCTTGGCCAGGCTATCCACGTCACCTGCGTGGACGAAATACTTTGTGAACGCTGAATCACCAGGATTACTACTCCTGTACAAAGGTTACCTCTCTCGCAAGCTGGAAACAGTCATACATCTAGGAAATGCATCTCTTCATCAGGAATTGAACAAGCAGCATCATTTCGAAATCCGCTGCGTTACCCACGCTTGGTACTTCAAAGCACGCCATTGTGAAGTAGCTGAGGCTTGGTTCCAGTACATATGTCACTCCATGGTTCTCTATGCTAGACTGGAATTGGAATCCCAGAACTTGCAAGTTCCAACGGGTGCTCCTCAGGACAAAAGAGTCGGCAGCTGCTGTGCAGGTACAACGGCGGACGCCGGCACCACACCCACCAGCCAGTGCCCTCCGACCGTCGATGACAACCTGGTGCTGACCCTGACAGAAGATCTCCTGTACCCTGAACAGAAATGTCCTCGGCAAACTCATCCCTTTTCACCGAGGGTTTCCTTGTTGCCAGACGTCGAGACACTTGAGCCTGAAAATTCCACCGGAGGAGGATGGCAAGGACTCTTCCGGAACAAACAGCTCAAGAGCCTGCGTACCAGCTGCAGTTTTTCGAGGGAGGACAGGAAATCCCGGAACTCAGCATGTTCTAGTGGGAAAGAAAACTCCTTGGTTGCTGCATGAATGGAGGATGAAGCACCGCTGATGAACAAGCTCAGCTTTCTGATTGTATCTGTGAAAGGTTTCCAGAGTACAGACATGATGGCGAATCTCGGTGCTACTGTGTTTGCAAGCGTACTCCGACATGCAGCAGCGACTCAAATCTTTGGAGAGGGGGTACACTTCAGCAGGATTGACTTTGATGCCGTATGTTTTCCTTCAGCTGTGCGTGCGGCATGGGACTGTTCCATCGACTTACGGATTCCATCCAGATGATCAGAACACTAAAGAACAAGAACGTTTCGTGCCTCCCTGCTGCTGGCGATATTCTGCATTCTTGCAGGGTTCCCATTGAGTGGCATCTGGTTTTTAAAGAACGTATGCATTGAAACCAGGATCGGTCTACCTAGCAGAAACGTAAGTTTTGTTGATACATGCTACAGAGTCCAGCGGTGCTGCTGTCACATCTGGCATATCCAAGAACCGTGGACCGGTCGATTCTGATGCTTGAAAATATTCAGCGCCACGGCAAGGTGCCTCAGCACGCATACTTCCTTCTCGGTCCACTCGAGCATCGAGCGATCCGTCTAGACCTGATGTATCTTCAAATTTACAGATCTGCCTTGCTTCGAAAGTCCGTGAGGAAGCTGAGCAGAACCCAACAACACTTTGATTGCGAGGCCAGCTTTATTCGTCCAGTTGGTTCGGGAACGTGTCAACCAAATTCACTCACGCATTTGTTGTCACCTACGTCTTTTCAACCGTATGAAGTTCAATTCCCTGGGATCTCTATCACTGTAGAGCCTTTCACCTAATATTACCAGCATGGATCCACATTTTAAGGGAAAGAGGATCCAAATCACGGTACGGGAGACTTCTTCTGCTGGCTGGCCGCCTGTAGCAACGTTTTCGAAGTTTCGGCGTGCGTAATCAAATTTTTGCGTCGTTCGAAAGGGAGCGATCAGCTTCCCTGCTCGGATTCGAAAGGAGCGTTTCCCGTTCGGCAACAAGCACGTCTTTTTCCCTTTCTTGTCTTGCCTGAACGACACAACGAAACTGATTCCCTCCAATGGCCTCCCATCGCCTTTCTCGAGCGCAGCACGAGCGCAGCACGCGCCTCCAACGGTCACATGGGGAGAGTGCAGCACGTGTCCGATCCCCCAAACTCGGTTAATTCGATCGTGTTCACCGAAACGGGCCACCGAAGGCCAAGGGAGTTTCTTCTCTGCAGCTTGGATGGGACGGGGTCCAGCCCGAGGAGGACGAGGTTGGGCGCATCGTCTACATCGATCCGCACCTAGAAGACGGATAGGGTCCAGCTGGGAGTTTAACGTGCACGCGATTGTTGTTCCATCCGCACGAACCATGGGTCGGAAACGCCACTTTGCCATCGACCTCTCTTGGTCTTGCTTGGGGTTGGCCCTCGATCACGAACCGACACGTTGTTGCAACGATCCGGATCCATGCTTCCATCGCCTTGGGCTTCGCGTTCGGCATCCCGTGCCATGGGAAGATTCGTAAAGCACGTCATCGATCGTCTTACGCGATACCCCACGGATTTTATCATTCTCCCTCTGGGTTCGCGTTCTTCCAACTCAAGCAACAGTTGATGGGCCACGACCTCGAGCGCACGGATGACGCGGTTCTGTTTACGGGTGGAACTCGACGTCCCACCCGAAGGATACGAACCTTGGCACCTCTTATTCCATCCCAACACGCAGTTGCACCGACCACGCCTTCTTCGTTGCGTTCTGTAGGCGAACAGGTGCGCTTGGCGTGGGATCCCCACCCCCCCTTCTTCGGGTCCAAGGAGCACCACGTGCCCTTCAGGCCCGGTTCGAAGTTTAGGGTAGGGTTTAGTTAGAGGTGGAGGCAAAGGATGGCGATGGCGACGATGAGGAGCGCCTTTCGCGGCGCAATGTGCTTGCGCGTGCGCACTCTGCGCGCTTCAGGACGTCGAAGGACGTTGCAAGAACGACTGAGGACGCTGGTGGGTGCGTCGGAGGCGCAGGTGGAGGTGGAGGTGGCGGTGGATGGCCAGCCAAAGGTGGACTTGGACCAAGCCTCGGTGCAACGCCTCGCATCCGACGCCAAAGCAGCCGCAAAATGGGCGCTGCAAGGATATCCGATTCGAGAGTACGAACTCTCCGTGGTGCTCTGCGACGATTCAACCATACAGATCCTCAATCGAGACTGGAGAGGGAAGGACAAGCCCACAGACGTGCTCTCCTTCCCACTGGCCACACGAGAGGAATGGATGCAAGAGCCCAAAGAAACCTGGGATGAAATGCCGGCTATGATGGGAGACCTCGTGATGTCGTTGGATACGGCACAGATGCAAGCAGAAGAAAGGGGACACGGCATCTGGGATGAAGCAAGGGTGCTCCTGGTGCATGGGATCTTGCACCTCTTGGGATATGACCATGAAATCTCCGAGTCTGAGGCCAAGGAGATGGAGCAAGAAGAGAGAAGAATTCTCCAGGCGTTGGGTTGGAACGTCGAAGGACTGATCAGCGCTTCCAGTAGTCAAGGAAGCATCCATGGGAACTTGGAGAACGACGGAGATCTCCCCGGCGACCAGCCTCCTCAAGATGCAGGCAGTGGCCAAGGCAACACCATGGGCACGGACCCTCAAACAACTGGACGACTGGCGCAAGCGGATGTGACACTGGAGATGGATGCAAGTTCATTCTTGCCCACACGCACGTTTGCCTTCACTTCCACCAGAGCCAGTCAGGAAAGGCTTGTGGACTTGGTGGCTGTAGATCTGGATGGAACTCTCCTGAACAGCAACAGCAGTGTCAGCAGGGCTACTGCCAAGGCTCTTGCAGCAGCTGCTGCATCGGGGGTTAGAATAGCTTTAGCCACAGGAAAGGCCAGGCCTGCAGCCCACAACGCTCTGAGGACAGGCTACCTCAGTGTTTCGGGAGGGGCACCAGGGATCTTTCTTCAGGGACTGGTCGTTCACGGCATGGGAGGGACGCTGCTACCGGGAGAATACCTTCCATCTAGTATCGTGCAGCGAGCCTTTGATTTTGCAAAAGAGAGCGGGATATCACTCTCAGGGTTTCTGGGAGACACTGCAATCTGCTTGCAACTGGATGGGAATCTGAAGGAGTTACACGAGCGCTACCACGAGCCACTGGCCGTGGAAATGCATTCGGTGGAGAAAGTCTTGTCAGCACCCCGTGTGAAAAAGCTCCTCTTCATGGCCGAACCAGAGACTATCACACAAGAGCTCCGTCCACACTGGGAGCAGGCCTTGGCAGGTGTGGCGGAGGTCACGCAAGCTGTCCCCACCATGCTGGAAATTCTCCCGTTCGGTGCTTCCAAAGGAAGGGGCCTGCATCAGATGGCAGATCACATGGGCATCTCGACTGGGCGAGTCCTCGCGATTGGAGATGGGGAAAACGACATTGAATTATTCCGGGCAGCTGGCATCAGCTGTGCAATGTCCAACGCTTCTGACCACGTCAAGTCATTTGCAGACCATGTCGTGGCTAGCAATGACGAAGACGGTGTGGTGGATGCACTGGAACGATTCGTCCTGTAGGCTCAGCAGCATGAACTTGCATGACGAATGCCTGATGGCCTGAGCCCCACTGTAGGAAAGATTGTGCACGGTGGAATCATCTCTGGACTTTTTGTTTCTTATCGGAATGCAGTGCAAGTCCACCTTGCGCATCACTGTCAACGGCCTCTCCTTGGGTTTGGAAGTAGGAATGGCTTCGACCCCGTTCATTGATCGGTAAAGGAGCGTCGAGTGGTTTTGAAAAACTCTTCGTGAATGTCGTACCCAAACATCTTGGCCATGTCCCTGAGCACCTGTTCTGGCTTTTCGAACCCTCTTTCTACGAGCCAGGGCCAGAGCAGGAACATCTTCTGAGTGACCCACAGTTCCAGCGCTTCTGGATTGTACACGATTCCTTCTTCACGACTGACTTGGTTGGGCACACACATGGCTGCATACCTCGCCAGCTCTCCTTGCTTCCAGTCGAGCGTCACTGGCAGCCACGGGAACTCTCCATCCAGCCTCAGGTACCACATCCTCACTTCTGGTATCTCGCAGAGCTCTCTTGGATCTCCAGGTTCGCGTGGATAGTCGATGTCGAATCCCACCGCCGCCTCCCGGACGCTTGCACCCTCCTTTCCTTCCAGTTCCACCGCCACACGTCGCACCTGGCGCACGTCCAGGTCCCGGATCTCCTTCTGGGTCACCGCCACGCGCTCGCACGCCTTCGTTGCGATCGAGCAACGTCCTCGCGTGGCGCGTCCATGCGTCGGCATCATCGTGATGTACGACATCCCCTTCGGTCCCGATCCCTCTCTCTCAATCCCCCCTCGATCGATCGACCGAGGGCACCGTGGGCGCAGAGGACGGACCCAGGCACAAGGATCGAGTGGTGGTGACAGGGAGCGAGAGGAAGTGACAGGGAGCGAGAGGAAGTGACAGGAAGGAGAAGGAGTGAGAGGAGGGGACAAGCTGGAAACGAGCACGGTGTTGGGGATGCAATTGACCACGTGGAAAGGCACCAATGGAAGATGGGGGTGGATGGAGGATGGTCGAAGGAGATGGAACCGGAAGCGTTCCGGTGGATCGACCACGAAGCTCGTCCCAACAAGGACGGATCGCGTTCGGAGGGCCGGAACGCAATTCTGGTGGACCGCGCCGACCCCAATGTCCCTTCCACGAGAAGAAAGACTGACCCCTCAACAAGACCATCTTCTCACATCATACAGGAGACCAATGCCTTCCGCGCGGATCCTCGCTTTATTCCATCCTCGCCCACTTCAAACCACTTTCCTAATGCCAAGGTGAGACCGAACCCTTCTACCTAGAACATGGGACACACCACAACCGCTTTCGATTGAAACCGCGATGTCTCAACACGCGAGCGATTTCATATCCAAGCAAAGGGGAGGGAACACTTGATGGTGGTGTGGCAAGAGCTTTAAGCGAGAAACTCACAAACGGTGCTTGATCCACGTGGAAATAGAGTCGTTTCACTCCTAGGAAGAACCGTTTAGCGTGGAAGATGTCACAGGAGGGTTCAAATGGTTCTTGTTTGACTTTGGGAGCCCGTGCAAGGTGTCGAGCCCTATGTTGGTTTCCGACATGTACCTGCAATTCCAAGCGTACGCATACACTAGCTTTCGGCAATCACTCCGCTAGAGAGCGCAGTGAATGCAGTCGTGTAGAGTCCCAAGGTGTGAGCAAGTGGCATCGGCGAAAGCTCTCGAATTCGCGGCCCGCACGTTTGGCGGAGATCTCCGTCCACTGGATCATCGACCACCGCCTCGTGGCTTCCCATGGATCTGTGCTCTCGCTCGAGGACGGAAACGCACGCGTTGCATGGGGTCCGCGCTCCCCTCCCCTTCTGGTTCCGTCCTCGTGTGACGGGTATTGCATTGGTCCACGTGGCATGGTCTGGGTCCTGTCCAAGGTGGATTAGCATTGTGGGGAAGGAAGGTGTGGGATCCAAGTGCTCTGGATTCAGTTAACTCCATGAATTCACACTTTTACGTGTGGTGGAAGGACGAGTGTCGGCGGCGGCGTCGGCGCCATTTTGCGCCACGCTTGGCGCGCTTTGGCGAGTCGGACGGCCGCCAAAAGGACGTGGGAGGCAATGGGAGACGCACAGGTGCCGCCTGGGTATCGGGTGCTGCGGGAAGGCGCAGCCAGCATCCTCCAAAGGGAAGAGGACGAGGATGCGTTCTACAACAAGGCACAGATCGTCAATCGGGACATGTCCGTAGCCGTGCTGCGCCAATTCCTTTCCAACCTGAGGAAGGAGATCGACAACGGAGATCTCGTACGTACCAGGAAGGGAAGGGTGGCGCAGAGCAAAGATGTGGCTGCTTTCAAGGAAACAGACGCTGGGGACAAGGGAAGAGAGGAACAGGACAAAGCCAACGGCGAGAAGGCAGAAACCTGCAACGGACATCCCAAGGGAGAAGGAACGGGAGAAGCGGCGCCCATCCAGATGGAGAGGGAGAGCTTCAGGCTTCTGGAAGGGCTTGCAGCATCTGGACTGCGGGCCATCAGGTACGTCAAGGAAGTGGAGGACCTGGACACCGTGGTGGCCAACGATTTTGATAGGAAAGCGACCGATGCAATAGATAGAAACCTCGCATACAACAAGATTAGCGCAGAGAAAATACATTCGAGCTGTCAGGATGCCAGGATCCTCATGCTCAACAATCCACTGGCGTTCCATGCCATCGACCTGGACCCGTATGGTTCGCCAGCCATCTTCCTGGACAGCGCTGTCCAGGCGGTGGCGGACGGGGGCATGTTACTGGTCACTGCAACAGACATGGCCGTGCTCTGTGGAAATAACAGCGAAGTTTGCTGGTCCAAGTATGGCTCCATGTCCCTTCGCAGACCCTACTGCCATGAAATGGCGGTTCGTATCCTGCTGAGCACGATCGAGGCCCATGCCAATCGGTACAAGAGGTACATTGTTCCTATGCTGTCTCTCTCCGTGGACTTTTATGTCCGCGTTTATGTGAGGGTCTTCACATCGGCCAAAATGGTCAAGCAAACACCCACCAAGTTGGCCTACGTCTACCAGAGCGTCGGCTGTGATTCGTTCTTCCTTCAGCCCGTGGGTCAGATGAAGACAATGGATCAGTCGGTAAAATTTTCAGCTGCCATAAGTCCACCCGTGCCCCAGGCTTGTGAAGAAACAGGGAGTGCGTTCTACATGGGAGGCCCCATCTGGTCGGCACCCATTCACGACCAGGGATTCGTTGATTCCTTGATCAACCTTGTTCATGCACAGAAAGAGTCCTTTGGTGCATACGAGAAGATTCACAGTATATTGACCGTGGTTCAGGAGGAGTTGAAGGAGGCCCCCCTTTACGTCAGCTTGCACGACATGTGCAAGACAGTGAAGTGCACCCCCCCAGCTGCAAACCTCTTCCGTTCAGCGATTGTGAATGCCGGGTATTCCGTCTCATCTACGCATGCAAATCCGCTGGGCACGAAGACCAATGCACCCATGAGTGTTTTGTGGGACATCATTCGTTCTTGGGTAAAGGAGCATCCGACAAAGACGAACCCTCACCTGACATACGCGAACAAGATCCTCTCGAAGGAACCTGCTCTCAAGGCCAACTTTGCTCGTGCTCAAAAAGCCTTGAGCAAGGCGCAACAGCAAGGAGTACCCCGGTTTCTTCCGAACCCAGAAGAAAACTGGGGCCCGAAGGCACGTGCAGGTCGTAAGGTAGGCAAGCGCAAGGTGCAGGACGATGATGGAGGAGACACGAAGCGCACAAGGGCACATTGAATCTCTCCATTCCGGCAATACTTCGAGAGAATCGATCATTCGGTTCCTTGCAGTGAAGGTTTTGATAAAACTTCGCATCGACAACTGTCCTTTCGCTTCCGGGATTCTACTTCCCCCTTATCCTCGAGACATCCGCGTAGTGGGTCCATTTCTTGGGAGCTGCTACATCCGCCCACGGAATCCCGTTCCTCCACAGTCGGGGCAAACCACCCTACCTGTGCCTTGGCAGTGGTAGCAGCGGTTGGACTTGGTCCAACTGCCAGACTGGTAAGGTCCTGTGGCGTTGCTTCCCGTCATCAACGCACCCACTTTCTCAGCAGCACGCTTCCAGCTGCTGATTCTCATGCTCTTCTCGCTGAGCAGTCCCGTCCCTTGGCAGTGTGTGCATTCGATGGTTCCTGCCCCTTTGCATCTCAAGCACGTGGCCGTCCCTCTCTGCAGTCTGGACGCCGCTCTTGCCAGCAGCCACTCCACGAGCGATCCCTCTTTCTTTTCCGACACGTCCGATTCCTTCTTGGCTCGCACCCCTTCCCAGGTCCGTTTTCTTCCGTGCTTCGCCAGGTCCCCCTTCCTCCACGTCCTCCTGCTCCTTCCCATCCCGCCCACGTGCGCATGGATCGCATGCATGCTTCGTGAACGACCAAAGCACGACGTCCGATGCCTTCCTTCGCGAACCACGTCGAAACGGTTACGTCGGATCCATCCCCAGATGGACCCTCCCCTCCGCCCCCCCCACCCGGATGTTTACTGGAATGTAACCTCTGTCCAACGGGGGACAAGATCGAAGTTAAGCCGAGATTAGCCACCTGGACGGATCGTAGGGGGGGGGTCAGGGAGACGAATCACGTGACCGAGACCAAGACAATTGTGCCCCACGCACCCAACCACGGACCCATCCTACACGAAGTACAACGATCTGGTTCCACGTGATCGGATGTGAGACACGTCGTTTGGGCTCGAAAGCACACGGATGTAGGGGAAGGGTGCACGTCAACCATTGAGGAGCCATGCCTGCCGTCAAGGGTCCTGTCCTTGAGGGAATCGTGTGGGGAAGTGAGCGCGGCTTGGAATGCACGACCGTGGACGGGTGGCAACGAGGCACCCCACACGTACTTGCAGAGTAGAGTCCGACCAAGGATGCAAAGGACGTTTTGAAAGGATTGGCGATGGCGTTCTTGCATCTTTGCCGAGTTTGTATGGGACTTTGATTGATGCTCCGAAGCCTTCTTCCGAGAGACGAAACTACACAACATCACTCGTATCACTCGCTCAAAAACGATCGCTCGGGTCGAAGGGGGCCGGCACCGCTCCTCCCGAAAGACGAGGTCTACTTTGGCAACGCCATTCTGATTGTCCACACAAGCAATAGGGTAGCTTGCAATCGAAAGTTCTTTTCTAAAACCTTGGCATCGGACCGATTGCATCGTTTACGCGATGCGGGCGTACAACTTGTGAACCAAGTGTCACGGATCTTGCAAGGTACCGCACGTTGGTTCGGCAAAGCTTAATCGATGTATCTTTGCACAAGAATCTTTGCAAGGTCGACTTCCCTAGCCCGGGCTTTTACTTTCGATGATCCACGATGTGGTTGGGAGGCCCATGCCGTATTCCACCACGTCGAAATCTGCACCAACCCTTCCACGAAATCGGGCAAGATCCTGCCATAGCGACACGTGCATCTCGAAGTAACAATCCTGGCTCGTTGGATTCGCATGTGCCGATGCTCAGCCCTCCCCTTGCGCCGGATCGGGACTCCTCGTCAACCTCACGCCACCCACTGCCACGTGGCATTCTCCATCGGCTGCGGAACCACGATTCTCGCAGTGTGGCAAGGAAAGGATGCCAAGCTGGACGGTCCGTACGCCCGAGCTGGGTCGCCACGTGCCTCGACCCTGGGGGGCGATGGGGTGCACGTGACCCCCCCCTGCACCGGGGTGCTCTCAGCACCTGGAACGCCCCAATCGGACCGTCCAAGACCACGTCACCTTGGTCCCCCCGGGGATGGTATGGATGGGGCATATGCACCCCACAACCGACACAACGATCAACCACTTGGCACCATTGAAACGAAGGTTGTCGCAGTCCAGTGCAAGCGAAGCCGACACGAAGGGCGTCAAGACAAAGCGAGTAGGGAAAGACTGTAGAGACCAAGCCTGTTCCAAGGCGATGGTGCGAACAAGTGGTTTGCTCGCAACTTGGGCTTGGTTGGTGCATTTTGCCTGCCAGTCAACCTGGCCTAATGTGGCCCACGGCTCTTTCGAACAGGTCATGGATCGACCGGAGAGGAGAACCGAAGAAAACATCACACTTGCTGTAGGCTTGGATGGGTCGGCATTCTTGTCATCTTACTACTTTGGCGTCATGGCATCCTTGGAAGAGTTGGGTGTCATACAGCCAGGCCATACCATCGTCAGTGGCAGCAGTGCAGGGGCGTTGGTGGCCCTCGCATCATGTCTACGCTACCCTTTTGAGGACGCGTACCAAATACTGAGAGAACTGGCTCGCAAATGCCAGGACAACTGGGATCGAACCAAGGAATTGCTTCCATGCCAAGGAACGCTTTACCGTGAAATCCGAAATACTGTCGATCGCATCATTGGAAACGAGCCACTTGCGTATCAAAGGTGCAGCGGCAAACTGCGTACTTTCATCTTGGCTTTGAACCCGAAAACAAGAGGACAAACACGCTCTACCCACATGGAAATCAGCGACTACAAGAGCAACGAAGATCTGGCAGATGCAGTAGGCGCTGCAACGTTCGTACCTTGCTGGTCGGCTTGCCAGCCTTACGTCCTGTTCCGTAGCATGCCGATTATTGATGGTGCATTCCAAATGCCCCAAGGAAAGTTTTGCCCAGAAGGTGTATTCGAATGCATTCGTGTACGAGTCAATCAGCCCGGTGACTACACTCAAAACCCCGGGAGACCATGCAACTTTGCCGCTTCGCAGGTAGGCTCCCTGCTGGAGAATGGTGTCCGAAACTTAGGTTGCTTTGGAAGTAGCAGGGATGCACCTTTCCAGAAACAAGGGCTGCTTCCGCAGCATTGCCCATACTTTCCACTCCGGGTCCCTACCGTCATGAGAAACGCAGACATCTATCCAGGAAAGTATGTAGAAAACCCGCTTGCAACAACTTGCTATCAACACCAGCGTGGTTTGCTCTTTCCAGATCTTGAAAACATTGATGCCCTCTTTCAGCAGGGCAAGATGGATGCAAGAATTTGGGTTTCAAAGAGGAACGACTAGCCTGTTGTCTACAACGCAATCAAGTATGCTGTGTTTGTGCCCTGTATTGGGCATTCCAGGGTAGGAATCCCAGCACTACAACGCTGCAATTTTATTTCAGGTAAGAAAAATACAAAATTTCTTCTGTGTGTGCACAAGCAATCGTTTCTTAAACCAGGTCATTGACCAGCCATGACTTCATTATGCAACTGGTGCTGTAAACAAGCAAGAGACAAATCACCTGGACGGGTGAGAGGTATCTTTGAAGTGCAAGTGAAGGATCATGTCGGCAGCATGGCAATCTTGAGACCGGTGGTTGCATGGATCAAATTCGCCCTCGACGACTCTCAAACACGTCAGGCACCCATCCGCCAACCTGGCGCGGCGCTCATGAAAGTATAGATGAAGGCATAAAGACTGTATTGTTCCCTCCAGATAAGGTATAGAGGCAAACATTTCACCAGCAACAAGCATCGTGAGCAGTACCACCTTGTGGCCTGGGCACAATGCCGAAAGATAGAGCAGAGGCCATTGAAACGGCGCCTGAGTTGGCGATGCCCGTATGGTGGAGGGTTGCCTCTGCGTGAGTGGCACACTCTAGGTGCATTCGATAATTTTGTGATTCGCACACCATGCACATTCTAGGCCACGCATAAACTTCACGCATACCCACAGGAACGAGAAGGCAATATTCGCCATTGAAGCATTATAGTCTGGTGTAGCACCACACGAATCCAAATAATGTGCTTGTGGAGATCCAGCACCTAGACCAAGGCCCGGACATTGATCCGGATCAACCTGATGGCCTACTAGCGGATTTTCCCGTGGTTTCAAAGCCTACATCTCGGTCACTTGCAAGACAATTGCTCTGCTTGCATGACAAGACAGCTTCTACCACCTCTTGAATCTACCAGTGACCACCATAAGACGACAGCATGGGTGAACATGGTGTTGGAGCAGAACAACAAGCCATGACCCACCACGAAGCCCACAAAAACAGGAAACAGACCAATTCTTGCCGGCAGAAATTTTGAATGGAGTACCGGTACTGCACTTTGAAGCAGCAAATGGGCCGCAAATTGTGGTCTTGTGCAGCTCTGGTACCATCCAAACACAAGATAACTCTCAACGGAGCTTCATGGAATGGAAAAGGCCAGCTGTACAAGATAAATGCGCTCTCTGTGATAGTATTCAACGGCGAGTAATTTATTGGACCATAGAACTGTGCGCTGCCCCAGAAAGCTTCCTACTTGTAATTAGGATATAGGCTGTTGTAGTGCACTTCAGCCCAGAAACTGAGCCAGTAGATTGGGCTGCTTTCTTGACCATTGGGTTCAATTTTGATCAGAAACTCATCTCCAGGATAGGACGATATGATAGAAAATCGGACACAATAAACATCAGCAGCTGCCTGCAACGTGATGTGATCGCCCCATGCACCATCTTGTGCCATTCGATTCAGGTATGCTTCAAAGCCGCCATCGTCGTCTGCAACATAATCTCGGTACAATGCCTCGTTATTCCTCAGCTGCAGTATGACTTGCTCGCGGACCTCTTTGTGCCGCTCAGGATCGCCATAGAGTTGATCTGATATGGCCCGGAACTGACAGTTCCCGTCTCCTCTCACCACCTTTTCCTGCAACCCATAAAGCTCAAGTCGCTGACGAAGGCGCTCGTAGTCCGTCTTGGCCAGGTCCTCTGAAGGAAAGGCTTTGTTTGGACGTGGGACGTGCCTTACTACCACTGGTCTGCCCACTTGCACATGATAGGGATATTGACCGACTTGTGGGCCAGGCACACCATCAGGAGGCACCTGCCAACGTGCATTTTCTTCATACGAATTGGTGTTCCTTGTGTCCACTTCCGAGACAGGTGGATATCCTGACTCTTCTACCTGCATGATACCATACTGCCCAGTTTGTTCTTCTCCACTTTCTACTGTGCGTGCGAGGTTCTCTGTATCCATCCCTCCATACTGTGCCATGGATGTTGTCCCAGAATCCACGATTTCTCCCTGGTCCTGGCTGGAGTTCCGGGGCATGGAAACAAGGCCAGGGTGTAGCACAGAGTGTGGATTAGGCTGAGCTTGCATCAGGGCATCAAAGTCTACCCCAGCACTTTCCGAGGGATTCTGTTGTTTGGGAAGTGCAGACCGAGGAGGGTCTTCCTTACGTGAGGCAGGTGCACCATCCACTTGTCGTTGTTGAGCGTGAGCGGCCCGTATCGCCGCGGCTTGCTTCGCTTTTTCATTGATCTCTGACTTAAGCTTTTCCGTCTCCTCCAAGGCCTGCAGGCCGACCCTACGAAACGCAGCTGCATAGTTGGCATATTTGGGCAGTTTGCAATCTTTGTGCTTGGGAACGGTTTCTAACGTCAAACTGCAGGCGGTCGTTTCGGACGTCAGCCATGCTGAGTTCGGTTGGACATTGACTCGTTTCCTTTCCGCGTGTCCGGCGTAGCCTATCGCTCCATCTTGCATGGATCCGTTTCGCATCCCTCTCGGCATCGCGGGTGCCAGCACCATCGGTTTCGCGATCGCACCTGACGATCCGGAAGAGGGTCCTGAACAGCTTCTCTTCGTCGTTGACGGTTCGGAAGAGCTCCGCCTGTCGCGTTTTTTCGTGGTCAGCGATCCATGCACACGTCTTGTCGTCTACGATCTCCCTTTCCTCTTGCGTCCACGCACCTGTGTGACGAGCTTCCCGGTGCTCTTCCAGTAGCTTTCCAGCGAGATGGACGGATTGGGACGCAGCTTGGGCAGATCACGCACCAGCTCGGCCGTGGTGCGCGCCTGGGCCATGTGCAAGACCGTACAAGGCACCTGCACCGTCCGATGGGCTTCCGAAGCCCCTCCAGAAGCTTCCAGAAGCGGATCCAACGTCGGACAACGCCGTGCAGGTGTCGGACGGTCCGAGAAGGGACCGAAACCAACCACCCACCCTTGTCCCCCCCTCCGACGATCCGGACGACCTCTCGGGTCTAGACCGGACGCTTCGTCCGATGGAAAGGAGATCGCAGCTCCTATCCTTCGGGGTCTGGTTTCCGGTTCAAACGCGATGCCCGTCCATGGGAACGGTGCAGGTCCGCAGCGCCAAGTCGCTCGATCCCAAGGAAAATGGGACGATTCACGACGGCCATGACAGAGCAGTATCAGGATAGACCTTTGATGTAGGAAACACCAACGAACGGGCGATCCAACGCTGGGGATCCTGTGGGGGGAGGGAGAAGGATGAAGAGAACGTAGCGGGAGCCAAGGAAAGCCTGGAGGCGTGCGCTTTTGCATGAAAAAACAAGGGATCAAGCTTCTGTTGCGACCTTGTTCGCAACACTTCCTTGTGGAGGGGTTGTGATGTGCCCTTGCCCTAGGTTTGCCAGCGGGGTTGAAATCTCCTGGGAGAGACCAAGCGATCGCCTTCCAAGAGTGTATGTTGCCACGTGACCGAATCGCCAGCTCAATGCCGTGCACTTTGCGCGAGTCCCGTTTTTTGCCAACCCCTAGTCGTGACAAAACTCGAGCCGTTTCACAACTTAGAAATCGAAGCATGCGCTTACATCCAAAATCGGATGCTTTAGCCAATAGATGACTCCCTTCTCTAGTTTTTACTTGAGGAAGCTCTCCATGCAGTGTCCCAAGCTTGTAGCAATGGTGAGCTATTCGAATGCTTGACTTGGAAGACACCCTCGGATGCAACTAGCCACTCACAAGAACGATGTTGATGCCCGATCCATAGTCGAAAGCTAGTAGTACGCTCGTGTCGTGCTTGAGCTGGATTCGATGGCTCCCCTTTCACAGAGAATGGCCGAAAGTTTCTGTGTAAGCATTTTCACCCCAAGGGTGGTTGTGAGATACCACCGTTTCATCATGCGTCGCGAAAGCGCGTGAAAGGTTCGAAATGTTTGGTCTCTACAGGAGAGAGATCGAACGGCATTCCTTTTGCAATCGGGAAGGAATTCGTGCATGGTTGGAGATAACCCGTTGGAGTTCAACGGATACAATGGCATTCCTCGTCCCCCTCCTCGTCGTAATCCTTGCGCCCCATTTCCTCCCCCAAAGGTTCCCTAGACGTTGAACGCATCGAGCATGTGCCCCTCGAGCCCATTGTTGGAGATGGAGGGGATGCGCACTTTTTTCTCTTCGATGGATTGCATCACCGCGTTGTTTCTCCATTCCTTTCCCCTTTCGTCCCATTCTTCCATCCGGAACGGAGTGCTCCGGTGGGGTTGTCGATTCCCCCTCCGCTTCGAACGACGAACAGAAGGGAAATCGGGTCGAGACCGTACCTTCGATTGGAACGTTTCCACCCTTTGGACCGAGGGTGGTGTCGCTTTCCCATCGGGCGAGGGGGTGTGGCTGCAGGTCCACTTCCAGCCCGTCTCCCTTCCCCGAACCCAGTTGCACTCCTTCCCGCAGTTGCACCTTGCCTCTCACCTTTCGACCCGAGTGGAGAAGAAACTCCTCGAGGGATCGACGGTGGGATTCTTCGCGAAACGCGAAGCGCAATCCGCGGCGAAAGGGGACACGCGCGCATCCCTTGCGATGGCTGATGCGAGGGATGGGACGAGGTTCTCCGATGGGATGAGAGAGATGGCGAAGGAACACTGGGAACGAGCCGTGGGACATCGATTCGTGCACGAAATGGGCCAAGGGAACCTCGATCCAGACGTGTTCCGAAGGTACCTGATGCAAGATTACCTCTTCGTCAACGCGTTCGCGAGCCTGCTTGGTAGTGCGGTGGCCAAAGCACCGACCATGGAGAGCAAAGCGCCGTTGGCCAGGTTCCTGGCCGACGTGACCAGCCAAGAGAACAGCTACTTCTTGCGATCCTTTCAAGCCTTGGGGGTCACCAACGAACAGTGGGAGAACGAAATGCCGAGCCAGGCAACCCTTGGCTTTCAAAGACTCATCCAAGAAGCCACCTCCGATGCATGTCACTACGGTGAGGCATTGGCCACCCTCTTGGCTGCAGAATGGAGCTACCTGACTTGGGCCACCGCCTTGGGCCCAGAGCGACCCCAAGCGTTCTACTTTGCGGAATGGATCGACCTCCATGCCATACCCGAGTTTCAAAGCTTCGTGGGATGGCTGCGCGACGAAACAGACCGAGTGGGAAGAGATGCCGACCGGGAACTGCAGGAGAACATGGCGAGACGTTTCTGCAGCATGATGGAACTCGAAGTTGCGTTCTTCGATGATGCGTACAGCGCCAAGCAAAGGAAGTGAATTTGGGCGACCGCATTTGCAAGAATCGCTGCCCAAGCACCGCATGTTGCATGATTTTCCGGGCCAATGCAATCAAACATGGTTACCGTTCCTTCGCACCTTCGACCTGCTCTCCTTTGTTGCTTACCGGCCATTCCTGGGAAATGCTGGAGACTGAACGGAGTCGCTCCATTCCCTTTCGCAGTTGGAACGCGTCTCCCAAACGCCGATGAATATGGCCAAGCCTGTTTGTCTTGGACGATTTTTGTGCTTCCCGTGCTATCCCCCCACCTTTCAAGGACGTCGACATCCATCTTCCCTGTGGACCCCTTCCAACTTCGTTCCCACCTCCCAGAAAGGACTGGGACTTGTCGTGGCAGCTGCCAAGCTGCAGGGTCTCCGCCTCTAGGAAGCTTCTGCTCAATCATCTTAATGTGGGCCTTCCCCAGATAGAACGGGACAGCCTATCCGCATCTGGCAAGTCGATACACAAACGGAATGACAACTCATCAATGTGGTTGGATGTTCCACTCCTAGCCCAAGTCGAGCGCTGTTCTGTGTGGATAAATTGCTTGGATTCTTCCAGCCAGCCACACGATGGAATTGCTTGGCTATGCAGGACGCGAAATTGCCGAGCCACTGCGAATAGCTGAGCATTGCTTTAGGGAACCTAACTCGTTGACGGAACCTCCTGTAATTAGAAAAAGGTATGGTAAGCTTCGAGGAAACTCATGGATTTAATACCTGCTTTGGATGTGAACCCGACCAGCAGTGCATGAGACTACATGTCAAGAAGAAAATCAAGCATTAGAGTTCACCTGACATTGGGCACACGGGCAGGTATGATGTAAGCTCATGAGAGGATCTTCAGGCGATGTGCACAAGCTGCCTTCAAGAGGAGTCCACCTTGCGGCCTACTATGCTATTTTATCCATCGACTTCGGTGAACTATCAAGGATGTGGCAGGGCGGGCATCTGCAGAACACTCAGAATATGCAAGGTTGGTTGATGCGGCCATATCAATTGCTCTTGCTATCCTTAATGCTAGCTGCTGTGGTCATGGTCAATTGGCTGGTGATGAACGTGCAGGTGGCAATTTGGAGGTTGACTGCAGATACCTAGCCATAAGATGCGCGTCAACAAAGGTGCCTTCCCGATAGACGAGGGTCGCAATACGAATATGAATGTCACACTCATCCCAGTCTGGAAAAGAAGGGAAAATATGCGCAAACACTCAATCGATATTGCTCAGACAGGCAGGTTAGGATGCAGTCTCGACCTTCTACCACGAGAGACTTGCATTCTGCTCCGGCAGGTCCCCTTTTTCCGTCTAAATTTCTTTACAGTGACAGAGGGTTCACTGGTGGTCGGAGGTCTGCAAAACAGATAGTAAGCAAAATCTGGCGAACAGTACAGTCGTGCACCCATCGAGGGAAATACGGAGAAAAGAGAATATTCTGCTTACAGCTGCTTGTCTGCACAAATTCCCTCGCGCCAAGTACTCCCTTGGCTTGTCAAGCAAGAATTTTTCGCGATCAATTCAGGATCTTGAAGTTCGTTTCACCGCGCCTCAACAGTTCTTCACATGTATTCCCTTCGTTCCTATGCATCTACCCAGTATGCAATCTGGGAGGGTCTTCGATGGCTTGCCAACGTGTCATCAACAGGAGTGAAACAGTCATCTTGTACGTTGCAACGCCATGGGTGCACCACGAAAAGAACATTCTTAGCACACCAAGGCACTTCGTGCCATAGGACATTCAAATTCATTCCACAGCCCATCGATAAGGAGCGCAAGTGACGCCGAAGGAATGCACTGGTTTTCAGTAGTTAAATCCCACTGTCAGTGGGTACTTGCAGTAAAAACTCCACATCCGACCCACTTACTCGCTGGCTGCAATACTACTGGCATTTGGCAATGTCTGGGGTAGCATCTCAGACCGGGTTTCGTGTTTTCTTGCCATCCACTTTTCTCTGACAAAGAAACCGATAAGCACAAAGGTCAAAGTGGTGATCACAAAAGTAAATATCAGCACCAAAATGTTTGCTGGATCGTCAGAAATGGGGGCAAAAGAAGAAGCTTCTACTGCGGGTTCAATCATGTCGTAGAGGTAGTAGCCAATGGAAAGCCAGGAGATACCTAACAACAACAGCCCAGTGGCGTTTGCGAGGATACCCGCAGTGACACCCACCGTTTTCTCATCATTCAGCATGTACAAGACGATAACCAAGGCAAACGGTGTGGCGATAAGGCCCACCGCTAATATATTCCGGAGGCTTTGGAAAAGATCTCCTTGCAGAAACACACCCACACCACAAATGAACGCCCAACATCCAAGCATGATCCTAAAGCGCATGTCCTTGATGGTCGTACCCCATCCCAGCTTGTCTGCCACAAGGAACGGTGGAATCACACTGTTGCCCCCCACAGTGGTGAAGGATGCACACCACAGGCCTATCAAGAAGAGCCACTTTGATGAAGATCCAGCAATTGGCTCCAAAGCAAGCGATGCACAGGTCGGTGTCAACACAGGGCATTGTTCTGGCACTGGAAAAAGCTCCGCAGCGGCTACCAGGAAAATGGCCACGCTGTAGGTGCCAAATGCAAAGAGCATGGAGAGCACGATGTCTACGCAAGCAAGGCGGTGATTGCTCATGTCCCACCCACGCGCCTTCATCGTGTAGGATTGCATGGTGATCAACGTGATATGCACTGCTCCTCCGAGGATCGCAGCTATATTGTTTCCTGATCCAGCAGGCAAAGTAGGGATCAAACCAGAGGCTGCTTTGCTCGAGATGGAAACGGTAAAGAGGGCAGCTACAAAAATGCCCACCAGGCCCACCACGAGGATCTTGGCGACGAACTCCAGCAGCTTGTATCCACCAATCGTAAGGCTCAGGGCAAGCACGGGGGACCAGATTGCCGCCCATATCCGGGCATCCAGCCCAGTGATTTCTTCGCTTACATCACACAGTCCCTTGACCAACACAAGCTGCGCAAGTCCAGCAGCGATAACAGTGTCCACCACAAGGACCCAGGCCCAGAACTTGCCCAGTTTTTTCTCCACGACGGAGACGATTCCATCCTCGGTGAGCAGGCCCAAGCGCATGGAGAGGAGTTGAGACATCATTCCAAGGAAGGCGGACAATATCACCACCCACAGCAGTTTGTACTCGAAGGCGGATCCTGCTCCAAGGACGCTGGCCATGGTGGCGGGTCCAGCTGCGATGGCCGAGGCCACCCAGGCGGGTCCTATCCAAAGTATCGCTTTGGCCCATGCAAACTTCGAGGGTTCCGCATCTTTCACCGACACTTCCCTTTCATCGTCGTTGCCTTCCACGTCTTGTCCGACCACCGTTGCAGGGGATGGTTCATCCGTTCCGGCATCGGCATGGCTGTTTTCTTCGTGGATCATCTTCGGCTACGATCCACCGCCAATACGGTTCTTTTCTTCTTGCCTCCAGGACGCCTTTCGATCCTTGCGGTGCTTGGTTTCGAACACGTATCGACCGTCGACGTGTGCGCCGCCGTACCTCGCAGGCAAGTCA
Source organism: Picocystis sp. L7 (assembly GCA_020975725.1). Taxonomy (NCBI): domain Eukaryota; kingdom Viridiplantae; phylum Chlorophyta; class Picocystophyceae; order Picocystales; family Picocystaceae; genus Picocystis; species Picocystis sp. L7. The sequence continues at coordinate 31,997 of QXJR01000016.1, read as the reverse complement.
CAACCGTATCGAGTACGGGTGGTGCCTGCATCCATCCACCCGATTGAAACCAGGGTCGAAACCAGGGATTGAAACCGGGGATTGAAACCGGATCCGGGTTCCCTTTGGCGTCGGGTTTCGGACGGGGTCGAGGTCGATGGAGGATGGAAGGGGAAAGGGTCGGGCACAGCCTCCTGTCCCATGGTACTCCCAGGGAGAAAGGGGGGGGGATCCCAAGTGGGCGAAGGGGGAACGTGACCATGGGTCCTTTGGGGACGGAGAAAGGACCAGCCACGTACGGACACGGATGGGTGGTGGGTTCAGGAACCGTCCACCCCGTCCCGAAGGAAGCCAAACCGCAAGGGGGAAAGGAACGGTGCGGGTCGGTGCGTTGGCCGCACCCGCGGGCCTATCCGGTGGAAGATCTTCCGTACGGGCGTGGGAGCGACGGGAGACGCGTCCCGCCCGGGGCCTGGATGCACCACGGGTGTCCAGCTGGAACACAACGACCCAACCGGTTCTTTCCCTGGACGAGGTGGTGGACCCCTGCCATCCCTCCCTCCCTCTGGAACGATTCCACCACCCGATCCTCCATGTCCCTGCTCCGATGGTGGTTCCTTTCCTATCCCACGTGGTTTCGAAACCGCCCTTTCGAACCGGGACGGATCCCCTTGGAAAGGGAACGGGAACCGACCGCCCTCGCATCCGACCCCACGATCCCCGTCCTCCCGGTTCGCACCCGAAACAGACCGGGATCCGTCCGGGTTCGATCCGGGTCGTGAAAGGAAAGAAACCCTCTTCAGAAGGAAAACACGCGTCCCGATTGATCCCTCCGAAGCGAAGCCGAGGACGAGCCGCCATGGCCACGCGCGCCGCCATCGCCCATGAAAACGGATGGAAGTTCGCCGTGGTGGGATGGACGATCCTCGTGGTGGGTGCCAACGCCGTCTGCGACTACTGCTACCTCCAGAACGAGATCCACAAACCCTTCTCGACGCCCACGGACTTTCCAGCCGAAGACAAGTACTGCACGCAGTACCAAGACGCATCCTGCTGCACCGCGGAAATCGCCAGGAAGTGAGTGCGACGAACGACGAAACCTTGCGAATCGGGAACGGAACGATCGAAGGAGCCCGATGCAGAGACCTGAACCGGCGCCATCCGACGCGTGGGAAGCGACCGTGCGAGCGGAAGAGCGACGCCAAGCATGCACCATGGATCCGCAAGCCTCCCGATGCACGCGAGGATGCCCCGCAGTGCCGCATTTCGATCGACAGGTGATCGATTCTTGCATTGGTTCCTGTTCAAGGACCTCGTGCTGACAGAGAATAGCTAGGGGTGCTCCCGAGGCAGAAAGCCTGGAGCTGAGATGAAACCCTCATCACCGGATCGTGGTCATGCACGCGTCGGGAAGCTGTTCCATCGCTCGTTCCCGCAGATGCGTCCTGAAAGGGGATTCGCCGATCCCCCGGGGGTCGGGAGCCCTTGGATTGGCCCAGGAGGTTGCGGCGACGCCACAAGACCCTTGCCCCAAACCTCTGACGAATCGTGCTGGAACCCTTCCCGTCTTGCAGGATTGGAAACAGAGAACCCATCTATGACCCAGCGGTGACGTTCAATTACGAAAGGTGCGTCCATCGAGGAACTTACACCCGTACATGCACGCGTGACTCTGTCTGACGCGAGACCCCGCTGGCATCCAGCTGCGGACCCCTGAGCCAAAAATGCCTGGACTTTTTCATCAACGAAGAATGCTTCTACGAGTGCGATGTCAACATTGGCAAGTTCCGCAGGCACCAGCAATGCGAGGAAACGCTGCCAAACGGAGCGCTCGAAGTCATCGATGTTCCCATCAAGGCGTCGTACTGCAGGTCGTGGTACGAGGCCTGCAAGGATGATCGCTTGTGTGCGGGAGAGAACGGAAGCATCTTCGACTTAGAGTGCTTTGAGGACAACGTGGAACCCCACTGCCAAACAGTGGCAGAACACTACAACGGAAGCCCCGAAGAGTTTTGCAACAAGACTTTTGGTTCTGCGTTTTATTACGAGACGGAGGAGAATAATGCGTACACCATGTGGTTTCAAAAAGGTGCCGCGAATCCGAACGACTGGGTGCTTCCATGGGTGGATTATCCAGATCGCTGTGGTTTTCACAGCGAAGATGACACCGCAGCGGTCTGTGCGGCTGCCCTCGCTCCTGACCAAAGCAAAAGCTACAAGGATGTTGCCATTGCCGCCATTGTCTTATCCTGCATATCTATTGTGCTGTGGGTGGTTATGTTCGGCTTCGTATGCAACTTTCCCGGTTGCGGCAGCAAGAAACAGTTTGATCCCATGACCTGAAGGGCTGGGTGATGCTTGCATGGCTACATTTTCCTTGATGTGAAGTAACACTGCATATTTCCTTTTGTTGATTGTCGAAAAGTGATTTTTTCTTCTGCTGCCGCTGCCCAGCATGATGATTCCTTGCACGTACCTTACACGAGCAGCAGACCCTTTTGTACGTCAAGGTCCCTTCCTGGCCACCACAACAATGCAAGGTACAAAAAAATGCATCAAACCTTGCTAGAACCATGCTCCATGGAATTTTGCATGCAACCAACTTTTGCAACAAGCAAACGGCGTTGGTAGGAACCAAGCATGGCCATAGTTCATGTAGTGGCATGAAGTTGGGATTATGGACTGGGTTGTGCAAGGCACTCTGGGCTCGTTGACTTTTTCATGTCGGCCGATGTGTTTCCCCCACCAAACAGAGAGGCAGCGCTGGCGAGAACCATCGTCACGAAGCTGGCCGGGGCTCTCTTGTGCCTTTTCAGTCCTTGGGAAGGGGGGTCGCAATTTGTATGCTTGCATCATCGATGGAGGGCTCTCTTGCCCTTCTGCAAATGTGCAGATGATGCGCCCTGTCTTTTTCTCGGAGCATGGGGAATGCACTCTTGTGTCAACTGTCTGGATCCAAGTGATCCCCTGCTTTCGATTCATCACGGGCGGAATGACACCACGCATTCCACATCCGGATTTCTCGCTGTGAGCCCGCTACTTTCCTTCTCCCCAGATGCGACTTTGGGCATTGCTTGGTTGGAAGGATGATGTTGGAGATTGGAACCGACGCATGGCAGGGTGAAGACGTCCAGTCCAGGTGGGTTTGTCCCATCATCTCCACCTCCAATATCCTTCCCTCGAGTGTGTTGCCTCCTCGTTCCTCCATCCTTCCACTGATGCCATCCGTTCAAGGCATCCGTGTCCAACCGTGTGGCTTGGGTTCTTCCTCTCACGGACCCCAAGCTTGTCCGATCCGAAAGGGTCGGGGGACCCCGTTCCTGATCACCACGGTGGAGAATGGGGTGTGGTGTCGATCCATCCAACCAGGGGGTCGACCAGGGGAAAGGTAGGGTGGTCCAACGGGAAAGGATCCCACAGGATTCGAAACCTACACGTGCAAACGATGGATGCCTGAAGGCATCTTGCGCACGAAACGCGTTCGAACAGGATCCGGCGGTGTGGGCGATGAGAAAGGAAGGAAAAGTCCGAAGCGCAGTGGACAAAGGAAAGGACACGGTCCGCGACGATTCCCTCGAGTGACATGAAGGCGCTTCGAGGCTCGGCGAAGAAAACCGCCTTCGCAGTGGCCTCGATCGTGGTCTTGACGTGCGGTCTGGCGAGTCTTGCGTTCTTCAGGTCCTCGACGAGGAGCACGAGCGCAGTGGCCGACGCCATCGTCCAAAGACGAGAAGTCGGCAAGGGAAGGACCGGGTCGAACCATCCTCCGAAATGCAACGTTGCCCAAATCCCCACCTTCAAGTCCAGATTAGACATTGCTAGCATCCTCCAAGAAGAAGGGTTCCAACGCGGCGCCGAGCTTGGTGTTCAAAAGGGGGAATTCGCACGGCACAACCTGCAGACCTGGACGAATTGTACGGAATACGTACTGGTCGACGCCTGGAAGAAACAAGAAAACTACATGGACATTGCAAACAAGGAGCAAGCCGTTCAAGACCAACTCTACAGACTGACGATGAAAACCCTTCGGGACTTTTCTAACCAACTCACCTTGTGCAGGGACTTCACCACAGAATGCGTGAAACGTTTTGAGGATGGCCACTTCCACTTCATCTACGTGGACGCCAGGCACGACTACATGGGGGCTAAACAAGACATTGAAAGTTGGTGGCCAAAGCTTGCAGAAGGTGGTATCATGGCAGGCCATGATTATATCGATGCCTTGGAAGTTGGGGAAATGGGTCAGCAGAATTGGTCGGTCAACTCCGATGGTAGCATAGACAAGCTTGGCCGTGCTGTCAAGGGCGCAGTCGATGAATTTGCTGCGAAGATAAACGTGCAAGTAGTCCTTTCCTATCGCGATGGCCCATGGAACTCCTGGGCCCTGCGCAAACCAGAATGCACCCCCTAATCACTTGCTACATCTATTGATGTCTAGGTGGCCTCAATTCAACGGATAAGTCTTGTATTCTACAAGAACTGCAATCACCTTGCACACCTACGTGCTTGCATAATTCCACGATCCTGCCATGAACATCCTTACTCCGTCTTTAAGCCAATTTTAGAAGACACTCCAAAGCCTCTAGGAGCATACTAGGGGATGGCCGCGCCGAGCACCAAACACATGTCTTCCGTTATAACATGCAAGGAAGAAGCAATAACCAATCAGGTGTGAAAAGAACGCCTTGACTTAAGGCAACAAGGGAGCGGAGGAGCACCAATTAACATTGCCGAGCTTTTCTTGACAAGCAATTCCTCTGGAGGATGCGGACATTCATCAATAACATTGTTTTGTACATGATGAGTTTATCTAGTGCACCTTTACGCGAAAAATCATCAGAGAGGCTTACAAGCTCGATATTGTCCCTCATTCCATTTGTCGTCCAAAATAGTTGCTTTCCCTATCAACCAACATGTAACATTATTTTAGGAGCATGTGGGGCAAGATCATACTCCTGTCCCATTACGCTCATTCTCGAACTTGTGCAAAGGTAAGCCGCGTGACGTGGAACCCGCGTTGTTCCAATACTGAACCCGCACCTACTACAATCAATGAAGGTACGCTTTAAAGCGGCATAGGAACGCCACTTCTTGTAGGGCAAATTGTCCATGTAGCTTTGTGCCAGTTTGTCCGGCGCTCCCACGTCTCATTCTCGAGATGCTTGCATGTGCGATTGGTAATGCGAAACATGGCTCGACGGAAGTACTCGCAACTTCAATCATTTCTACATCATATGATGAATCACAACCCACAATGATAGTTGTCCTAGCTAGTGCGTCCTCATTCGATTCGAAAAGGATGCCTATTAGCCCATCACAAGCGTCCTGAGTCCTTCATTGTGTTGATCCCCAACTCATTGTCCTATATAGAGGAGAATTAGAGACAGTGACGTGTGCCGCGCATTTGCCTCCAAAGACTTGCGCGATTCTTTTGCGCTTTCGTGGACATGTAATGAACTCCTTGAAGGTCCTAATTCCATGCGCACGTGTGAAGAGAGACGTTCCGTGTTGTCGTCTAGCGCCTTGTACGACTGACCCTTCGTCGACCCGCAAGACAATAGTAACCCACTTCACGCAATACGTGTATACGCATCATGCAATCCCACAACGCGTCGTATAGCTCATTCCGAAGCTTAAGAGGTGAATACTTAAATCTAATACATTGTGAAGCTATGCCTAGGATGTCCAGTCAAATGAGTTGAAGCCTATGTGTGCACGTCCCCTCTAACACCCTCCGTTGTCGCCTAGAGCCTCCTTGCCATGTACTATGTAGAGCATTCACGGTCCGTGTTTGACTCACATAGGTAAGCAACGACACCTTCGCTTGGGTTGTTCCACACCCGGCATGCTGTCGAGACTTGCTTGCCATACGTAACGCAGCGTTGTTGCTTCACCTTCCCCGCCTCCATGTCTTCGCCACTCGTCCTCATAACATCCTCCAATTTTACGAAACGGTGTGCACTTCCCAAATCCATAGCGGCAATCAATGGACGTCAACGGAGGGCTTGCTGCCGCTCCGTCTCTAACTTCTGCCATTATGCATGGGTTTCCTTGCAATCCCTTTGCTAGGACCTTCTTGCAGTGCTTATGGCGCACCTGCCTTGTTCCCTTCCCATGCATGAGTAGGAAGGTGTTCACCTCTGCCAACCCAATCAGTTCACACGAGTAGCGAATTCGAAAGTTGCGTGCTTTCCAAACGATGTCGAACGCGATGCTTCTTGCTTGCGGCCGTTTGTGTTGATCCACGAGGTCGTACTTCGACCTACAGAAATACGTGGTCTCATCTACAGGGACTTCCATTCCTAGTCGATGGGTGCTATCCATGGGATGCTTCACTATATACTTCGTTGTTTCTGCCGGCAACGCGGTGAAGTAAGACAACGCCAAGCATAGGGAACACCTGCGGGCCTATGATGGGCAGTTGCCTTGATCCTAATGTTTGTCCAACGCATATGGGCTTCGCCAAGGATACAACCAGTTGGTCCAGGTTGGCTAGGATCACCGGTGAGCAAACGCTAAAGTGCAACCTTTGGGAATCCTTTGAGTGTTTTTTTCATATTTAGCACTAAGAAGACACCGCGCTCAAGTAGCACACGGCATGTCCTTATTGATCCAAACGAGTTGTCACCAAAGTAAACACGCTCACTCCCAAGGAAAGGATTCATCGGCCTGAGAGCGGTTGCCATGGTTTCGCCGAATTCGGTAAAGAATTCCTTCCCTTTTATCAATGGCGCGCTCTCCATAGGTTTCATGCGAACACATACATTTGTCCGACCATCACAAACAATTTTCAACTCGCATCCTAGGGGATTTGGTTTTCGACGTAGGAACATTGGGGAGGGCATGTACTTGCTCATCCATTTCAACATGGACTCATCCACAACCAGGTGCAGCCAGCTGAGAGTGTAATGCCGGGATGCATGTGCATTCCATGCATCCAAAAACCAGCGCAACTCCGAATGTGGGTCACCCTACAAAGTATGCAAGATTCCCCTAGATCCCTTGCAAGCTATTGCTTGCTTCGACTTGTCCTCAATGGCCCCTTGCTCGGCCGTTTACCTTGGCACACTATCTACAAAAAATTCAAGTTCGCGATTAAAGTCCCTCCTACAAAGGTACTTGCTCAAGCAAAAATGCACGGCCACGGGATCTTTCTCCATATCGATGGCTTTCCATAAGGACTTCTTGCTATGCCTAGGGTGCAAACGCGTGTACATGTAGCACCCAAACACCCTCAGCAACATAACAGGTGTACACTCTCGGTCATAAGACAAGAAAGTGTCACCCAATTTGTTGTACTTGTTGTGCCCACGCTGTGTGAATTCACGGGCCAAATGTGACAATTACTCGCATGAAAAGAATTGCAAGAAGTGTTGCAACGCTTCCGTCTCACGGAGAGGCAGTGGAATGCAAGAAGAAGGCAAGCCATGGCATTGCTGCCTGTCCATTGGACCATTGGCATCACGTGAGTCCACCATCACGTGTACCTCTTCCTTTTCCCACACCACTCCGAGTTCATTCACCGTTGTTTGATCCGGTTCCTCGTTGTCGCTAGGCGGGTCCAAGCCTTCCTCGTGGAGCGTTGCGCTCACCTGGACGTCGAGGAAGGCCTCCTCCGAATGTACCTCCGTGGATGGAAGTACCAATTCCTCGTCCCCACCGACATCCGTTCCGGTGAATGGTTCTTCCTCTATGGCCACGTGCTGCGTTTCTTCTCCGGGCGGTTCCTCCACAATCATGTAACGCTTCACCGTCTCCTCAATGACCGGCCATCCCTCGGTCGAGGTGCCCGACGTGTGGTAGCGAACGATGGTCTCCTACTCTCTTATAAGTTAACGTATCAAGCAGAGTACCACGCCATCGTACTACGTGTCGCTCCAAGCCTCCCCATGGGCTTCATGGGCCCATTCTTTGCCGAACTCAAATGCTGGAATGCGCACGCGCACTCCGATGGGCAGATAGGGCGCCCGTTGCTCGCATTGCTTCCGCCGCTGCGCCACGTGTGTTACCAAGCGTCCGTGAGGGACACTTTTCACACACGTTTTCTCCCTGTGCACCTTGTCCTTGTCCGGTCGTTGGAGGAAAAAAGGGTCGTAGAGCGCCTTGGGAGGTCCCTAGTTTCCGGTCTTCTCTCGCTTTCTTTTTCAAGTGAGGAGTTCCTCTCGGTTGGGGTCGTAGGAGAGCTTCTTGCTGGTCGTCCGGAGCAGTTGGCGACCGAAAAGAATGGCGCACCAAGCTCACGAGAGAAAGGGACAGCCGGTTGCTGGCTCAAGCAAAGTTCTATTCTAGCAAGTGGGTTGCTCCCCTTCTTCTTTCGATCTCTCGAGGAGAACGAGTGGTGGAAACTGCCCTCCTTATCCGCTCAACAGATAGTTGGGGGCCCACGTGGGCCCCCGCGTCCCCATCGGACGGTCCTCGGGCTGTGTCGTTGCCGACCCTATCCGGTCACCAGGGTATTCCACCGTTCGATCCACTTGGGGGGGATTCGCCCCGACTGAGCCCGGGTCTGTTTCCCAATTAGTAAGGGGGGTGAACCCGGGTTCCTGAAGCTGGTCCATTCAGTCCCAGTCTTGATTGGGGGGACTTCCCGTCCCGTCGAGAGTATTGGGCTCAGAGCCGGGTCAGTCCTCACTAAGGGAAGGCCTCTCCCCACTTTTCACTGCAATTGTTACTGTCCATCCTTTGAATGGGAGCTACCCTCGATGGGGGTAGGGTGACCTTGCGTAACACGTGCGATCACGTCCAAAACCCGCATGGCTTCCATTCTAGATTGTCGACGCGAGGATCGCTACTGAATTTGCCCATCGGAATTCCGTCCCAAGATTGGAACATGTCTTGGGTATCTAGGCATCCATTCTCCCATCTAAATTTGGCAACTAGCAAAAGGACGGTCCTATTGGGAAGATTGTCCTACATATAGAACACGTGGAGATTTGTACACTTAAGTTTAACGGCTTTAATTGTCCAATTACGTTCGAGCATGTTCAAGAAAAACTACCAAATTGAAAAGATTATTCTTGGTAGATCAACGGTTAGTGTCCCAACCTCTTTGTAGAACAGGCACGTTACTATTCGGTTGCCTTCCATGACTAAGCACTTGCTTTAAGTTGGAGGATAGTAACCCGAGCATGCCACATCTAAGCTCTCCATTCATGGAAAACAAATGTTTAGCCACGATGACAAGAAATCGTCGGAGAGCTCCATGCGAGTTTTCATTGAGGCAGTCAACCTAGATCAAAGTTGCCACGGGTTCATCTTGATTGAGGCTTGCATTGCGAAGTGTAACAAGCAGACCCTTCACAACAAGTCAAGTCGCGACCCATCCTTACAGCATGCGCAAAGACCACCAAACCCGCAAGACAACCATCTGCTAAATGGGTGAAACTTCTTGTACCATGCCCTTGCGGGTGAGGTACTAGGACCTCCCACAGGACCGAGGAGTAGAATTGGACCCCCCTTTATTTGAAAAATACACCAACTGGACAAAGCATGAGCAATGCCTCTCGAATGTCGGGTGGAACTCGGCCCAACCTCTTCCGAATCAAACCACTCCACTGGGGCATCACTTGGTTAGTTTAGCTTTGGACTCAAGGATCGTTGAGTTGACGAGGGTACCAAGAGACCAATAATTTGTGCTTGTCATTGTATTCAAGGAATGAACAATTGGTTGCACCACAATGTCTTCCCGAAACCCCGGAGCTCGGAGGGCATTACCAATGAATCGAGGAGGTCTCCCGACATCTTGTTCCTTGTCGGCGATGTTCATTGCCCGACGGTCCTTTGGCAGTATCGACCCTCTGTACCCCATGTCCCCCACCTTGTTGATCTCGCTGAGTGACCGTAGTACGGAATTCGTTCCTGAATTTTTGGGAGAAAGGATGGGCTGTAGCACGTTGGATGGGAAAGACAGGACGGTATTGGTACGATCGACAGCCTTGGTGTCAACCTTTTTCATTGGAAAGGATCCCTCAACGATGGGGGCACTGAACCGCAACCGTTTTCCTTCCGGAAGCCCATTCCGCTTTGCGCGTTTTCGTCAACACCAGAGTCGGACGTTGATCCCTCGGCAGGAGAAGTATACGTACGCGCACCCTTCCACATCGAAAAAGCAGGCAAGGTACGAGACGACATGGGCTTGTGCTGGGCGTTCGGAATGTTCGCAGTCGGACTCGTCGCTTCAACTTTCGCCGGAGGACTCGACCCACAACTCGATTTCGGATTGCCCAACTCCTTCAAACCCTGCAGCACGCAAGGAGTCAAAACCGCGGCGGGCAAACCGTTGACTTACAGTCTGTGTTACTACGCCAAATGCGATGTTATTCATGATGATCAAGAGACGTGGCCATGGTCCGGAAAATCTGGAACCGCCAACTGCGGTTGCATCCCATGGTACGGGACCAACTGGGTCGACACGCTTGCCATCCTCAACGAGACCATCTCAGATGAGACCGATGCAGAATGTGGATTGATCGGTGGAGGATCAGCCTGTTTGCAGACCAACTCTGCACCGGTGTGCGATTACATGAATGATCCTGTGTCTTTCTTCACTGAACTCACATACGGCCCGGCAGACAGCATCAGTGACTTCTCGCTAGCCTTCTCCAACTTGACGAAGGACGTCTCCCCATACCAGCTGGGTGCTACCAATTGTCCGTCCGGACGTTATGCTGGATGTATGACCGCACCATGCTACTTCGAAAGTGTAACGATCGACGGGGAAACCTTCCCTGTCACTTGCAAATGCCCGGTTGTGGAAGGAGTTTACACTATTGGCCAAGACAATGCCACGTGTGACCTTGGACCCGACATGGTGTGGTCGGCTGCGGTGACGCCAGTGACAATAGAGGCCGAGACAGACGCGTGCCTCCCGGACTCGCCAGGGTCGTTCCAATGTCCCCTGTTCGAACCTCCAGTATTCTGCGGGAACCCCCCATACGTCGACGTCCAGGATGCTCAATTGTGCAAAGAAGCTTGCCAAGCTGCAGCCAATTGCCAGGGCGACGAAGGAGTCATGGAGACATTTTTGTGCGACAGCACCGTATGCTCATCCACAAGTTCATCTGGCGCCCTGCAGTGTGCCACTGCACTTGCGCAAGGTAACTGCAACATGACAGCCATCATTGAAGTTGAGGCCCAGGCAAAGTGCTCCTGTTGCTTCGAAAGTGTTTGCGGTTGTGTACCAAACTACCAGACCCTTCGTGCGCTGGGTTTGCGAAAGATGGAGCTTGGTGGAGAACCCGATTTTCACGATCCGCTCTCATGCCCCATTATTGGCGCATGGTCCTTGTGATGTTCCTGGACTTCAGCAACCCTATGGTAGACCCATGACAGCCTAGACAGTGGCCACTGCCTTTATATTGTGCGAAGCTGTTCATGTAACTATTTGTTTACTAATTCAGCAGGAATGATTCAGCCACCTCTGTTCGTTACGCAACGACGGTAATTGTGGCAGTGCCCCACGAAATAGATGACTAGGACCAAGGAGCCAAACTGCAGTTTAGCAGTGCAACACGATAGAATTCACCGAGTGCGATACAAAGAGATCTGAACAGAACAAAGTCGTTCTGTGATCACACTCATTGGCCAAACCATGGCGAGATTAGCTTGAATTTTTTGAGAACTGCCTTTCCATGCTATCTCAGCAACCGTAGACCGTGATCCGCGGAACATCAGAATCAGCATTACAGAACTGTAGCAAAGATAGACCTCTTCCCATTGAGTCATTTTGACGTCCTCACCTGCCAAATCCTCGATCAAATCAAAGTTGTCTGATTTGGTCCCAATATACACCATACACTTGTCTATGAATTCTCCATTGGAGTTGCCAGTATTTCTGAACATACACCGCATGTCTGTCACGCTGCTTCTGTTCGAGCTACTCGTCCATGGTTTGAAGCTGCAGACCAAAACGTAGATGGAAAAGAAATCACTACCCTTTCCGGTGACCTGTTTATTCGCATCTGTGTCAAAAGTGTGAGCATGTAAAAGAGTAGAACCGCACCCGACTGGGCATGAAGCAAGCCATCTTTTAGTACTCGGGCTGCCCAGCACTTTCATGTACAAGCATTGAGTTGCAGGGCGGTAGAAACGCAAAGCGCAGGAGGGAACTACGATCGGTTCCAGCACTAGAGCTGCTTCCGAGATGGGTGCATTGAATCAAGGACACGTAGTGTTCCACTCTAGCCTCGGCAAGATCCATGATGTAGCTACATTTTGGAAATCGCCTGGTTCCTCACTGATCTTTTCCACGCACCACCCAGAAGGGTCTTGGTTGAAGTCGCGGGCATCGCGAAACATTGGCACCATGTCGGTCACCTGGCTGGTGTGAAGCTGCCGATGTTTTCGTTGAAGCTGCTGGCATCAAGGAACATGCTCCCCATGTCCGTGATCCTGCTTGTGCAGATGGTTGACGCATTGTTCTCATCGATCTGGTCTCTCGTTCGCCTGGTATAGTTCACACCGTTCACCTCCCCCGACTCGCCTACATCCACATTGTCACAGGGCACAGTCACCCCGTTCGAGACAAGGCAAAAACTGCACGGATCACCGCCATCCAATGCGTGGTAAACGGCCGTGACAGATAGCAGGAGGTGGAAGATGAAGAGGGATGGTGTGGCCATGGCTTGAGCATCGGTGGGTGGCACTCGCTTCGGACGTCCCGCCTAACACTCCCTGCAACGCGTATGAGGGTCGTACTCGTCACTTTGACAATCGCTTCCGGGTCTTCGACTTAAACCAACCTGATCCGTGGTCACGTGTCGATTCTTGGGTGCGCCACGTTGGAAGGATCTGCTGTTAATCCGCGATGTTAACAAGCAGCGGAGGAGGACTTGGGTCCGTGCACATCGTCGGTGGTTTGGAGCGTGGTGGCGCGTGGGAGCGAGAGGACAGAAAGAGTGTGTCACGTGTATTGATCGCAGGACCCTATGGGTTCTTTCAACCGCCACCATGCTTACGTGGCACTGTGGTTATGCCTAGTCACCCATATCCGCGGTCAAAATATGCTGCCGGCCCCGTCGGAGGGACGACCTTTACAATCGACAGCATGGAGAATGAACGCCCTAAACATGGCCTTGCACCAGGTTAACTTTTGAATACCCCACCCTTGTGTCACTCATTTTGTGTATGTTCAAGGTACCTGTGGGTTTCCATCCGTTTTGCCTAGGGACGGTCCGTTGAAGCTCGTTCCAATCGCACAAATCGTTCTATGTTGTACAGTGCATCTTCTTGATCCGTGACATTTGTTGAGTCCAACATTCTCCACACGCCATGGAGCCTTCCTGCTCGGGCATGCTAGTAGGTCCGACAGGGTCCCAAGTCCTCCCCGTCGGCAAGCTGGACTTCAAACATTATCATTTTCGTCCTCGCAACTTTGATGGGTTTGAACATTATTGCATTCGACATATCTTGTTGTGGTATCTCAAATGTTGGCCCTCATATGCTCTAAAACAGATTTTGGCCGATTTTCGAGATCCACAAGTGTGTGCACCTCAACCTTGGACTACATAGCGCACTTCAAGAGAAGGATTCAGAATGCATCTTCCCAACCACTCGCGGGGATGGCACAAACAGACGTCCCAACCAAGGAGAGGAAGGGTTGGTACCGACTGTTGAAATATCATGCACTCAATCGGCACAACTAGCGTCTTTGTGCGCATCCCCATTACGGAACTCCAAATAGGCAAAGAAGGCTTGGTTTTGTAACCCATTACGGTCCCTACGAGAACTTCACGAAGATTTATAAAGTCCCGTGACCCTACCTAACCCTAGTCGAAGATCCTTGGAGGAAACCGGCCAGTAAGCACCTTATTGCCCCACCCCCATTGATATTTCACAATGAATCGGGTCAAGTAATCAATACCGATTGATAGAGACCGGGAATGAAAGAAGGCCGACCTGGTTCAAGGGCCGGACATCAGTAAGAGAGTAAAGGGACCCCTCGACCGACTAAGCTCGGTCGAAGGGAATCCCTTCGCCCGAGTACCCCTAGAAGATAGGGTCACGGAAGTAGGACGGTTTCGATGGCCGGGACAGCTCACGGACGCCCCACGACAGGGTGCACGGACGGTCAGAAGTGACCGACAGCAGCACGTGGCCCCTCCTCGTGCCCCACTTGCCCTTATCTCAACCACTACTGAGTGGTTTTGAGTGAGGGACTTGACGTCCCTCCCCTTGTCCTTGAACTTCACTTTCCTACCATCCTACGAGGCGAACGTGCGGGCTCTGGCCTCCACATCGTCTCCACGAACACGCTACTGTCGCAAGAAAAGCTCACTGCGGCCTTTCACACAAAGGACGCAACAATGTCGAAGCATACCTCACGATGAGTGATGTGGAAGAAGGGGGTCACATCCGGACCACAAACCGAATGCAACGACTGAGAGAGGAGCTGGAGAAAGAACAACAAGCTCAGTGTTAGGACCCAACATCCCTATTGGGTCCTCGCCCATTGGAACCCTCCAATGGATGGGTGACCTCCGGTTGGGGAAAGTACTTAATTTCCCTCAACCACACGGTTTAATCAAGTTGATCTTGACCCGGAAGGACGAGCCGCCTCCCAAGCGCCTCCACGTCCTCCAAGGCAACTTCCTCCACGTAGGCGGAGCTCAAGAGCGAGGGATCGCATTCTTAACACTCTGGAAGATCTTGGTGAGCATGCCCAACGCATGGAAAGTCAACTACAAATCTTAGAACGCACAGTCCCTACGATGGACCCCGACCCCCGAGAGCGAGATGAACAAGAGGAAGGAGAGAGTCCTCTCAAGGAGAACTCCATCATCCGTCCAGTTGATACCTTGGGTGATGAAGATAACAAGCAAACGAACTTGTCCGTACCATCTTTGAATGAAGAGGGATTACAATCCCTTACAAAGATGTACCAAGCTATGGGGGAATCACAACCCCTCCAAGGCGTGGCGTCATCAAAACCCAAGACTTTTTCTGGTATGGAGGTCATCGAGGACCCCACTCTCTCTCCCATTGGTGTAGAGACGTTGCATGCTAAGTTCACGGCTATGCAAAGGACCCTACTCAACAGGTTGCCTCGGCGTTACCGACTTCGACGGGTACCGCACGAATGGCGGTTGACAACATCATTATGTCCGATCCCGAGTGGGTTCTCGACTTAATGTCGCTAATCACCCTACTGAAGGAAACTTTCCAAAGAAGAGATCTAGGACCGGATACATGGAACGAGTTTCAGAGAGCCCGTTTGCGCCCTGCAAAGAATCTGTCATCAGCAACTTCCATCGGCTCATGTTAGTGCGCTTTGTTATCAACGTGAGCGAGGATCCCACCTCTGTTAAGGTCAATGAGGGTGATATAGCAACCAAACTGAGCATCGGTATCCCTAACGACATTAGCAAGAAACAAGAACAACATATGCAGCTCATGGTAGACCTAGGAAAACAACATGATGTTTCACTCAAGCGCATCGCGGCTAGTGCCCTCAAGATAGACGCAGAACAACGAGAAAGTTGCAAGCGAATTGCCCGAACATCGAAATTTGCAGACTTGAAAGTTTCATTGAGACTTGCAGTTGCCACAGTCCATGCGATGCCTCACGAGGGTAAAATTCTAACCGGTCTGCTACATACGGTGGCAGAGTGGCGAAAAGGTTCAAAGACCTCTCCCCAAAGCTCCACAAGCGCATTGTAGACTTGCAAACAAAGTTGCGGGATCTCCCCCTTGGCGCTCCGCTGATTGAAGACCAACTGGCTCGATGCTCGAGCTACACTCTGTGCAATCACTGCAGTGAATATGGGCATGACGCGCACAAATGTACCTACACTTTGCCAATGAAGCCAAAGAACTTGAAAGACTCCTCCTGACAGAAGAGGCCGTCAGAATGAAGCCAAGAGAGGTACAACCTGCTAACGCGTGGTCATACTTTGTGAATCTCAACAATATACATCGAGACCGAGTGGTATGGCTCAAAACGTCACCCAAGCCTCGCCCCCGCTGTGAGTTCCTCAGAGTTCAATGTGACATAGGACTTGCTGGTCCCTCTAGCGTCAAGACGCAGGCCTACGTTGACACTTTGGCCAGTAACTCTTTCCTCAGTGTTCACTATTGCGATAAGCTCAAACTTGCTAATGTCACGATCGTCACGTGGAAAGCAATAGGTCTATACTTTGACTTCAACCCGGCAGTGGGCACCACTGCGCACAAGGACCGGGTTATCGATGCCTAGCTCGCCATTGATTCCTTCTAGGTCACACACCAATTTGGTGTGGACCCGATCAAGAACTTCAATTGTATCCTAGGAGTTGATTTCTACCACAAGTATCTCGTACAACTGAATTGACAAACTCAGCTTATGGAACTACGAGACACTACTAGCAGAGTTCATACAATATAGGGATACACCTCCTTCATCAAGTCTCGCGAATTGGACCTGGTGGTACCCTCACCCGTTATCCCGCATGCACTTCAAACTAATGGTGACATATTACTTGTGGTCCTGCCTTTGGACACTAGCTATGAGTTGACTTCGGAAGAAGAGGACTTTGCAGCCTTCCGTAGCAAGCTCAGTGAGGTGTGTATCGTACAAACAGGAGATGAACTATGGCTGCCGGAGTTGCTCCACAAATATTGCCCATGCTTCGAAAAACGGCAAAGTTTGCCCCCGGAAAGGATCCTTGGCAAGTCGTATAAAATTCAAGTTCGACCAAGCACACAGCCAGTGCATAAGAATTACTACCGACTATCGCCCCAACAACAAGACACCTTACGGGAATTACTCGCTGAGTACATGAACAACGGTAAGATGGACGCCTACGCGGGTCAAAATAGGATGCGCCCGCACTGCTTGTACCCAAGAAGGATGGCAGTTGGTGAATAGTCTTCGACTACCGCATTCTGAATTTTGCCCCCATCAAGGGTCGATACCCGCGCCCAAGGATTGACGATGATTTAGAGATCCTGCGCCGATCCAGTGTACTCTCTTCTGTGGATGCGCTGGATGGGTTCAATAACATTCCCATGGACCCGTAGGACATCGACAAGACGGCCGTAGTCACGTCTTTTAGCAGCTTTGTTTGGAAGGTCACGACAATGGGATTGGCCAATGCGCTAGCAATGTTTGTGCGTATGATGAACCCTCTTTTCGGTACATTGTCCTTCCTCAAGGTTGACATGGATGACATACTTATCCACTCTACAGACATCTATGAGCACTTTGGGCACCTAAAAGAATTCTTCCAAGCCTCCTAGGATCATGACATCAGATTGAGACGATCCAAGTGCCACCTCTTCCGGGTTTCCCTCGAATGGGTCGGACTTCGCATGCATCAAAGCCAACTCACCTACGTTGAGCACCTCATCTAGAGCATCCAAAAAATTCCAAAGCCCACTACTCAAAGCAAAACTTGGCATCCCTTGGCCTCTGCAAGTTCTACATGCGCTTTGATAATATTATGCGCATATCGCAGCTCCATTGACAGAAGTGACCCGCAAACAGTACAAGCATGTCTTCGGTCGATACTAGAAGCCATGGCAAGATCAAGCCTTTGACCAGCTTGTCTATATACTCACCACGAAACCAGTGTTGCAACTTTTCGATGAAGATCGACCAATCCGGGTCGAGAACGATGCCTCTGACATGAGTATGGGGCTCTGCCAATGCAAGAGACTTCCCCTGACGTCTGGCAGCCAATCGAGTACTTGTCCAAGAAGTTTAACATGGCTCAGAAGAACTATCACCCCGCCGAAAAGGAGACATGCGCAATTATCTATGCGCTCCAACATTGGTGACATTTAATTTTCGGGCAGCCCTTCAAAGGACTCACTGATAATGAGGCTAGTATGTTTTTGCTAAGCAAGTCAGCCAAACAATTAAGTCCACGAGATCAACGTTGGACAGCAAATTGGCGTTCTTTGCCCCGGTCACGATCGAATGTCGTTCGGGCAACACCAACCTCACGGTAGTATCTCTTTCGAGACAAGGACTAGGACAAGACCCGCCGATCATACGCACCATGGATCTCTGCGCTGGTATAGGGACAGTCCTCCGCGCTCTTCGACACCTCAATTCATTGGTTAACTCATTCGAGATTGACTATATTGCAGTGGAAATAGACGAAAACGCCCGACGGGTCCTCTAGCGGGTGTTTGCAGATGTAAATCTTGACAACTCTGGGCTCTTTTGTCGCACGGATATATTTAGATATGGGAACGACGTACAAGCTGTGGTATACCGCCGAATATTACCACCAATTGACCTAACAATTGCTGGTGTAACGTGCCGGCCCTTCATTCGGGCCAACACTTCTAAACACCATACTAGTTATGGGTTGCGAGATGAACGAGAACTGTTCAAATCTCTTCATGCACTTCATCTGAAGCTGGGGCTTCCGGATTATATTCTCGAGTGCACGCCTTTCACACAACATCTGCAAGATGATTTCCAACAAGTCGCCCACATATTCGGAGAGGCAGTACTGCATGACTTGGCGCTGTACTGCGCCCTGAAGCGCTCCTGCTACTCCTAGGCTTCCCTGCCGGTTACAAGACACGCTTTGTTAGTTCCTCGCCAACCTCTCACTTGGCAGGAGTCCCTGATGGATGGAGCCGCCCCGCCTACGATTGTTTTTGGAGAACCCGTCGAGAAGTGCCTCACTTTGATGGCCTCCAACAATTCCCACAGCGACCGTAGCAAACCCTCTTGGGTGCATCAGCCTGACGGGAGAGTCCGACCTCTGCGCATCAGTGAGAAGGAACGCTTGGTTGGATTGGAGATAGAGGACACCATTGTAGAAGGCTTGACCGAGACCACTCGTCACCGACTATGAGGTAACGACTTCCCTGTCGCTTGGATTTACAATTTGCTGGGACGGTATTTGCAAAAGCACACAGAGGTGCTTCGACCGCTCAGATGGCGCAATCCTTTTAAGATTGTGTGCATTCAACTGCTCCCGACACAAGTTGCATGTGCACCGACTAGTCCTACTACCATCTCCTACATTCAAGAAATACGAACTGTAGCGCAGAATGACAAGGAGTACCAAACTTATACAAAGACACCGCTCTCTCACTTGATGCTTATGAATGGTTTACTATTCATCACTTGTCCTTACAACACGCATAGCTCATATGAAGGGTCTGCAGTGGTCTTAGTACCCAACAATGTAGCCTTGCGCCAAGATCTCTTGAATCAGGTGCATGATCAGAACCATTTTGGGGCCCTACGCACCTACACAACAGCGAAGCGCCATTTCACATTGCCAGATATGAAGGATGATCTGCGCCATTTTGTCAACTGGTGCCCTACCTTTCTGTTACAAAAACCAAGCACTACAACGAGACTTCAACCTCTCTTTCTTAAAACCAAGTTCTATCCCCATGCATTTCGCACCATGGTTCTCGATGTTGTTGAGCGGCTGCCATTTACAGCGAAGGGACACAACGGGGTCCAGAGTATATTTGACAAGTTCACAAAATTTGTGATTTACGTTCCAATCCATACCTTCTGAAGCGGTTTTCGACAAGCGCTGTGCATTCTAGATTCATACGTTTACCGATTCCACACTCCGCAACGTATACATTCTAGCAAGGAACCTGCATACCGCCAGCTCTTCCGTGCCTTTTGCGCCGCGAACGGTTTACAACACGCTACAGCAATACCATATCGCTCCCCATCACAGGGGGGGCAGAGCAGCAGCATCGCACTTTGCTACAGATGCAACGGGTCACTTGCAATGACCGTAGAAATCGGGACGACTACCTTCGGGCTGCTACGCACGTTTACAATGATATTGAGCATGCACTCACAAAGGTCGCTCCCTTCGTTGCACTATACAATTGGCACTCTAGGCTACCCTGGCATTTGCACCTTCCAACTTTGCATGCCACGGATCTAAACCAGTTGGTTACAACGCATGACGAGCAAGTCATCGCCTTCTTCGGAAAGCACCGTTAGGTGTATACACACGCGTTACAGGAATTGCACAAATAATCCAAGAAAATAGCGTCATTACGGTCAGCCTATTTCCCCCGTACATTGAAGAAAGGGGACCAAGTCAAAGTAGAGTACGGTCTATAAGGGGGTGCTTACAAAAACAATTTGGATCCATACTATGTAGGACCATTCATCATTTTTGAGGACTAGGGAAACCGAGTGTACCGCCTACAGCTGCCTCCGAACACACCATACTCCGATCGGTTCAACGTTGCTCGCCTTGCTCCCTGGACCGATTCAGACC
This sequence comes from Picocystis sp. L7, assembly GCA_020975725.1. Taxonomy (NCBI): domain Eukaryota; kingdom Viridiplantae; phylum Chlorophyta; class Picocystophyceae; order Picocystales; family Picocystaceae; genus Picocystis; species Picocystis sp. L7. The sequence goes on along the minus strand of QXJR01000016.1, from coordinate 11,817 downwards.
TCACTTTGTTTCCTCGACCTTCAACAAATAGGTGCACAGATCAATTGCCACGAGATACGAAAGTGGAGCAGCTTGATACTATCGACCGCTGCCTCCTCCGTGACTACAGTAAATTCCCACAAGTGCCAATCCGCCATTGGGTAAGATTTAAGGACGAAACGGGATCACTAAGACGTATTAACAAGACAAGCGAACTTCTTGGTGAATTCCTGCCAGTAGAGAAAAACAGCGGGTGCATCCCTGAATAGAGAATCTCACCATCTAACATTGAGGCTGCCGAGCAACACAAGGAGCAGATACACTTACAGTTTCTAGCACCTATCCAAACCAATATGAGAACATCCACCCCACTCCCTTTGCAAACGCGGCGCTGTCCAAATTTCAAGCCACCGCAAGATTGCTCGCAGGCAGTGGTACATCACTTATTTCACACCTCGAAATCAACGTGTGACACCTACCTAGGTCACCCTCCCCATGGAGGAGTATTTTCTTCTTCTTCGACGGTCCATGTACAAATGCAGACACACAGTCCTCAAGTCAAACTACCAAGTGTACCCTTTGGGACACTTATCGCAGGGGATGACCTCGATGCCCCATAGAGAGGAGCCACCGTTCTTTTTCATGAACAAGGCCTCCGACCCACGTGCCGTCCTCACGCTGTCCGCGTCGGGGCACCGTCGGAGCACTCAAGGAGTCGTTTCTTTGTCAAGCATCCGAGTTTGTTCCACCTCTCCTTCGTGGGTCCAAGTGTATACGACCGCTTTTCTAGTCCTCCAAAAGTCGAGAGTGGAATATGAATTCCAACCACCACAACCTTCAATCCAGGTCTAGTCCATTCAGGTCCTTGACGGGGCGGTCTCTCACTACGCGGCGAGGCTCCTTACTGAATGTGTCTTGATCGGAGCAGGTCTCGACCTAACTTGAAGAAGGGTTCCAAGGGACCCTCTCATGCACAGGGCCTATGGGGCCTACAATGCCACCGCTAGCCACCTACCAATTTCGTCCAAGCAGCGTAATGCCTGGCTGTGAGCGCTGGCCTATGGGACAACACTCCAAGTACATTTGATTGACTACCGCAATTTGTTGCGCTTCCTTTCACTTGTTCCACTTCATCTTCAATGCTTCCTGAATGGCATTCGGCGTCTCAGTGGCATTGTCATCGATCACAGCCAATGGGCGGTGTGCCGGGATGCTGGCCATGGTGCGCTCGATTCAAACGCCATGGCTCGATGAAGCAATCATGCTTACTCGTCGAGCATTGCAATGTATAGATTTTCCCGTAATTAATGGAATTCGTCGTCTTCCATTGGATCATCGTCTAGGGAAGAAAGCACTAAGGTTACCTTTCGCGCCAAATCGATGGATCCTTCTTTTTGGTATTAAGTGATTGATATCTTACATTTCGCGCTGAGGAAGGGACCCCCCCCTCTCTCAGGACCGCTATGGGGAAGAATAGCCGAATTCCTTTTTCGACCCGATAAATACAGCCACATATTGAAGAAGTTAAATGCAGGACCAGCTTCGTGAAGTTTATTCTCAGAGGGACAAGTCGTACAGGTCATCCCTTCCGACCAGGACAGACGCACGTTCGACAACGGCTGCGGATAGAATACCCGATCCACAATGCCACGTAGGCATTTTGGCGGCTAGTAGGGCCCATGCGGCCACGCCTTGAATGAACATCATACACTCTTTCCAACTTGGCTCCTCCTTGCACCAACGTACTCCAAACTCTCAAGGACCTCCGCAAACCCAGATCCTCCAACACTGCCTATTCATCTTGCGGCTGAACAGCAGATCCTTTCATTTCCACATCGCCCGGGGCAAAATGAAAGGAAAGTCTTTATCTTGCGGGTTGCCGAATTCCTCTATTGAAAGAACGTAACCCATCATGCGATACAGGAGAGAATTGCTCAACAGGACATTTGTTCATGGGCAAGAAACGAATTACCCTATGGGTTGTGACAGGGCAGTGTCCGTTGGAGGTTACACGGGTGAGGCATAGGTGCAACAATTGGGATTCACCATTGTGCAGATTCAGTGATAAAAACCTTCTAGGGAAATGCATCCGGTGATATGTAAAAAACTTCTGAAGGCATGCCATCTTCAAAAAACGACAGATCAAATACAGGAGGGTTCAAATAAGTGACCATCAGGTATACCCAACAAACCCAGTAGACACAAGAAAAAGAAAGATTTGTTTGAGATTGCCCAGCAATCATCAATGCTCACTTCCAAAATCCTTGAAAGATCATGTGAACCTGGCCACTTCGCCTCGACGACCGATAATACGGCTGATCCATTGGGATACAGTCCCAACCTTAGCATACACTCCAGGAAAACCACTTGCGCAACCGAATCCCCACGAGACCACACCAACTAGGACATCTGCACGCGGGCGATCTCCCTTGTGAATGAGTGGGCCGCCACTGTCACCCTGGCATGCATCCTTACTTCCCACGCCACCTGCACAAATCATCCTTCGCGAGAGTTCTTTTCCGGCTTTGCTATACTTTTCATTGCATGTATCGAATGGAACATAATCAACATCAACTTCAAGCAATATATTGCTACCTTCTCCTCCAGAGGAAGTAGCTCCCCAACCCATTGTTGTGAAATTAGTTCCGTCATCAAGCCTTCGGTAGTAAGGATCAGTAGCTATTCTAGGAAACTCGACATTTCGAACGCTGCCACCCAATCGCAGCAGCATGAAGTCACCATCCATTGTGCGCTCATCATACCTCCCAAACATAAACTCATCATTGTCAGAAAGCACATAGCCCCTCGTGACGTTCAGCTTGTACCGGTTGACGTATACCATTGCTGCTAACTCAGCACAATGGGCAGCACTGAGAACAAAACTGGGCGAGATCAGAGTACCGCCACATTCCAAGTCTCCTTCTTCAGAAACGAGAGTGGCCATGTATGGATATCGGAAGGGATCTGCGGGATGTCCTCCAACAATGTGTGCGAAAAAATCTCCTTTTGCAAGTGTACCTCTCCGCTCAGAGATTTCAGCATCTGCCACAGATCTCTCAACAGCAGCGAGTATGCGGGAAGTCGCAATGGCAGGCACAATAGCGAAAAACGCAAGTAAGAACCCTGGTCTTCGGTAGCATGGCTGCGTCGTTACTTTCCTCATCTGGAACGCAGGAAACGCCGTAGGCTTGAGCAGCTGGCCAGCTCCGAGGACTCGCAGCCTTCCAAACCTTCGTCAGCGGTGCATGCGCTTCTGACGAAACTTGTTGACCACTCCCCAGAAAAATTGATGGAAGATTCCATCGGTTCAAAGGACGCAATTATCCATGAGAATTCCGAGTTTGATTACGAAGCGACCCGGGGATGTGGTGACTGACTTTTTCGAGGCGGGTGATTGAGGACCCCACGGATGGAAGGGTCCTGGTGCGAGTGGGGTCCGGTCTCCACATGAGTACGGTCAGGGGAGCACCCCAGAGCCGCGTTCACATGTCACGTTTCCGGGGGAAGTCGGGGAACCGGGGGAAGCAGGGAAAGCCCTTGGTTTCCCCGACGTTTCCTTAACGCATTCATGCGAATATTTCGTAGATAGAACCGATTAATGCCTTCCGGGGCGACCGAAAAACGACGTCACCCGTCGAGGGATTCCCCGTTCCCACCGGCCCCGGGGCCGGGGAAACTCCCCTCCACGGGGAGGGTCTCGGAACTCGAAATGAGAGCCTTTCCAAATGATTTTTGAGGGATGCACGAGGGGAGAGGGAACATGTTGCGCAGAGGATTTTTTGGGTTGGGGAAAGGACGCGTTCCCGGTCCACCCCACCGCCACTTTTTCTTCATAGGGAGAGAGGGGGTGTCGCTGTGGGATCCGTGGAGCCTCCGGAGGCAATTAGGGATAGTGTCGAATCAATTGAATTAAAGGCACAGAAACAGCAAGCGTTTCCCACACTGTCTCTCTCAAGGGGGGGTGCTGCATATGCTCAATATGCAGCAGAGTGGGGAAAAGGGGAAAATCGGGATTCCATCGGGGTGTCCAGAAGCAGCGCCGATCATGGCGCGGCTCGGGACAACATCGGACCCGCGCACAGGCGCACGAGTGATCAACGCGCACCTCTGCGCCGGCCCCTCGACACAGGATGATCTGGTGGACCTCCATGTAGAGGGAGAAGGCAAAATCGTACGTGATGGGAGGATGCTGCGCGTCGATTCGAGGCCGTCCTGCAGCTCGTGCAGGAGCTCCAGGACGCTGCTGCGCGTCGATTCGAGGCCGTCCTGCAACTCGTGCAGGAGCTCCAGGACGCTGCTGCGCGTCGATTCGAGGCCGTCCTGCAGCTCGTGCAGGAGCTCCAGGACGCTGCTGCGCGTCGATTCGAGGCCGTCCTGCAGCTCGTGCAGGAGCTCCAGGACGCTGCTGCGCGTCGATTCGAGGCCGTCCTGCAGCTCGTGCAGGAGCTCCAGGACGCTGCTGCGCGTCGATTCGAGGCCGTCCTGCAGCTCGTGCAGGAGCTCCAGGACGCTGCTGCGCGTCGATTCGAGGCCGTCCTGCAGCTCGTGCAGGAGCTCCAGGACGCTGCTGCGCGTCGATTCGAGGCCGTCCTGCAGCTCGTGCAGGAGCTCCAGGACGCTGCTGCGCGTCGATTCGAGGCCGTCCTGCAGCTCGTGCAGGAGCTCCAGGACGCTGCTGCGCGTCGATTCGAGGCCGTCCTGCAGCTCGTGCAGGAGCTCCAGGACGCTGCTGCGCGTCGATTCGAGGCCGTCCTGCAGCTCGTGCAGGAGCTCCAGGACGCTGCTGCGCGTCGATTCGAGGCCGTCCTGCAGCTCGTGCAGGAGCTCCAGGACGCTGCTGCGTGTCGATTCGAGGCCGTCCTGCAGCTCGTGCAGGAGCTCCAGGACGCTGCTGCGCGTCGATTCGAGGCCGTCCTGCAGCTCGTGCAGGAGCTCCAGGACTCGTTTTTTCAGGCGTTCTAAGAGCATGGAAGCGCAAGTTGCATTAGTGTTTTGCATTCTCTTGTTGTTTATTATCTTAAATTGTATGGTGAACAGTGGTGTTCTCTTCATGTTTTTTTAGGTGGTGTGGTATGGTGTCGTGTGTATGTTATGGCCATTTGCTACTGCAATATGGATCACTTTAAAACCTTCTATCTCTTGCGAGCTGTTTTCTGAGGATGTTTAAGAAAGAATTCTGATTTTTGATTCCTATGCATACATTTGTACTAATGTGTGAGCCTTTTAGCGAGATACTCAAAGATATCCAGTGCACTCCAAGATTTCGTGTGCCAGAGTACCTCCTTAACTTGAGCAAGGGACATGTGTTGGATGAAAAGTTCTAGCATATCCTTTGCTTGCTCTCGTTGCTGTATACTCGGGCGGTCGAAAGATTGCCACTCATGCTTGTCAAATGGCCACCATGGTGCATGTTGTGCAAGTATAACTTTTCGTTCGTTGTGGAGCTCATCTTTTGTAACTTTTAAACGTCTAAAAGCAAGTGTTTTTGATTTCCCTGGAATTCCATTTACAATTGCACGTTGACAAATACGCACCGCTGCACACTGTTCATCAATGCAAAGGGAACTATTAACGACAGCTCCACGTTGTAATGGGCACGTCCGAGGCACCAGGTGCCCCGTTTTTTTTTTCGGCAAGCCTCTTGTCAACTTGTGCACCTCACCTCCAAATGTTAGTGACGGACGTTTAGGAGTAGCAACGGAAAGCCACGCATGCCCGCCATTTGCGACGGACCGGGAAAGGTATGCGCAGTCTCCGGCGCCGCTTACGTACCCTTTGATCGCGCAGAACCAGCCGGAGACGCAGCCGTCGTCGGCACAGGCCGTTTGGAACCCGATACCTTTCCTCCCCAAGAGGGAGAATCCTCTTCCAACTTTATTGCTACAGGGGCGGTATATTTGTTGTGTCCCTTGCGAGCAGTTCATGACGTCTTTCGAACCATACATTCGCACAATATTGATATGCAAAGGGTCTTCCCTACCTTCCTTTGAGCTCAAGATGTTAGTCCACGCTTCCATTTCCGCAATTTCCATCAATCAAGAAGCTCATTGTCTAAACTTCATTGATCATTTGGACCTTGGATACATTCAAGAATTGCTTTTGTTCTAGACAAGTTTATACAATGAGCTTCTTGATTGATGGAAATTGCGGAAATGGAAGCGTGGACTAACATCTTGAGCTCAAAGGAAGGTAGGGAAGACCCTTTGCATTGATGAACAGTGTGCAGCGGTGCGTATTTGTCAACGTGCAATTGTGAGTGGAATTCCAGGGAAATCAAAAACACTTGCTTTTAGACGTTTAAAAGTTACAAAAGATGAGCTCCACAACGAACGAAAAGTTATACTTGCACAACATGCACCATGGTGGCCATTTGACAAGCATGAGTGGCAATCTTTCGACCGCCCGAGTATACAGCAACGAGAGCAAGCAAAGGATATGCTAGAACTTTTCATCCAACACATGTCCCTTGCTCAAGTTAAGGAGGTACTCTGGCACACGAAATCTTGGAGTGCACTGGATATCTTTGAGTATCTCGCTAAAAGGCTCACACATTAGTACAAATGTATGCATAGGAATCAAAAATCAGAATTCTTTCTTAAACATCCTCAGAAAACAGCTCGCAAGAGATAGAAGGTTTTAAAGTGATCCATATTGCAGTAGCAAATGGCCATAACATACACACGACACCATACCACACCACCTAAAAAAACATGAAGAGAACACCACTGTTCACCATACAATTTAAGATAATAAACAACAAGAGAATGCAAAACACTAATGCAACTTGCGCTTCCATGCTCTTAGAACGCCTGAAAAAACGAGTCCTGGAGCTCCTGCACGAGCTGCAGGACGGCCTCGAATCGACGCGCAGCAGCGTCCTGGAGCTCCTGCACGAGCTGCAGGACGGCCTCGAATCGACACGCAGCAGCGTCCTGGAGCTCCTGCACGAGCTGCAGGACGGCCTCGAATCGACGCGCAGCAGCGTCCTGGAGCTCCTGCACGAGCTGCAGGACGGCCTCGAATCGACGCGCAGCAGCGTCCTGGAGCTCCTGCACGAGCTGCAGGACGGCCTCGAATCGACGCGCAGCAGCGTCCTGGAGCTCCTGCACGAGCTGCAGGACGGCCTCGAATCGACACGCAGCAGCGTCCTGGAGCTCCTGCACGAGCTGCAGGACGGCCTCGAATCGACGCGCAGCAGCGTCCTGGAGCTCCTGCACGAGCTGCAGGACGGCCTCGAATCGACGCGCAGCAGCGTCCTGGAGCTCCTGCACGAGCTGCAGGACGGCCTCGAATCGACGCGCAGCAGCGTCCTGGAGCTCCTGCACGAGCTGCAGGACGGCCTCGAATCGACGCGCAGCAGCGTCCTGGAGCTCCTGCACGAGCTGCAGGACGGCCTCGAATCGACGCGCAGCAGCGTCCTGGAGCTCCTGCACGAGCTGCAGGACGGCCTCGAATCGACACGCAGCAGCGTCCTGGAGCTCCTGCACGAGTTGCAGGACGGCCTCGAATCGACACGCAGCAGCGTCCTGGAGCTCCTGCACGAGCTGCAGGACGGCCTCGAATCGACACGCAGCAGCGTCCTGGAGCTCCTGCACGAGTTGCAGGACGGCCTCGAATCGACACGCAGCAGCGTCCTGGAGCTCCTGCACGAGCTGCAGGACGGCCTCGAATCGACGCGCAGCAGCGTCCTGGAGCTCCTGCACGAGCTGCAGGACGGCCTCGAATCGACACGCAGCAGCGTCCTGGAGCTCCTGCACGAGCTGCAGGACGGCCTCGAATCGACGCGCAGCAGCGTCCTGGAGCTCCTGCACGAGCTGCAGGACGGCCTCGAATCGACGCGCAGCAGCGTCCTGGAGCTCCTGCACGAGCTGCAGGACGGCCTCGAATCGACACGCAGCAGCGTCCTGGAGCTCCTGCACGAGCTGCAGGACGGCCTCGAATCGACGCGCAGCAGCGTCCTGGAGCTCCTGCACGAGCTGCAGGACGGCCTCGAATCGACACGCAGCAGCGTCCTGGAGCTCCTGCACGAGTTGCAGGACGGCCTCGAATCGACACGCAGCAGCGTCCTGGAGCTCCTGCACGAGCTGCAGGACGGCCTCGAATCGACGCGCAGCATCCTCCCATCACGTACGATTTTGCCTTCTCCCTCTACATGGAGGTCCACCAGATCATCCTGTGTCGAGGGGCCGGCGCAGAGGTGCGCGTTGATCACTCGTGCGCCTGTGCGCGGGTCCGATGTTGTCCCGAGCCGCGCCATGATCGGCGCTGCTTCTGGACACCCCGATGGAATCCCGATTTTCCCCTTTTCCCCACTCTGCTGCATATTGAGCATATGCAGCACCCCCCCTTGAGAGAGACAGTGTGGGAAACGCTTGCTGTTTCTGTGCCTTTAATTCAATTGATTCGACACTATCCCTAATTGCCTCCGGAGGCTCCACGGATCCCACAGCGACACCCCCTCTCTCCCTATGAAGAAAAAGTGGCGGTGGGGTGGACCGGGAACGCGTCCTTTCCCCAACCCAAAAAATCCTCTGCGCAACATGTTCCCTCTCCCCTCGTGCATCCCTCAAAAATCATTTGGAAAGGCTCTCATTTCGAGTTCCGAGACCCTCCCCGTGGAGGGGAGTTTCCCCGGCCCCGGGGCCGGTGGGAACGGGGAATCCCTCGACGGGTGACGTCGTTTTTCGGTCGCCCCGGAAGGCATTAATCGGTTCTATCTACGAAATATTCGCATGAATGCGTTAAGGAAACGTCGGGGAAACCAAGGGCTTTCCCTGCTTCCCCCGGTTCCCCGACTTCCCCCGGAAACGTGACATGTGAACGCGGCTCTGGGGTGCTCCCCTGACCGTACTCATGTGGAGACCGGACCCCACTCGCACCAGGACCCTTCCATCCGTGGGGTCCTCAATCACCCGCCTCGAAAAAGTCAGTCACCACATCCCCGGGTCGCTTCGTAATCAAACTCGGAATTCTCATGGATAATTGCGTCCTTTGAACCGATGGAATCTTCCATCAATTTTTCTGGGGAGTGGTCAACAAGTTTCGTCAGAAGCGCATGCACCGCTGACGAAGGTTTGGAAGGCTGCGAGTCCTCGGAGCTGGCCAGCTGCTCAAGCCTACGGCGTTTCCTGCGTTCCAGATGAGGAAAGTAACGACGCAGCCATGCTACCGAAGACCAGGGTTCTTACTTGCGTTTTTCGCTATTGTGCCTGCCATTGCGACTTCCCGCATACTCGCTGCTGTTGAGAGATCTGTGGCAGATGCTGAAATCTCTGAGCGGAGAGGTACACTTGCAAAAGGAGATTTTTTCGCACACATTGTTGGAGGACATCCCGCAGATCCCTTCCGATATCCATACATGGCCACTCTCGTTTCTGAAGAAGGAGACTTGGAATGTGGCGGTACTCTGATCTCGCCCAGTTTTGTTCTCAGTGCTGCCCATTGTGCTGAGTTAGCAGCAATGGTATACGTCAACCGGTACAAGCTGAACGTCACGAGGGGCTATGTGCTTTCTGACAATGATGAGTTTATGTTTGGGAGGTATGATGAGCGCACAATGGATGGTGACTTCATGCTGCTGCGATTGGGTGGCAGCGTTCGAAATGTCGAGTTTCCTAGAATAGCTACTGATCCTTACTACCGAAGGCTTGATGACGGAACTAATTTCACAACAATGGGTTGGGGAGCTACTTCCTCTGGAGGAGAAGGTAGCAATATATTGCTTGAAGTTGATGTTGATTATGTTCCATTCGATACATGCAATGAAAAGTATAGCAAAGCCGGAAAAGAACTCTCGCGAAGGATGATTTGTGCAGGTGGCGTGGGAAGTAAGGATGCATGCCAGGGTGACAGTGGCGGCCCACTCATTCACAAGGGAGATCGCCCGCGTGCAGATGTCCTAGTTGGTGTGGTCTCGTGGGGATTCGGTTGCGCAAGTGGTTTTCCTGGAGTGTATGCTAAGGTTGGGACTGTATCCCAATGGATCAGCCGTATTATCGGTCGTCGAGGCGAAGTGGCCAGGTTCACATGATCTTTCAAGGATTTTGGAAGTGAGCATTGATGATTGCTGGGCAATCTCAAACAAATCTTTCTTTTTCTTGTGTCTACTGGGTTTGTTGGGTATACCTGATGGTCACTTATTTGAACCCTCCTGTATTTGATCTGTCGTTTTTTGAAGATGGCATGCCTTCAGAAGTTTTTTACATATCACCGGATGCATTTCCCTAGAAGGTTTTTATCACTGAATCTGCACAATGGTGAATCCCAATTGTTGCACCTATGCCTCACCCGTGTAACCTCCAACGGACACTGCCCTGTCACAACCCATAGGGTAATTCGTTTCTTGCCCATGAACAAATGTCCTGTTGAGCAATTCTCTCCTGTATCGCATGATGGGTTACGTTCTTTCAATAGAGGAATTCGGCAACCCGCAAGATAAAGACTTTCCTTTCATTTTGCCCCGGGCGATGTGGAAATGAAAGGATCTGCTGTTCAGCCGCAAGATGAATAGGCAGTGTTGGAGGATCTGGGTTTGCGGAGGTCCTTGAGAGTTTGGAGTACGTTGGTGCAAGGAGGAGCCAAGTTGGAAAGAGTGTATGATGTTCATTCAAGGCGTGGCCGCATGGGCCCTACTAGCCGCCAAAATGCCTACGTGGCATTGTGGATCGGGTATTCTATCCGCAGCCGTTGTCGAACGTGCGTCTGTCCTGGTCGGAAGGGATGACCTGTACGACTTGTCCCTCTGAGAATAAACTTCACGAAGCTGGTCCTGCATTTAACTTCTTCAATATGTGGCTGTATTTATCGGGTCGAAAAAGGAATTCGGCTATTCTTCCCCATAGCGGTCCTGAGAGAGGGGGGGGTCCCTTCCTCAGCGCGAAATGTAAGATATCAATCACTTAATACCAAAAAGAAGGATCCATCGATTTGGCGCGAAAGGTAACCTTAGTGCTTTCTTCCCTAGACGATGATCCAATGGAAGACGACGAATTCCATTAATTACGGGAAAATCTATACATTGCAATGCTCGACGAGTAAGCATGATTGCTTCATCGAGCCATGGCGTTTGAATCGAGCGCACCATGGCCAGCATCCCGGCACACCGCCCATTGGCTGTGATCGATGACAATGCCACTGAGACGCCGAATGCCATTCAGGAAGCATTGAAGATGAAGTGGAACAAGTGAAAGGAAGCGCAACAAATTGCGGTAGTCAATCAAATGTACTTGGAGTGTTGTCCCATAGGCCAGCGCTCACAGCCAGGCATTACGCTGCTTGGACGAAATTGGTAGGTGGCTAGCGGTGGCATTGTAGGCCCCATAGGCCCTGTGCATGAGAGGGTCCCTTGGAACCCTTCTTCAAGTTAGGTCGAGACCTGCTCCGATCAAGACACATTCAGTAAGGAGCCTCGCCGCGTAGTGAGAGACCGCCCCGTCAAGGACCTGAATGGACTAGACCTGGATTGAAGGTTGTGGTGGTTGGAATTCATATTCCACTCTCGACTTTTGGAGGACTAGAAAAGCGGTCGTATACACTTGGACCCACGAAGGAGAGGTGGAACAAACTCGGATGCTTGACAAAGAAACGACTCCTTGAGTGCTCCGACGGTGCCCCGACGCGGACAGCGTGAGGACGGCACGTGGGTCGGAGGCCTTGTTCATGAAAAAGAACGGTGGCTCCTCTCTATGGGGCATCGAGGTCATCCCCTGCGATAAGTGTCCCAAAGGGTACACTTGGTAGTTTGACTTGAGGACTGTGTGTCTGCATTTGTACATGGACCGTCGAAGAAGAAGAAAATACTCCTCCATGGGGAGGGTGACCTAGGTAGGTGTCACGGTT